>CM076689.1:107837936-109037936 GCA_038501925.1 Xenopus petersii | reverse complement strand
CAAGAGGACAGAATTGCAAGTTGGCTTATCAGGACAATAAACAAGACTGAAAATGGCAAACTTTTTTTATAACTTCATATCAGTCTTATCTGATCTTGAGTCTTAATTGTTCAAGATGAAGAAATAATCGAGTAGACAAGACATATTTGTCTGTATGAATTTTGTGGTCACAACCTCATTGCACCCCCTTGTTTGTTATAGTTTATACAGGAGCCATGGCCAGCTTCATGTTGTAGCTCCCACCCTTTCCAGCTACAGTCAGGTGATCCCACTGGGGGCCAATAAAAGGGCAACGAAGTTTGGGAGTTTTAACCTTGAAAGCAGCAAGTATGTTTCAGGTAAAACTTACTGTAGTCCCTGTGTAAAATGTATAATGAAGCAATAGAATTCTTAATGAATCAGATGAAAGTTGAGTGTAGGACTGGCCAGACCAAGGATGACTTTGACGTACTGTAGTTGACAACTAATCTCTGTTTTGTTTATAGGGTAAGGCATTTCGATAGCTTAAGGCACAAAATGTCTCAATTTCTTAAATACATTGATAATGGGTTGAGTGCAGAGGACCTCTTGTATTTTTTGGCGACAGCCTCATTGCACCCCCGTTAATGTTTTTAAAAATTAGTGGTCAGCACAATGTTCCCTTGTTTGTTAAAGACTAAAAGGAGATCATGGTCATCAGTTTAGTTCTTGACATTAGTCCTGACAACAAGACTTGACTTGACTTGTACAGTATTAGTTCATAAATCCTTAACTAATCAGTCAGCTGCTAAACAACTCAGATTGGTTCATATGTGAAGGACATATGGCAAGTCATTCTTAAAATGTTTACATGGAATACCCTAGAGCAGTGCTGTCCAACTTCTGTACAGAGGGCCAGAATTTTTCTGGCCTACATGGTGGAGGGCTGATAATGGAAGTCAGTGTTAACCACTCCCTGTTTTTTAAACCACACCCACTTTCAACTCCTTGAATGTTGCTCCCACTGGCCTCAAACACTCAAATTCCAGGCACATTTTGTTTGCATGAAAACCAGGTTTACTGCCAAACAGAGCCTTTTGTAGGCTGCCAGTTCACATAGAGGCTACAAAATAGCTAATTACAGCCCTTATTTGGCACCCCCCAGATGCTTGTGTTGCTCTCCAACTCTTTTTACATGTGGCTTACAGGTATAAAAGGTTGTGGACTTTTTCCTAGAGGCTGAGGCTCATCAAAGAGTCCCAGGATCACTCTTAAAATGTCCATTTCTGCACGTTGGGTGAGCTTCGGCCTCTACAAAGAAGTGAAACATGGAAGTAAATGTATAGCGTTGGCTTATGTTCCAAGGTTTCCTGATTTTCTAAACTGGTATGGAACTATGCAGAAACCTCTAATGTTTTTGTGTCTATTGGGTTGACAAAGAATGTGTATCAGATGGAGCCGACTTTTTGTCTTGGATAAAAACAAAGTTCCAGAGACAAATAAGAACTATTTATATGTGCCGAGCGTTCCATACTAGGTAAGCCAAGGAACAGACTAATCCTGCTGTAATTAGCTGAGCTGGTTGGTTGCTCAGAGTGTGGGAGAAAATCTGGGGATTCTGGTAGGTCCTATGATAGATAGGCTGTCAGGCCCAAGTACAGTAATAACAAGCAAGTAATAGCAGGCTGGCACACATTGCTAGAATTAAACAGGGGAAAATGTCCAGAAGGACTGACTGTTCAAAGGCAAAGGCAGTTGGCAAGCACCCTGCACTGTTATGGTTCACTACCCAATTACAGCATGACTCCAGACATTTAACAGCTTCTGTCTGAGTTGAAAGCAGAACAAAAACTGTATATGAATATTATAATGTGTACAGAATAGAGTATCGCTGAACTTGGCCTTTAACCAAACTTTTTATAAACCATTAAGAATCCCCCATGTAGTATTTTTACTGACCCACTGGACAAACCTGGCGACTGGCCCTGTAGATTTGACATTTCTAAGTTCCATTCTCCATGGCTTCCGATAAAACTGCCCCTAGTGTGTGTGACTGTGATAGGGCCCTTAGATTGTAAAATTGTGACGGGGAAGATCTACAACCAGGTATAAATAAAGGAAACTCACAAAAACACAATTACATAGAAAAGAAAGAGCAGTCCTATAAATAAAGTGCTCTCTAGTGATGGGTGAATTTATTCGCCTGGCGAAAATTCACCGGCATCAAAAAAAATGGACGCCTGCGTCTGCTTTTTTGGACGCCGGTGCCATTTCGCAAATTTTTCTCAGTTTCGCTAATTTCACTGGAAATTCGCGTTTTTTTTGGCAAAACGAAACGCCCCAAATTCGCCCATCACTAGTGCTCTCTCCTTACCTTCTGCCTTTGCTGTAAGGGGGGTACCCACTACTCATTTATCATGGGGGTTGGAGGGAATTTGAGCCCAATGAACAGCACAATGAAGAAATTGTTTTTCTTTTCTCCATTCCTTTTAGAAGCCAGTGCTAAAGGCACCAGCAGCCACTTGAACAGACAGTCTCTGATGAGGAAGTCAATGTATTTTATTAATGGTTCTCTACTGAGTCACGGCATGGACGTGTCACACGGGTGAAGGTGACGGAGTTAAGGCTAAGTTATAAATTTCTGCAATGAAATAAAATAAATGTCTTATTGCAAGCGCTTGCACTTTATCTATTCATATGCTGTAATAAGCAATAAAGAAATGATAGACTTTACAGCGGGTCAGTGGGTCCGTAAAAAATAATCTATTGGATGGAACAGCCTGAGACCTAAGCTGGTGTTAAAAAAAAACAATATAGAAAAATACAAGAGTCCTCTGCACTCAACCCATTAACAATATATTTTAGACATTGAGACACATTGTTTGTCCATATATTGCAATACTTACTTGCTTTCATGGTTAAAACTCCCAAACATGGTTTCCCTTCTATTGGCCTCTACTGGGATCACATGACTGTAGCTGGGAATAATGGAAGCTACAACATGGAGCCGGCCACTGCTCCTGTATAAACTATAGCCAACTATAGTCACGTGATCCCACTGGTGGCCAATAAAGGGGCAACCAAGTTTGAGAGTTTTAACCTTGAAAGCAGCAACCAAGTTGAGTGCTAAAGTTGAGTGTAGGACTGGCCATGCAATGTAAGGACAAATAATACCTGTCTTGTTTAAAGGGTAAGGCATTTTTTGGTAGCTTAAAGGAGAACTAAAACCTAAAAATGAATATGGTTAAAACTGCCATATTTCACATACTGAACTTATTACACCAGCCCAAGGTTTCAGCTTGTCAATAGCAGCAATGATCCAGGACTTCAAACTTGTCACAGGGGGTCACCATCTTGGAAAGTGTCTGTGACACTCACATGCTCAGTGGGCTCTGATTGGCTGTTGAGAAGCTAAGCTTAGGGCTCGTCACTAATTATCCAGCAGAAAATGAGCTTCCCCTGTAATATAAGCTGATGCTACAGGGCTGATTATTAAATTCTGATGCTAATTGTACTGGTTTCTGTGCTGCCATGTAGTAATTATCGGTATTAATTACTAATCAGCCTTATATTGTGACATTTCTATGTGTACTAGGGATGCACCGAATCCACTATTTTGGATTCGGCCGAACCCCCGAATCCTTTGCGAAAGATTCGGCCGAATACCGAACCGAATCCGAAACCTTAATTTGCATATGCAAATTAGGGGTGGGAAGGGGGAAACATTTTTTACTTCCTTGTTTTCTGACAAAAAGTCACGTGATTTCTCTCCCTGCCCCTAATTTGCATATGCAAATTAGGGTTCAGATTCGGTTCGGCCTGGCAGAAGGATTCGGCCGAATCCGAATCCTGCTGAAAAAGGCCGAATCCTGGCCGAATCCCGAACCGAATCCTGGATTCGGTGCATCCCTAATGTGTACTGTATATTTTGAGTGGGTCCCTAAGCTGCACAGAGCATGTGCAGTGAATCAGCAGAAAAGAAGATGGGGAGCTACTAGGGCATCTTTGGAGACACAGATCTTTACTGCTAAAGGGCTATGGTGGTCTTGGGCTGGTGGTCTTGGGCTGGTGTTGAAGCCCAAAACATAATGTACAACATTTCTAACTACTTATTTAGTTACGTTTTATTTGTCCTTTAAGGTACATTTGGGGTTATGTAATAAAAGGCACTAAGTTTGCCCAGGGGCAGAAACCCATAGCAACCAATCAGCAGGTAACATTTACTAGTCACCTGTTTAAATGCAAAAATCTTATTGGTTGTCATGGTTTACTGCTCTAGGGCAAACTTAGTGCCTGATATTACATATGTGGAGTGGGAAAAAAATGTCTCAATGCCTTAAATATATTGTTAATGGGTTGAGTGCAGAGGACTCTTGTATTTGTCTGTATTGGGTTTTTTTTTTAACACCAGCTTAGGTCACAGGCTGTTCCATCCAAATGATTATTTTTTATGGACCCACTGACCCGCTGAAAAGTCTATTATTTCTTTATTGCATATTACAACATTTGAATAGATAAAAGCAAGTGCTTGCAATAAGACAATTATTTTATGTCATTGCAGAAAGTTTATAACTTAGCCTTAACTCTGTCACCTTCAGCCGTATCCTGCAGTACTTCTTCTGTGCAAGTCTCATCTAATCATGTCCTCCTGCAGCATAAACACTGGCAATGGGACACTAGAGCTTATAGAAATCCTTAAATAAATGCTGCAGTATCCCCCATTAGCTGTTGTTTGGGGAAGCTTGCTGGGGATTGTAGTTCAGCAAAATACATAGAACCTGCCACCAAGTATGTATTAAGGCCACGATACCATGAAACTATACCAGCATAGGTATTCTCCTTTGCTCACAGTCTGTACAGAGAGATCCCATTAAACTATGGCAGCATAGGTATTCCCCTGTACTAAGCACAATTCAGCAGGAACAGCCCCTAAGTTTGCTCATAGTCTGTACAGAGACCATAAAATGATGGCATCATAGGTATTCCCTTGTACTAAGCACAATTCAGCAGGAACAGTCCCTAAGTTTGCTCATAGCCTGTACAGAGAGATACCATAAAACTATGGCAGCATACTGTAGGTATTCCTGTGTACTAAGCACAATTCAGCAGGAACAGCCCCTAAATTTGCTCATAGTCTGTACAGAGAGACCCCATAAAATTATGGCAGCATCGGTATTCCCTGTACTAAGAACAATTCAGCAGGAACAGCCCCTAAGTTTGCTCATAGCCTGTACAGAGAGACCATAAAACTATGGCAACATACTGTAGGTATTCCCTTGTACTAAGCACAATTCAGCAGGAACAGCCCCTAAGTTTGCTCATAGTCTGTACAGAGAGATACCATAAAACTATGGCAGCATAGGTATTCCCTGTACTAAGCACAATTCAGCAGGAACAGCCCCTAAGTTTGCTCATAGCCTGTACAGAGAGATACCATAAAAATATGGCAGCATAGGTATTCCCTTGTACTAAGCACAATTCAGCAGGAACAGCCCCTAAGTTTGCTCATAGCCTGTACAGAGAGATACCATAAAACTATGGCAGCATACTGTAGGTATTCCTGTGTACTAAGCACAATTCAGCAGGAACAGCCCCTAAATTTGCTCATAGTCTGTACAGAGAGACCCCATAAAATTATGGCAGCATCGGTATTCCCTGTACTAAGAACAATTCAGCAGGAACAGCCCCTAAGTTTGCTCATAGCCTGTACAGAGAGACCATAAAACTATGGCAACATACTGTAGGTATTCCCTTGTACTAAGCACAATTCAGCAGGAACAGCCCCCTAAATTTGCTCATAGTCTGTACAGAGAGATCCCATAAAACAATATCAGTATATGTATTCCCCTGTACTAAGTACTAAACTTACCATTAATACAACAGAGCGAAGACTCTCAGATTGTAACATTTGCACCTTGGGCAAGCAAAGGGCGGTGCTGGTTTGGAACCATCCTAATCTCCTCTGGCACTGAGGTACAAAAGATCTGGCTCAGTACTTTAATGGGTAAAAGGTAAATGTATTTTATGGAAGCGTTGGACATGTCTATACGTTTGTGTTCTTGACTCGTAAACAGCAGATCAGGGAGACTGTTGCCTCCTGAGAAAATGAAAACTTCATTCCTTTGTCTTTAATGTTTGTATTTTGGCCCCTCAACTAAATGCAAGGCCACAGAGAGTGAGATATGCAAATGATTTTGGTATTCTCAGTGGGGTGGAATTATTATATACTGGCCCCCATAACAAATGTCTTTGCAGGAGTTTTGCCTCCAATCCATCATTAGTAGAGATGGTGCGAACTGTTCGCCGGCGAACTTGTTCGCGCGAACATCGGGTGTTCGCGCTCGCCGGAAGTTTGCGAACGTCGCGCGACGTTCGCCATTTTGGGTTCGCCATTGTTGGCGCTTTTTTTTGCCCTCTCACCCCAGACCAGCAGGTACATGGCAGCCAATCAGGAAGCTCTCCCCTGGACCACTCCCCTTCCCTATAAAAACCGAAGCCCTGCAGCTTTTTTTCACTCTGCCTGTGTGTGCTGAAGAGATAGTGTAGGGAGAGAGCTGCTGCCTGTTAGTGATTTCAGGGACAGTTGAAAGTTTGCTGGCTAGTAATCGTTTTGATACTGCTCTGTTATTGGAGGGACAGAAGTCTGCAGGGGTTTGAGGGACATTTAAGCTTAGGTAGCTTTGCTGGCTAGTAATCTACCTTCTACTGCAGTGCTCTGTATGTAGCTGCAGTGGGCAGCTGTCCTGCTTCTGATCTCATCTGCTGACTGCTGCAATAGCAATAGTCCTTGTAAGGACTGCTTTTATTTATTTTTTTGTTGTTTTACTACTACTACTACTACTACTACTACTACTATAAGAGCCCAGTGCTATTAGTCTAGCAGTGTTGGGGAGTGGGACTGGTGTGCTAATCTGCTGCTCCTAGTAGTTCAGCAGCACCAACTTTAATTTTTTTTTTTTTAATATTCATTCTTTTTTTATTTAACTTTTTTTTATTTTACTACCGCTGTAGTAGTGTATAAATTGACCTTTTAGGCATTATTTGCCCTGTAGGCATTTTTTGCCCAGTGTGTTATTCAACCAACTGCTATCTAGCTGTGTGCCCGTGTTCACATTCTGTCTAAATATCCATAATATTACCGTCTCCAGAAAAAACACCGGAGTGACTTTTTTTCAAGCAGCATTCTTATATTTTACGTAATCCGTATCCACCGCTGTGTATACGTTGACCTTGTAGGCATTATTTGCCCTGTAGGCATTTTTTGCCCAGTGTGTTATTCAACCAACTGCTATCTAGCTGTGTGCCCGTGTTCACATTCTGTCTAAATATCCATAATATTACCGTCTCCAGAAAAAACACCGGAGTGACTTTTTTTCAAGCAGCATTCTTATATTTTACGTAATCCGTATCCACCGCTGTGTATACGTTGACCTTGTAGGCATTATTTGCCCTGTAGGCATTTTTTGCCCAGTGTGTTATTCAACCAACTGCTATCTAGCTGTGTGCCCGTGTTCACATTCTGTCTAAATATCCATAATATTACCGTCTCCAGAAAAAACACCGGAGTGACTTTTTTCAAGCAGCCATAATAAATTTTACGTAATCCGTATCCATCGCTGTAGTAGTGTATAAGTTGACCTTTTAGGCATTATTTGCCCTGTAGGCATTTTTTGCCCAGTGTGTTATTCAACCAACTGCTATCTAGCTGTGTGCCCGTGTTCACATTCTGTCTAAATATCCATAATATTACCGTCTCCAGAAAAAACACCGGAGTGACTTTTTTTCAAGCAGCATTCTTATATTTTACGTAATCCGTATCCACCGCTGTGTATACGTTGACCTTGTAGGCATTATTTGCCCTGTAGGCATTTTTTGCCCAGTGTGTTATTCAACCAACTGCTATCTAGCTGTGTGCCCGTGTTCACATTCTGTCTAAATATCCATAATATTACCGTCTCCAGAAAAAACACCGGAGTGACTTTTTTTCAAGCAGCATTCTTATATTTTACGTAATCCGTATCCACCGCTGTGTATACGTTGACCTTGTAGGCATTATTTGCCCTGTAGGCATTTTTTGCCCAGTGTGTTATTCAACCAACTGCTATCTAGCTGTGTGCCCGTGTTCACATTCTGTCTAAATATCCATAATATTACCGTCTCCAGAAAAAACACCGGAGTGACTTTTTTCAAGCAGCCATAATAAATTTTACGTAATCCGTATCCATCGCTGTAGTAGTGTATAAGTTGACCTTTTAGGCATTATTTGCCCTGTAGGCATTTTTTGCCCAGTGTGTTATTCAACCAACTGCTATCTAGCTGTGTGCCCGTGTTCACATTCTGTCTAAATATCCATAATATTACCGTCTCCAGAAAAAACACCGGAGTGACTTTTTTTCAAGCAGCATTCTTATATTTTACGTAATCCGTATCCACCGCTGTGTATACGTTGACCTTGTAGGCATTATTTGCCCTGTAGGCATTTTTTGCCCAGTGTGTTATTCAACCAACTGCTATCTAGCTGTGTGCCCGTGTTCACATTCTGTCTAAATATCCATAATATTACCGTCTCCAGAAAAAACACCGGAGTGACTTTTTTTCAAGCAGCATTCTTATATTTTACGTAATCCGTATCCACCGCTGTGTATACGTTGACCTTGTAGGCATTATTTGCCCTGTAGGCATTTTTTGCCCAGTGTGTTATTCAACCAACTGCTATCTAGCTGTGTGACCGTGTTCACATTCTGTCTAAATATCCATAATATTACCGTCTCCAGAAAAAACACCGGAGTGACTTTTTTTCAAGCAGCATTCTTATATTTTACGTAATCCGTATCCACCGCTGTGTATACGTTGACCTTGTAGGCATTATTTGCACAGTGTTTTCTTCAAACCGCCATCTAGCTGTGTGAGCTTGTTCACATTTTGTCTAAATATTGATAATATTATCGTCTCTAGAAAAACCACTTGAGTTACTTTTTTTCAAGCAGCATTCATATATTTTACGTAATCCGTATCCACCGCTGTAGTAGTGTATACGTTGATCTTGTAGGCATTATTTGCACACTGTTTTCTTCAAACTGCCATCTAGCTGTGTGTATTATCGTTTCCAGAAAAACCAACTGAGTTTTTGTTGTTGTTGTTTTTTTAAAAATAATGCCAGGCAAAGGCAGGCCGCCACGCAGAGGCCGTGCTAGGGGCCGTGCTGCTATGCAATCCTGTGGCCCTAGCAAATTGCCCAGTTTTAAAAAGCCAATGACCCTGAACTCCCAAAATGCTGAAGAGGTAGTTGACTGGCTTACACAGCACACCCCATCCTCTACCGTTTCTAACTTTACCACAACATCCTCCTCATCCTCCACTGCTATGGCCACCCCACGTAACACTTCCTCCACCACCGGTGCCCCTTCTTCACTGGAGTCAGAGGAGTTATTTTCCCATGAGTTTCTTGAACTGAGTAATGCGCAACCATTATTGGCAGAAGAAGATGAAGGAGATGAGGACGTTACACCAGATTTAATTCTGGCAGAGAACACGACAGAGATGGACATAATGATGAGTGATGAGGAGGAGGAGGAGGTCCCCGCTGCTGCTTCCTTCTGTGATGTGTCAGAAGAAATTGATGCATCTGAGGAGAATGATGATGAGGAGATTGATGTTTTGTGGGTGCCTAGTAGAAGAGAGCAAGAGGAGGGTAGTTCAGATGGAGAGACGGAGAGTCAGAGAGGCAGTAGGAGAATAAGACTTAGAAGAAGCAGGGAGGCCAGCCCGCAGGGATCAGTAGGGCAACAACATGTATCGGCACCTGTGTTCAGCCGGCCAACGCACCCGCCATTGCCGCCAATGCCGCCAACTTCTACTGTTACCGCCAGATCGCAGACTTCCAAAAAGTCAGCAGTGTGGCATTTTTTTAATGTGTGTGCCTCTGACAAAAGCATTGTAATTTGCAATGAGTGCAGTCAGAAACTGAGCCTTGGTAAGCCCAACAGCCACATAGGTACAACTTCTATGCAAAGGCACATGAGCGGCAAGCACAAAGCACTTTGGGAGCAACACCTCAAAGGCAACAGGCAAACTAAAAGCCACACTCCTTCTGGTCCAGCATCTTACTGCTCTACCTCTGCTCTCCTTGACCCATCTGAACCACCCTCCACTCCGCCTTCCACCTTGACCACCTGTTCCCATTCCCAGTCATCTGCCACCAGCCAAGTTTCTGTGAAGGCCATGTTTGAGCGTAAGAAGCCAATGTCTGACTGTCACCCCCTTGCCCGGCGTCTGACAGCTGGCTTGTCTGCACTCTTAGCCCGCCAGCTTTTACCATACCAGCTGGTGGACTCTGAGGCCTTCCGCAAATTTGTAGCAATTGGGACACCGCAGTGGAAGGTACCCAGCCGCAATTTTTTTTCTAAAAAGGGAATACCACACCTGTACCAACATGTGCAGAGCCAAGTTACCGCATCTCTGTCACTTAGTGTTGGGCCAAAGGTCCATATGACTACTGACGCATGGTCCTCCAAGCATGGTCAGGGCAGGTATGTCACCTACACTGCCCACTGGGTGAACTTGGTAATGGCTGGGAATGGGAAGCAGGGAATGGGTAGCTCAACAACAACAACAACAGTGGAGTTGGTGTCACCGCCACGGATTGCACGCGGTTCTGCCACCACCTCTACTCCTCCATCGCTCTCTACCTCGTCTTCTTCCTCTTCTTCTTCTTACTCTGCTGCTGGGTCCTCCTTCTCCTCCTCCACACCTGTGCACCCCCAGCTCCCCCTAGGCTATTCGACGTGCCAGGTACGCCGTTGTCACGCTGTCTTGGGGATGACGTGCCTGGAAAGCAAAAACCATACCGGATCTGTACTCCTGTCATCTCTGCAGTCACAGGCCGATCGGTGGCTGACCCCACACCAACTGCAGATCGGAAAAGTGGTGTGTGACAATGGAAGCAATCTGTTGGCAGCGTTGAGACTGGGAAATTTAACACATGTGCCCTGCATGGCACATGTGTTAAATTTAATAGTCCAACGTTTTGTCTCCAAGTACCCAGGATTCCAGGACGTTCTCACCCAGTCCAGAAAGGTGTCGGCCCATTTCAGACGTTCCTACACAGCCATGGCACGCCTTGCTGACATTCAGCAGCGCTACAACATGCCAGTCAGGCGTTTGATTTCTGACAGCCAGACTCGCTGGAATTCAACGCTCCTTATGTTGGAACGTCTGCTGCAACAACAAAGGGCCGTCAACGAGTACCTTTTTGAACTGGGTGGTAGGACTGGATCTGCAGAGCTGGGGATTTTTTTCCCCCGTTACTGGGTGCTTATGCGCGATGCCTGCAGGCTCATGCGACCTTTTGAAGAGGTGACAAATATGGTCAGTCGCACCGAAGGCACCATCAGCGACCTAATACCCTTCGCTTTCTTCCTGGAGCGTGCCGTGCGACGAGTGACAGATGAGGCTGTAGACCAGCGTGACGAGGAGCTGGAAGCGCACGATTTATGGTCGCAATCACCAGAACGAACCCAGGCACCTGCTGCAACGCAGGGAGAGGTGCCAGAAGTGGAGTCAGAGGAGGAAGGTGGCTTTGTGGAGGAGGAGGAGGAGGACCAACAGGAGCAGGCTTCCCAGGGGGCTAGTGGTGACCTTTTGGGGACCCCTGGTCTTGTACGTGGCTGGGGGGAGGAGACCGTGGATGATGCAGTCCTTGATAATGAGGAAGCGGAGATGGATAGCTCTGCATCCAACCTTGTGAGAATGGGGTCTTTCATGCTGGCATGCCTGTTGAAGGACCCCCGTATCAAGAGGCTTAAGGAGAAGGACCTGTACTGGGTCGCAACGCTACTAGACCCTCGGTACAAGCATAAAGTGGCAGAAATGTTACCAACATACCACAAGTCCGAAAAGATGCGGCATTTACAAACCAGCCTGCAAAACATGTTGTACAATGCTTTTAAGGGTGAGGTCACTTCAGGAACTCATCAACATTCCAGGGGCAGAGGTGCCAGTAATCCTGCCACGAGCACACCTGCAAGGACAAAGCCCTTTGGCCGGTCTGTAACATCAGACATGCAAATGTTTTTCTGTCCAAGGCAGCGCCACAACCCTTCTGGATCCACCCTCAAAGAACGCCTCGACCGGCAGGTAGCGGACTACCTGGCATTAACTGCAGATATCGACACTCTGAGGAGCGATGAACCCCTGGACTACTGGGTGCGCAGGCTTGATCTGTGGCCAGAGCTGTCACAATTTGCCATGAACCTCTTGTCTTGCCCAGCCTCAAGTGTGCTCTCAGAAAGGACCTTCAGTGCAGCAGGAGGGATTGTAACTGAGAAGAGAACTCGCCTAGGTCACAAAAGTGTCGATTACCTGACCTTTATTAAAATGAATGAGGGGTGGATCTCGGAGGGTTACTGCACGCCGGAAGACTTGTTCTGACTTCTATGCAGCTGTCCTTCTCTTCAAGCCTCATGACTCCACACACAGCTGTCCTTTAGCGTCCTCCTCCCTCCGCCACCGTTACAAACTAGGGTGCAAACCCTACTGGTTTAATTTTTTCTGGCCTCTGTGCTTCAGTGGCTGCGTCCAAAAAAACGGGGCAAACAATGTCTACAAGGTCAACGTATGGCGAAAAATTACTATTTTCAGCATTTATATGGCATATTTTTTCTGGCAACTGTGCTTCAGTGGCTGCGTCCAAAAAAATGCATATTTTCTGCATTTATATGGCATAATTTTTCTGGCCTCTGTGCTTCAGTGGCTGCAACCAAAAAAATGCATATTTTCTGCATTTATATGGCATAATTTTTCTGGCCTCTGTGCTTCAGTGGCTGCAACCAAAAAAATGCATATTTTGTCCATTTATATGGCATAATTTTTCTAGCCTCTGTGCTTCAGTGGCTGCAACCAAAAAAATGCATATTTTCTGCATTTATATGGCATAATTTTTCTGGCCTCTGTGCTTCAGTGGCTGCAACCAAAAAAATGCATATTTTGTCCATTTATATGGCATAATTTTTCTAGCCTCTGTGCTTCAGTGGCTGCAACCAAAAAAATGCATATTTTCTGCATTTATATGGCATAATTTTTCTGGCCTCTGTGCTTCAGTGGCTGCAACCAAAAAAATGCATATTTTCTCCATTTATATGGCATAATTTTTCTAGCCTCTGTGCTTCAGTGGCTGCAACCAAAAAAATGCATATTTTCTCCATTTATATGGCATAATTTTTCTAGCCTCTGTGCTTCAGTGGCTGCAACCAAAAAAATGCATATTTTCTCCATTTATATGGCATAATTTTTCTGGCCTCTGTGCTTCAGTGGCTGCAACCAAAAAAATTTATATTTTCAGCATTTATATGGCATAATTTTTCTGTCAACTGTGCTTCAGTGGCTGCGACCAAAAAAATGCATATTTTCTGCATTTATATGGCATAATTTTTCTGGCCTCTGTGCTTCAGTGGCTGCAACCAAAAAAATTTATATTTTCAGCATTTATATGGCATAATTTTTCTGGCAACTGTGCTTCAGTGGCTGCGACCAAAAAAATGACTATTTTCAGCATTTATATGGCATATTTTTTCTGGCCTCTGTGCTTCAGTGGCTGCGGCCAAAAAAACTGGGCAAACAATGCCTACAAGGTCAACGACGTTGACCTTGTAGGCATTGTTTGCCCAGTTTTTTTGGCCGCAGCCACTGAAGCACAGAGGCCAGAAAAAATATGCCACATAAATGCTGAAAATAGTCATTTTTTGCCATACGTTGACTCAACGTATATGGCAAAAAATGACTATTTTCAGCATTTATATGGCATATTTTTTCTGGCAACTGTGCTTCAGTGGCTGCGTCCAAAAAAACTGGGCAAACAATGTCTACAAGGTCAACGTATGGCGAAAAATTACTATTTTCAGCATTTATATGGCATATTTTTTCTGGCAACTGTGCTTCAGTGGCTGCGTCCAAAAAAAACTGGGCAAACAATGTCTACAAGGTCAACGTATGGCGAAAAATGACTATTTTCAGCATTTATATGGCATATTTTTTCTGGCAACTGTGCTTCAGTGGCTGCGTCCAAAAAAACTGGGCAAACAATGCCTACAAGGTCAACGTATGGCAGTTGTTTAAAGAGAACAGTAGATTACTAGCCAGCAAAGCTACCTAAGCTAAAATGTCCCTCAAATCCCTGCAGACTTCTGTCCCTCCAATACAGAGCAGTATCAAGCAGATTACTAGCCAGCAAACTTACTATCATCTGTCCCTGAAATCACTAACAGCTCTCCCCCTACACTATCTCTTCCAAGCACACACAGGCAGATTTTTCAGATACATTTTTGCCCTTGATCCCCCTCTGGCATGCCACTGTCCAGGTCGTTGCACCCTTTAAACAACTTTAAAATCATTTTTCTGGCCAGAAATGTCTTTTTTAGATGTTAAAGTTCGCCTTCCCATTGAAGTCTATGGGGTTCGCGAACCGTTCGCGAACCGCTCGCATTTTTGCGCAAGTTCGCGAATATGTTCGCGAACTTTTTTTCCGACGTTCGCTACATCCCTAATCATTAGTCATGTAAGGAAATTAAATAAATATTGTGGGACAAGTTACCTTTAGCCCATAGAAAATTGGGAGAGGGGTGAACTTCAACCAACACATCAACCTTTGCCAAAAACCATAGAGGCTGAATTGTTGTCTGGTTGCTAGTGTCCTGCTATCCTAGTAACAAGGTTGTATAGGCTAAATCAACATCTCAACCTTTCCCACTATACAGTCACTTTAAAGGAAAACTAATTTAGTATAAGGTTAGTTAGAGATAAGGGGTACAGGAATCCTTGAGGATACTTTGTCAGCTTGAGAAAGGACCTGGATGGTCCGAAATGTTGTTAGAGTTGCCGTATGAAATAATAAAGGCAGTTTTATTTCTACAAGATGGGAGTGCTGCTATCTTTTGACTTTGAGATAAGGGGTACAGGAATCCACCCAGATCAATCAATGAGGAGAACTGCAGCCAATTCCCTTACTTTTCCTTTGAACGATTCGTGATTTTCCTGCAGTAAATCTGTAAATACTTGAACCCAGCAAAAATGAGGGGCGTGATGTAGAAAATGACAGCCTGTGCCCTAATAAATGTTATTTAACCACAAGACAAGTGCAGAGATTTATGAGATAATTGGCACTTGTCTGCTAAATGTACAGAGGGAACAGCCCCATGGAAATATGGGACCCAACCTCTGATCCTGCAGCACTTCTTCTGTGCAAGTCTCATCTAATCATGTCCTCCTGCAGCATAAACACTGCGAGACTAGTGCTTTTATACAGTAAGTCCTTTTATAAATAATGCAGCATCCCCCATTAGCTGTTGTTTGGGGAAGCTTGATGGGAATTGTAGTTCAGCAAAATACATAGAAGCTGCCACCAATAAGTCAATGTGCAGTATCCCTGTGTATTAAGGCCACAATACCATGTAACTATTCCAGCATAGGTTTTCTCCTTTGCACACAGCCTGTACAGATAGATATGATAAAACTATGGCAAGATAGGTATTCCCCTGTACTAAGCACAATTCAGCACGAACAGCCCCTAAGTTTGCTCATAGTCTGTACAGAGAGATTCCATTAAACAATGGCAGCATAGGTATTCCCTGTACTAAGCACAATTCAGCAGGAACAGTCCCCCATAAGTTTGCTCATAGTCTGTACAGAGAGATCCCATAAAACTATGACAGCATAGGTATTCCCTGTACTAAGCACAATTCAGCAGGAACAGTCCCTAAGTTTGCTCATAGTCTGTACAGAGAGATCCCATAAAACTATGGCAGCATAGGTATTCCCTGTACTAAGCACAATTCAGCAGGAACAGTCCCCTAAGTTTGCTCATAGTCTGTACAGAGAGATCCCATAAAACTATGGCAGCATAGGTATTCCCTGTACTAAGCACAATTCAGCAGGAACAGTCCCCTAAGTTTGCTCATAGTCTGTACAGAGAGATCCCATAAAACTATGGCAGCATAGGTATTCCCTGTACTAAGCACAATTCAGCAGGAACAGTCCCTAAGTTTGCTCATAGTCTGTACAGAGAGATCCCATAAAACTATGGCAGCATAGGTATTCCCCTGTACTAAGCACAATTCAGCAGGAACAGTCCCTAAGTTTGCTCATAGTCTGTACAGAGAGATCCCATAAAACTATGGCAGCATAGGTATTCCCTGTACTAAGCACAATTCAGCAGGAACAGTCCCTAAGTTTGCTCATAGTCTGTACAGAGAGATTCCATAAAACAATGGTAGCATAGGTATTCCCTGTACTAAGCACTATTCAGCAGGAACAGTCCCTAAGTTTGCTCATAGTCTGTACAGAGAGATACCATAAAACTATGGCAGCATAGGTATTCCCTGTATTAAGCACAATTCAGCAGGAACAGTCCCTAAGTTTGCTTATAGTCTGTACAGAGAGATTCCATAAAACAATGGCAGCATAGGTATTCCTGTGTACTAAGCACAATTCAGCAGGAACAGCCCCTAAGTTTGCTCATAGTCTGTACAGAGAGATCCCATAAAACTATGGCAGCATAGGTATTCCGCCAAATGAAGCACAACTCACTGATTTTGTAAATGCACAAACATGCTTCTGCACTTTTCTATACACATTTTTTGGGCAGAAATGCGCTCCCACCTGCACTCCCTGGGACCACTGGGCAGTCTTTCTATGTTGACAACCCGACTGAGTGACATCAGCCTATAATGAAAATCAGACTGAGAACTAGAAAGCGTCTGTGAACACGTAGGAGTTTGGTTCACAAGATGATAACCTATTGTTGTGCAACTGATCACCGTTTCCCCTAGGGAGGAACTTGCTGATTAAATATAAATTAATATGAAACAGACTTTTCCCGAAACTCATTTGGTTCCGTTGAGAATAGAATTATTTTGGGAGATTCCATAAGCTTGTGGGTGCCAGGGATTCCTCAGAAAATGTTTGCTGTACATAAGCAATAGGGCAATGGGTTCCTGGCTCATTCACTGTGGGGCCACAAAGTGCAGCAGTCAGGGAAAGAAGGGCTGTGACGGTGGGAAAGTAAGGCAAGTATGTGGGATAATGGATATTATAAGTCAAAATAGTATAAGATGAAGGGCCTTGTACCACAGGGAATGGACCACAGGGCAATGGGGTTTGCAGGGTTGACATCAGGCGGGTACAGGTGGTCCCAAGAGACACAACATATGTAAATTGCATGTTACCAATGGGGTAGGGCTTGTGGAGGAGTGGGTGGGGATAGGGTGGATAATGGACTGGGTTTTCACACAATGGCTCATGGACATGGTGGATCGAGGTAATGACAAGTTATGTCTATGCTGAAGCCTCCCTCCTATGCTGAAGACTCCCCCTTATGCTGAAGCCTCCCTCCTACGCTGAAGCCTCCCTCCTAAACTGAAGCCTCCCTCCTACGCTGAAGCCTCCCTCTTACGCTGAAGCCTCCCTCCTACGCTGAAGCCTCCCTCCTACACTGAAGCCTCCCTCCTACACTGAAGCCTCCCTCCTAAACTGATGCCTCCCTCCTACGCTGAAGACTCCCTCCTACACTGAAGCCTCCCTCCTAAACTGAAGCCTCCCTCCTACGCTGAGGACTCCCTCCTACACTGAAGCCTCCCTCCTAAACTGAAGCCTCCCTCCTACGCTGAAGACTCCCTCCTACACTGAAGCCTCCCTCCTAAACTGAAGCCTCCCTCTTACGCTGAAGACTCCCTCCTAAGCTGAAGCCTCCCTCCTACGCTGAAGCCTCCCTCCTACTCTGAAGCCTCCCTCCTACGCTGAAGCCTCCCTCCTACACTGAAGCCTCTCTCCTAAGCTGAAGCCTCCCTCTTACGCTGAAGACTCCCTCCTAAGCTGAAGACTCCCTCCTATGCTGAAGCCTCCCTCCTGCTCTGAAGCCTCCCTCCTAAACTGATGCCTCCCTCCTACGCTGAAGACTCCCTCCTAAACTGAAGCCTCCCTCCTACGCTGAAGACTCCCTCCTACACTGAAGCCTCCCTCCTAAGCTGAAGCCTCCCTCCTAAGCTGAAGCCTCCCTCCTAACCTGAAGCCTCCCTCCTAAGCTGAAGCCTCCCTCTAATGCAGAAGACTCCCTCCTAAGATACTTCCTATGGAAGTATCAATATGTACTTTGGGAATAAAAATCTGCCCATTCTGAGTCAATTTGCAAGCAGAAGGACGTCAGTTAATGGCTAAATGATGGCCTCTGTGTGACCCTACTGCAATGTGGTTCAAACCCGGAGGGGGAGCTGAGATTGTGCAGTGAGAGGTATTTAGGAAAGAGGTTTCATAATTGGCAGAAACATTCCAGTCTGTTTACTCTGCGGCTGCTGCAAGATATTCGCCAATAAACAAGTCTCTTGTTACATCTAAAAACAATTATTAATGGTTAATTGTGTCCTGAGTTCCCTATTGTACTTATGTACCGTTCATAAGGATAATGCTCCTGCTTTCCTACTGTAAGGCTACTGTATCACCCAGCAGGGCATTAATCTAACTAATCATACAGTTAGCAGCTCAATGGGAATCCTGCCTTCCTACTGTACGGCTATTGAAGCACCCAACAGGCTGCACCCAACTGGGTATTGCTTGGCGTAGAATATCTATAGCTTTATTTAAAGACAGAATAGCGGAATAAAAGGTGATTTCCATCCTATGATTTCCCTGTGATTACCCAGGATTGGAAGGCACACAGATACCAACACACACAGATCAGTGGTTTCAGGGATTATTATAGATTGTATTTTTAGACAAGGAGACAGAAAACAATAACCTCCCCCCCCCCCCATTCAACCTTATCCTGGAAAGTACAGGGAATTTCTACTGGAAAACACAATTAATAATTAGAGGAGAATGACTGACTTGGAGAAAATGAAAGAACTCTGTAAATCCCTTGCAGCAGATTAATAATAATAATAATAATAATAATAATAATAATAATAATAATCAGTCCTTTGGGCAACCCCAGTGAGCAGGGCTGCCCTCAGAGATAATGTGGGTCCAATATGCCCCCCTACCCTGTCCCTATACAAATCACTGCAGCCCAGACCCCTGATAGGACATCTGCCTGCCCCCCTGCACCAGCTGACTGTCCAACTGCACCCACAACTTCTACCACCCAAAATGACCACCCATGAGTGGTGCTGAATCCTGAGAGCAGACATTCAGTTTCAAAACAAAATCTCTGCCACAAAACAAGACAGTTCTGCTGCACTAGCACCGTACCAGGAAGTCATCACTTTACCTTCCCTTTAGTCTATTGAAACCAAAAATAATTAGAGGGATTTAAATGAACAATTACTGCAAGACAGAGGAGTGTGCAGAAAGACTTTAAGGATGGGGGAATCAATTGTGTGATTTTACTTTCCACTAATTTACTTTTCCACTAATTGTCTGGAGGGGTTGGGGGGAGGGGGGAGTTGTCTCATATATTAAGCTTTCGGAAAAACAGTGAAATGACTGAGGGGTTCTGTGACCATATAAAGGCACAAGGCTGCAGGCTGAGTTATACAGGGAACTCTGAGTATCACTCATGTATTATAAGGGATAATGTACCCCCTACTGTAAATGATAAGGATATTAGAAGTCACTGAGGGGTTGTTCTGTGACCGTATAAAGACACAAGGCTGCAGGCTGAGTTATACAGGGAACTCTGAGTATCACTCATGTATTATAAGGGATAATGTACCCCCTACTGTAAATGATAAGGATATTAGAAGTCACTGAGGGATTGTTCTGTGACCATATAAAGGCACAAGGCTGCAGGCTGAGTTATACAGGGAACTCTGAGTATCACTCATGTATTATAAGGGATAATGTACCCCCTACTGTTGCAGATTTGAACTACTAAGCACTTTGCCATGTTCATCACACTCTCATCCTCTTGCACCACCTAGCGGCCTTTTAGCGAATCGCACACGTCCAGCTCCAGCTACGTATTTGCGTTCAGTTGGACCGTACCATTCGCGTAAAATGCCGCTAGTTCTGTAACATTCGTTATCTGCTGTGATATCGGAATCCCCGTGAGTTTGAGGGCTGAATGTGCTACAGTTCTGTGTCTGGGAGTTTATCTTTCGCTGGATTGTCTTATTAAGTAAAAGCAGGTTGAGCTGCGCCGCCTCCGCCCTGAAGTTGGTTCTATCCCAAGATGGCGGCCACCATGAAGAAAGCGGTAATGCTGCACGGTGCGGCGGGCGGTGTGGAATTAGGGGTGTTTCAGGGTTAAATGGTGTTAAATAAAGGAGATTAGCGTGATGGTCGGGGAGGAATATTAGGGTGGGGTATGACTTGAGAGAGAGAACAGATGTGATGATGGTGAGGGGTCTGTGTGTACCTTGTGCAACTCTTTTATTGGTTAACCCTTGCCCAATAGAATCTCTGCAGATCCTCGCTCGCTCATTGGTTAAGGAGGCCTCCATACACCGTCCAATAAGCTGCAGATTCAACCCTGAGGGGCTGAGCTATAACTGGAGAATTCTATACAAGGGCTATGGGCACTTTTCCTACAATTGTGTTTGTGTTGTCAATATCTCTATGTGAATAACAGACAAAAACAGCAGCTTGAAGGGGAACTTTTATTATATTCTAAAATGGCTAATTCTAAGCAATGTTTCAGTTGGCATTGATTATTTATTTATTTTTTTATATAGTTTTTTAATTAATTGCTGCCGCCTCCTTCTTCTGGTTCTTTCTAGCTTTAAACTGGGGGTCACTGACCCCATCTATGTGAATAACAGGGCTAATGGTTTCCAGAAAAGCAGGAGCTTAAAGGGGAACTTTTATTATATTCTAAAATGGTTAATTCTAAGCAATGTTTCAGTTGGCCTTGATTATTTATTTTTTTTATAGTTTTTTTAATTAGTTGCCGCCTTCTTCTTCTGGTTCTTTCCAGCTTTAAACTGGGGGTCACTGACCCCATCTATGTGAATAACAAGGCTAATGGTTTCCAGGAATGCAGGAGCTTAAAGGAGTGGTTAACCTGCAAAATAACTTTTAGTCTGTTACAGAATTCTAAGCAATTTTTCAATCGGCCTTATTGTTTTCTTCTTTATCGTTTTTGATTTGCCTTCTTCCTCTGACTTTTTCTAGCTTTAAACTGGGGGTCGCTGACCCCATCGAAAAACAGATGCTCTGTAAGGCTACATATTTATTGCTATTGCTACTTTTGTATTATATATGTTTATAGTCAGGCCTCTCCTATTCATATTCCAGTTTCTTATTCACATCAGTACATGGTTGCTAGGGTAATTTGGACCCTAACAACCGGAATGCTGAAATTGTAAACTGGTGAACGAGCTGCTGAATAAAAAGCTAAATAACTAAAATAAAACTCACATAAAAGATTTAAAAAAAAATGCAAACTGTCTCAGAATATTAATCTCTACATTATACTAAAAGGTGATCAACCCCTTTAAGAGAATAAAATGGGGATACTATTTATCAAAAAGACTGATTTATTCTTATTGGTTCTCTGTGTGTCCCCCCCACCCCCACCCAGGGGCGCTTTGATACTAGGGCTGCGAGAATATGGAGTGGGTGCTTTGCTGGTGTATTTATAATAATATTAACTTAATATCAAGATGATTTTAGAAACACATTCAGGAGCGCTGTACAATAGAAGCAGCGCATAGAAATGGCTGATACAGAATGTAAAGAGAGCTTGCAATCTAAAAAAGGAGGGGACTGGTGGGCATGCAGTGAGTTGGAATTACAAGTAGCAATGATTTTATTAAACCCGACAAGCCTGCCCCCTTTGCTGCCCCGTTAATTGCATTTTAATGAGTTTCTGCCCGTGATTTCAAGGCTCCTGCTCATTAGATCTCAAGCACTGAGTAGAGCTGGGAGCCAGTAATGGTCTCAAAAGGGAGAAGCGATACCCTAAATCAGCATTGATGTTAGGGTTAAGATTAATGGCAAGGGCTAAGGAACTTGCTGCCAACTCCCCCTGTGCCCTTCATCATCTCCCCTTTACCAACAAAATCCCTGCTGCTGATATATTTGTCCCTTGGTTTTGTATAGATTTCTGTGGTTGGGATTAACTCTACAGGGGTGCAGGCTGCTCTGAATGATACAGTTATGGGATCTGTTATCCAGAAATCCATTATGCAGAAAGTTGAGAATTAGGGAAAGGCCGTCTCCCATAGACTAGAGTCCTGCAGTGGGTCGGGTACCCACGAGTTACCCACAAAATAAGCGGGGAATGAGGGGCGGGTTTTCAGGTACGGGTATATCATCTAAATGTCTTATCTTATGTAATATTGTCTATTAACGTTTTACAAAACATGTTTCTGTCCCCGCCCACTTTTGATCACATCCGGGTCGCAGCACCATCACTTCCTGTCTGACGGCGGTCGGCGGGTTGCGGGTCGGATTGCGGATAAGTCACTTGCGGGTTCGGGTCGTGTAGAAATTGGTTCCGCGCAGGACCCTACCATAGACTCCATTTTATCCGAATAATCCAAATTTTTAAAAATGATTTCCTTTTTCTGTGTAATGATAAAACAGTCGCTTGTACTTGATCCCAACTAAGATATAATTAATCCTTATTGGAAGCAAAACCAACCTATTGGGTTTATTTAATGTTTACATGATTTTCTAGTAGACTTAAGGTATGAAGATCCAAGTTATGGAAACATCTGTTATCTGGAAAACCCCAGGTCCCGAGCATTCTGGATAACAAGTCCTGTACCTGTATTACTTTCTCCAAAAAAGAACCCCTAACCAAGAACCTCTTTCCTATAATCCTATGGCCCTGACTCAATTGCCAGTGGTGCATTAGGAAAACAAAATCTTTCTGTAACACAAAGGTGACTCATTCAAACAATAAGAGGGCAAATACATTTTATTTTACATTTATAGTCTCGCTTTCCGTAGCTGGAATTGCTACTGATCTTATCCTGAATTAATGATCCCCAGTGGGAAAGAAAAACCAAGGAGAATAGTCAATTGATTCAGACAGTGATGAGGAACAAAATTACCCGGAACAATTTGCCTGTTTACTGACGTCCTGAGAGGTCAGCAGGTGACAGTTGTGCGTCAATAATTTGCTGCTGCTAAATGAATATGATTAATACAATTCTTCTTATTGAGGGAGACTCTCTAATGAGCCAGAATCTCTTGCACTTGGCACTTAAATCAGCTGAATCTGCTAAAGGGCAGCGTTTAACATTTTACAACTAAATAGTAAGCCTCTACAAATATGGCCAACGTTCAATAAACTGTCAGCAGATCCTCCCGCTCGCTGATACGTACAGAGAAGAAGCGGCCTATATGCGGCATAAGTACCAGAACCTGTGCAATATCTTCCCCCTTGCCAGGTGGGTAACGACTTGCCTTATTTGAGTTCCAGGTTGCGGAAGATGTGAACGTGACTTTCGAGGACCAACAGAAAATCAACATCTTTGCGAGAAATACCAACCGAGTGACAGAGCTGAAGGATGAAATTGAAGTAAAAAAGGTAATAAAAGAAATCCGTCCTTGCTTCTGTTAAAGGGAACGTAGGACTTGTAGACTGTAACACCATGTCTGGGAATCCAGTAGAATTAAATCTAGAGCAACCGGCTGAGTAATCATTGAAGACGTTTCACTACTCATCCGAGCAGCTTCTTCAGTTCACAGGAAAACCTCGGCATATAAATTCTTGCACTAATCCAATCATAATGGAGCTGAGTAGGTACTGTGATACAATTACCATGCAATGCCATGCAACTCAAAGGGGCAGATTTACTAAAGGGCAAAGTGGCCGTCGCTAGCGAAATTCAGTCAAAAATCTCATCCGCTGGGACATCAGCAACTTACTAACAAGCGTAGGCACTGACCACTGCTAGCTTCGTTTAGCGCCCTGTCGCCATGCGAATTTTCGTTCAGGCGAACAGTCGTTACTCCTCAAATTCAAATTTTACAGAACGTTACCGCTTTTGCTAGAATTTCCTTTGCCACCTTAGACCTGTCGAACTGATAAGATGAAACTACATCCTCCTCAATCTTATGTCAGTGACATCATATCCTGTATGCCGAAAAGTCATAAAAGTCGTAAAAAAAAACTACTGGTGTTTTTTCACATTTTAAAGTCTAAAGTCCTAACTATTAAAGATTTTTGTGTTAACCTTTTTTTTTAAACATTTGTGGGGCAAGCCACATTTGTTTTAGGGTGGGCTCATGTCTAGGACATTTGAGGACCTCTTGTCTTTATTTTGCTTCCTTGGACATTTTTAATAATAAGTGGCCACTTCAAGCATTTGAACCAACATCTCTAAGAAAGACAAAAGATGTTAGAACAGCATTGTATGTAACAGACAGGTGGTGTCGATGCCCCCCTCCTCTGTTTAGGGATGGGTTCTCCACCTTAACTTGAATAGTCTCTTTTATGCCTCGTTCAAACCAATGGTGTTCAGCTGTCCTCTCTTTGGATCTTTACACCACACCATTGTGATTGGATTAGTGGAAGAGTTTATATGCCGAGGACTTCCCATACCAGTCAGTTGAACTGAAGAAGCTGCTCGGACGAGTAGTGAAACATCTTCAATGATTACTCAGCAAGTTCAGTTGCTCTAGATTTACTTCTACTAGATATATCATGACCTGGACGAATGAAAACCTTCATAGACACATGTCTGGGTAATTGAAATGTTACAAAAAAAGTGGGATATGCGGGAACACTCCAAGGCCAAATAAAAATACAATGGAAGTACAGCTTATCTGGCCAAGATCGTTACGAACAAACAAAAAAGAAAAAAAATTGATCAACGCACATTCCCTGGTCCCCTATTTCACAAATAGATTAAAGGAAAACTATACCCCCAAAATGAACACTTAAGCATCAGATAGTTCATATCATATTAAGTGGCATATTAAAGAATCTTACCAAAATGGAATATATATTTAAGTAAATTGGCCTTTTACATCTCTTGACTTGAGCCACCATTTTGTGACTCTATCTGTGCTGCCTCAGAGATCACCTGACCAGAAATACTTCAACTCTAACTGTAACAGGAAGAAGTGAGGAAGCAAAAGACACAACTCTGTCTGTTAATTGGCTCATGTGACCTAACATACAGTACAGTGAATCCTACGATCTCAGGGGGCGGCCCTTATTTTTTAAAATGGCAGTTTTCTATTTATGATTACCCAATGGCACATACTACTAGAAAAGTATATTATTATGACAATGGTTTATTTACATGAAGCAGGGTTTTACATATGAGCTGTTTATACAATATCTTTTTATAGAGACCTACATTATTTGGGCGGTATAGTTTTCCTTTAAGTATCTAAGCTAATGCATGTATTATGCAAAACAGGGGTTTTTAGTTACAAAATTATGATCATAAAATTGACAAGCCATCCACCATAATTGAAATGTTACTCTGGTTCAGATATCGTTATGTAACATACAGTACCACTTCCCTCCTGCTGGTGTCAGCAATAGAGAAGCATAGGACAGGGAATGTAATCGAGACTGTATACAAACAGCACTAACATTGAAATGGGACGTCATAGAGAAACATCAACTTCCAACAATATTTTTATATCCTTTTTTCATGGCATCTTGAAATGCGTACGCGGATAAAAGCGCAGTCCCACTTATCCATCTGCTCCGCACTTAAATTACATCAGTCCCCTTTGTGAAGTCGCTGAAGGGCCAATTAGACTGAAATGGGTTCCTTCGATAAACGAGGAATGGCGGCCGTAATGATTGTTCGTGCAGTTGGATCTCGGGGAGGCGCTGGCTGATGCAGATGTGAGCATAAAATGGCAATTACTGTGTTTTTTGTGCTCGTTGTGTTTTCAGGATATTGTTTTCCCATTTGAAGCACCTTTTCTTTGCCAGAGGTCAGACAGACACGTACATATGGCTGATTTTATAGCCTCTTAGATGGAAGCTTTGCATCTTGGAATAAGGTTTATGGGTGGAGTTCCCCCGGTGTAGTGGGATCAGCCAATCAGCAGTTAGCGTTAATTGGTCTTAGAATAAAAAAAGGAATAATGTTATCATGTTAGAAGGGGTTCAAGAAGGTATTGAAATATGAAACGACCTTGTCTCTAGTCATCTGACCTGCCTGTTCCCAGATTGGTCTGACAGGACCTCATTATTATTATCAGACACGCGTCATTACTAGCCTGAACCAATAGATTTATTCTCACAATTCAACACTGTTCTATTGGTTTGTGGCAAGGCTTGGGGCGGTCCTTCAAAAGGAAATGGTGCAGCCAACCTATCCGAGCACTACTAAAGTAACTGCAATTTGAAAAATAAAATTTAAATTGGTAGGACATACTCACAGTTCACCCCAGTCCAAGGGTGCATATACATAACAACAACGCCAAAAATGTGAGTTCCTCCAAGAACTGCTCAAGCAGCAAGTAAAAAAATGCAAAAAGTTTATTAGGACATGGCTAACGCGTTTCATGCCTGTTGGGGCACTTATTCATAGGGGTGGTCCCTTAGCAACGACAAGATTTTCACGGATCCACACACACACAATTTTCTGTAGTTGGGGAGTTTACGCCTTTTATTATAACACCAACAGTACCAAGTTTTGGGGGAGGTGCACCCACCCTTCATCAGGATAAAGGGAGGGTGTAAGGATGGTAGTAGATTTTGCTGTAGTCTGTCGGGGGGATTCCAGCGAATGTACAGGGAGTTCTGAAAGTCGTGTATGTTGCAGCCCTGGTGCTCTTGGAATTCAAAGTAAAACAGGAGCAACGGGTGTGGAAAGCATTAGCAGTGTAAGGGTTAAGGAAACACTATTTGCTGAACCAATCAGGAGGAAAGAAAACTGTTTTACTTTCCTGCAAATAAGTGAACAACATTTGTGCCTAGGGTTGCCACCTTCTTTACTGCTGAACTGCGGGCAGGGGGGCAGGGCCACGACGTATGGGGGCGGGCCGTGATGTAATGGGGGTGGCCGTGACAGGAGGGGGCGTGTCCATGACTTAGCAATCGTCGATTGGTCGATCGCCATGTCAATCTTAGGAAATCGTGCCCAGTTTTCCTTATTTGGAAAACCGGACAGGCAGTTTTGACCTGGGCAGCCCTTCAAAAAACTGGGTCAAAACTGGATAGGTTTTTGTTTATTTTTTTAATATTTGTTGTAATTAAAAATATCTAAAGGTTTAGATTAGGTTTTGTCCAAGTCTGTGTTCTCCTATGTCCTCTAGTTAAATTGGGGGTCTACACCCCTCTACTACAGGTATGGTATCCGGAAACCCAATATCCAGAGAACTCCGAATTACAGACAGGCCATCTCCCATAGACTCCATTATATCCAAAGAATACAAATATTTAAAAACGATTTCCTTTTTCTGTGTAATAATAAAACAGTCGCTTGTACTTGATCCCAACTAAGATATAATTAATCCTTATTGGAGGCAAAACCAGCCTATTGGGTTTATTTAATGTTTATATGATTTTCTAGTAGACTTCAGGTATGGAGATCCAAATTATGGAAAGATCCCTTGTCCAGAAGCATTCTAGATAACAGGTCCCATATCTGAACTGCTGTGCATTTTAGGGTCACTTTTTTTTTTTAAAGGGTTGTTTTTTTGACTAATGTACAATGCTCAGTTATCCGTCATACCCGCATGTCCCGAGCATTCTGGATAACAGGTCCCATACCTGTACTGAGAATATAACAGTTTTAAAATTTCTCTTTATTTACCCTCTCGGGGCAATAGAAAAACCCTATTGAAATAGTGAAATGTTTTTGATCTATTAATAAGCAGGCTCAGTAAGCAAAATGGAAAAACGTGCCGAAAGTGATGATGGGATAAAGAAAAGCTAAATGGAAATATTTGCCCGAAAACCTTTGATGTTCTTGTTGTATAAACCAGCCCCTATTATTGTAGCTCTGTCGACCCTAGAAAGTGAAATGAGTTCCCTGCGGTGCCTCTGTACATAAAGTAACCTCTGTATTGCTCGAGTGAATAAACTGCAGCTGTGTAACTGTCTGTGGAACAAATATAATTGCAATAGGCCCGACGTTAGAAGCTTTGTTCTGTTTTCTCCCCCTGCTTGTATAGAAACAGCTTCAGAACCTAGAAGACGCCTGCGAGGAGATAATGATGCTGGAAGATTCCCTGCTGGTTCCCTACCAGATTGGAGACGTGTTCATAAGTCACTCCCAGGAGGAGACTCAGGAGATGCTGGAAGCCGCAAAGGTCAGTGAGAAGTGGAGCGGCCCGAAGCCTCACATTTAAAGGAATTGTTCACTATAAAAATAAAAAGTGGGTAAATAGATAGGCTGTGCAAAATAAACAATGTTTATAATATAGTTAGTTAGCCAAAAATGTAATATATAAAGGCTGGAGTGACTGGATGTCTAACATAATAGCCAGAACTCGACTTCCTGCTTTACACTGATCGGTTACCAGGCAGTAACCAATCAGGGACTTGTGGAGGGACCATCGTTGCTTTTGAATCTGAGCTGAATGCTGAGGATCAGTTGCAAACTCACTGAACAATTATGTCCCATGTGGGCTCCCTTCAAGTCGCTGACTAACTCAGAGTTAGAGAGCTGAAAAGCAGTGTTCTGGCTATTATGTTACACATCCAGTCACTGCAGACTTCATACATTACATTTTGCCAAACTAAATATATTAGAAACATTTTTTTATTTTGCACAACCTATCTGTTCCTTTAATATGGGAAAGTCCAAAACAGTTCAGGGACCAAGTAACCCTTAAGGTATCTTTTCTTTTGTACTGGTTTTAGAGGAGGACTTTCTCCCTTAAAAGTGTGCCCTTCTCATATAGGAATAGTTTGGCTTTTAGAATTAGTAAATAGTTGCTTAAAGGAGAACTAAAGCCTAACTAAAGAAGTAGCTAGAAATGTTGTACATGATGTTTTGTGCTTCTGTACCAGCCCAAGGCAACCACAGCCCTTTAGCAGTAAAGATCTGTGTCTCCAAAGATGCCCCAGTAGCTCCCCATCTTCTTTTCTGCTGATTCACTGCACTTGCTCTGTGCTGATGTCACTTACTGAGCTTAGGGACCCACTCACAATATACAGTACACATAGAATAGAAATGTCACTATATAAGGCTGATTAGTAATTAATACAGATAATTACTACATGGCAGCACAGAAATCAGTGCAATTAGCATCAGAATGTAATAATCAGCAAACCTGTAGCATCAGCTTATATTACAGGGGAAGCTCATTTTCTGCTGGATAATTAGTGACGAGCCCTAAGCTTAGCTTCTCAACAGCCAATCAGAGCCCACTGAGCATGTGAGTGTCACAGACACTTTCCAAGATGGTGACCCCCTGTGACAAGTTTGAAGTCCTGGATCATTGCTGCTATTGACAAGCTGAAACTTTAGCCTCGTGCAATAAGTTCACTATATAAAATATGGCATTTTAGCTATATTAATATTTAGGGTTAGTTCTCCTTTAAAGGGGTTGTTTATCCTTATATTAAATTTGGGTAAGATGTAGAGAGTAATATTCTGACACAAATTTCAATTGGTTCTTTCTCTCCACTTTGCTCATTGCAGCAGTCTGGTTGCTAGGCTTCATGGAACCCTAGCAACCATGCATTCCTTTGAATAAGAGACAGAAATATAGAGAATTATAGAAGAGGGCCTGGTCAGAAAGCGGAGTAATAAATAAGCAGCAATAACAATGCATTTGTAGCCTTAGAGAGCAATTGCTTCTTTTAGATGGGGGTCAGCTGGAAATAGAAGAATAAGGCAAATAATTCAAAAACTATAAAAAAGAAAAAATGAAGACTAATTGAAAAGATGTTAAGAATCAGCCATTCCATAACATACTGGTGGGTCACATGTTATCTGATTGCCATGCAACAGCACGGGATTTGTAGGATACTATGAAAACTGATCCCCCTATAGCTAGAATGTGAAGTTGTATCAGTCGCATGTCAATGTATTTCAATGTAAAAAAGTTGGTTTGATCAGATTTGATCTCGGATGAAGATTCAGCGTCCGATGGTTTGACTCGCGTGACTACGTCCGACTTGTGGGATGCGATCTGTCGATCCAACACAACAAAGTCCCAGTGGCGGTTACCCCTTTAAACAAGAAATCATTTAGATGCTGCTGCTTGTAGATGTAAGAACATTCTGTAAAGGCAAAGAAATGTCTCTTTAAAGGAAAACTATACCCCCAAAAATTAACACCTAGGGGCACATTTACTAAGCTCGAGTGAAGGATTCCAAGTAAAAAAACTTCGAATTTCGAATTTTTTTGGGGGGTACTTCGACCATCGAATAGGCTACTTCGATCTTCAACTACGACTTTGATTCGAAATATTCAAACTAAAAATCGTTCGACTATTCGATAGTCGAAGTACTGTCTCTTTAAAAAAAACTTAACTACCTAATTCGCCACCTAAAACCTACCGAGCACCAATGTTAGCCTATGGGGACCTTCCCCTTAAGCTTTCTAAGTAATTTCTGATCGAAGGAAAATCGTTTGATCGATGGATTAAAATCCTTTGAAATGTTTGATGGAACGATTTTTTCCTTCGATCGTTCGATCGAAGTAAATGGGGTAAATCCTTTGACTTCGATATTCGAAGTCGAAGGATTTTACTTCGATGGTCGAATATCGAGAGTTAATTAATCCTCGATATTCTACCCTTAGTAAATGTGCCCCTTAAACAACAGATAGCTTACATCATATTAAGTGGCATATTAAAGAATCTTACCAAACTGATATATATATATTTAAGTAAATATTGCCCTTTTACATCTCTTGCCATCTCTTGAGCCACCATTTTGTTATGGTCTGTGTGCTGCCTCAGAGATCACCTGACCAGAAATACTACAACTCTAACTGTAACAGGAAGAAGTGTGGAAACAAAAGACACAACTCTAATTGGCTCATGTGACCTAACAAGTATGGTTTGTTTGATTTGTTTGTGTGCACAGTGAATCGCATGATCACAGGGGGCGGCCCTTATTTTTTAAAATGGCAATTTTCTATTTATGATTACCCAATGGCAAAGCAAAGTAAATTATTATGAAAATGGTTTATTTACATGAATCAGGGTTTTACACATGAGCTGTTTTATGCTATATTTTTTTTATAGACACTTACATTGTTGGGGGGGGGGGTATAGTTTTCCTTTAATAAGACTTGATTTATGAACCATTTGCCAGATTTCTTAATCCTGAGATTTATGATATAACAAACTCATTGATCCGGAAGTTTCCTTGCTTGCGTGCTCAGGCCTGCAGAGATACCTTTAAAGGAGAAGGAAATGCTAAAATTAAATAAGCTTTAAAGGTTTATATAAATACACCAATACACCCTCAAAGTAATGCTGCTCTGAGTCCTCTGTCAAAAGAAACAGCACATTTCTTTCCTTCTATTGTGTACTCATGGGCTTCTGTATCAGACTTCCTGTTTTCAGCTTAAACCTCCAGGGCTAGGGCTTGAGCATGCTCAGTTTGCTCTGCTCTTCCCTGCTGTAATCTGAGCTCAGAGCTATGAGTGAGCAGGGAGAGACTCAGGCAGGAAGTGATGTCACACCAAGCTAATATGGCAGCGGCTATCCTAAACAAACAGAGTTTCTAGAGCGATTTACTAAGGTTTGGTTATCATTCTGCAGAATAAATATAGCGTTCTAGCTTGGACTATTGTGGCTAATTGATTGGCTATTAACTGCCTCAGTAACTTGCCTTCTTCTTTCATTTTAAATGGGAACTGGATATTCAGTTATTTTGCTTAGAAAAAAACCCTGAATATTTGTTTTTTTGGAGTTGTCATCTGAGTTTAAAAGCACAAGGGATTCTGGGATTACCACACACATATTAAAGGAGAACTAACCCCCATACCAAAAGCCCCCCCCCTAAACTGCCTGCCATTGCTCCCCCTTCCCCTCTCCCTCCTCACACTGTGTATTAGTCAAAAAACAACCCCTTGAAAAAAATCTGACATAAAAGCAGAGCTCCCGGACACCATCTTCCACTGCTTCGTATCCTCTTCTGGGCTGAACTCCAATCTGAACAGTTGAATCCGAACCCTGAACAGGTATGGGATCCGTTATGCAAGAAAGCTCCTGTCTTCCACAGACTCAATTTTATCCAAATAATCCAAATTTTAAAAAATGATTTCCTTTTTCTGTGTCATTATAAAACAGTCGCTTGTACTTGATCCCAACTAAAATATAATTAATCCTTATTGGAAGCAAAACCAGCCTATTGGGTTTATTTAATATTACATGATTTTCTAGTAGACTTGAGGTATAAAGATCCAAATTATGGGAAGATCCGTTGTCCAGAAAACCCCAAGTCCCGAGCATTCTAGATAACAGGTCCCATATCTGAACTGCTCTGCATTTTAGGGTCACTTTTTTTTTAAAGGGTTGTTTTTTGACTAATGCACAATGCTGAGAGGGAGGGGGGCAATAGCAGGAAGTTAAGGGTTTTTATTTCCGGTTCAGGGGGTTTAGTTCTTTAAATATAGGAACCCATTCGAGAAATTTTCTTAAAATCGTAACATTTGTGGACACATTGGGGCAAATTCACTAAGATTCGAAGTTGCGCCAGGCGCAACTTCGCAGCACTTCGCCGCACTTCGCCAGTCGTAGTTTCGCCAGCGCTCCACAAATTCACTAAAATCCGAAGTTGCGCACAGGGGTAGCGTAAGTTTGCGAAGTTGCGCTAGCGTTGATTCGCCAAGCGAAGCGAAATTTCGCTAGCAATTTCAATGGAGGAATACGTCAGGAGATGTAGGGGGGAAGGAGGGGAGCCCCAAAACATTTTTCAATCTTTTTGAGCCTATCACCCATAATGTAGAAAACACGCCAGCGTTTTTTGGGACTTAGAAAAAATGTTGACTTTTTTTTAAGCAATCCCTATCTACTCTATTGCGCTTCACCTGGTCTGAGGTGGCGAAGGCAGTCTAGCGTAAAAGGTAGCGTTCAGTACACTGTGTGCGTTAGTGAATTTGCGTAGTTACGTCCCTAGCGAAAATTCGCCAGGCGCAAGAGTGCGAAGTAACAAGCGAATCTACGACAGCGTTCGTTAGTGAATTTGCGAAGTAACGAAAATGCCCAACGCTAGCGAATTGACGCTAGCGTTTGGCTCTTAGGCGCTTAGTGAATTTGCCCCATTGATCGGTGCAAGGGAGACAAATTGTAAGAAAAAGGCCGCACAATTTTCAATAAATGTGACCCTAAGGGGGTTATTTACTAAACTCTGAATGCAAACTCTAAATTAAATCGGACTTTTAAAAAATCTAATTTTTCGGAATTTCTTAAACCCAGAGGATGGAAAAGTCCGAATCAGAAAATCCGGCATCTCAGACCTGTCAAGGTTGTATATAAGTCCCAATGATTTTTTGATGTGCCCTGGGTTTTGTGCAATATCCCAAAGTTTTCAGAGTTTTAGGGCAAAAAAAGCATAATAAATCAGAGTTTTCGAGTGAAAAATCCGAAAAAAATCATGAAAATCGGAAAAAGCGAATTTTCAGGAAAATGGAATAAATAAGCGTAAAAAACCCGATCGGATTTGATCGGAGTTTGTAGCAGAAAATGTCGAGATAAAATCAGACTTTGATAAATAACCCCCTCTGTGTTTAACCAGTATAACCATTTATGTCTAAAACCTTCCTCTTCTCTCTATTTATAGAAACAATTGGAAGAAGAAATCGAATGTTTACAATCGCGCGTAGAATCCATTCAGCAAGTGCTCTCCGATCTTAAAGTCCAGCTGTATGCCAAGTTCGGGAACAACATCAACCTAGAGGCGGATGAAAGTTAAATCATTTATCACAATTTTTATTTTTTTTTAATAATTTTATTGCTTGCAAAAATAAAATGATCTGTTTCGGCAACGAATTGCGTAAAGTGTGGTGAAATTATACGGGTAGGACGGTCATGGTAACAGCGTAGGAGGGTTGTAGGTCCGAAACAGGTGAAGCCGTCTTTGCATTGAAGACTTCAACCTGCAACTCCATTTAGGGCATTCATTGGGTAAACTGAACATTAATATGAAGATATGAGAGCAGTTATTAACTTTATAAAAAATGTTTTAAGCCTAAAAATAATACAAAGCACTTTGCAAAATAGTAGAAACTTAAAGGAACATTAACACCAAAAAAATAAAGTGTTAAAGTAATACAAATCATTACTGTTGCCCTGCACTGGTACAACTAGTGTGTTTGCTTCAGAAACACTACTATAATTTATATAAGCAAGCTGCTGTGTAGCCATGGGGGCAGCCATTCAAGCACAGGATACACAGTAGATAACAGATAAGTACTACTATAGTTTATATAAACAAGCTGCTGTGTAGCCATGGGGGCAGCCACTCAAGCACAGGATACACAGTAGATAGCAGATAAGTACTACTATAGTTTATATAAACAAGCTGCTGTGTAGCCATGGGGGCAGCCATTCAAGCACAGGATAGACAGTAGATAACAGATAAGTACTACTATAGTTTATATAAACAAGCTGCTGTGTAGCCATGGGGGCAGCCATTCAAGCACAGGATACACAGTAGATAACAGATAAGTACTACTATAGTTTATATAAACAAGCTGCAGTGTAGCCATGTGGGCAGCCATTCAAGCACAGGATGCACAGTAGATAACAGATAAGTACTACTATAGTTTATATAAACAAGCTGCTGTGTAGCCATGGGGGCAGCCATTCAAGCACAGGATACACAGTAGATAACAGATAAGTACTGCTATAGTTTATATAAACAAGCTGCTGTGTAGCCATGGGGGCAGCCATTCAAGCACAGGATGCACAGTAGATAACAGATAAGTACTACTATAGTTTACATAAACAAGCTGCTGTGTAGCCATGGGGACAGCTAATCAAGCACAGGCTACACAGTAGATAACAGATAAATACTACTATAGTTTATATAAACAAGCTGCTGTGTAGCCATGGGGGCAGCCATTCAAGCACAGGATACACAGTAGATAACAGATAAGTACTACTATAGTTTATATAAACAAGCTGCTGTGTAGCCATGGGGGCAGCCATTCAAGCACAGGATACACAATGGATAACAGATAAGTACTACTATAGTTCATATAAACAAGCTGCTGTGTAGCCATAGCGGAAATTAAAAAAAGGCTATATGGCACAGGTTAAATAGTGGATAACAGATAACACGATTATGTTCCACAGAGCTTATCTGCTATCTGCTGTGTAACCTGTGCCTTTTAATGGCTGCCCCCATTGCTACACAGCAGCTTATTTATATAAACAATAGTAATGTTTCTTAAGAAAACACACCCGTTTTACCAGTGCAGGACGACACTGTATTAGAATTTTATTACTTTAAAACAATTTCATTTTTTGATATTACTTTTCCTTTTAATGTTGAGGCTGCAGTCATGTTTTCTTATTTCCATGGGGAGTTTTAAGTCTTGGCCCTTTGTTACTCCTAACTTGGAGACTATAGCAGGATTTATCTTGCAGAGCCGCTAATACCTGGACAGGGAGTATTGCAATTACTGACTGCCTACAACAGGCTCTACTTATACAGCCAGGCTCAAGGAAGAAAGCCACTGCATTTCGCATGTATTTTTACTAGGCGTGCAAGGATTTATCTACTAGGCGTGCAAGGATTTGGCAGCACAGTCCTTCAAAATAACAGTGACGTTAAGTAAGATCTTGCTGTAATTATATATTCTGTACATGCCTGTGAATCTCTGTATGGACCAAGGACACCAAGTTAAAGGAGAAGGAAACCCCCAGGGCGCCAAACCCCTCCCCCCTCCCTCGTGTTGCCCCCCCTCCCTCCAAATGCCCCTAACTTGTTACTCACCCCTCTGCGCAGGTCCTGTCCACGGAGTTCACAGTCGCCATCTTCTCCCACGCGCGTCTTCTTCCTGCTCTGACCGGCGTCTTCTGGCGCATGCGCAGTAGGAACAGGTACCGGTACAGCTCTACTGCGCATGCGCCGAATGTGATGAAGTGAAATCGGAAAACTTGGTGACATTCGGCGCATGCGCAGTCCCAGGGGGACAGGTAGGCCAGGGGGGAGGAGGGAGGGGGGGCAACACAGGGGAGGGGGGGAGGGGTTTTGCGCCCTGGGGGTTTCCTTGTCCTTTAAGTTTTAATTGGGTAGTTTGCAGCCCGTAGGCATTGCAGATCAAGTGCACAGTAACAGGGATTTAGCTGAGAGCAGAAACCAGGGGACAGAGCCAGATCATAGACGGAGTAAATGCAGAACCAAAAGATTTAGATTAGACAATGTCAGACAGGGCACATTTCTTAACACACAAAACACCTTTACTCTATAGAACCGGTTTGACAGGGGCAAGATCTATGTATAAAAAAAAGACCTTTTCGCAGCTGATTGGAGCAAATCAGTAGGTAGGTTACCCCTATCCTTGCTGAAACTGAATTCTGTCACTAAGGGGCAGATGTATTAAGGGTCAAATATCAAGGTAATTAACCCTCGATATTCGACTGGCGAATTAAAATCCTTCGACTTCGAAATATCGAAGTCGAAGGATTTTGCGCTATTCGTTCGATCGAAGGAATAATCGTTCGATCGAACGATTAAATCCTTCGAAACGAACGATTCAAAGGATTTTAATCCATCGATCGAAGGATTATCCTTCAATCAGAAAAAACTTGGAAAGCCTATGGGGACCTTCCCCATAGGCTAACATTGACTTCGGTAGCTTTTAGGTGACGAACTAGGGGGTCGAAGTTTTTTCTTAAAGAGACAGTACTTCGACTATCGAATGGTCGAATAGTCGAACGATTTTTAGTTCGAATCGCTCGATCCGAAGTCGAAGGTCGTAGTCGAAGGAGCCAATTCGATGGTCGAAGTAGCCAAAAAAAAAAACATTCGAAAATCAAACTATTTTTCCTGTATTCCTTCACTCAAACTTAGTGAACGGGCCCCTTATATATATATATATATCTACAAGCAAAACCTTTTTTTGGATTTTTATATCTTTTTGTGGTCGAACCCTCATTGCACGTCCGATTAATAATATAAATTATTGTATAACAGGTGCTGATCACAACGGATGACACTTGGAGCGCTCTGGTTTTCGAAGTTGCCTCCCGAGGAAACTTCATGTGACTTTGGAAAGCTAAATAGATCCGACTGCCATCCTGCCGGCGATTTACATTCTAGCTGGCATGAAGGCAGTTCAGGGAGATTAGTCGCCCGAAGAAGAAGCGATTTGTCGCAGGGCGACTAATCTCCCGGAAATAGCAGCGTGTGTCTCTGCCGTAAGATTAGAAAAAAATAATCAACCAGATGAGGTTGGAAAATCAGAAAATGTTGTGAAAAAAGGGGGTTGGGACAGATATGTGAAAACTACTAATCTCCCAAAATAACAGCGTGTGTCCTGGCCCTAAAATTTTCCAAAACGTTATTCTATCGCCTCCTTTTTCTGATGATGTCACTTCCAGTTTCAGCGACAGCACTATCTGTTTAATAGTGGTAGGTGGGTTTGCGGATCAGGTTGCAGATAAGGCAGTTGTGGGTCGGGTAGCGGATCCAAGCGGGTAAACTTGCGGTTCAGGTCGCAGGGTCGAGACCAGGTCTCCAAAATTGGTTCCGCGCAGGACTCTAGTACAGGTATGGGATCCATATCCGGAAACCTGTTATACAGAAAGTTCCCAATTACAGAAAGGCCGTCTCCCATAGACTCTTTAATAATTATTTCCTTTTTTATCTGTAATAATAACAGTAGCTTGTACTTGATCCCAACTAAGATGTCACTAATACTTATTGGAAGCAAAACCAGCCTATTGGGTTTATTTAATGAAGATCCAAATTACGGAAAGATCTGTTATCTGGAAACCCCCAGGTCCTGAGCATTCTGGATAATAGGTCCCATACCTGTATATATTTTTGATAATCCAGGGTCTCACTTTATATAAAATATTGCTCTGAGTTTGTGTAACATGTTTTGGGCTCAATAACAGCCTTCCCAGACTAGTACCAGTAGAACACTGGTTACACTGGACTCTCTCACCCAGAGTGGGCCTTCGCACAGCGGAAGAGGAAGGTAATGGTGTTGTGCAACTACACCTCTCATGCTGCTATGCAGAAAAATAAGACAGAGGGCGCCAGAAGTTCTTGAAAATAATAGAACAAAAAGGGTTTATTGAACATCCACAGGGTTTACAGTAGCAGGGGATATGCAAATCTTTAACTAGGGACACATTTAACCCTAGGGGTCCCTACATTTGTGTTCCCTTTAGAATGCAAATCTGACTTGGTTACATCACTATGAATCATATCATGAGACACTTAATACCGAGTGTTGTGTTATCCATAACATTCCTACTTTACAGTGAAATATCTCTCTACAGTCATCTCCCAGCTCATTCCCAAGCTGTATGTACCCAAGACTCCCTTATTCTTTAGTGACACTTCTAATGTATGGAGACATGGGGTCACAATGAGCTGCCAGGTCTGTATAAACTATATTTAGACCTCGTATTTCTCCAGGAATCCTTTTCAGATTTAATTTTGAGCATATTTGCTTTGTGATTACATTGGTTCTGACATTAAAAGGCTTCAAGCAACCGGGGCTGGGGGAAAAAAGGGAAAGAGAAACCACAGCGAATAACTAAATGCATATGTTTAGCCTACGAGACGGCGGAATCCCACAGCATGAAATTGTTTAAAGTCTCAAGCAGAATCATTTACCATTCTTGCCTGCAGACAGTCCTGAATTCTTCTGTATCATATTGCATAGGGGAACGCCAATCACACTTTTTTTTTTCGGATTTCTGTTTTACTTTCTTTATCTCGTACTTTGGAAATAGAAGGTTTCCATGAATTCATAGAAGCATGACTGTTATATACACACACACACACACACACACACACACACACACACACACACACGTTGTTTCATGGCCAACAAAGAGTCTAAATAGGTGGAATAATAGATGATTGTATTTGAAGAAAAGAGACTAGGAGAACAGAGGTTGGTTGAGTAAGGAGAGGAATAATAAAAGTACTGAGAATGGGCCCCTGTTCTAAGGGTTTTGGATGGGCCCCTGGTGTCCCAGTCCAACACTGATAGCGAACAAGAGAATATAGCATTATAATCAGTCAAGAGAGCAAGTTTTGAAGATACTACATGAAAGGATTAGTCTAGTAATGTCATTGTCTTTCATTGTCTTCAGAGTAGATCATCAAGGCTCTTCGTGGTCCTCAAGGAGAAGTAAACCATTTGTTTAAAAAAAAAAAAACCTACCCCCCTACCATACATAGACCCCCCTCCCTACTCCCCCCTCCAGCCTAGCTGCTACCCTGGACAAATGCCCCTAACTGTTTACTTACCCCTCGGTGCAGATTCACGGCATCGGAGTTCACGGAAGCCATCTTCTTCTCTTTGGTCTTCATCTGGAAATAAGTTCCATATCGCCGCATGCGCAGTTGGAGCAGTCCTCAGGTTTTTGTCAACTGCGCATGCATTGAAAGTCTCAAAAAAATGACCTGATGAAGACCAAAGAAGACCCAATGAAGACCGAAGAAGAAGAAGATGGCGTCTGTGAACTTCTTTCCTTTAAGAAGTCACGTTATCTACTGTATATCTGCCTTGGACTTATGCACGTTTAAGGTAGACGCATACTGTCATATGTTTTTCCCTTTCCCCTCCTCAAAAATCAAATTAGTTAAAGTTACTTACATTGAAAAATACTTAAACATACAGCAAATGTATTTTCTATTTTGTTATAATGGTTGGTTTGTTTGCTAGATAATCAGATGGTGCACCTCCTACACATTTGTTGCATTTGTTTATTATCGGTCAAGTCGAAGTTCTTTCAATATGAGTTGAAAACATGCAACTTTCTTGTACTTGGGCATCTTCTTCATTGACATTGATCCAAGACAATCAAAACCTAACAAAATGACTGCCTTTTGCACAAATTCTGCATGAAGAGAGACATGATGTCTGGTGATTTTAATAGAGTGAGCTCTAATACATCTTCTACGAAAAAGGAGCCCCCCTATAAGATATATTGGATCTAACTGTCAGTGAATATCTGACACCCAACTGCTGCATGAAGAGAGAATGAAGAGAAACAGATGCTGAGAGGGGAATAGTGAAGATAAACTTGATTTCAGAAACGATACAGAATTTTGAATTGATTGTATTTAAAGGCAGAGACACACTCTCAGATTCGGGGAGATTTAGTCGTCCAGAGATAAAGTTCCTCTTCTTCGGGCTGACTAATCTCCCGCCGACTAAAATCTGAATCGCCTGTGGGATGGCAGGTGGAGCGATTCGTTTTCCGAAGTCGCCCGAAGCTTCCTCAGGAGTAGACTTCGGAAAACAAAGCGATGCGTGTGCCATCCCACCGGCGATTTCGAGGGAGGCAGTTCGGGGAGATTAATCGCCCATAGAAGAAGCAATTTGTCGCTGGGCGACTAATCTCCCCAGGTAGCTTTGTGTGCCCCTGCCCTAACCTGTTATTGCATTGAGAATTTTAATTGCGCATTGCCCACGTTCTGGAGCGAACATAACTTTTCCAGTAAGAAGTTTTATTACATTCACTATAAGATTCGCAAACCTTCTTCCACTGTCGCAAATGCTACAATTCAATTTTTTCGCACAAAGGCTTAACTTTTCATTGTGAATATTTTTTCCGTTACTGACTTTTATTAAATTCCCCCATAAGTCTTATAAATATACCCTAGGTTTACCGTGCCTCTAGTTTTACACTCTTGTTATTCCCACAATCCCTATCCATTACTAGCAATAACTTAGTTACCCACGGCTGCAGTTTGTGTATTGTAATCATCATCTTTTAGAAATGCCATAAATTACCCTGTTCCTGGAATAATCACTATTCCAAATCCTACAACAATTGGGCTCCTTCACAATAAAGAGAAATAAAAGCTGGCGAGGAATTTCAGCACAGTGCAGCTATTGGACCTTGTTTAATGGCAATATTATACACTAGATACTTTAATGCTTACACTTGCCAATAAAAGTCAGAATGATGAGAACAAAATCACATTCCCGCATTAATACTGAGTGCAATGTTGCTGGGCTCAGCAGATTTCCTTAGGTAGAGAGAACACACCGAGTGCTATTCGGTGTTTGCCTAATGCATGACCCTCCAGGGATAGAATATTTATTGCACTGAGAATCAATAGGTCTCCCAGTCTGCATTAAAATTCAGTTAATCACTTTTCATTTCGTCCCTGCTAAGCATCCTGGGTTTCCATCGTTGTACAAAGAGCGCTGTTCGCCTTAACGAATGCATATTAAGAAACAATGAGACATTTCTGGTGGTTGAAACTTGATACGGTTGTTGACGTACAACATGGAACATTAAAGCTATTTGCATGTTAAGGATCACATTATTGGTAACTGTGGAGTGTTATATTAAAGGGATACTGTCGTACTATACTGTCTAAGGGAAACAATATGGCACCTCCTTCCCATATGTATAAATACAAATATACAGAGAAGGAATGTTCTGGGCATACAATAAACTATACCCTCATACTGTACTGTCTAAGGGAAACAATATGGCACCTCCTTCCCATAGGAATAAATACAAATATACAGAGAAGGAATGTTCTGGGCACACAATAAGCTATACCCTCATACTGTACTGTCTAAGGGAAACAATATGGCACCTCCTTCCCATATGTATAAATACAAATATACTGAGAAGGAATGTTCTGGGCACACAATAAACTATACCTTCATACTGTACTGTCTAAGGGAAACAATATGGCACCTCCTTCCCATATGTATAAATACAAATATACAGAGAAGGAATGTTCTGGGCACACAATAAACTATACCCTCATATTGTACTGTCTAAGGGAAACAATATGGCACCTCCTTCCCATAGGAATAAATACAAATATACAGAGAAGGAATGTTCTGGGCACACAATAAGCTATACCCTCATACTGTACTGTCTAAGAGAAACAATATGGCACCTCCTTCCCATATGTATAAATACAAATATACAGAGAAGGAATGTTCTGGGCACACAATAAGCTATACCCTCATACTGTACTGTCTAAGGGAAACAATATGGCACCTCCTTCCCATATGTATAAATACAAATATACAGAGAAGGAATGTTCTGGGCCCATAATAAGCTATACCCTCATACTGTACTGTCTAAGAGAAACAATATGGCACCTCCTTCCCATATGTATAAATACAAATATACAGAGAAGGAATGTTCTGGGCACACAATAAACTATACCCTCATACTGTACTGTCTAAGGGAAACAATATGGCACCTCCTTCCCATAGGAATAAATACAAATATACAGAGAAGGAATGTTCTGGGCACACAATAAGCTATACCCTCATACTGTACTGTCTAAGGGAAACATTATGGCACCTCTTTCTGATATGTATAAATACAAATATACTGAGAAGGAATGTTCTGGGCACACATTAAGCTATACCCTCATACTGTACTGTCTAAGGGAAACAATATGACACCTCCTTCCCATATGTATAAATACAAATATACAGAGAAGGGATGTTCTGGGCACACAATAAGCTACAGCATACCCTCATACTGCACCTCCCTAATATATATATATATATATATATATATATATATATATATATATATATATATATATATATATATATATATATATATATATATATATATATATATAGAATGTTCTGGGCACCGTATACAGTATTTTGTAGGTGGGAGTTCTACGGCAGTTCTCACCTATAAGTATAAATAAATAATTTTTAGGGATGCATCAAATCCACTATTTAAGGATTTGACCTAATCCCGAATCGTTCACAACGGATTCAGGATTAGGCCAAACCGAATCCAAACCCTAATTTCCATTCCCTAAATTTGTGTTATTTCCTTTGGAACACCACCAAATATTTCTTTGAAATGTATTGTATTCAATGATGCTTTTACTTCGGTATCATTTAAATAATGGTTGGACTCCAGCTTTGTGGTTGGCTGAAACACAGATACAAGAAGGACAACCTTAATTTAGAACTGTAAATTCAATAAACCCTTTAAACCATGGTATTTAATGCCTTGTCAGGGTATGTGTGCCCAGGGGTCCTTAAAGGAGAACCAACCCCTTGCTAATAATAACCCTACCCCACTATCCTACATAGACCCCCAGCCTAGGTGGTACCTTTGGTAAATGCCTTTAACTCTTTACTTACCACTCAGTGCAGATTCAGGGCATCAGAGTTCACGGGCACCATCTTCTTCTCTTCGGTAATCTTTGGGAACAGAGCGGCATTATGGCATATGCTCAGTTGGAGCAATCTTCTGTTTCGTGACAACTGCGCATGCAACGAAAGTCACGGAAATTGCTGAAGCCCCCGAAGAAGACCCAAATATTACTAAAGAGAATAAGATGGCCGTGAACTCCAATGTCCTGAATCTGCACCTAGGGGTAAGTAAAGAGTTAGGGGCATTTACCAAAGGTACCACCTAGGTTGGGGGGCAGAGAGGGGGGTCTATGTAGGGTAGGGGGTAGGGGTTTTTATTAACAAGGGTTTGGTTCTCCTTTAAATTGACGTCAGGAGACACAGTGGCTGTATCCTTATTTCAATGTTTGTTTGTAGCACTATGACTAAAACCTTGAGGAGCAATATCCACCCTTTAGGACTACAGGTTTTGGACATATACCAGCATAGTTTGCAAATTCCTGATGAAGACATTCTAGGGGAGATATAGTCCATAGCCAATCTGTAGTGGTGCTGCAAGTTCCACATACCCTTCTTTTTTACTTTCACAAGTATTCTCTTCTGTGAGGTTGAGGTGTTTCCAGGTTCTCAAACAACTACCCCTTTCTTCCTCAAGAAGAGCAGCCCGTCCTGATTAAATATGATAAGATATGCATTCTTGAACATTAAATTATGAACTTATAAAGATGTGGCTATAACAGGATGACAAAACCTTGAGGAGCAATATCCACCCTTTAGGACTACAGGTTTTGGACACATAACAGCATAGTTTTCAAATTCCTGATGAAGACACTCTAGGGGAGATATAGTCCATAGGCAATCTGTAGGTGTGCTGCAAGTTCCACATGCCCTTCTTTTTTACTTTCACAATTATTTTCTTCTGTGAGGTTTGTGGTGTTTCCAGGTTCTCAAACAACTAGAAGAGCAGCCCGTCCTGATTAAATATGATAAGATATGCATTCTTGAACATTAAATTATGAGCTTTTAAAGATGTGGCTATAACATGGTGACAACCCCGATTCCAAAATGGACCTTTAAACGAAACATGGCATGTGGTAGCCACGGCAATCATCATATTGACAGCAGTATGGAGGAATTGTAGAGGCTGAATGAATTGTAGAGAGAATAAAATTCTAATCCATACCGAGAGATCTATTGAAGTGGCACTTGTAATTCTTTATACACATAAGGCACCTTTTTGAATATCTTGGCGTTTTTTTTAAATTGAAATCACATCAGAATGTTTCCAAACAAAGCTCCATTGCGTGTGTAAGAAGGCCTTGAAGTATTAGCAAAGTTTCCAGCAGAGCCAGGTATTTACTGAAAATGGATAGATAATGGCACTTAATGTATCCTGATTGATGTGTTTGTTGCGTTAATCTCAGATGCATCATCCGTCTGTTATATTCCATGATCGCCTGACAAGAATGTATTTGTGTTGTCAAAACAATGCATGCTGCCAAGGTGTCTCATTTTTCTAGAGAATGAAATTAATCATTTCCTTTATTTTTTTTTTATTTATACTTTTACATCTCTACTGTTAGTAAATTATAGTGAATTGCAAACGGCATCATTGTGATGAGTTCATCTTTGGTGACAAGGGCTGTACAAGGCTTGCAGTGGTGGCTCTACAGATAATGAATTTTGCTGAGAAAACAAGAGTGTTAAATGCATTGCGGACGACCTATTTTTAAAGGTGATATAAAGCTTCAAGAGGTCATAGATCACCGCAACATTAGCGGAAACATTATTTATGACTGTGTTATTGTTTGCATTTTTGCTCTTCCAAATAACGTTCTTCAGCGGGTTTTTCAATTTCCTTGGAGGAATATTGTAAAGCTTTATTCTTCAAGAAAACGTATGTTATTTATTAGATATAGAGTAGAAAGTGTTTTTTTTTATCCAGAAATTCAAATACGTTATAGAATGAAGGTATCTCTTGATTGGAGTTCCCTTTTAAGATTAGATTGATTCGAATCTTAGTTCTCAGACTAATTCTCTTGTGCAATTTGTCATGAACACATTATTGGCTTATTGGTAGGACAAATTTGACCATTTATAAAGTAATAGTTTCAGTTGAGAAGGAACATTCCTGATGGACCTTGAGCAAATTAGCAAACAGTTTCACCCCCCAAATTTATCTTTCCCAGGCTGACCCTTTTTTTAAAAACTGTAAGTATTTGGTGTAACCGATGCTGTAGCGTGGAATTTTCCATCAAGAACACAAATGTAAGAATATCTGGTGGTCTAATGATGCCCGCCATGTTCTTCTTCTTTGCATGGCGATGCGCAATTGACATGCCTCCGGGTTTAAATGCGGGTGCTGCGTCTGACGTCATCATGCTTGGTGCAAAATTAAAATATTTAAAGAGTCCGCGGCCAATAATTCACTGCCCAACGTAGGTCTATGTCCAGTAGTTCCTGGGAGTGATTCTAATTGTGATTTACCTGTTCTTGACCTTGCCTGTCCCTGACCTTGCCTATTTTGCTGCCTGTCCTGACTAGTGATGGGCGAATTTATTCGCCAGGCTCGAATTCGTGGCGAATAAATTCGTGAAAAGCCCGTGAAAATTCGGGCAAAAAACGGGCGCTGGCGTCAAAAACGAGACGCCGGCGCCGTTTCACTAATTTTTCTCATTGTGCTGAAACATTATGAGAACAGTTTCCTGTCTGGTCTTGACCTTAAAGGGATACTTAAATGGGAAAAAAAAAATTCAAAATGAATCAGTTGATAGTGCTTCTCCAGCAGAATTCTGCACTGAAATCTATTTCTCAAAAAAGCAAACCGATTTTTTTAGATTCAATTTTGAAATCTGACATAGGGCTAGACATATTGTCAATTTCCCAGATGCCCCAACTCATGTGACTTGTGCTCTGATAAACTTTGATCACTCTTTACTGCTGTACTGCAAGTTGGAGTGATATCACCCCCTCCCTTTTCACCCCAGCAACCAAACAAAAGAACAATGGGAAGGTAACCAGATAGCAGCTCCCTAACAAAAGATAACAGCTGCCTGGTAGATCTAAGAACAACACTCTATAGTAAAAACCCATGTCTCACTGAGACACATTCAGTTACATTGAGAAGGAAAAACAGCAGCCTGCCAGAAAGCATTTCTCTCCTAAAGTGCAGGCACAAGTCACATGACCAGGGGCAGCTGGGAAATTGACAAAATGTCTAGCCCCATGTCAGATTTCAAAATTGAATATAAAAAAATCTTTTTGTTCTTTTGAGAAATGGATTTCAGTGCAGAATTCTGCTGGAGCAGCACTATTAACTGATTCATTTTGAAATTTTTTTTTTCCCATGACAGTATCCCTTTTACTATTCTATTAAATCCTACAGACAACTTTTAATTAAAGTTTAAGAGCAGGGATTGTGCCAAAAGTCAAGCCCACACAATATGCAATGATTCATTATAATACACTCTTAGTTGGCCTTTAGGGTTTTTTTTTTTTGTGTTACCTGTTTTGCTCATTTTAAATTAAATAAATTCACATCTCGATAGAGGCTTAAATGCCAAAGTGGATGATCAAAAGTAACGGACTAAATGGGAAGATTAGTAATTAAGAAAAAATTATTTTCTACAATTTTACAGGACAAAGGCTCAAACACCTGCATAGCAATACAAATGTAGAAAGATGTACAATATAGTAAACAAATGCAAATGTGATATTTGCTATATTTGAACTATATAAACAAGAACAGATGTAATATTGCTTACATTGCTATTTCTTCACAATCTCCATCTAGCTCGGTTTATAGTTCACAGTTCTTTGGGTGCCCAAAACGTAAAGTCTTCTTTCTGACGGTATGATGGCAATTGGTTCGACTGTTCCAATTCTTTATGTTGCTGACCACGTTGCTGTAGACAATGGTAGGAAAATAGATGTGTAAACGCCACTATAAATTCCACTATGCAATATGGAAACTGCTTCATATGGGTTTTTTCTCGACCCTTCTGCAAAGGGTCCCCAACTTTTTTTTTACCAGTGAGCCACATTCAAATGTCAAAAGCATTGGGGAGAAACATGTTGATCATGAGCCACTGGTTGGGGATCATAGATCTAGAGGTTTGACGGGTTTCAATTGAAGAAAATTTTGAACTTGATGGACTTTACAGTTTGCAACCTCATTTACCATGTAACAAGTTTTTTGGTTATTTCTCTTTTGGATGAAGGGGAATGCCTTCATCCAAGAGAGATCATTTATCACCCAAAATGCTGCCAAAATTCTTATTCACTCCCACGTCTAGACTACTGTAACTCTCTTTTAATTGGCCTTCCCCTCCAGAGACTGTCACCTCTCCAGTCCATAATGAACACTGCTGAGAGGCTCATAAACCTCAGCAACCGCTCCTCCTCTGCCATGTCACTCTGCCAATCGGTAAACTGGCTTCCGCTACCTTTCAGAATAAAATTCAAATCAATGACCCTGACATTCAGAGCACTTCATAACTCTGCCCCACCCTGCATCTCTGATCTCATCTCTATATACTCACCCACCGCTTACTACACTCCTCTACTGACCTGCTGCTCAACTCTTCTCTCATTACCTCCTCACATGCTCGCATTCAAGACTTTGCAAGGGCTGCACCCCTCCTCTGGAACTCTCTCCCACGGTCTGTCCGACTTTCTCCCAACCTTTCTGCTTTCAAAATATCTCTTAAAACGCACTTCTTTCGAGAAGCCTACCCTCACTCTGCTTAACTACCAAATGGAACGCCACACACAGTACCACATTTCTCACCCACTTAGTTCTGCGGACTTGTGCTTCCTACAATGGGTTATTTATGCTGGCATAGTTTTATGGGATCTCTCTGTACAGGCTATGAGCAAACTTAGGGGACTGTTCCTGCTGAATTGTGCTTAGTACAGAGAATACCTATGCTGATATAGTTTTATGGTATCTCTCTGTACAGACTATGAGCAAACTTAGGGGGTTGTGCCTGCTGAATTGTGCTTAGTACAGGGGAATACCTATGCTGCCGTAGTTTATGGAATCTCTCTGTACAGGCTATGAGCAAACTTAGGGGACTGTTCCTGCTAAATTGTGCTTAGTACAGGGAAATACCTATGCTGCCATAGTTTTATGGGATCTCTCTGTACAGGCTATGAGCAAACTTAGGGGGCTGTTCCTGCTGAATTGTGCTTAGTACAGGGGATACCTATGCTGCCATAGTTTTATGGGATCTCTCTGTACAGGCTATGAGCAAACTTAGGGACTGTTCCTGCTGAATTGTGCTTAGTACAGGGAATACCTATGCTGCCATAGTTTTATGGGATCTCTCTGTACAGACTATGAGCAAACTTAGGGGACTGTTCCTGCTGAATTGTGCTTAGAACAAGGGGAATACTTGCATAGAATATTGCCATAGATTTATGTTCTTGCTCTATAGACTATAAGCAAATTTAATGGGCTGTCCATAGTGAATTGTACTTAATACAGGAGGTTTCCTATGCTGAAATAATTTTATGGTCTCCCTTTACAGGCAATGAGTAGCCTTGGGTGTTGTCACCATATGGCTTTCCTAAGTCTATAAGGCAACTATGCCAGTGAGCTTTTTGTAATTATAATACAATGATAGGGCTATGGTGATAAAAGAAAAAACTCATTTGGAGGCTGCAGCTAAAGCTAAAATCGTCAGTTATATGCTCATACCAGCAACAGGGAATAAAGGCAAATGACTACACATTCACCTCTTAATATTTCAATTTTACTTGCACAAAGGAAAAATAATGAAGTAATAGTAGAATCAAATCAGTGTGACTCCATTTCTAATGCTTTGCTTCTTCGGGTTAATTATTTACCAGATCAGTACGTTCTGCCCGCTGGTCTGATGTGAATGTTAATTCATAGTTCTCGCCTCAAATTGTCCTGAAATAGATTTTAAAAAATGTCTATCGCTACCGAAACAAAATTCTGTCCAACTGTCACAATGCACTTGGCAGTCTTCTTAGTGCTTATTCATGGTCTCCTCCGTGATAAAGAAACAGTTAATTCTCGAAGGTGCCGTTTCTTTTAGTTTATTGCAGTAGAGGAGCCAATTTCATCTATTCTCTTCTCCCCTTTTAACTTGGGGACAGTGAATTCATCAGACAGAATGGGAGCCTCTAGAGCTTCGAGGAACGACACCCGGGGCTGCTTTATGAGACATAACGAGATGAGAAATTCTCTCCAAGTCCGGTCTGTATCGTTCCTGATTACTGATATTAAGTTCTATTAAGTATTTTAGAGTTTACGTGGGATTAAAGTCATAATTCTGTGTCAATCCTCCTGCCACAGAAATGTCAAGGTAAGTGATTGCTCCCTGCTACAGAAATGCAGTAATTCACAGAAAACCAGAAATAATTGATGAGCGGGGATGCAATAAATTATTGGAAGCTCGCTAAAATCTTCAAACCCATTCTAATATTTTATTTCTCCATTCATATAAAGCAGATACCACCTCCCCAACAAAATACAGGTTTTTCCTGAAAAAAAAGGAGTTTATCTTAGGTTTTATTGTTCTAGTGTGTTGTGGACTTTGATATCGTAGGCCAATTTGGTCTTTTTATGAATTATTTGTCCTTCTGTTGTACAACTCTCGAACCTGCTATATTCTGTAAATCACAACGAAGATTCTTTCCATCCTTAATCTTTATTACTTCTCTTTCTATTTGGGTCTTTTTCTAGCCATTTCCCAGTAGGCTAAGTGGGATTTCAATGACCTATTTCACAATAGAGATGGGTGAATTTGTCCCTTTTTGCGAAACGCATTGAAGTCAATGGGTGTCAAAATTATTTTGACGCGCGTAAATTTAGACACCCGTGACAATTTATATACCCACACCTATTTTGTCCAAATGCATTAAAGTCAATGGGGAAAATTCACTAAATTCGTAGTTGCGCCAGCGTCCGCTTCGCCGCACTTCGCCAGGCATATTTTCGCCAGCGCTGCACAAATACACTAAAATCTGAATTTGCGCTCAGGGGAAGCGTAAGGTTGCAAAGTTGCCCTAGCGTTAATTCGCCAAGCAAAGCGAAGTTACGCTAGTGAAGATTAATTTGCATACGGCGCAAAATTGAAGTTACAATGGAGGAATATGTAGCATCACTACACAAGCCTGGGAAACCTTCAAAACAGCAAATAAAATTTTTATTTTGCCCTACACATGTGCCCACTGTATAGTTAAGTTGCCATGAGTTAGGAAATGTAGGGGGGAAGGAAGGGAGCCCCAAAAATGTTTTTGATCTTTTTCAGCCTATCACCCATTAAAAAAGCAAAAACGCCAGTGTTTTTTGGGACTTTTTTTGAAGCAATCCCTATCTACTAGGGATGGGCGAATTTGACCCGTTTCGTCAAAAATTCGAGACGCGCGTCTTTTTTTTTTCACACACGCCGCCATATAAGTCTATGGGCGTAATTTTTTTGGCGAAACAAGGCGAAAAAATTCGCCCATCCCTACTGTCTACTCTATTGCACTTCGCCTGGTTTGAGGTGGCGAAGGAAGTCTGGCGTAAAAGGTAGCGTTCAGAATAATCCGCTCGTCAGTGAATTTGCGTAGTTACGTCCGTTGCACAAATTCGCCAGGCGTAAGGGTGCGAAGTAACACTAGCGAATTTACGCCAGCGTCCGCATTTCTGCCCCCCTTTTGGTGCTTAAAAACATGTCTGCCGATGGGGTAATTGTTAAGCTTAGGGGTGCAGGACTGGTGTCCCTCAGTCATCCATCAAGGATTCATCAATGAAATGAAGGTAAATTAATCCTGGAAAGGTAAACTTTGGTCTTACGATTGAAACATCGTAATGAAAGGATTTTCACGACTTCAAAACATATTCAGCAAAACACATTGTAGGAATTTGTTGGACTTCATATCTGAAGTAAAATCCAGCTTTGAGGAAGCATTGTATATTTATGATCAACTCCAGGATTCAGGGACAGGACCTCTTTCTCTCTACTTTATTTGTAGCATCACAGGTGATTCTACCTTCCACCACTCCCACTTAAGGGCAGAGACACAAGTTGCTATTTCGGGAGATTAGTTGCCCAGTGACAAATTGCTTCTCCCCACACTGCCTTCCAGTCGGTTAGAATATAAATCGCAGACGGGATGGCACTCGGATCGATTCAGTTTCCGAAGACGTACGAAGTTTCCTCAGGAGGCAACTTGGGGCGACTTCGGAAAATGAAGCGTTTCAAGTGCCATCCCTCTGGCTATTTACATTCTAGCCGGCGGGAAGGCAGTTTGGGGAGATCCGAAGAAGAAGCGATTTGTTGCTGGGCGACTAATCTCCAGAAATAGCAACAAGTGCCTCTGCCCTAAGACTAGAAACAAATAACCAACCAGATAAGGTTGGAAAATCAGAACAGTTTGTGGAAAAATAGGGTTGTGACAGATATGTGAAAACTACTCTTTCTAAAAACCTGAGTCTTTGGCGAGAATTAAGAACACATCCAATAGACAGTAGGATTGAGATAAGTACTGATATCCCCAGGGTCCCCAACAAGTCTACGCATGCCTGAATAAGAACAACAGGTAAAGCCCTCTGGGGGACATAATCCAGTCACCCAGGAAACTTCGGGCAACTTTGGAAAGCCAAATCAGCTCATGTGCTTTCCCACTGCCGATTCCCATTATTATTATTATCAATAGGGACTTGCTGGGAGGCTGGGCCAAAAGAGGCATAAAAAGAGTCACAAGGTGATACTTGGAGGTGAGTCTTTAGAGAGAGAGGCAAGAACTCCTACACATTGTTTCTACTGTTTCAGTAGCCTGCCTTTAGCCATTATTTCATTGGGCACATTGGGACTTTGCAACTGCCTTTTTGTTATTTTAGTTCCATAGAATAATTTGATACTGTTGTGTTACCATTGGACATTACAAAATGCCGCCTGGTTACTCTCCAGAGTTCGGGCATGCTTCTGTTTAGGGATGCACCGAATCCACTATTTTGGATTCGGCCGAACCCCTATATCCTTTGTGATTCGGCCGAATACCGAACTGAATCCGAACCCTAATTTGCATATGTAAATTAGGGGTGAGAAGGGGAAAACATTTTTACTTCCTTGTTTTGTGACAAAAAGTCACGCAATTTCCCTCCCTGTCCCTATTTTGCATATGCAAATTAGGATTTGGTTTCCATTCGGCCGAGCAGAAGGATTCGTCCGAATCTGAATCCTGCTGAAAAAGGCAGAATCCTGGCCGAATCCCAAACCTAATCCTGGTGCATCTCTACTTCTGTTAGGCCACTTAGGGATGTCCAATCAATAAAGTCCTTAAATCTTGACGAGTCAGCAACTCCCTTGATCATCCCCTACTGTTGGTAGAAAATAATGATTGGAGAAAATAGGATAGATAGAATAAGTGAATGGGGGGAGTAAGGGGAAATATTTTGATAATTAGTCTGATCTCAAGTTTCTTGGTGGGACTCTTAACCACAGGAAGGTCTACAGTGCTCTGATTAACCAGAAAATCCACCTTAAAATGTACTTTGATTCGTAATAAAAAGTGCAGTTGGTTCTCATTTTTTTTAATTATTCCCATAATATAATTCCATGTAGGGCAAAACCCCCAAAAATCATGATTATATGATGCACTAAAAAGTATTATTATACGAAGCACTAAACCTCATCCTATTCTGCCGCACCTTCCCTTTAAATTGTTTATGATATTCCATTACCAGCGCTGCGCACATTTCCTAGGATTTTGAAAGCAGAATGATATTTTATTATTCAGAAATGATTCTCGGCTTATTTCACCGGGGCCTCTGATGCTAAATCTGTGCCGTCCTCCTAATTATTAAAATCAGCCGCAGCGCAGAGAGCACAAATATTGAAAGCCAAATTGACTTGACAGCAAAGGTGCCCAATTTATACGCTTCTCATATTATAATGCTTGCATCAGGCAACAAATCACATAATACCCACTTCAGCTCTGGCGGAATATGATGACTTATATTTAGTTCACCCTTGTTCAAACAAACCCCCCCCCCGTCCTTCATTTTCCTTGTGCAAGATTATATGCAGGGGAATAACATAGGCACATTGAGGAAAACCTGGACAATAAGTAAAGCCCCATCATCAGTTTTGACTATTGTTTCTTTGCCTTGTAAATTCAAGTAACGCGTACTACGCCAAATTACCAGCACAACCAGATAGACAAGACCTTGTAAATTTTCTTAATTGGTTTAATTTCCCTTGAAGGTTAATGCATTCCAAACTAATTCTGAAATTAATATCCACTTGATATTCACAAGCCCGTGATTTCATATATATATATTTTGTGAAAGCAGCAGGTTGGGAACCTTGAAGAGATTTACTTTTACAAGATATGTTTGATCCCCTCGGTAAAAGGGTTGATCGTTTCATGAAAATATCAGTATATAAACTACATAAAGTCAATGGGCGTCCGAATAATTCTGATGCGTGACAATTTTTACGCGTCAATTTTTTGTAAAATTAATTTGCTTGCGGCGAAAAACTGAAATACATCGCAAATTTGTGCCTGGCGATTTTTTTTCGCCTACCGCCTCTCTGTAATAATACAATACAGGTTTTACATCTGTTATCTGGAAACCTGTTATCCAGAATGCTCAAAACTCCATAAATTAATTTTAAATTAATAATCCAAATTTTTAAAAATCTCCTTTTTCTCTGTAATAATAAAACAATAGCTCATACTTGATCCCAACTAAGATATAATTAATCCTTATTGGAAGCAAAACCAGCCTATTGGGGTTTATTTAATGTTTACATCATTTTCTAGATGACAAGTTATGAAGATCCAAATTACAGAAAGATCCATTATCCGGAAAGCCCCAGGTCACAAGCAATATGGATAACGGGTCTCATACCTGTAGTACCTTGTACTTCATACAAACTAAGATATACGTTAATTAGTCCTAATTGGAAGCAAAACCAGCCTATTGGGTGTATTTAATATTAACATGATTTTCTAGTAGACTTAAAGGGATACTGTCATGGGAAAACATGTTTTTTTCAAAATGAATCAGTTAATAGTGCTACTCCAGCAGAATTCTGCACTGAAATCCATTTCTCAAAAGAGGAAACAGATTTTTTTATATTCAATTTTGAAATCTGACATGGGGCTAGACATATTGTCAATTTCCCAGCTGCCCCAAGTCAAATCATGTCTGATTTTATGTTTATGTCTGATCTTAGAAACCCAGATTTCTCTCCTATATGGACTTTCCAGACTTAACCTCTATGGTCTCTTTGCCAATTCATTGTGTTTCTTCTGTTCTTCTGTTCAGATTGGCGGTGGTGAAGTCACATTTTGGGAATGAGCACCACAACTCAGTTGGCAGTTTGTCACGACTCAGCTTGATAAGATTCATGCACTTCTACAGCATTGTACATGTAATAAAAGAGTCAAATTTTCAGGGCTGTTGGTCTAAAGCTTGGAAGAAAAACTGGGGCACAGACAAGTCCTGGAAAGCGCTTGAACACTTTGTTGACAAGACAGTAAGTTGAGTAACTGGTAAAGGCAAGTTAAGCAAAATAGAGCAACACGTTAAAGGTCATTACAGACAGCATATCGGGTCAGGAACAGGTCAAAAGCTAAAGCTAATAACCAGAAGGTTTAGTTAGTAAATCGGCGTTGTCCCTGTGGGCAGTAACGCTAGTGAATTGAGGCTAGTGTTAGCCCTTCGCCCTCAAGTAAATCTGCTCCTATGGAGGATAGGTAGGATGACCTAACAAACGGGCAATGCTCATTGGCTCATTGGTATCAGTAGGCCTTTAAATTGAAATTTCAAACCATACACAGTGCACTTTCGCCATTTCCCTGTGCTCAGACTGACGAGGGCACGGTGACATCTTTATGTACATTGGTGGGGCGCTAACCAGATCCAATCATACGCAAACTTCTTGTTTGGCCAGATCTTTCTCTGTTGCTGCTGCATTATTCTGCTACAGTGGCGGAACTACAAGGGGGGGGGTAATCAAACCATGGGCTGCACCCCCTTAGACCCGCCGGTGGTTGGCGTGAATGCGATTCCACAAAAAATCTCTTCCGGAGGGGGATGGGGAATGGCTGCATGGCATGGCCTAGTTCTGCTATGTAAAACTCTACCCAAGGTCAAGTTTGAAAGGATTCCAGGTGGCTACAGAGACGGATACAGATCCTGACAAAATTCTCTGGTTCTTAGAATTTTGAAGTACGACAAATAATTCTTCTACAGGCATCTAAAAGTTATGATGAAAAAAAAAATCCTAAAGGTAAATTCTCTGTGAAGTGGTGTGGGCAAAAAAACCCAAAGTGTCACCCTTTCCACTTATGTATATGTATCATCCCCAGAGAGGAGAGAACGGGCTTGCGACTGACATTTAAAAAATAGAAATTTAAAAGAGAACAGACAGCAGCCATCCGTATTATCATGCCATTTTGCCTCTACCCAAATCACTGTTGCAAGGTACAAATAAATACCTTCCACAAAGTGTATTACTTCCAATGACTGTTAATTTGCTGCTTGATAAAACAGCAATTTTTCGTCTTCTACTTTTTTTTTAAAATCTTTGAAAAAGTAAGTCATTTCTGCCTTTTGTAAACATGCCATTACCTTCTTATTATCAGAGTGGATTGTTCTTAACATTGCTCATGGCTAAAGGGAACATGTTTCTAGTGGCAAAAAAAAAACAAAAAACATCTCAAGCACCAAAAATGTTGTACGTATGGGATCCGTTATCTGGAAACCTGTTATCCAGAAAGCTCTGAATTACAGAAAGGCCATTTCCCATAGACTTCATTTTAGCCAAATAATCCAATTTTTTTTTAAATGAATTCTTTTTTCTCTGCAATAATAAAACAGTAGCTTGTACTTGATCCCAACTAAGATATAATTAATCCTTATTGGAAGCAAAACCAGCCTATTGAGTTTATTTCATGTTTACATGATTTTCTAGTAGACTTTGGATGTTATTTATCAAGCTCGGAATTTATTTTAGTATTTCTAAGATAATCGGAGCAGCTCCAAATTCCCAAATGGACCTTATTTATCATTAAAAAGGTCCATAAAAAAAAGGGTTGGCCAAAAATCCGAACAATTCGGATCTTTACCCAAAAAGTAAGAATATTTCTGACTTTTCTGCATAAACTATGAAGTTTTTGGATTTTTCTGACTTTTTGGCCCATAATCCCTGAAATCATCGGATGTGGGTGGGGACAGCAGCCCAGACAATGGGACCTTCCCTGCTGGATTTTTGGATTTGGATTTTTCAGACCATCGGACTTTAAATAAATGGATTTTTTTGGTCCGAAAAATCAGAATTTTTCAGATTCTGAGCTTGTAAATAACTCCCTTCATGCTTGAAGATCCAAATTACAGAAAGACCCATTCTCCAGAAGACCCCCAGGTTCCGAGCATTCGGAATAACAGGTCCCATACCTGTACAATAATCACATGATATTCAAAGAGGTGGAATCCCATGGGAAATCTCTAGATTTACATTTTGAAGGACAAGAAATGTAGCCATGGAGCAGGGTGGACTAGAAAGCCCAGGGCCCACCTGGGCTGTTGTCTCAGGCCCCCCCCTACAGCCTCCTACCCCTGCAGCAACCAACCTTCACAATCCATGTCCCTACCCCACCGCCACACACACACTTGTATTTTTGCCACAACTGAGCCGGAGAGGGAGGTCAGGTTCAGGAACAACATACTCAGGAACGGTCAGGCTCAGGAACAACAGACTTGGACAGGGCCAAGTCTGATCCTGTCATTGAGTATTTAATGAGATACCGAACCCAGAAATTTAACTATTTTTACATCTATCATAATTTTGTATTTAGATGTTATTTATAATTATGTATTGGCTCCGGGTGCAGGCACATGGGTACAGAAAACTGAGCATAGGGTGGATAAATGTATACCTAAAGCTAGTGGTGTGGCACTAGCTTTAGGTATTGGCCTCCCCTTATCTGGAAAATCCCAGGTACCCCACATTCAGGATAATAAATCCCATACATAAACCGCAGTACAAAAGTTTTATAGAACATATGATTTTATACTGTTCAATTAAAAAGCTGATCCAATTAAATTAACAATACTTTAGAATTTCACACTCAAGAAACCAGTGCAAAGTTCTGTCCTATGGAATTATTTATGCATCAAATGAAGGAGCAGAACAAATATATACTCTGTCCTTATCCTCTGCTCACGTCTCTTTATTTAATACCACACAGTAAATCAACATCCCAGGGAGAGGAAAAAGACAAAATGATTAACTGAGCTGTCCAGAGCCACATCACTATCATTACTGAGTATCAATTAATTTACTCCTACAAGAAGATTTAGTGCCGTGTTACTCGGTAGCCATAGCTTGGCTCTTAGTCACTGAACCGACTTATGTGCATAAAGAATTTCAGTGTTGTTTTATACTTTGTATTTCTCAAAGCTGCAGTACAATAAAATGCTACAAAGTTGGGTGGCTTCAGGCACAGTGTTTGAAACGAACATGGACCTCTTTCCAACTGTGTATTGAAACAGCTGGCACTAAGTGTTTATTCTCAATGTCTAATAATGATAATTATACCCTTGTTTAAATTGACCTTTAGGTTTGGTCCCTTAGCTTGAGATAATATTACTGATATATATATAAAGAAATACTGACATTCCCTATATTTCCAGGGGTACCCAGGGCACAAATAAACACTCACCCCAAATCTCCCCCTAACTGGCCTTCAGGCTGAGCCCCCTTAGCTCATAACAAGGTTACAGATATATAGAAACACTGGGGTAACAGTCACCCTGCTATAGTTCCAGGGGTACCCAGGGTACAAATAAGCACTCACGCCAAATCTCCCCCTAACTGGCCTTCATGCTGAGCCCCTTAGCTCATAACAAGGTTACAGATATATAGAAACATTGGGGTAACAGTCACCCTGCTATAGTTCCAGGGGTACCCAGGGCACAAATAAGCACTCACCCCAAATCTCCCCCTAACTGGCCTTCAGACTGGGCCCCCTTAGCTCATAACAAGGTTACAGATATATAGAAACATTGGGGTAACAGTCACCCTGCTATAGTTCCAGGGGTACCCAGGGCACAAATAAGCACTCACCCCAAATCTCCCCCTAACTGGCCTTCAGGCTGGGCCCCCTTAGCTCATAACAAGGTTACAGATATATAGAAACATTGGGGTAACAGTCACCCTGCTATAGTTCCAGGGTTACCCAGGGCACAAATAAACACTCACCCCAAATCTCACCCTAACTGACCTTCAGACTGGGTCCCCTTAGCTCATAACAAGGTTACAGATATATAGAAACATTGGGGTAACAGTCACCCTGCTATAGTTCCAGGGGTACCCAGGGCACAAATAAGCACTCACCCCAAATCTCACCCTAACTGGCCTTCAGACTGGCCCCCTTAGCTCATAACAAGGTTACAGATATATAGAAACATTGGGATAAAAGTCACCCTGCTATAGTTACCCAGGACACAAATAAGCACTTTATACGCTATGGGCACTATTAGGGGCAAATTTACTAGAGGCCGAAGTGACTAACGCTGGTGAAATTTCTCCAGTGTGACGTCATTTCGGTACTTTGCTGATTTACTAACGGACGCAGGCATTACTTCGCTAGCGAAAGAGACTGACGCTATCGCTTATTCACACTCAATCGCCAGGCAAAGTTGCGCTCTGGCGAATCAACGTAACTGCACAAATTCACTAAGATGCAGATTTTAATGAACGTTACCTCTTGTGCCAGACTTGCCTTCACCACCTCAGACCAGGCGAAGTACAATAGAGTAGATAGGACTTCCTCAAACCTTAGTTGAAAATTTTTCTAAGTCCCAAAAAACGCTGGCGTCTTTTCCTTTTTTCAGGGTGATAGGCTGCAAAAGAGCGTACAAATTTTTTGGGGTAACCAGCTTCCCCCCTACATTTCCTAACATATGGCACATAAACTACACACTGGGCTGATGTGTAGGGCAATATAACAACTCTATTTTCTTTTATTAAGCCAAATTAGCCAACACTAGCGCAACTTCGCTCTGCTTGCTGAATTAATGCTAGCTCAACTTTGCCAATGTTCAGCCCCCTGGATGCAACTTTGCATGTTAGTGAATTAGCTTTGTCTGAGCGAATTTTCACCTGGCGAAGTGTTGCGCCGCTTGCAACCGCTTGCTAAATTTTCCCCTTAGTTGGGGGGACAACCCCTTGTTTTTTTAGAAGTTTACAATTCAGATGGATCTACCTGAAAGCAGAGCAAGGCTCTCTTTTATTTCCTCTGCCGTCTTCACTTAATGTTGCTTCCCCAAAAGCACTTAATAATTGCTTTTTCACTGGGTTTATCCACTTTGACTGAGACGTAAGATACTGACATTTAATCCATGTTGATCTACCTGGAAGTAAGTGACAAGCAACTTGTTCCTGGAGTGTACAGATCATCAACGCTTCTTCATGCCTCTCGTCCCCTGTCTCTCATTCCGCCGTTAGTTGAAGGCTTGTACTTACTTTACCTCAACTACAAATATACTTTGGTATTAAAAAAAGAAAAAGGTCTTTAATCTTGGGTATTTTCAAGGCACAAAAAAGCTCAAACCACCATGTATTACTGCCATAAGTGCTATGGGTGCAATTGGTCTCATTGAAAGTGACCTATAAACGACGTCACTGCCTTCATCATTTCACATTCAAATCCGAACCGCATACAGCAATAAATGACACTCTGAAATGACTCGGCTGAGTTTAAGGGAATAATTACTTATGACATATATTTAATAAAGTGATCCCGAGGGCTTGGGCTTCTTAATATGCATTCATTTAATGGTGGCTTGCTGTGGCACTATTTATAATGAGCGGTGCCTAGATATACACTGGTTAGTTGTTTGGGATTCTGCATTTCTCACAAAGGGCTGTTATTTCTAAACAGCACAGGGAGTTTTGTTTTTAATCTCTGCCATCAGCCTTTTCTAGGAATGGATAAGCCCCTTGAAGGAGAAAAATGTCCTAAATGAATCCCCAAAACGGATAAGGTTTTTTCTGAAATGAAATCAGAGTGATGGAACATATTGCACCTATGCTCAGTGTTCTTCATTGTTTGAGATTATTTTTTTAGATAATTAAATTGTAGCTATCTGAGGCCACTGGAACAGCAGCTCTTCTAGGGGAAACATGGTCTGGCCTCCAGGGCATCAATAAATATGCAGGTGAGAAACTGCCCCATGTATCTACTGCTTTTTCCCCAGGATATCACATTTTAGCCAAGGAACAGCTACTTTCTGGTATAATGTAGTCATTTTTAGTGATGGGCGAATAAATTCGGCAGGTGCGAATTTGTGATAAATTTGCGCCGGAGAATAAATTCGCGAAACTCCCGCAAAAATTCAGCGGAATCAAAAAACATTTGGACGTATGTCGGAAAAGTCGCTCGCACCAAAACCGTCATGCGTCAACACTATTCGGATGCTCAATGACTTTAACACCAGCGTCAAAATTAACGCAAGCTTCAAAATTGACGTGGGAGTCAAAATTTGAATTTCATAAATTTTTTTGCCGTTTTGTGAATTTCACAGGACATTCGTGAATTTTCCGGCAAAGCGAAACGTGAGAAATTCACCCATCACTAGTCATTTTAGTGATGGGTGAAGCCACTTTTTCTGTACTTCTACAGAATCTGGTAATTTGTTTTAGTAGCTTGTGTAATTCTCACCCCATAGTTGAAGTAGGTGTCCAAAATCCTTAAACCATGGTCTTTCCTCTTCTCATCTGGAGCCAGTTTGTATTTTGCCTAGACAAAGAAGACAAAGAGAAAAAACACAGTCTGAGAAGATGTTTGAAGAGATCTTAGAAGCACTTTGAGCACTGAGGCAAGTTTTGGTTGCATGAAAACTAGATGTACTGCCAAACAGAGCCTCCTGTAGGCTGCCAGTCTATATACTGTAGGGGCTACCAAATAGCCAATCACAGCCCTTATCCTTATTCGGCAAACCCTGGGATTTCTTTCATGCACATGTTGCTCCTGATCTAGACCAATTAGACACTATTGTGTCATTGTGCAAGTAGGGATGCCCCAAATCCTAGATTTGGCTGAATCCAAAATAGGGTTCAGATCAGGTTCAGAATTTGGCCTACAATTTGCTGAAGGATTAAAACTAGATTAAAAAGAAACAAATTTAGTGCATCCCTTATTACAAGATCATTAAAATAATCATAGGGCTAAAGGCGAGTATTGAAAACACAAAACTGCCAAACAATAATGAAAGAAAATGTAATATAATCAGTGAGCAATTATCCCCAGCAAATACTTAGAAAGCATATAAGGTCCAGTTCCTCCTTAGTTTGGGTATCTAAAGCAAATCAATCATGGATTATCATGTAAAAACTCATGGACAAGATTGAATTAGAGGAGAAAAAACTTTTCCACAAATTCAGTTCCAGTTTTTACCCTTAGACTTCAATAGAGATTTCATGTGATACGCAGTGAGATTATTATGTGAAAACTCATGGACGAGATTTAATTTGAGACGCAATTCAATTTAGAAAAAAATATTTCTCCCTGAATTGAATTTGGCCCACTGAGTGATGTCTTGGTGTATTCCATCAGTCTAACATTTTTTACGTCTACTTTCATTTGTTTGGTAAGTGACAATTAGTTTGGATGGAGGGTAAAATGTCCCTTTGTACAAGTGTGGGTGGTTCTGCTTCCAATAAGGGTTGGATCAAGTACAAGGTACTGTTTTATTATTACAGAGAAAAGGGAAATAATATTTAATATGGATTATTTGGATAAAATGGAGTCTATGGGAGATGGCCTTTCCATAATTTGGATCTTTCTGGATAAAGGATCCTATACCTGTGCAGGCAGTTACTTCTTTGTAACATTTTTTGAACTTATCTTTTTCTGGAAGTCTCTTTAAATCATTGTTTTCTATATCGTAGCTCCAGACTCAATATTAGAGGAAAAGCTTCTCCTTTAACTCCCACAGGAGAAATCATCCACTGGAGGTGGAAACAGGACAGTACTAAGTGGAAGCAGTGCTGAAAAATATCCCAGATATCAAATCCATGCCATAAGGCAAACATCAGAATCAGGTCAAACCCAAGTATGGTACAAGGTCCAAGATCCAAAAATCAAGGCTGAAGGTCAAAACAGTAAAAAGACTGTCCAAACAGAGAACTCATATGTGTCAAGCTAAGTGCACCAGAGGACCTCTTGTGTTGAATAAATGCAGTGTTTGGTTGATGGATGCAATAGTCCTCACTATAAACCAGAGTTGACGTATCACTTGATGCATGTTCTTTATATGGGTAACAACATGTAGGGTAAGAATAAGGGTAATGCATATTGCTTTATAACCCAACATATATTGAAAAGAGAAATATGGATTCCAAAAGCAGTAGCCATGACTTTGCAGTCTACTTAATTCCATCTCAAGACTCCTGATAGTTCTGCAGGAGGGTTCTTCTGATTAGCACCATGTGATCCTGCAATTGTTCATGAGACACGCTCCGTTTGCTAATGTGGGTCTTCAGCCTTTATTTATTTATTTTTTTGCACAGAATGACATATTGATTTTTTTTAAGGTCTTAAAATGGATTTTTTCTATAACTTGTGTCTTCGTTGACAGGATCAACTTGAAAATGACTTACCCTTATTTTGTCAATTGAAACTTACCCTTATTTTGCAAGTAAAGGACATTTATTTTAGTTTGAAAATATCAGATCAACTCAACCCTATCCAGAGGATTAGCGCTGTGCCATTATTAATAAGTTAATGGTCTGTAGGGGAGAAAATTTAAATGAAGGGACTTAGATATCCACTCTTTTCCTTAGAGAGACGGTGTTTAATTAAACTTTCTTTGCCCGGGTCATTAACTGTAAAACTACCTGTTGATGAACTGATAATTACTTTGTCATGACGCTAATTAATTTTCTAAGCATAATGGAATATCGTTTTTATCTCCTGGTTTAGATGCAAAAAAAGAAGTTATCTGAGACATAAATTAAATAATGTACAGCATGTGTTTTACAGCCAAATCCAGTGATTAAATTAATCTCTCTTTCTTGAATGTAAATTGTGACAGTAGAAAATCTAAAGCAGAACAGTTTGCTAAAAAAATTCTGATGTTAAACAAGTTATTATAAGATTATCTGGATTCATGGTTCTCGTTTGTGGTTTAACGTTGGGTTGAGGCTTACCTTCCATCATAACAAGGCTACTGATTGGTCATAACAGTCAACCTGCTATAGTTCCAGGGGTACCCAGGGCACAAATAAGCACTCATCCCCCTAACTGGTCTTCAGGCTGGGCCCCCTTAGCTCATAACAAGGTTACAGATATATAGAAACATTGGGGTAACAGTCACCCTGCTATAGTTCCAGGGGAACCCAGGGCACAAATAACCACTCACCCCAAATCTCCCCCTAACTGACCTTCAGGCTGGGCCCCCTTAGCTCATAACAAGGTTACAGATATATAGAAACATTGGGGTAACAGTGACCCTGCTATAGTTCCAGGGGTACCCAGGGTACAAATAAGCACTCACCCCAAATCTCCCCCTAACTGGCCCTCAGGCTGGTCCCCTTAGCTCATAACAAGGTTACAGATATATAGAAACATTGGGGTAACAGTCACTTCTTCTTCTTTGTATGTTTTATCCTGTATGGCTGCTGTTTGCACCTTGTTAACCTTATAATACTTATAAATATAATGCAGTGTTTACATAATTAGCAAAGCACACAATTAGCGCTATAGAAACATGTGTACTTGCTGTAACTGGGAGGTGACTTCATACAGTACATAAACTTTACATGAATAAAAATCCCCGTGCCTGACCTTCAGTATGTCTGTAGTCTAGAGCAAACTATTCTTGTCAATACAAGTGATATCCAACGAGGCAGAGACACATTGGAAATAAACAAAGACTGGTAAGTTGGCTTACTATATCTCATTTCTATATTGTATTAAGACAAAATATTATCCTTGAAGGGTCATCTAAACCATCAATATTGTACCATATTGTACAGTATTGTATTATTGCATTGAGATCTTTTTTTTCCCTAGCTTCCATGATGGCATTACTGCTTTTGCTTACCGGTTTAGGTTTTTCAGGTTTAGCCCTCCTATTATGTTATATTCTCCTTGCAATCATTAGAGCATGGCCATCAAATGGGGCCATGACGTCTTCATAATGAGGACACCTGCTTAGCTTTGTCCTAGCTGCAGAAGTGCCATAAAGTTATGGCAACACAGGTATTAGCCAGTTGAATAACTGTTGAATTATTCCTGCTTGTGAGTATAACTATATATTGGGAGGTTTCTTGGGGACATGGATCTTTGCAATCCAAATAGGGGTTTAGAACTAAATATGGACGTCATTTTATTGTAGGCAGAGTTTTTGCATTAAAGTGGAATCCGGAGACCCAGCCTAAGTATCATGGTGATCCATGACAGCTTCCTAGTGCATCAGGTGATCCATCATAAGGACCCCTTGCAGCTTCCTAAAGTATCTCCCCTAGAAACTCTTCTTCAGTATTCAGGCTGTGTGGTGCACACTCCTGTCTCTAGTAGATACTCCAAAAACATTTTCCATGTGGTTGTTTTGGAACTCCAAACCAAATTCCAAGAAGACTTGTCTGAATGGTTAGAATTGCTGGCTTGTGGCACCAGAGACTTGGGTATGTTTTTTTATTGGTTACTATGTGCACAGAGTTTGTATGAGTTTCTTGTCTTTATGGTGGTTTCTTCCAGGTGGTCTGGTTTCCTTCTGCTGTCGGAAGACATATTGGTAAATTAATTGGTCCAAAATGAAACTGATCTTAATGTTGTGTGCTGTGGCAGGTTGGGCAAGGGCTGCTTTGAATGTTTAAACATGTTCTGATGTAGAAGATGTTGCTAAATAAAGGATACTAATAATAATGTGATATTAAGCAGTAAAAGAGAAGTCTAAACTAGACTAGCAAAGGGCATTACATCAAATACCATGTCAATAATATTAGCATTGATTTCCATGCTAATGTTTTGTTCTGCCCGGAGCTAAAGGAAGAGCAAAAGACTCATAAATTAATTCTTGCCACGCTTTGCCTTTCCCTCCACTATAGTTCTGATGTGAAATCTTTTGTAAGGGAATTTTCTAATAAAAATCACTGCATGGGTGGCTGGAGGTACAATTATGTTTTAGCTTAATTGGATTATTCACTAATTTTTGCTAAAAGCCTGCTTAGTGAACATTGGAAAAGCCAGCTCCTTCAAATGGGAAGATAGAGAACTTTTAAGTACAATTTCTGATATTTTTAAAGGGGAGATTAAATGCCCTTCATGTTCAAATATGTAAACACTTAAAATGTATCATCCAACTATTGGTAAACCTCTCCAATAACTCTACTAACTCTACTCGACAATCATGGAAACATTAAATAAATCCAATAGGCTCGTTTTGCTTCCAATAAGGATTAATTATATCTTAGTTGGGATCAAGTACAAGCTACTGTTTTATTATTACACAGAAAAAATAAATTATATTATAAAATTTGGATTATTTGGGTAAAATGGAGTCTATGACATTCTTTCTGTAATTCCGACTTTTCTGGATAACAGGTTCCTGAATAATGGACTTCGAAAAAGTGGCAATGTTTACTGAAAGCTTGCAAATTGTGGAAAGAATTTGGACATATTAATGTTTTTATGGCTAGGTTTAAGACTGTGTAATATTAATAAGAGCAAAATGGTATCACTTTACTGTACTTTTCTTGCTTGTTTGTGCATACATTTCTTGTTCATTATAGTCGCCACTTTTATAATATAAAAAAAAATATATATATAAATATGTATAATTAATTTCTAATAACTCTTTGGCATTATGGAACGTGGAACTTAAGTGATTCTTGACATTATACATATTTAACTTCAGTTGAACAGCAGGTTTTCTCCCTTAACTATTTATTTTTTATATAATCTTTATTTAGTCAACAAGAATAACATCTCAACATTGTCATTGCATTGACATAATACTTTCTCCATACTTTTTTTGTACTTTAAGGTGTTAAAAGGAAAAAGAAACGTGAAGAGGTGAGAGGGGTATTCACTATTACTCTGTAAGTCTCTCTGTCAATATTGTCTTCTTCTTTTCCCAGCGTATTTTAGTCCCTGATTTATCTTGCTTGAGAAAACTCCTCTTATCAATTCATGGTGCAGAGAGTTTATTGATCTTACCCTCAAACTCCCTCAAGATAAGTCATAGTAAACACCATAATGGAATAAGAAGGGGAAAAACTAAAAAAAAAGAAAGGAAAAGGGAGGAAAAACTGGTAAAGAAAGACTTAAGGGAAACAACTTATCTCACTTCACTATTTTATGTGGGATTTATGCATTACAACATAAAAAGAAATAAATAAAGAAAAAGTGACAAGTTTGAGATTGTTGGGATTCTGGACATTTTGGAGCTTCCAAATCTTTCCATCCATGTAAAGAAGAGGCAGTTATTTTGAAAAGGGCTTTATTTTAGAAGTAGGTCAAGACGGAGGTCATACAGGTATGGGACCTGTTATCTAGAATGATTAGGACATAGGGGGTTTATCCAGATAAGAAAAAGTGACAAGTTTGAGAATGTTGGGATTCTGGACATTTTGGAGCCTCCAAATCATTCCATCCATGTAAAGAAGACATTTATTTTGAAAAGGGCTTTATTTTAGAAGTGGGTCAAGGGAGACGTCATATAGGTATGGGACCTGTTATCCAGAATGATTGGGACATAGGGGGTTTATCCGGATAATCGATCTTTCTGTAATTCTACTAGAAATCATGTGAACATTAAATAAACCCAATAGGCTTCCAGTAAGCATGAACTATATCTAATTTGGATCAATTACAAGGGACTGTTTATTTATTACATAGAAAGTGGAAATCATGTTTAAACATTTGGATTATATGGATAAAATGGAGTGAGTCTATGGGAGACTGCCTTTGCATAATTCAGAGCTTTCTGGATAACAGGTTTCAGGATAATGGATCCCATACCTGTATTATATCGGCCTGACATGCCTAGCACTTCCACAAATGGAATCAACACAGTGGCTCCCTAGTTTGAAGAAATATCCTAAATAAGCATCCATTGCTGGTTGGTTGAGGTATTTAGAGGGTAAGGATTTATCTTTATTTAATCTCTGCAGTGGGAAAACAGTTAAATAAACTATTTTACTTTTTTTCTAATATTTATTAACAATATATATATATATATATATATATATATATATATATATATATATATATATATTATAGTACAAACACCTGCACTCTGTCCTCTTTTTTTTTTTTTTTTTTTTTTTTTCTCCAAGCCGGGTGCTCGGTCAAAGTCTTTGTATATGCATAGAATGGACCAGCACACCGTTTTCTTCAATCAAACGTGTTTATTCAATACACACTGTGCATGGATGCACAGTGTGTATTGAATAAACACGTTTGATTGAAGAAAACGGTGTGCTGGTCCATTCTATGCATATATATATATATATATATATATATATATATATATATTATGCTTTTTATTCAGAAGCTCTTCAATTTGCATTTTAAGCAATCTGGTAACTAGAGCCCAAATTACCCTAGCAACCATGCATTGATTTGAATAAGAGACAGGAATATGAATAGGAGAGAGTCTGAATAGAAAGATCAGTAATAAAAAGTAACAATAACAATACATTTGTAGCCTTACAGACCATTTGTTTTTTAGAAGGGGACAGCGACGCCCATTTGAAAGCTGCAAAGAATCAGAAGAAAAAGACAAAAAACTATAAAACTATAAAAAATAAATAATGAAAACCAATTGAAAAGTTGCTTAGAGTTGGTCGTTCTATAACATAATACAACTTACCTTAAAGGTGAACCACCCCTTTATGAACCACTAGCAAGTCTTGATTGATGGGTTAGACTAGTTTAAAGATTTTTATGTAACAGAATCGGTTCTTGATTCAATCTTCTCTTGATATTTTCATCTCTGTCTGAATAAAGGGTTATTATTTGGTTATATAACTGTATAAAGTTTGGAATTTGAAGAAGGAGTCTCATTTACATCCATTATTTGAAAAGAGTGACTGATATGCAGAATTTCTGAAAACTGCTATTGTACTTCATTGTCACCATTTCTGCAAAAGATTGAATGATCTGATTTTCAGGTACTTCATTCCTGTCAAACAAAGAGCAGTCTAGTCATGTTTTCTGATGGAGGTACTAGTCTGTTTTATTACTATTCCCAGTGGGAACATTTATTCTTTACCGAGATTTCTGTTGCTCATTGTCCTCAAAAAAGTGTCAGTAGGACTTTATAACAAAGTAGGAGAGCCAAACTGGCCAAATAAAAGGTATGTGCATAGAGGTCATTCACACAAGAGACAAAATATTCATTTTAATCAAACAGGTCCAGTTCATATCATGTGATGAGTCCCAGGACATCTGACCAAACGTACTATACCCTGATCCCACAGGTAGATACACAGCAAAGGTATGGGCTTTTCTAGTTACAGATTAGCTCATGTCCTCAACATTCATGCTCCAAAGCAGGTCTTTCACCCTTTTTTGTTGCTATTGCTTCAACCAATCGTACCAGATGTTGATCTAACAAAATGATCTTATTTGGAGTCCAATTCAAATATTGACTGTTTTTTTATCAAGAATCTGGGATTCTATGTACAGAAATACAGGGAAAAGGGGTGATGGCAACACTCTTGAGATATAAAATGGTTTAGCAAATAGAAAGGCTTTAGAAGTAGAGCTCTGAAACATTAAGCCTTCTCCTTACAATTTCCTCTTTGAATCTTCTGTACTAGAAATGGATTAATATACGAATGAACCAAACTCAGTACAGATATTAAAACGCACATGGGGGCACATTTACCTAGGGTCGAATATCGAGGGTTAATTAACCCTCGATATTTGACTGCCGAAATGAAATCCTTCGACTTCGAATATCGAAGTCAAAGGATTTAGCGCAATTCGTTCGATCAAACGATCGAAGGAATAATCGATTAAATCCTTGGAATCATACGGTTCGAAGGATTTTAATCCATTCCTTCGATCAAAAAAACCTTGTAAAGCCTATGGGGACCTTCCCCATAGGCTAACATTGGCCTCGGTAGGTTTCAGGTGGCGAACTAGGGGGTCGAAGTTTTTTCTTAAGAGACAGTGCTTCGACTATCGAATAGTCGAACGATTTTTAGTTTGAATCGTTCGATTCGAAGTCGAAGGTCGTAGTCGAAGGGCGAAGTAGCCAATTCGTTGGTCGAAGTAGCCAAAAAAAATTCGAAATTCGAAGTTTTTTTCCTCTATTCCTTCACTCGGGCTTAGTGAATGGGCCCCATGGTGTGTCCAAGCTCGACATATCATGCTATTAATAGAGAAAATGGTGGCATGACGGGACATCGTAAACCATCTCAGCCAAAATTTCCTCCATTGGATAACATTCCTAAAATTGTATTATATTATCTCTGCTTCCAAGCTTGATCTATTGTATTCACCAGTTTAAACTCAGAGAGTCTTAAGTAGGCTCAATGGCTCAATGTCAGATGTGCAGAGGAAAATGGCTTCACCAACAATCAAAGCTTTCCGTTATTCTGCCATTCTAACCACCCCATCTAATGCTAAGCTTCTTTTCAATATACATTTAACATTTTTAATGGTCAGGAAGTTATTTGTAAATGAAAATTGCAATTAATAACAATATCTATCTGTCTGTTTATATTGTTTACTTTAGTGTAATTATAGCTAAAATATTCTTGGTCTCTGAACATTGTTCCATTCATTATTTAATTAACAATAACTACTACCAAATTGGTATTCCTGGCCATGCAACAGAGCCTTTACGCGTTTTGCACTATACAGAGGTAGGCATGTGAATAAAATAGCTCAATGTATCTCGAATCTAAGGGGAAATTAACTAGTATTGATTTGTTTTTTTTGTTAATGTGCAACTATTACCAGATTAGGAGTGTAACAGCTATAGTTATAACACCCGACACCAAGAGCTATGTGAGTGTAATGTGAATGTATGCTCTTAGAAAATTAAAATCAAAAGACCAAAATAATGGGCCAAATTCAATTAGATGAGAAAGATGTATCTCCTTTTTCAATTCCGGATTGTTGCGTAGGACAAAGGTTGAATGTCACTCCCTATAGTCCTACTCCTACAAAAGACATGACCATGACTGCAGCATGATTTTGACTACAAGCCTGTCCAAATTCCATGGTGGCCTATCTTTACTATAGTATGTCTTTTTATGATGGAGGGGACATTCAGAGATGAACTCCCTACTCCCATAACTGTATCATTTCATAGTTACTTGAACTTGATTTGGACAAGCATGACATTGGTTTCATGCCTTCAAAAATATCTGATTTGCAGGCCATACAACTCAGTCTTTGCTTCTATAACTTGGTTCATTACCAACTGATTCATTGATTGATCAATCAATCTACAGACTTCCTTTTAAAGGCGTCATAGGCTTTACCCGTTATCTCAGAGGGCTTGTACAGATAATGATAGTTAAGTAATATGGTTGAAACTGTCCAACTCAACTTGCCCAAGTAAGTGTCCCCTTCCAAAAGCTACTCAAAATTCTCAGTTGATACAATTTACTGTTGGGTGAACAATAATGACGTATATTTTGAACTGAACTGAAGCTTTTACTGAAATGGAGACATTGATGGCTTTTCTTACTGAAACTGACCTACTATTCGATATTTCACATTTTCTCACTTGTCTCCTTTTTTTCTGTACTTAACCTATTTATTACTTCAAGAGTTTTCATTGCATTAATCTACTCTACCAGGACCTTGTGAATGGTGTTTGCTGAGGGGCAGCCAGTGAGGGAAAGATCAGCAAGGCATCATTTTGTACAGTGGAAGTCTATTAAATCATGTGCATTATTCATGTCAAAACAGCTAACCCTCTCTCTTAAGGTTTTGTTTTCTTTCTGGCTGAAGAATCTTTGAATTTTTTAGAGTTTTCCGTCATAAAATAATTGCCTACACACCACAGCTTAGTGGGTAGTGCAGCAGGTCTAATGGCTCTTCCTGGGCTATGGGTTCATAGAATTTTATATAAAATACATGTATGTAGAAACTATGGCCCTCTAAATATTGTGCATACAAAATGTTTGGTGCTTTATTGGCTCCAGGAACGTGAAATGGCCACTCTTGGCCCTTCATGAAGCCTTACACACTTTTGGGCTCATTTCAGTAAAAAAAATGAATGATCCTACTTACCTGCTGATCTGAAGTCACTGCATCCATCTTTCCCAAAGGGACTCTTTTTGGGGGTTGAAAGCAAAAAGCTATTTTTCCTAAGACAGCTGAAACATAGGAGTCTTCCTTGAGGTCTAGGATCCCCCAAGGCAGAACTAGTGATGTGCGGGTACGATGGATCCAGCAACCTTTAAGGTGGTCATACACCCACAGAAATTATCATATGAGACAAAGTTTTGTATGATATTCAGTGCATGTATGACCAAAGACTAGCCAACCGATAACAGCAAAAGACTCGGATATCAGCTCATCGACCAGCCAAAACTTGATGGACACCAGAACATTGGCCAGGGTTTACCACTGAATCATAAGATAGAATTTAACTCTATTGTTTCTACCTGAATATCTGATGAGTCAGGTCTTAACATTTGTAATGAAAACAAACCAGTCCTGTGACCAATGGTCACAGGAAAGATTGTAATTGTTACGTATATGGCCACCTTTGAAGAAACTGCATGCCTCCCAGTGTCATGTGAGAGGAGCGTTGGGTTAGTCTTGCGTTGATTAGCTGGTGAGTTGATAACTTGGATTGATGTACACAAAATTTTAAGACTCCAGGTAATGCCTGTATACAGTGGATTAGAAAGTCCGTGGGGCAGTTTCACTAAAGGGCAAAGTGGCCAGCATTAGCATCAATTTGCCAGAAATCCCAACCCCAGGGACATCGGCAATTCACTAACAGGTGTAGAGAGCAGTTCACTAACAGACATAGAGGACAATTCGCTTGCGAATGAGACCATCGCTAGCATCCATTTACACTCTATCACCAGGCGACTTTTCGCTGTATCGAACGGTCGTTACTCCGCTAATTCAGTAAGGTGTGAATTTTACTGAATGTTACCGCTTTCGTCAGCGTTTACTTCGACCTCAGACCAGGCGAACTGATAAAACAAAGCAACAACTTCCTCAATCTTATGTCAGTGACATCATATCCTGTATGCCGGAAATGCATTAAAGTTGTCAAAAAAGATGGCGGGATTGCCTTTAAAAGTCCTTTAAAAGACTATTAGTCTTATGACTAATTTGAGGGGCATGCCACATTTATATAAGGGTGGGCTCATGTCTAGGGCGTTAGAGGATCTTTTTTGTCTTTATTACGGCTCATTGGACATTTGTTTTAAAAAGTGACCACATTACTATTAAAGATGTCAATACGATTTTTAGGTACCCGCCCTATTCAAATGAACCTAAGTGCAAGAGTGCTAGGGAAGTTTCGCTAGGCAGAAATGAACGCTAGTGAAAATTCACTATGAAATGCTCGCACTGCCGAAGTAACATTAGCGAATATTCGCCAGCGTTCGGCTGCTGAGACACAACTTTGCATTTTAGTGAATTAACATGGTGGTAACGAATTTGCTCCTAGTTAAGTGGTGAGGAGTGTGTTGAAGCAGTCGCTGGCGACAATTTGCCCTTTATTTTTTATCTGGTGAAAAAGGAAAACAGTTTGAAATATAATAAAGTTTAAGTGCCAGCTGCAAAATGCAGAATCCGTTTACAGCAGATTTATTACAACAGAAATATCTAATTTAAAAACATTATTCTCGTCTATATTTTAGTTACTCCAATCATTTTCCACCTCTGTACTGGCTAGTTAGAATATATTAGGCATATTAGGCATAAATCAAAAACTTGTTTATCTAAAAATTGGAATCTGAGTCACGGAGAAGAGTCGTTTATCATTTGCCACAGTTCAGTGGCTCAGGACTGCAAAGCATAAGGTTTGGGTGCATTGCCTGGAATTCTAAATCTTCTAAATGCAAACTTTTGACTTTTAAGATATATGAGAATATAACATTTTTTTGATAAAAGTGAACTTTTTTTTAAACCGCAGGGACAATGCATTTTTAGAAGAGGAGTACTGGGGTTGGAAAATAACTAGAATCATTTGGGGTGCCTAACAAATTGGCACCGCCCCTAGTAATTCTGCCTTTTCTTTACCTTTAAATGTTTCCTACCAATAACTTCTAAGTAGACAGCAAATAAGGTTGTTAATGACTGATAGCGAATATAGATTTTCCAGTGCAGCAGTGGGATGCCTAAATGCTGGCTAAAGCTCCCCATAGACGCGACGATTCTTCTTGCAGAACGACCGATTTTAAGTCCGACCAATCCTTCGATATTATCGTGCGGTTAGTGGGATTCGAACGATCGTACATCTTACGATTTTTTCGGCCGACATCTGTCAGGAAATTGATCGGCCAGGTCAAAAAATCTTTCTCGGTCCCAGTGCAATCTATCTATGTTTGCAGGGCCAAGCAGGCAGCTCCCCTTTGTTTTCCTGGCAAATTGGTCTTTTTAGTTGATGGTAAATTCGTACGATTGTTCCGAGAAAATCGTGGTCTCACGATCAGGATCTGATCTTTTAAAAATCTCAACATCTATGGCCAGCTTAACCCCAGTTCATTAGACTGCTTACCAGGGACGCTTCTGCCATGAGGCTAGTTGAGAAACTTGTGCCCATCACTGGTAACCAGGGTCAGTTTTTGACGCTGGCGTCTATTTTTTGATTCCAGCGTGCGTTTTTTTGGACGCCAGGCATAAGTTTTTGGGAAATTGCGCCAGCATCCAAAAAAACGGATGTCAGTGTCCATTTTTTGTGACGCTGGCGAATTTTCGCTGCGGTTTTGCAAATTTATTCGCCGGCGGCAAATCGCGGGTATTCACCGCAAATCCGTGCCTGGTGATTAAATTCGCCCATCACCATACCCGCAAATCGCGAAACCGCAACGAAAATTCACCAGCGTCACAAAAAATGGACACAGGCGTCCATTTTTTTGGAGAAATTGCGCCAGCGTCCAAAAGAACGGACGCCGGTGTCCATTTTTTGTGACGCTGGTGAATTTTCGCTGTGGTTTTGTGAATTTATTAGCCGGTGGCAAATCGTGGGTATTCGCCGCAAATTTGCGCCTGGCGAATAAATTCGCTCATCACTACTGGTTACTTAAAGAACTGAAATTCCAATTTTTAAATCAGAATTTTGGCTTTGCAGAATTTTCGATGATGCGGCAAGTGAGAGGGATGACGGCATCTAAAAGGCCCCCTCAGGTGGCGAAAACCCCAGAAATGCCCCTACTGCAAGCCAATGTGTGTCTTTTATTCAAGAATGCTGCCATGTTTGATCCAATTACCCGAGAATTCCCTATGCAACCTGGGCAGGGAAATTTTAGGCAAGCATACTACACTGTGCATGCACATCTCCATTGGACATAGGGGCAATTAAATCTGACATGGAGGTGAAGCTCTCTTCAAAACAGGATACTGAGCTGGCGGTTGGTTGTGGAGATCTAAAGGCTGTGCGTGCCATGGATCTTAACAAAGAAGAATTGTTCTCTATTACTGTAATCTGTAACCTCCATTTGTGCTTACAGGGCAAGTCAAAAAAAGGCTTAGATGAGACACAAACTTTTTATTATGTTGATATTTTAATAATTGGTAGCAACTCAAGCTGTCAGTTTTTTGCTCAGTAAGTGCCAACAATTAGCACATTGTATACATTTTAATAACTACTTGTTACAAAAACTTAAAATTCCATCTCCCCTTTGTGTGAAATACATTATGCATAATTATGAACACATTGAAAATTTGAATTTGAATTTTCACATTTTTTTTTGTGGTCAAAACTGTCAAATTCGAATAGGGAATTATCCAAACTCGATTCGAGTTTTTTTAAAAAAAAAAATGTAATTTGATTTTCGAGATTTATCATACTCTGGCCCTTTAAGAATTTGAATTTGACTATTCGCTAGCTAAAAACTGCCGAATTACTGTATAGTCAATGGGAGAGGTCCAGGGATTTGGAGATGTTTGTAGCCTTCCTGACATTCGAGTTTTTTTTGGAGAAAAAACTTGAACCGAGTTTGATCGAATTCGATTCGAGTTTTTGGGTTGTTTAAATTTGTATTAAAAATTTGATTTTTTTAAATAAATTTCTCCAAGTGGAATTTCGAATTCTTTTGAATTTAAGGGAGTTTAAAAAAACTTGCATGAATTCGAAATTCAGAAATTCAGACAGAAGAAGGTCTATGTTGTCATAGTGGGATAATGGGAAGAGATAAGAAACTGGAATATAGTGGTCCATAATCTCTATTACAGGTCTGATTTCCGTGTTTGTTCTTCAACAAAAGGAACATTTTCTGCTATTACTGAGACTTTAAAATATTAATCTGCTGAAAAGCCAGAAGATCTATAATAAGCCTTGATTGGCCCAACTAACAATTTTTGTATCGACCCTTATGGGGTTGTCACTGGGACACTTCAAATGGATTGATTGCATGGGAATTTGGGAAAAAACATCATTATTTTGACACACTTCCATTATTTATTTGGCAGTAATAAAATCAGAAGAAATATGAGCAGAGAGGCAAGAACGGAATATGTCATGTAACTTTAAATTTAGCCTTTCCTAAATTCAAAATCAATAGAATACCATACATTTATTAAAATGCAATAAAGACTCTTAAGATGACACTAGCCACAGCAATAAGCCGTAAGAAGGACTGAGTTGCATTCATAAGATGCCATATGGAATTACTTTGGCTCTCATATGGCCCAAAATGCCAACAGGCTGGTTGTGCCATATTCGGTGCATAAAGCACCAGATGTGCTGGTGCACCTTAGACCTGTCCAAATTTTTCTTAAAAGTTCAGCGCTAGCTAAAAGCTCAAGGGAAAAGAGTATGATGAAAAAAGAGAAAGATAAAAAATTCTTATAGTGTAGTATTTTGTAGGGAGTTGTAGTTCCACAACCAAAAAAAGTTCTATTTGGTGCAGTTACCCTTTAAGAATCACCACAGGTGGCTATTGAATGGGTACTTACAAACGTTTAAATATATCAAGTGCACATCACGTTTGTTGAAGAATGTAAAGTTGCAAAATATTTCTTCTATGCTGGAAGAGGTTAAAAATGCGCAGAAATAGTGTAAAACCCTTTTTATTAAATATCTAAAAAACCAATCGGTTACACTCACATTTCAGTAGTAAAAACCAGGCATATAGTCACTTCTCCATGCAAGTCCGTACTGCTACAAGTCTTTTTTAGCAAATGCTGTTGGGGTCCCGACCAGCGTTTCCTCCACGATCAGCTTGCTGCTTGATTTCTTTCTGGACACTTGGATGTGACGTCTGCCTACTCTGCCTTACACGTTTCGTCGCTTACCGACTTCATCAGAAGCCTCTGATGAAGTTGGCTGATGATGATATTTAATAAAAAGGGTTTTACACTATTTCTGCGCATTTTTAACCTCTTCCAGCATAGAAGAAATATTTTGCAACTTTACATTCTTCAACAAACGTGATGTGCACTTGATATATTTAAACGTTTGTAAGTACCCATTCAATAGCCACCTGTGGTGATTCTTAAAGGGTAACTGCACCAAATAGAACTTTTTTTGGTTGTGGAACTACAACTCCCTACAAAATACTACACTATAAGAATTTTTTATCTTTCTCTTTTTTCATCATACTCTTTTCCCTTGAGCTTTTAGCTAGCGCTGACCTTTTAAGAAAAATTTGGACTGTAATTCTGTACTTGAGGAGAAACGAGGATCATTGGGTCGGATAATCAAGGGAAAATACTCAGAGACTTTGGTCAAACTAACTTTTTTATAAAAAGTTTTTATTTTTTTAGCACCTTAGACCTGTGCCTAACACCTACTTTCACCTGGCAGTAAGTATAGGACTTCCTTTGCATGATACATTCATAGTCGTTGGCTATTGCTCAACTCATTGCACTCAATAGAAGGCTATGTCATTACCCATTATTGCCCTGACATTGATTTGCATGCAATTTATGGCAATTTATTGCAGCACAGTGCAGTTCCAAAACAGTGCATTCATTTCTAGAGAATAGAACAGAATGTTATTTCCAGACCTCCAGTTTTCACCCAGGTCCATAAGGCATACGATAATATTTTATTTCATTTTGCAGCCTTTTCTATTTCGTTACCCGAAAATAAAGCACTTGAAGACTCAACGCAGAATAGCAAGCTGTAATATAAGAAAATTAGATTATTTTGATTAAACAAACACTTTCTCCCTAGGACGCGAGGGAGATCTTTCCATCTGCTCGTTTAGATACAACTCTTTTTTGGGTTCTTTTGCTTTTTTATAGTAGAATAAAAAAGGTAATCTTGATTTTATTTTTTAGCTGCTGAATCAAAGCTTTTACAGAGCTGGAACTATTATGACATCAGCATTTGATGTGATATAATTTACGTTATGCCACGTGTTCTACACATTTTTACTGTACATTGATTGAGAAAATAATTCATGTTCATTGGGGTGGTTTTGCTTTAGTAAATAATGGTGCTATGTTAGTCCTCTTGAACTTCCCTCATGAAGGAGAATAGATGGTGCTGGGAGCATGAGGTAGAGACGGCCAACTGACCCAAGAGAACCCTAGAGAAAAGGTGGCCATACACTATTAGATCCGCTGATTTGGCAAAGTCAGCAAATGAGCAAATCTTTCTACTGATATGCCCACCAAAGACAGGGCAATATCAGAGTTATCGGACTACGACAATGGGAATCTGCACCAGCAGGACAAGGACAACATCAACTCGCAGTCCTTGATCATGAGGCAACCTATCTATTTGATATCTGGCCTATTTTTGGCCAGATATTGGTCAAGGAGCCCATTGGAAGGCCACATACAATGGCAGATAAGCTGCTGAATTGGTCTAAAGGACCCGAATCTGCAGCTTAAATCTGCCCTTGTACGGCCACCTTAAGATCTGACCTTAGTGGATGTCAGGAAAGAGGAACCCTGTGAACAAGACCAATATAGTGATAAGGTCAAGCCTACATCAGTCTATCTAGTAGTGAAAGATCTAGGAGAAAGATCTAGGAGTCAAGATTAGTACAAGCTAGTACTGAGAAGTGTACAGGTTTAGTATCCTTGGTATGTTCCAGAAGTGACTCAAATGTGTAAATGTCAGGGTAGTGGAGAATAAGTTGGGGTTCATCTTGAAAGGCCTTGTATGTTGTGGCTATTTCAGCCTTACTAAATCCTTGATGGCATTTGCCATCTTGAAGACTGATTGATAGGACATCTCTACCACCTACAGTAAATTATCAACTAAAGAAAAACCTACTCTTTGAAATATGTGTATTAAAGTTATCCATAGGTTGTGCTGATCATTTTTTGCTGATACGTAGGCTGTTGTAAGTAATTGATACTTGAAGTTGCTAAACCTGATCGCTTTGTCAACCTGACCTTCCCTTCTCAACCTGTTAGAGTCAGAGTTTCTAATGTTAATGGGCTACTGCTGCACAAATATGGCAGCCCCCTCATAGAGGAACATAAGGGATCAGAAGGATAATGTAAAACCATTGGGCATATACTTTTATGACAAAATAACAAGTAGCATGCAAAGACAATGTTATGATAGATTTAGGTTTCATTTCTGGTGTCAGTATCTTTTTAGGGACCACTGGCAACTAGGCAGTTGTGTGTGTGTTTGTGAGGCAGTCTGATGCCTTCTGAGTTTTTGAAGTTTCAAGAGTTATTAAGCACAAAAATACCATAGCATGAAATAAAAAAAGCAATCTAAAAGCAGCCAAGTTCATGTAGGGATTGTATTACCAAAATTCAAGCTATTTTTCAATTTGAGTTTTCAAGATTAGTTCCAAATATTGCAAATGAAAGTGATGAGGAGAATGTGATTTTTGGTTTTTTTAGTTGTTTTTCATGGGTGATCCAGTTTTTTTTTACTGTTTTTTTCTTTAAATAACCGTGCATTTGAATGTTTTCTAATTAGAAAAAATTCGAAAATTAGAAAAAAATTTTGATCAAGGACCCATACCCTGAATATATATATATACATACGGCCAAATATCAATCATATACTCACAATTTGGAATAAAGCATTCCCAGTCCAGTACTTCCCTTAGTAAATCAAGTGCTCCAACGTTTTTTAAGGATATATAAATATATATATATATATATATATATATATATATATATATATATATATATATATACATTTTTTTTAATTCACCCCCGTAAATATGTGATTTGTTACACATTTGCCCCATATAATAATTGTAACAGATATCATCTCTTTTTAGTGATTTTAATGCTTGAACATTTGGCAGGAATTTCTTAGCAATTTTCCAGGCTGAAGGGAGAAGCTATAGTTGGAGCAGTGAATTCCATCACACCCGACAGCCCTCCATGACAACCACATTTATTTTTCACCTTGTGTCTCGATACCTTTCAAGTGTTCAAGTCTTATCAAAAGATTCTTGGCAGTTACCATGATTAAGTGTTGTCATAGCAACCCATGGGCTTAAAATAATTATATTACCTCTACCCATATTGCTGTTTTATTTTGTTATATAACATACATATAAAAATAAAAACATTAAAAAAAACTACAGTGTAATGTAGTTTCAAAATGGATAGGAAAGGTAAAGGCATAAATGTTTATATATATATATATATATATAAAAACACACACTTATGGGGTTATTTATTAAAGTCTGAATGCTAAAAACTCGAAAAATTCATGTTTTTTTTTTTTACTATTTTTAATGGGAATAAAACTCACATTTTTATATTATTACCCAAGGCTGCAAAAAGTCTGAATCTGAAAATCCACCATCTCAGACCTGTTGAGGTTATATATAAGTCAGTGGGAGAGGTCCCTATCCTAAGTGGAAGTTATCGTGGTCTGCGCTGGGTTTAGCCTGAAAATACGATAATTTCAGGTTTTCCGGATGAAAACCTGAAGAAAATCATATGATTGAGGAAAGAGCCCGAAAAAAATCATACAATTTTTCAGGTTTTTCCACTAAACTATTAATTTGTGCTTTTTAATACAGTAAATAAGGTCAAATAGTGGATTCTAGTTTTAAAAAAATCAGAACAATTCGGATTTTGATAAATAACCCCTTTGGGGCAGATTTATCAAGGGTCCAATTTCGAAGTGGAAAATGCTTCAAAATTCAACCATCGAATAGAATCCTCCGACATTCGAATTTGAAGTTGGAGGATTTTATTCATCGTACAATAGTACTCCGTTCGTGCTTCAAATCGTACGATTCTAATGATTTTATTGTACGATTTTCTTTCAAAACCCAAAACTTAGGGGCAGATGTATCAAGGGTCGAATATCGAGGGTTAATTAACCCTCGATATTCGACTAGGAATTGAAATCCTTCGACTTCGAATATCGAAGTCGAAGTCGAAGGATGTAGCGCAGGAAATTCGATCGAACGATCAAAGGATTATTCATTCGATCGAACGATTAAATCCTTCGAATCGAACGATTCGAAGGATTTTAATCCAACGATCGAAGGAATATCCTTCGATCAAAAAAACTTAGGCAAGCCTATGGGGACCTTCCCCATAGGCTAACATTGACTTCGGTAGCTTTTATCTGCCGAACTAGGGGGTCGAAGTTTTTTTTAAAGAGACAGTACTTCGACTATCGAATGGTCGAATAGTCGAACGATTTTTAGTTCGAATCCTTCGATTCGAAGTCGTAGTCGTAGTCGAAGGTCGAAGTAGCCCATTCGATGGTCGAAGTAGCCCAAAAAACACTTCGAAATTCGAAGTTTTTTTACTTTGAATCCTTCACTCGAATTTAGTGAATCGGCCCCTTAGAAATATGCTCTGGCAGGTCCCCATAGGCTAACATAGCACTTCGGCAGGTTTAAGTTGGCGAAGTATTGAAGTCGAAGTTTTTTTAAAAGAGACAGTACTTCGATTATCGAATAGTCGAACGATTTTTACTTCAACTCGAAGTCACAATAAATTCAAAGTCATAGTATTCTATTCGATGGTCGAAGTATCCAAAAAATTACTTCGAAAATACCCTCGAATTCACTCCGACCCTTGATAAATCTGCCCCGTTGTGTACCAAAATCTATACATTGTGTTGATGATGTTAAGGGCCTACTGACGCAGTTGTGTTCTTCATAAACATATATTTGAATGCATAAGCAGACATGCTACGAATTGCTTATTATATCAACTCTTCTCAGAAACCTGCCTCGACCTAAATCAATTATGTATCCCAGGCTTAAAGACATACAAAGACATAAACAACCATGAAGGAAGGGTTTAAATAAAAGCGCAAGGGAGAAAAAATGCTTTCTTCTTGTGTATTAATCTGAAGTTTGTGAGACTTGTGGAGGCCTGGGTTCCTGCTAGTGTTTATGGAACATTGAAGTAAAATAAATAAATAAATAGAAGGTTTCACGTTTGTTAAAAATGGAATAGACCATGTCTGCCTTTCTAAAAATTGATTCAGAAAATAAAATATTTACTGCAGAAATAGCTCTTTCTTGTATTCTGTCTGCTGCTTAGCTGGGCATCTAATTTTTTTTAACTAAGACATTAACATTATAAAAAAAAATATTTATATACTGGCACCCGACCTGAACCCAACCTCCCTCCACCCGCACCTGCCCAAGCCTGACTTTTCCTTTTATAGACCCTCACTGATCTGCCCTGCCGATGATGTCACAAAAGGGGTGGTGCACTTGTTTGGGGACCTCGCCAAACGAGCAGATCTTATAGTGTATGGCCAACTTAAGAAGTGAATAGGGGTCCCAGCATGAAATCCAATTAAATGGAATTTTTAAAAAAATATTGTTATTCAAATTTGGGGTAAACAATTATATGGTTGCCCTAGATATTCCTAGAGTTGTCACAGGATTGCTAATTTAGAAATATTGTTACTCATAACGATGAGTGAATGTGTCCCGTTTTGCTTCACCCAAAAATTTGCGAAAAAAATTGAGAAACGCATTGAAGCAAGAGGCATCAAATTTAGTAACAATTTTTAATGTGCGCAACAATTTTTTCTCAGTCAGTGGCCTTTTTTTCCAAATGCATAAAAGTCAATGGGAGTTTTTTTCTTATGGCGACTTATTTGTCTGTGCGACAATTTTGTCTTGGTGACTTTGTTGTCACAGCGAAATTTTTCATAGCAAATTTTTGCTTCAGTTTCACAAAAAAATTCACAGCTGTTGAACTGTAGAATTCTGCAGCGAATCCATGGCTGGAGAAAAAATGAGCTTATCTCTAATAACTACATGTATATAATCACCATTCTTCCCAATTCTACTGATGTCTTCCCACTAAAACCTCCTCCTCTGCCTCATTACTAGTGATGGGCGAATTTATTCGCCAGGCGCAAATTCGCGTGATTCGCAGACGGCCAATAAATTCGCATAACTGCCGCGTAAATTTGCCAGCATCAGTTTTTTGGACGGAAAAACGGACGCCAGCGGATTTTCGCCGGCTAATGTGTGCCGGCGTCCAAGAGACGGATGCTGGTGTAGAAAACGGACCCGGCATCAAAAACGAGACGCCAATGCCGTTTTGTGAATTTTTCGCCGTTTCCCGAATTTCACTGGGATTCGCAAATTTTTCGGCGAAGCAAACCACCCCAAATTTGCCCATCACTACTCATTACCCAACCCATTTCTCTATTAATTAGAAATGCATTCCCAAAATGATGTATTTTCACCTACTTGGAAGGATGTGCCACCATGAAAGATGAGGCCTCCAGACCAAAGGCGGGCAGATGTTAGCTGCAAAATTCTTATTCTTTTCTTTTACAGAGTTCTTTATTTTGTGTAACGGGGGACCATGAAATGATGGAGTGATTTGAAAATCAGAGCAGGCCTTGTGTAATTATAATTCAGAGGGAAATCACTGCTAATGTGCAGATCATCTGTCTCGCTAAATGAAATTGTACGAGCTTCATTCATATAACGATTTGAAAACGAACAAGGAAATAATAGCTCTGTTTCAGAAAGAGGAGATAAAATTTCCTTTGTTGTTCTCGGCCTTTGCATTGAAATATATTTAAATATTGAGTAATGAATGCAATTGAGGCAAAGCCATGCCTATTATTCATTGGATCATATCACTTATGGGGTTATGCATTCAGATGAATCAATTTAAGCTATTACATCGCTGCACTGAACAGCTCAACTGCTTTAATATTCAATTGCTCTATCCATCCCATAACAACTATTCCCAGGCTGCTTTTCAAATAACTGCTTTAACTGTTTAACCTTATTCAGAGTTTAATAATGATCTACAAAAGTCTTGGCTACGTTAGGGTAAAAATGTCATTTATGATGCTCCATCCACCAAAATTAATAGCACCCAGAGCGTATACTTGGCACAACTATTTTATTTTAAGGGGAGGCTCCACATGTATTCCCATAGGGCACTAGCCATAGGTGAGACTTTTTGTAAAATCATACAAATAAAAAAACAACTATAACATTAAATCACCATAATTAAACACCAGAAACAAATATTAACATTGTCCTATAACCTAAGGTTTTAGATGTAATATCTAGACTAGCCATTGGTGGCAAAAGCCCAAGTGTACCCTGCATGTAACAGTGGAAACAATAATCTATTGGAAGCAACTGTGGCTGTGCGATAGCAGGTATAGTAGGGAGAGATGGTGCCTATAGTAACAGTGGATAATAGTCTCTGGGAAGGGAGTGTGACTGTGGGATAGCAGGTATAGTAGGGAGAGATGGTGCCTATAGTAACAGTGGGATAATAGTCTCTGGGAAGGGAGTGTGACTGTGGGATAGCAGGTATAGTAGGAAGAGATGGTGCCTATAGTAACAGTGGGATAATAGTCTCTGGGAAGGGAGTGTGACTGTGGGATAGCAGGTATACTAGGGAGAGATGGTGTCTATAGTAACAGTGGGATAATAGTCTCTGGGAAGGGAGTGTGACTGTGGGATAGCAGGTATAGTAGGGAGATATGGTGCCTATAGTAACAGTGGGATAATAGTCTCTGGGAAGGGAGTGTGACTGTGGGATAGCAGGTATACTAGGGAGAGATGGTGTCTATAGTAACAGTGGGATAATAGTCTCTGGGAAGGGAGTGTGACTGTGGGATAGCAGGTATAGTAGGGAGAGATGGTGTCTATAGTAACAGTGGGATAATAGTCTCTGGGAAGGGAGTGTGACTGTGGGATAGCAGGTATAGTAGGGAGAGATGGTGTCTATAGTAACAGTGGGATAATAGTCTCTGGGAAGGGAGTGTGACTGTGGGATAGCAGGTATAGTAGGGAGATATGGTGCCTATAGTAACAGTGGGATAATAGTCTCTGGGAAGGGAGTGTGACTGTGGGATAGCAGGTATACTAGGGAGAGATGGTGTCTATAGTAACAGTGGGATAATAGTCTCTGGGAAGGGAGTGTGACTGTGGGATAGCAGGTATAGTAGGGAGAGATGGTGCCTATAGTAACAGTGGATAATAGTCTCTGGGAAGGGAGTGTGACTGTGGGATAGCAGGTATAGTAGGTAGAGATGGTGCCTATAGTAACAGTGGTTAATAGTCTCTGGGAAGGGAGTGTGACTGTGGGATAGCAGGTATAGTAGGGAGAGATGGTGTCTATAGTAACAGTGGATAATAGTCTCTGGGAAGGGAGTGTGACTGTGGGATAGCAGGTATAGTAGGTAGAGATGGTGCCTATAGTAACAGTGGATAATACTGTCTCTGGGAAGGAAGTGTGGCTGTAGGATAGCAGGTATAGTAGGGAGAGATGGTGCCTATAGTAACAGTGGATAATAGTCTCTGGGAAGGGAGTGTGACTGTGGGATAGCAGGTATAGTAGAGAGAGATGGTGTCTATAGTAACAGTGGGATAATAGTTTTATTTTAAGGGGAGGCTCCACATGTATTCCCATAGGGCACTAGCCATAGCTGAGACTTTTTGTAAAATCATACAAATAAAAAAACAATTATAACATTAAATCACCATAATTAAACACCAGAAAGAAATATTAACATTGTCCTATAACCTAAGGTTTTAGATGTAATATCTAGACTAGCCATTGGTGGCAAAAGCCCAAGTGTACCCTGCATGTAACAGTGGAAACAATAATCTATAGGAAGCAACTGTGGCTGTGCGATAGCAGGTATAGTAGGGAGAGATGGTGCCTATAGTAACAGTGGGATAATAGTCTCTAGGAAGGGAGTGTGAATGTGGGATAGCAGGTATAGTAGGGAGAGATGGTGCCTATAGTAACAGTGGATAATAGTCTCTGGGAAGGGAGTGTGACTGTGGGATAGCAGGTATACTAGGGAGAGATGGTGTCTATAGTAACAGTGGGATAATAGTCTCTGGGAAGGGAGTGTGACTGTGGGATAGCAGGTATAGTAGGGAGAGATGGTGCCTATAGTAACAGTGGGATAATAGTCTCTGGGAAGGGAGTGTGACTGTTGGATAGCAGGTATACTAGGGAGAGATGGTGTCTATAGTAACAGTGGGATAATAGTCTCTGGGAAGGGAGTGTGACTGTGGGATAGCAGGTATAGTAGGGAGAGATGGTGCCTATAGTAACAGTGGATAATAGTCTCTGGGAAGGGAGTGTGACTGTGGGATAGCAGGTATAGTAGGTAGAGATGGTGCCTATAGTAACAGTGGTTAATAGTCTCTGGGAAGGGAGTGTGACTGTGGGATAGCAGGTATAGTAGGGAGAGATGGTGTCTATAGTAACAGTGGATAATAGTCTCTGGGAAGGGAGTGTGACTGTGGGATAGCAGGTATAGTAGGTAGAGATGGTGCCTATAGTAACAGTGGATAATACTGTCTCTGGGAAGGAAGTGTGGCTGTAGGATAGCAGGTATAGTAGGGAGAGATGGTGCCTATAGTAACAGTGGATAATAGTCTCTGGGAAGGGAGTGTGACTGTGGGATAGCAGGTATAGTAGAGAGAGATGGTGTCTATAGTAACAGTGGGATAATAGTTTTATTTTAAGGGGAGGCTCCACATGTATTCCCATAGGGCACTAGCCATAGCTGAGACTTTTTGTAAAATCATACAAATAAAAAAACAATTATAACATTAAATCACCATAATTAAACACCAGAAAGAAATATTAACATTGTCCTATAACCTAAGGTTTTAGATGTAATATCTAGACTAGCCATTGGTGGCAAAAGCCCAAGTGTACCCTGCATGTAACAGTGGAAACAATAATCTATAGGAAGCAACTGTGGCTGTGCGATAGCAGGTATAGTAGGGAGAGATGGTGCCTATAGTAACAGTGGGATAATAGTCTCTAGGAAGGGAGTGTGAATGTGGGATAGCAGGTATAGTAGGGAGAGATGGTGCCTATAGTAACAGTGGATAATAGTCTCTGGGAAGGGAGTGTGACTGTGGGATAGCAGGTATAGTAGGGAGAGATGGTGTCTATAGTAACAGTGGATAATAGTCTCTGGGAAGGGAGTGTGACTGTGGGATAGCAGGTATAGTAGGAAGAGATGGTGTCTATAGTAACAGTCGGATAATAGTCTCTGGGAAGGGAGTGTGACTGTGGGATAGCAGGTATAGTAGGGAGAGATGGTGCCTATAGTAACAGTGGATAATAGTCTCTGGGAAGGGAGTGTGACTGTGGGATAGCAGGTATAGTAGGGAGAGATGGTGCCTATAGTAACAGTGGGATAATAGTCTCTGGGAAGGGAGTGTGGCTGTAGGATAGCAGGTATAGTAGGGAGAGATAGTAGCAGTGTAGATAATCACCTTTGGGAAGGGAATGTGCTTTTAGTATAGTATTTACAGAATAAATGAGAATTCCTGTGATATGCAAATGCAAGATACCTTAAATCAGAAAAATGATCCTCAATTTTTAGCCACTGAGTCATTATCAACTCATCTCAAAGACTAAAACAAAATAGGCATGAGGATTAATTAAGGGTAAATATTCTAAGGCGAATTAGTGAAATCATTAGACATGGCTCATACCATTTAATGTAGCAGGCAGCTGGTCAAAGCGATATGATTTCCTTTTGATTTCTAATTGCAGGAATTGAGATACTTGGCTTTTCCGATCATCAGGTCTTTGCGTCATTATTCATTTTGCAATCAATGGGCACTCAAGAAATAGTTTTGTGAATATTCAGCAGCTGAGTGTTTTCACAAGATGGGATAATGTTTCTCAATGTGTGGATTTTCTCAAACAGATTTAATTCCTATAGGAACATCTTGCAGGTTCATTGACTTGAGACTGCAATAGTTGTAAAGAGGTGCTGGTGACTATACAGTAGGTGATGTCTTGCATGTCTGGGGGTCTGACTAGTTGTATGGCTATTATAATTTCTCCATGTATTTGCATATGGGGTTATTATAGTCATTGTAAACCTTGATGAGACAGAGTTTGGTTGGCTCTCTAGTTATCTCCATGGGCTGGGTGGAGTGAAGTGAAAATAAGGTGAAAAATGTTGACATACAGGTATAAAATGGTTAGGTAAAATGGAATGTAAGCTCAATGTGTGTACAGATAGATATATTGTTAAACATTGCTGCAAAATGTGTTGACTTGGTATGAAATATCTACCCTTGGTTGGTCGTACCTAAAGAAGAAGTGAGGTTCATTCCTGAATCATAAATCATTGGGTTAACTGAGAACAATCATTTAGGGCCCATTGCTTTGAATCCACCCCCCCAACTGCAAACAAATGGCTGCAGTTCGTAATAGATACAGTATAGCAAATCAGACTAGTTAACTACATTAACCCAGTCAAAATTCATACTAACTGGATCACTCAACCCAAGCACAAAGGCACTGTACAGATGATATGCCTGGCAGGAGCAGCTAATATAATAGACTTTTCATTTTACAACTGAGCAATATGGTGAGTTATTACAGTCAAAAGTAAGAACTGGAAACCACCCAGTAGGCAGCACTTCTGAAATAAACCATTGCCTTCATTTCACAACATTTTGTGTATGTAGCCCCATCACACCCATTATCAGTGGTACAGCATCCCACTGGGCACCGGGGCAATGCCAGTCATTTACTTAGGTATGTAAATGTCACGGTTGGCACCCTAAATCTAGAACCAATGCCAAGCACCCTGGTCTTAAAGTGTTAAGTAGAATTGAAGTTGGTTATCAGGCAAAGGTCAGGTTTCAGAAGTTAGAATCATCAAAAGCCAGGCAGGGGTCAAAACAGGAATCAGAATCAGAATAACAGATAGCTCAAAGCTCAAAACACCACCAGGATAAACCTATAACGGGCAATGATCACAAGCCCAATTGCGCCTTAAATAGTGTTTGAATTGTGCGACTGCGCCTATAATTTTCACTGAGGCGTGGGCGCGCGCCCTAGGGAACCGCCATTTGCGGCCTAACAGCGAAGCGGGCAGAATGACATGGCGGGTGTCCCCGCTGAGGGGGAGGCAGGCGTCCCTGCCATCCCCCCATTAGATCACCATGTAAGGTTGTTACAGTAAGTTTTTCATCGCTCAAACACTCATCTTAAATTTAGAAAAAGAAGAATTGTTCCAGATTCTCTGGACCCTTGTTTTACTAGGAATTCCTTCTTTGCTTTGGTACTTGGTACTTTACACTTGGTAATATAATAAAGCAGGGGGATGTCAGCCTGATGAAGTATAAAGAATAACTTGATGTGGGTATAGTGGTTTCACAATTGTAGGATCATAAATGTGTAACCAAAAACCCTCAGTTTTTGAAAATATATATTTCTAGTAAAACCTAGGGCCAGGAACAGTGCATTCATCAGTACCTTTTATTGTGTAATTGAAATAAATCTGAATAGGTCAGTGGTACTTCCATTATAATTTAATTATGCTTTAATTAACATAAGAGTGATCCCACAACCCTTGTTTACATTTTCACATTCAATGTACCCAAGCCGCAGATATTAATCTTGGGATGTTAAAGGGATTAACACAATAATGTATTTGAGTTGGATCATTTTGTAAGGGAGGGAGGTGGTTCTAAACGCTAATATCTGGATTTGCACAAGGCAATAGTTCTGTAATGTAGGGTATCCCAAAACCCAGAACAAGCTCTAAGGCTCCGGTCATTTCTCATGCTTCTGCCTATAACAGCTGCCTTTCGCTTTGGGAGGACCCCTTCACTACTCAGATGCTGCCAGGTCTTATTGTGAGAAGACTAAAGGGAGAGTTCTGGGCAGGCAAGGGAACTGAATGTGTACTAGAAGGAAGGATAGTCAAGGCCACAGGCCAAGGTCAAACCAATCAGAAACGTGGTACAGTAATGAGATCCGATAAGATGGTCAAAGAACAGGCAGCAGAACAGCAAGGATCAGTGACAGGCAGTGGTCAACAACGGGTACAGATAGGAATAACACACCCAGGAACTGTGGAACATAGACCTACGTTGGGCAGTTAGTTACTTAGCCCCTTTAAATATTTGAATGAAGATGATGACATCAGATGCAGTGCTCGTGTCAAACCCAGAAGGGGGTCACTACAGATTGGTACAAGAAGGAAGAGGAAGCAGTGGGTTTCCCTGCCGCCCCACTAGACCGCAAGGTACTCTCACAAGTTCTTAAACTGTGGGGCGTTTGTAAAGCCAAAGCAGTGGTTCACCATATTAACTTTGTGCAAGGGGCCATTTTTTGGTGCATGTTGTTGCATACGTTAATATTTCCCAAGCATTATAGCATAATTTATAGCATAACACAAATTTGGTTCTACTTTATCGTACTAATTATGGCTCTTTTATAAATTATCATGGTCTGAAACAATGAACCCAAACACAATTGCAAAGTAACACAGGAAGTTGAAGATGTTATGTTCCAGTAACCACCATGATCTTGATTCAAGTGAAAGTCTGTGGGACTGTTGAATTGAGCCAATCCAACCATCCAACCATCCATCCTGAATAACGTAGAAAATCTGCCAGGAAAAATCATATCACAGAGGGTCAGTGCCCTTATGTTAATACACAAGGCCCTCTGCACTTTTGAGTCATATGGCAATTTTTTAGAGAATAGAGTAGATTCTGGAAGAGACTGGAAAATGACCTTGGCACAAGAAATTACCATATTCATTTTGCCATCCTCATAAACTAACCCCATGGTTTCTAATCAGTCTTTTATCTGGCAGTGGGAAAGTACAAATTATTTCATTAAGTCCAATGGCAATTAGGAAAGAATGAAAAGAAGAGAGCAGCATTAAAGAGACACTGTGAATAGCTGTGCATCGATCCCCAGAGACAAGTGTGCATCATTTTAGGTTGGAAGGGAATCCCGCTGGTTAGTGGAGGCAGAGCCAACGGGAATATCTGAGTCTATGTGCAGCTGTCTCACACTTGTCTCTCGGCCAAAAAGAAATAAAACCGCACATTACGTGATGGAAGCTCTGTATAAATTCACTGCCACACAGCAGGATCATTCTGTTGTTGTAAAGTGAGGGAGAGGGTGCAACTTGTGGCAAGAACAAATTGCAAATGATGGGTAATTTGCATCACGCAGAGCTAGTAGGAATGACTTGCAGTATGATAATGGCAAACAAGGTTAAAGTAAAACTCTTCTTAATAAGAGTAAAGAACACACTGAATCAGCTAATTACAAATCTCTATCTATCTATCTATCTATCATCTATCTATGAACGAAGAGACATCGGAGTGCCTCAGAATTCAGAAATAAAATATATATTTTTTTAAATACATTATAACTTTGATTACAGCCTTTGACAAAGTCCATTGGCTGAAAATCATGACAGACAGTTTTTCTTATTGCACTTCTATCAGAAGAACCTTTACATTTGAGTTGCTTGTGTTGCTCGTGGTGGCTCTGTTTCTTACATAGGAGAAATGGAGAGGGTGGGCTATGAGATATAAATAGGGTTCTGTTGTTCTGCTCTTCATGTCTGGGGACCATGTTTGTCAAACCTATGCCACCAGCCTTAAACTGGATCTATGAATCTGCCACTGCTCCAATAAATTGGCTCCTTGTTCCTACCATAGATGTCCTCAGTGACAATGCAAGGCGCTTGTAAGTCTCTGTTTACATCATTACTAGGAAGCATTACATCAGATGCTAACTCATCGATAGAAGCCCAGTAGACATTTCTCCTGTTTGGTCATATTTTCAGTCTATGTTATAAATATTCTTTACTCTGTTTTCAGATTTTTTCCTGATCAAACCTCAATTTCTGCTCTTTTATTGTTTAGTAATATCCCCTAATCTTAAAGGCAGTTGAAGAAATGAACCACTGAGCTTCATTCAGCCATGAAGCCAATTTTTTTTGTAGGTTCTGCTTTTGCTGGTCATTGATGTGAATCGTGCAGAATTTTTATTTTGCTATAAAGACTGTAATGATAGGTGATCCTTTCTCAAACACTTTCAGTATCATGGAATTAAAGTACTGGGCATATTGCATTACCAATCTCATTCTTCTTGGGAAAAGGTGAGTCAGTATAATTTATTTACAATCTTCACTAATGGGAGAAGTAGGCAAGCATCAACAAGATCGGGCATTGCAGAAGGCTGCAAGCAGCAAGATGGACAATACACTTATCAAAATATATTTTTTTATACTTCCATGCTATTTTCTGTCTCTTTTATATCACACATCTATTACTTGTATTATAATAATCACTGTAGAAGTCAACTCACATTAACGAGGAAAATGTCATCGGCGTTTCAATCTTTCATGAATAGCCTAAACATAGCTCTTAATGCATTTGAATGCCATCACTGGTAGAAAAGAACAGCAACTGAAGTTTTCTTTTTCATAATATGGGAAGATTGTTTGATAATAGGCTTCTGCGCTTGGTAAAATTGAATCAGAATGCTCAGATTTTGTACCCGCGGCAGAATGTACTTGTTATTAATATTACCGTATAGCTTGTGATTTCACATATGCCTTCCAATAAAGGTAATAGAGCAAAAATATTATAAATAAAAAAAAAGAAGACGTTATTCTCAGAGCTGTCTATCTGATGGAGAAATTATCTCCACAGAATTAAATGGCATCATACAGTTGGAAAGTCACCGCTTCTCATTTCAAATCAATCACAAACACATTTTCCTCTTTCTACAACTATTGCACAGTAGCATACCTCCCAGTTGTCAAAACTGGACAGGGCATGGACAAATACAATTGGGGGCTTGTTCCTAATTTTGAGAGTAGAAGGAATGAAAGGAAAGGAAGAAGGAAATAAAGACCTTTGTTTGTACGCAGCTGGATTAATGGGATCACAATACACATGTGCAGACCAATACATTCAGGGGATTATTTATCAAGGTCCGAATTTATCTCAATATCGGCTGCTACAAACTCCGATCTAACCCGCTCAGGTTTTTTAACGCTTATGTATTATTACATTTTCCCGAAAATTTGCTTTGAAGGAAAAGCTCTGATTTTCATGATTTTTTCGTGAATTTTCACCCGAAAGCTCTGAAAATATTGTGAAATTGCCCGAAACCCCCGACACAACCTAAAATCAATGGGACAACCTGCAACCTCGACAGGTTTGAGATGCCATGGTTTTATATTCGGGATTTTTAACCCTCAGGGTTTAATAAATTCTGAAAAATTCTTGATTTTTTTAAAAGTCCGATTTTATCAAAAAAAAAAATCGGATTTAGGGGAATTTTCGGGTATTCTGAGCTTAGTATATAACCCCCTATAAGTTTCCAATGTCAAATGTGGTCACATAATACAGACCATTATCACATCAAAAGATATACAAGTCTTGTAAAGTTCATGAGATGAAATGGGGTTGCCACATGGGCAAATTTAATGATAATAAAACAGATGGTTGATGAACACAAAATGAATCTCACGCTTGAAGAACAGCAAATCACTCACAGAAGATTTTGGTTGGAAAAAAACAAACGTCTCTCAAATCTAACCTTTTCAAACGACCTCCAGTGCATATATATTCATATAACTTTACAGAGCTATACAAAACTAACTGTGAGTCTTAAGGTCAATGCAACCCTGTGTACTATGCTTAACCCAGGAGTCATCCAAGCCACTCTTCAAGGCATTAATAGAATCTGCCATCTCATATTCACTGCCCTCACCTTAAAGATTTTCACTGCTTCAGATGAAAGTTCAGTTCCTCAACTCTTAAAAGGTGGCCTCTGGTTCTATGAGAAAAAAAGATCCCTGCTATCTGTCTACAATGCCCTCTAATGTAAGAGTAATCACGTCTCCACACAATTGTGTTCTCTCCAGAGAAACAACCCTGGAGGCCTTTCCTCGTTGTTTAATTATCCCATCCTTTTTCTTAGTCTAGTTGCATCTCCATCTCATTAATATCCTTCTTAAGGACAGAAGCCCTAAACTGTACTGCATATTCAAGGTGAGACCTTTCCAAGGATCTATAAAAGGGAAAAATGATAATGTCATCCTTTGAGTTATTGCCCATTTTTATACAAAAGAGTAATTTATTTGCTTCAGTAGCCATTGCCTGACACTGCCTAAAATTGCAAACATTGTTGTCCACAAAAATCCCAATCCTTCTCAATTAAGGAGGCCCCAACACACTATCATAACTCAAATTTCTGTAGTTATTATTATGCTTTTCTGAAACCAAACCAATTTCCTTCAGCCAGAGCCAAAGCTTCCAAGTCCCAAAGTAAACTGAGCAGTCTCAGCCCTGAGTGATTGCAGTCACCTAAGCTTATGCTCACAGCTTTACGTTTAAGGGTTCCTACAGGTCTTAAAGGAAGGGAAACCTTAGGCTTAAATGTTCTCTGTACTAAAAAGTCTGGAAGGAGACATTTGCTTCAATTACTGCTTCAAGCTGTGCCCATAGTGACTTGTCTATACAAAATTCTACTTTATTTCTGTCCAGAAGGCTGAAGGTTAAAACTTTTTTCAGGCAAAAGCTGAAATTTAATTAACTTATCTTTTTTCCGGTATCAGTTATGTAATAGTATAGGTAATTATTAAACAATGGCAGCCTAGCCACAGCTTTAACTGTTAGCTGAGCCAGAAGCACCTTTATAGAAGCATTTGAAATTCAAACAAAGGGAATAATTCCCATTTAGGGTTTTTTTTTTTATCATAATCCGAATGTTTCTGATTATTTTATTAAAAAAAGTCAGACAAAGGTAGAATCCATGATTTGACCTTATTTATTATTAAAAAAGCTTGATTGTATCTGATTGGGCGACATTTTCAATGTATGATTATTTGTTATTTTTTTTCCCAAATAACCCAAATTGTTTTATGATTTTTGCCCAAAAAGCCCCAATTAGATGGATTTTCAAGCTAATTTCAGCGAAGACTACAGAAAGTCCAAATAGGAAAGGGACCTCTCCTACTGACTTATATACAACCTTGGCAGGTCTGAAATTTGGATTTTATACTTTAAAAAACTCGAATTTTTTGAGTTATTGGTATTTGAACTTTAATAAATAACCCCCTAAATCTATGTGTGTATAGCCATCCTTAAGTTGTTATTACTTTTACAAAAGTATATGCCATACATATATTTGTGTGTCTAAATATTATGTTACAGGGGGTTATTTATCAAAATCTGAAAAGTTCTCACTTTATTTTGAAAACCACTCTGATGAAATCTGCAGTGACTTTTCCCCCTATCTATTAATACCTTTTTCCAAATTTTTCTTGTGCAAAAAAAATCATGATAAGATCGTAAAAAAAAAATCCAAGACCTGCGATTTTTTTTCAGATTTTGAACTTGACTGTGATTTATTCATAAAATTGCTTGAAAGCTTTGATTTTTTCAGAAACCCAACGCAACTCCAATTGTTCACGGGATATCTGCCATTGACTTTTAGACCTTGACAGGTCTGAGCTGGGGTACTTTTTTCATCAGACTTTTAAAACCATTGGAATAATTCCATTTTTTTTTTCTCTGAAAAAAAACTAGTATTTTTCCTTTTAAAAGTCAGACCATAAAAATTCAGAACTAACCTCCTTAATGTTGTGTAAGCTAGCTCAGAATATTAAATGGCCCTAAATATTTGCATAATACCCATTAGTGGCCATATTCCCTTGGCCTCGTTGCTTACAAATTAGGATTCTCACAGCTATGGGATGCAGAAACATAAATATGTCACTGTGAATCATCTTCCTGGGATTATGGACGTTCCAGCTGGGTTGGTGTCCATAAAACATGATTATTCATAACAGTTCATTCCATCAATGGCCATCCGCTCTCTGAACACCAAATGAGCTTGTCGTTATTGTGCGCTACATTAACCGCTTGTAGAACATGGCGCAAAGCAGTTACCCAGCAAGTGACAACTATATATTAGCTGAGGAGCAGAATATATAACATTAGTCCTGAGATTATCATAAATATGTATGCTGAAGCCAGCACGCCACAGAGATGGAATAACTGCAGACATGCATTACTGGGCTGCAAAATATTTTAAACAAATGTGTTCATTGCCCTGTTCCATTCATTGACTTTGAAATTAATTTGCTGTTCTCTGTTGCATCATTTTTTTTTCAAGGGGACACTGCAACAGCGCAGAGAGCCATGGTGCCCGCAGTCTAGATGCAGACTACATAGGGCGGTGTTACTGAGATGTGCAATGATACATTTTTATTTACGACACAACTCATTTGTCATTTTTGTATTTTAAATCTGTACATCCATAGCAGTGCACATTCAAACTCACTGTATTATCCTGCTGGGGGTTTTATGACCTGTGCTGCCTCATACCTTCATTTTGGTGACTTCTTATATCCTACTAATTTACAGCCTTGTGCCTTTATATGGCCACAAAACCCCTCAGTAGATTTCAAATCCTTATTATCCTTATTAACTGTAGGGCTAATATTATACCTTATTGTTCGAACTTACGAATGCGTCCTGTTCGGCGCAGGCGCGGGCGCGTTAATGCGCGCCGACGCCGGCGACGGTCGTGGACGCGAAGGCGATGGTCGCGAGCACAGGGACGTAGGCGGAAACGCCTGTGACGGACAGGCTGGCGTCAGTTCCGCGACGTCAGCGTGAAGACGCTAGTTTGGCGCCAAAAGATGAGTATTTAAACCAAACCCAGACTGACATGCATTGCCTGGTTATTAGGTTATTTTACTGAAACCCTAGCATCTCTTACTACTGAATTCTCCTATTGTTGACCCTTGCCTGAACCTGGACTATGATTTCTGCTGCCTGCCTCGACTCTTCTGCCTGTCTCATCGTTTACGAACCTCGCTGCCTGTCTTTGACCTCGGACCTCCTGACTACGACTTTGCCTAATCCCTTGTACCTCGCTTGATAGTCTCATTGGCTACTCTCCACAACCCTGCTCCCTGTTCCAGGTGGGTAGCGGTTGTGTGAGGCGCTTGTGAGTTCGATATCTTCAGCTCCAGCTCCTTCTACGTCTGGATAACACCGGTAAGCCTGACAGTATAACCAGGCCATATGGATCCAGCTGAAGGGGCTTCTCTGTTTGCTGTTCTAACTCAGCAGCTGTCTTCGCTCACGCAAGCGGTTCGGGAGCTGCAAAGTGGCTATGCTCAGCTACAAGAGCATATCAGAGCTCATCCGCCAGCTGTACTCCCTTCCACATCTGCTGCCACTCCTCCTGCACCAACAGAGGTCCAAGTCATTACTTCCGAAATTTCTGAACCAAAGGTGGCTTTTCCAGAGAAGTTTGCCGGTGACCGGAAGATGTTCCAAAACTTCAGGAGTAACTGCAAGCTGCTGTTCTCACTAAAGCCCCACACTTACCCAACTGAGCAAACCCGGGTCGGGGTTATTATCTCTTTCCTTATGGGAGAACCACAGACCTGGGCCTTTCGCCTCATGGACCACCACAATCCAGTCTTGGCCTCGGTGGATTCGTTTTTTGACGCAATGGCGGTCATTTTTGATGATCCTCACAGAGTCGCTACCGCTGAGACTGCCTTGCGTGCCCTGAAGCAAGGGGTCCGCCCTGCTGAAGACTACACGTTGGAGTTCCGGCAATGGGCGGACGATACTGAATGGAACCCTGCAGCACTAAAAAATCAGTACCGCTTTGGACTTTCTCCCGAATTGAAGAATGAGTTGGCCCGTACTGGCATCCCTGACAGTGTGGAAGACCTCATCCTTCTCGCTATCCAACTTGATCAGAGGCTCCGGGAGCGCAGAGAGGAAGAAACGGCGGAGGAAGCGGGTCTTCCACCTCAAACTTGAATGTTACCATCTGCTCCTCCTCCGGTTCGAATGCCTTTTCTCCAGCCATGCCTCCACCTGTCTTCGGTACAGCTCAAGAGCCCATGCAGATTGGTGCTATTAAATCTGCCTTAACTCCAGAGGAACGTATCAGGCGCCGCAGACTGAATCTCTGCCTTTATTGTGGACAAGCAGGCCATTTGCTTCGGGGTTGTCCGATCCATCCAGCGGGTAAGAAATTGCTCGAAAAAGACTTTACCCCCTGCCATGCCCCTGTGCCTCTCCTGACAGTCTCTTTGTCTTTGCAGTGGGGAGACCAACAGGTAGAACTCCAAGCAATCCTTGACTCTGGGGCCAGTGGGTGTTTTCTGGACAATAGAGTAGCACTACAATTCCAGATACCGCTCCAGACCAAGAAGAATCCCGTAGCTCTCCGGGTGGCTGACGGTTCTCTGATTACCTCAGGCCCTGTGGTGCAAGAGACTGTCTCTCTTTTCGTTTTGTTGAATAAAGGGCATGCTGAAGTTATGAACTTTGATGTGGTCTCTTCTCCTTTATTCCCCGTTATCCTGGGATTACCCTGGTTACAGAAGCACAACCCATCCATCAACTGGGCTACCGGTTAAGTAAAATTTCTTTCAAATTTTTGTTCGTCTCAATGTATTTCCTCTTCAAAAAGAGTCTGTTCTTTATCCCCTGTCTCAGAAATCCATGAACTTCTTCCTCAGGTTTATTAGGAGTTTTTGGACGTTTTCAATAAAAGAGGGGCTGACAAGTTACCTCCTCATCGTATTTATGATTGCCCTATTAATCTTCTTCCTGGGGCCCAGATTCCTTTTGGTCGAGTTTATCCTTTATCTGAGTCTGAACTTGTGGAACTTCGCTCTTATTTGGATGAGAATTTGGCTAAAGGGTTCATTAGACAGTCTTCTTCTCCAGCAGGAGCTGGGATTTTCTTTGTTGAGAAAAAAGATCATTCATTAAGACCGTGCATAGACTACCGGGATTTGAACAAAATCACAGTCAAGAATCGTTACCCACTTCCTCTCATTCCTGAACTATTTCAACGTTTGGCGGAAGCTAAGATCTTTTCTAAACTGGATCTCCGGGGCGCTTACAACCTGGTCAGAATAAGAGAGGGCGATGAATGGAAGACGGCCTTTCGTACTCGTTACGGGCATTTTGAATACCTGGTCATGCCCTTTGGTCTCTGTAACGCTCCTGCAATGTTTCAACATTTTGTTAATGACGTTTTCAGAGACTTCCTCGATATATTTGTCATCATTTATTTAGATGATATTCTTGTTTTTTCTTTTGAAGAACACAGATTTCATTTAAAGAAGGTTCTGGCTCGTCTGCGTACTCATCAACTATATTCTAAAATCGAGAAATGTGTGTTTGAACAATCATCTGTGGATTTTTTGGGTTTCTGCATTTCTCCTCAGGGTATCCAGATGGACTCCAGGAAGATTTCTGAAATTCTTAACTGGCCAATTCCGTCTTCTAAAAAGGCCGTTCAACGTTTTATCGACTTTGCAAATTTTTATAGAAAATTCATAAAGAATTTTTCTCAAGTTATCCTCCCAATCACTGAGTTGACTCGCAACAATCAAAAGTTTGTTTGGTCCACACAGGCTCAGGAAGCTTTTGAGAAACTGAAGACACTTTTCACTTCGGGCCCAACCATCCAGATGTTTCCCTTCCTTTTATTCTGGAGGTAGACGCTTCAGAACTTGCGGTGGGTGCTGTGTTGTCACAAAGAACTGGGTTTCAAGAGGATCTTCATCCTGTTGCTTTCTTTTCTCGTAAATTGGCCAAGAGTGAATGCAATTATGATGTGGCTGACCGTGAATTACTCGCTATCAAGCTAGCACTTGAGGAGTGGAGGTATCTCCTCGAAGGGTCTAAACATCCGATTCTCATTTTTACGGATCACAGGAATCTGGAGTATTTACGTTCGGCCAAGAGGCTTAGACCCAGACAAGCAAGGTGGGCTTTATTTTTCATGAGATTTAATTTTCATCTTACTTACCGACCTGGGTCTAAAAATGTTAAAGCAGATGCTTTATCTCGAATGTTTTCTTCTGAAGACGAGGTTTCCTTGGCTCCTGAGACGATTTTAAACTCCAATAATTTTCTCCTGCTACAATCTACCCTGTTAGATAGAATTAAAGACGCTTCCGTAAACATCTCTGAACCATCATTAGTGTCTAAGGAGGGTCTTCTTTTTCATCAAGGCAAAATTTTTGTTCCAGAACAAATGCGTTTGGAGGTCCTTAAAAATACTCATGATTTCAAATTGGCGGGTCATCCAGGTATAAAAAAAACTATTATCTTGGCTAAGAGATTATTTTGGTGGCCTGGGATGGCTAAAGATTGTTTTAAATTTGTTGCATCATGTGAAATCTGTTCTAGGTCCAAGGACTCTCATTCTAGGCCTATTGGTCTCCTTCAACCTCTGCCAGTGTCTTCCCGTCCATGGGGATCAGTTTCTTTGTACTTTATTTCTGATTTACCTCTGTCCTGTGATTGTTCCACCATTGCTGTTTTTGTTGATCGTTTAACCAAGATGGCTCATTTTAAGTCTTTACCAAAACTTCCTTCTGCCTCTGAGACCGCCGATACTTTCATTAAAGAAGTGGTAAGACTCCATGGCCTTCCAGATGAAGTGGTATCAGATCGGGGACCGCAATTCACATCACAGTTTTGGAAATCATTGTGTGAAGCACTCAAGATTTCGGTGTCTCTTTCCTCTGCTTTTCATCCTCAGTCCAATGGCCAGACCGAGCGAACTAATCAGACTCTCGAACAATATCTGAGGTGTTATTCTTCTTACCTCCAAGACGATTGGGTGAATCTTCTTCCTCTTGCGGAGTTTGCTTATAATAATTCCCATCATTCTTCAATCAATCAGTCCCCTTTCTTCGCAAACTACGGTCTTCATCCAGTAACTTTTCCCTCCCATTGTTTCTGATATTTTAGTTCCTGCTGTCAAGGACCGGTTAACTTTTCTATCTAATAATTTTCAAAAACTTCAAGAAAACATGAGGAAGGCGCAACAATGTTTCAAGATTTATGCCGATCGGAGGCGGAGAGGTGACCCAGAGTTCAAGGTGGGTGACCGTGTGTGGTTATCAACTATTAACCTTAATCTTTCTTGTCCCAGTAGGAAGTTGGGTCAACGTTTCTTGGGTCCCTTTCCTATCATTCGTCAAGTCAATCCTGTGGCTTTTCAGCTTAAACTCCCAGCATCCTGGCACATCCATCCAGTATTTCATGCTGCACTTTTGAAATCGGCCTCAACATTCCAATTTCCTGGGCGTTCGGCTCCTCCTCCGCTTCCTGTGGTGGTCGATGGTCAAGAGGAATTTGTGGTTGAGGAGATCCTGGATTCCAGATTAAGAGGCAAGCAGCTCCAGTACCTGGTGAGATGGAAGGGTTACGGTCCGGAAGAGAATTCTTGGGAGCCAGCATCTAACATCCATGCTCCGGAGTTGCTGGAAAAATTTCATGGAACTTATCCTGTTAAGCCTTCTGGTTGTCGCGTCCTGAGGCCGCTCCTTGATGGGGGGCAATGTGAGAACTTATGCATGCGTCCTGTTCGGCGCAGACGCGGGCGCGTCAATGCGCGCCGGCGCGTGACGTGGACACCAGCGACGGTCGCGAAGGCGACGGCGACGGTCGTGGCCACAGGGACGTAGGCGGAAACGCCTGTGACGGACAGGCTGGCGTCAGTTCCGTAACGTCATCGTGAAGACGCTAGTTTGGCGCCAAAAGATGAGTATTTAAACCAAACCCAGACTCACATGCATTGCCTGATTATTAGGTTATTTTACTGAAACCCTAGCATCTCTTACTACTGAATTCTCCTATTGTTGACCCTTGCCTGAACCTGGACTACGATTTCTGCTGCCTGCCTCGACTCTTCTGCCTGTCTCATCATTTACGAACCTCGCTGCCTGCCTTTGACCTCGGACCTCCTGACTACGACTTTGCCTAATCCCTTGTACCTCGCTTGATAGTCTCATTGGCTACTCTCCACAACCCTGCTCCCTGTTCCATTCCAGGTGGGTAGCGGTTGTGTGAGGCGCTTGTGAGTTCGATATCTTCAGCTCCCGCTCCTTCTACGTCTGGATAACACCGGTAAGCCTGACACCTTATAATACATGAGTGATACTCATAGTTCCCTGTATAATTCAGCCTGCAGCCTTATGCCTTTATATGGTCACAGAACAACCCCTCAGTGACTTCTAATATCCTTATCATTTACAGTAGGGGGTATACTATTCTTTATATTAGATGAGTGATACTCATAGTTCCCTGTATAACTCAGCCTACAGCTTTGTGCCTTTATATGGTCACAGAACCACTCAGTGACTTCTAATGTCCTTATACTTTACAGTAGGGGGTACATTATCCCTTTTAATACATGAGTGATATTGAGTTCCCTGTATAACTCAGCCTGCAGCCTTGTGTCTTTATATGGTCACAGAACAACCCCTCAGTGACTTCTAATATCCTTATCATTTACAGTAGGGGGTACATTATCCCTTATAATACATGAGTGATACTCAGAGTTCCCTGTATAACTCAGCCTGCAGCCTTGTGCCTTTATATGGTCACATAACAACCCCTCATTGCCTTCTAATACCCTTATAATTTACTGTAGGGGGTACATTATCCCTTATAATACATGAGTGATACTCAGTAGGGGAGTAAATTATTTTCTATATATATATGTGTGTGAACAATGCTAGGTTTGATTTCCAAGTTACATTTGCATGACATTCTTGCTAATTTAAGTAACTGAGAGAGGACTGTTGGTATAACATCTGTAATTATTTAAGTCTGGCCCATATGCTTTAGAGAGCTATTCAGTGGAATGGGAGAGTTTTATGGAAAGTTTTGCCCATCATTGGATTTGTGTGAGTCACATGGTACAACTGAACGAGTGAAGGAATCACACACTTAGATAGAAGGATAGAAACTGAATATTGTGTCACATGCTACAGCTAGGATATGAGAGAGATGGCTGAGGAAACTATTCGGTCCCAGTTATTATTGGATTTAGGTCTGACTGCATCTAATTAATTACTTGCTTCAAATAATTCTTCCACCGACGCATGGAAAATCCACAAGAAAAGGCCATTTACCCATAATTGCTTTTTCCTCTCCCACGACTTGTGGCGGCAGTCGTACAGTTGCTTTCATATAGAGAGAAAATGTGGTTTAATGCACCATAAAATGAGCCTGATTCCCAGGAAGGAAATGGCAGATTTGTTCATTTAAATGCTGCGGCGCAATCATATTCTAACGTCTAAAGTCAGTTTGTCGGCCCTACTCTGTCTTGCATAGGAATAAGAGTGGCTCTGTGTGCATATAACTGTAGGACATCTATGTGTTCTTGTCTCTCCTCTGTGTTGTTCTGTGCAAGGAAGGGGAGGAGTCTCCACCCCTGTGAGTTGACAGGAAGGAAGTGCTGCACAGGAAGTGCTGCTGTGAGAGAGAAGCAGCAGAGGGAAAACAAGATGCTGCAAGCTCCCACATTACTGTGTGGGAAAAGTCAGTAGGGAACTCCAGTGGCAGAAAAGTGCACTCTATTTAGGGTGTGGAAGGAAAGGGGGTCCTTGTCAGGGCTCTGAAGAACAAAGTGTGCTCTTCTCAGGGCATGGAAAGCCAAAGGGAGTTCTTCTCAGGACTCTGAAGAAACTGCCACATAAGTGGGGATTCGACTCAGCAGCCCATAATGGCATAAAGTCCCATCATTAAATAAAGTCTCATTATGAAATAAGGTTCCATCAGGTCCCCTCAGCATCTGAAATATTATGGGGCAAATTCACAAAAGGGGGGATTTTCACCTGCAAAGGCTTTGCCAAGCTTCACACCACTTCCCCAGGCGGAAATTTGCTACCACTACACTAATTCACGAGTTGTGTCTCAGCAGCTGAAGGTTTCGCTAGTGTAAATTCGTCAGCGTAGCATTTCATAGCGAACACTAACATTCGTTTCTGCCTAGTGAAACTTTGTTAGTACTCTTACACTAAGGTAGGGTTGCCAACTTTTCAGAAATGTCTGTTTCACGGTCGGTGTCTGTGACGCAGAAGGGGGCAGAGCCACTTCGCGAGATGGCCAGAAGATGGAGAAAAGGTATGTTCCCAGCGGAGGGCGAAAGGCTTTTGTTAAGGGTATATTGCCAAAACAAAATTATGAGATCTTTTCAAAAACAATAAACCAAAAAATTGGTAAAAAGTTCATATCCATTTATTAGGACAATACAGTTGATGGTCTAATGCATTTTGTGCCTATTGGGGCACTTACTCATAGGCCCTTTTGTTAAGGGCATTACAAATTTATTAGCAACTACATTGCCAGGAAAATTGGTAATACCGGCCCAGGCCTTGGCAGGTGTTTTACTGGCTAGGCTGGTCGGATGGCAACCCTAAGCTTAGGTCATTTTAAATAGGGTGGGTACATATAAGTCATATATACTATATGTCTTTATTAGAGATGCAAATGCTTGAAGTGGCCACTTATTATTAAAAATTGTCCAAGGAAGTAAAACAAAGACAAAAGAGATCCTGAGCCAAACCTAAAACAAATGTGGAATGCCCCTCAAATGGTCTAAAAAAATTATAACAAACTTTTTTAACAGTTACAACTTTTAAATACAATCCCACATTAAAACGCCAGTGTTTTTTTTAAATATTTTATGACTTTTCGTCATACAGGATATGATGTCACTGACATAAGATTGAGGAGGATGTACCTTATCTGTACGTCAAGTCTAAGCTGGAGAAGGAAACTGTTGGTTAACGTAGTGGAAAATTCACGGAGTAACAATCGTTTGAATGAGCAAAAATTCTGATCTTATCTGATCACTGCGTTGAAGGGCCCACCAAACTAGCAGTAGGCCAATAGCAGTATCCGTTGAGATCAATACAAAGACATTCTCAAAAGACAATGTGCCAACAACATAGGAAATTTAAGCCTGTTTGCCATCTGTGTTGGAAGGTAGGCTGATGGCAGGTGCCATTCTCTGAAAGTCTGTTCCAGATGACAGATGAAACAAACACCCATTAGTCCACCGTTGCCTGATCCTCCTAGCCAATGACCTAGAGAGGGTGCCAGAGAAGGCGTTATGACAGTTTAGCAGACATTCTAGGAGCTGTAAGCGGCATTCAGTTTATTGCATACAGCTGTTGTGTGTCACATGTATTTGATGCATTAAGAGTCCAAAATGCTCTTGGTTTAATGCAGATATTCTCTTAGGTTTAATTTCTACGGTATAAGAGCTTTTAGGGCTTAAATTTGGAGCAATGTTCAAAACGAATGGACCATTTTCAACACTTAGCACATTGACCCTATTATATTTATTATTATGTGTATTGCCTAAGCAGGTATGGGATCGTTATTAAACAAAAAATGCTGAACTACCCAAATAAAAATGCAAATACCTTGGAAACCTAAAAATGTGTTTTTTTTTCAGGCAATAGCGTCATTTAAGTTTTGCTTTTAGTCTATACAGACAAATAATAAAAATATCTTCAGTACTGAGCACAATTTAGTAGAACAACCTACTGAATGTGTTTATAAATGCAATATAGTGGTGACCCTGGGTGTGTCATTACCTGGATGTGCTTGACCACTAAGTGTTGCAAAATCACACCCCTTGGTATTTATTCTCTCTGGGGTAGCCCTTAGGGGTCCATCACTTTTTATTAGCAGAACCTACCCCAGGAGACCATGGTTATACCTTCACAGCGCTATATAAATAAATGATGATGATGATGATGACTGATGATGACTGTCCCATTCTGGGTAATCCTCACAGTACACACACTGCAATATAAAACACATCCATTGCTAACAGTAACGGAGCAGAAGAGAAACAGATGCACCGACAGACGGGCTAATGTAGCAATGTCCATTATGCTTCTGCCTATGTCTTCCAACTGGCACAGAATAATGCCACATAACTGATGCACACACTAATGTATTCATTTCAAATGAACCTTTTTGTGTCAATTTACCTGCTTACCTATGCTGCCATAGTTTTATGGTATCTCTCTGTACAGACTATGAGCAAACTTAGGGGACTGTTCCTGCTGAATTGTGCTTAGTACAGGGGAATACCTATGCTGTCATAGTTTTATGGTATCTCTCTGTACAGACTATGAGCAAACTTAGGGGACTGTTCGTGGTGAATTGTGCTTAGTACAGAGGAATACCTATGCTGCCATAGTTTTATGGGCTCTCTCTGTACAGACTATGAGCAAACTTAGGGGCCTGTTCCTGCTGAATTGTGCTTAGTACAGAGGAATACCTATGTTGCCATAGTTTTATGGGATCTCTCTGTACAGACTATGAGCAAACTTAGGAGCTGTTCCTGCTGAATTGTGCTTAGTACAGGGGAATACCTATGTTGCCATAGTTTTATGGGATCTCTCTGTACAGGCTATGAGCAAACGTAGGGGGCTGTTCCTGCTGAATTGTGCTTAGTACAGGGTAATATCTATGTTGCCATAGTTTTATGGTATATCTCTGTACAGACTATGAGCAAACTTAGGAAGCTGTTCCTGCTGAATTGTGCTTAGTACTAGGGATGCACTGAATCCAGGATTCGGTTCTGAATTCGGCCAGGATTCGGCCTTTTTCAGCAGGATTCGGCCCAAATTATTCTGCCCAGTCGAACTGAATCCGAATATGCATATGCAGATTAGGGGTGGGGTGACCTTTATGTTTCCCCTTCCCACCCTAATCTGTATATGCAAATTATGATTCTGATTTGATTCAGCATTCGGCCGAATCTTTCGCAAAGGATCCGGGGGTTCGGTCGAATTCAATATAGTGGATTCGGTGCATCCCTTTTTACTACAGGGAATGCCTATGTTGCAATAGTTTTATGGTATCTCTCTGTACAAGCTATGAGCAAACTTAGGAGACTCTTCCTGTTGAATTGTGCTTAATATCAGTGATAGATTAGCCCTTATACTGTATTCTTATAACCAAATATACATTTTTTTTGCCATACACTCTTGTCCTGATATGTGCCTCCTTGGTTCTAGAAATGTTTATAAATGGTACAATGACAAATATAGAATTTGTGAAAATTGTCAGACTGTTTCAGTTATCCTTTGAAGTTTATTTTTTCACAGTTGAAAACTGTATCTTTTATTTTTCTCCTTTTACACCGACGGAGAGGAATTCATGGTAACAGTGAGCTTCCCTCCCTAGAAACAATATATCCAGTAGCTTCGATTTTATTCAGATAAAAGATGAAGAAAAAAAGCACTTCAAGAGCATTGTCGCTTCAGGCAGGTCTTTGTCTTGTCTACAATTGTTCTTCCTAACTTTAACATGTATCCGCTGGCAGAAAGGAGACAGGAGAATCAGTTTGATACTTAAAGGGGAACTATCGAGAAAATGAAACGTTAATCAAAGGTTCCATATACTGAAGTAAGGCATTTTCTAAATACAATCAATTAAAAATTCTGCATTGTTTCTGAAATAATCAAGTTTATCTTCACTATTCCTCTCTCAGCATCTTCATGCTTCAGTTGTGTGTCAGGTGAATGATCCAATATATCTTATATTATATATCTCACTGACGAAGTGGCGCAAAGTGTGGTGAAGCCTACACAGGCGAAAATTAACCCTTTCGTGAATTTGCCCCTTAGTTTCCCTTAGTCTGATGACACACACACATCCAGTAAAGGCACTTTCAGTTCTGAAACGACCATACGGTATTCAGTATGACTGATAATAAGGAATGTTATGCTGTCACTACAAAAGAAAATATGTTGCTTTCTCTTTAAGGTTGTATATTATACAATTCATCATATTATTCAGTGTTGTTGTGCCCTGCTGTTCATTTGTATGGTCCGATTGTTCCAGTTAATCCATAACACATTTTAACAAACAGTGTATTTTAAGGTCTGTCTGGTGCAGCTCAGCAGAGCATTTGGATATGACTGAAGCTGGAATAGAAATGCAGGTCCCTTGATCTTTTTTCCCATCTATTAAGTTTTTTCAGATCAGTAAACACAGAGTTTTCTATTCAGCTCTTTCCTCCCAGTTTTACTCCTGCATTTTTTCTTGGGCTCCATATTTCACACAACATCTATTATTTAATAATGATGTTCCACCTCCAGGTCCTCCACCTCCTCCACTACATCCACCTCCATGTCCTACACCTCATCCACTACATCCACCTCCATGTCCTCCATGTCCTCCACCTCATCCACTACATCCACCTCCATGTCCTCCACCTCATCCACTACATCCACCTCCATGTCCTCCACCTCATCCACTACATCCACCTCCATGTCCTCCACCTCATCCACTACATCCACCTCCATGTCCTCCACCTCATCCACTACATCCACCTCCATGTCCTCCACCTCATCCACTACATCCATGTCCTCCACCTCCAGAATTGTGAGGTTTCCAGTTAAACTGTGTCCTTTTTTAGTAGTTCCACACATAACTATACTTTTAACAATGAGCAGTTCTGTTTTAAATGAGAGACACTTTGGGATCGGTGCTTGTTGTGTTTAATATTAATTAGAGTCGTTGTTTTATTTGCTGTTGTTATGTTGAAGGCAAAACAATAGATACTAAAAGGGAGATTGAGCCTGTTTATAAATAGGATGAAAATTTAATTCCTTATTCATCCACTCTTATTTAAGGATTCCAGTGTTTTCGGCTCATCAACAGCTGTTGGAGAAGCCACCTCCACTCAATAACATAGAAGAAAGATAGGAACTGGAGAGCCTTTCAATGCAGTTAATTTTCTTTATTGAAGCACTACATGTTTCAGATAGGGATGCACCGAATCCACTATTTTGGATTCGGCCGAACCCCCGAATCCTTTGTGAAAGATTCGGCCGAATACCGAACCGAATCCGAACCCTAATTTGCATATGCAAATTAGGGATGGGAAGGGGAAAACATTTTTTACTTCTTTGTTTTCTGACAAAAAGTCACGTGATTTCCCTCCCCGCCCCTAATTTGCATATGAAAATTAGGGTTTGGATTCGGTTCGGCCGGGCAGAAGGATTCGGCCGAATCCGAATCCTGCTGAAAAAGGCCGAATCCTGTCCGAATCCCGAACCGAATCCTGGATTCGGTGCATCCCTAGTTTCAGACAGCAAAGGTCCTTCCTCTGGTGCATGTAACAAGCACCAGAGTAAGGACCTTTGCTGTCCGAAACATGTAGTGTTTCAATAAAGAAAATTAACTGCATTGAAAGGCTCTCCAGTACCTATCTTTCTTCTATGTTTATAAATAGGGGCTTCTCTTGTCTTCTACTGTGCCACCTAGATCTCCAAAGTAATCTTCCCAAACTGAATTACATATGCAACAGGATTGGTCCAGTAAGAATGATCCTAAATAACTACATCAATCCTACATCAATAATCTAATAATATTGAGATTGTTGTACAATTTTGGCTTCGTCAGATTTGAGCCAGATTAAAGACATTTACCCAAATGCTTTCATTAACCCCCCATATACCCTGCTTGGATGGATGATAAGTGCCCTGAATCTTGTGAAGAGTTGAAAGGTCCTAAACCTTAGGGTCCAAACTCAACCAGATGCCCATAGACCAATCACATAATCCAAAATTGTGCACCCCACCAATATGAATTTACTTAGACACCATGAGAAACCATTGCCAAGAGTCAAACTAGATGGTGCCTACTTTGTCCTCAGGACAGGCCCCCTATGTACCCAGCTTGTACAGTTTGTGAAGAGCAGTTGAAAAGTCCTAAACATCTTATCATTCTAGGGTCCAAGATACTATCCAGGGAGGTGTGCTCCTCTTACCAATATGACTTTTCTCAGGCACAATGTGAAACCAGCCTACTTTGCATACAGAACAGTCCTCCTACATACTCTGCTTGGAGGTGGGGCTGCTTGAGGTTTGGGAAGAGCATTTGATATTGTAGTATCCAGGGAGGTATAACCCTCACGTCAATATTTCTTTTCTCAGGCACCATGAGAAACCAGGCATTGGTCATTTTGTACTAATGCCATCTTTCTATATTTCTTACTCGAGTATATGCCAGGAATTCATTTAAGATGGCACCAATGCAAAGCAATTTGCCCTGGGTCCCCTAAGGGCACATTCTACCTTTGTTTCAAGTCATACTAACAAAGTTTTTTCCAGGCATCCTTTTTTACACATTTTTGCTGCCTCTGGAATAATAGTTTTAGGAACAGACTTAGATTAAGCTGTCAGTGTATTTGATGGACGTGTGTCTTTTCTGAAAGCCAGATTCGCTATAAGGGACATTGCCTGAAGGCACAAATGTGAGCCTACTCAAACACATTCTTTTGAGCCCAGTTCCCAAACCCAAAGCATCAATACATATGTCAGTTCATCATGCATTAATTATCTGATAGAATGAAAACATAAACTCTATTATTTTCCCTACAGTAACCATCCACGTTTAATTACCAGTTACTGGAAGGCATGATTAGTGTTTATTTGAACCCTAGGGATGCTTCAGAACTGCCATTCTCTTAATTATATTTCATTGTGATGTATTAAAATTCATCTTTCTTTTGATTTGCCATTATTAACATTTTCTACCCAGGGATGATATTAACATGTATCAGACATGCATCATTTAGTTTGCAAGGAGAGAACCTCATTTCTAGCTAGGAACACAAATTTAGGAGACAGTTTGAACACTTCCAATGGGTCTGCAAGCAAAGTGTCCCCTGGCCATTAGTAATAAATGATGTCAGCTATGCACAAAGGGAATAAAAGCCACACCCCAATGGTTGAGATTTCTTAAAACGCCAACCTGTCAAGATGTTGTCCCTCCTTCTATAGAAATAGTACTTGGAACCTCAGAGTGGTCATTTTCCCAATACAGTGTTCCAGGATTCCAATTCATGCAAAGTGAAAGAGGTGGGTCCATATTTCAACCTGTGAAGATGTTGTACCTCCTTCTATAGAAATAGTACCTGGAACCTCAAAGTGGTCGTTTTCCTAATACAGTGTTCCAGGGGTCCAATTCATGCAAAGTGAAATAGGCGGGTCCATATTTCACAGATGTTCCACTCTACTTCTTTGGCAGGATAAGACTCCGTCAACTGGTATGCTGGATGGAGTGGAATGTAAACATTTATTATCCATACAGTTATATCACCAAAGCCAAAGGTTCATCGCCAGCACCAAAGAATGCTTGACTCTTAATAATAGCACCTACTGAATGATTATCACATGACAACTATTGGAAAATGGTGATGATCTTGGCAGTATTATATATTCTATGGTTCTGGTTCTCGAACTTTCAAGTTGCTCGCCCTTACTAAAGGCTCAGAGCACTGGTTAGGGGATTTAGACTGGGAGTCTTTTAAGATTTGGAGGTATGCCATTTTGCTCTCCTGCTCCATCCATCACAGCTCATGAAGACCATTGGTCTTTCTTTACTACTCCTATCCACTGGATATGGTCTAATGTACAATATCTCCATCCTGTACTACCAGTTGTCATAGGTCCTCTTCCATGCACTCCAGGCAACATTTCCATTGACATCCCAAAGATCATCTGCCCATAGTTTTTTGTCCATACACAGCCTTTGCTCCTTTTTCATTTACCATGTGCTCAAGGTAACCAGTCCAGTGGATCTCTTTAGGTACACCAGGAATTGAAGATTAATGGGCCAGATGATCATGTTCTGAAATGATTTGAGATACCTTTTTTCATATTTAGCTACAAGACACACTGAAAGGCTTTGACTGTATCTAAGAGAGAGTAATCACCACAATAAATAAATCTGTGTATGAATCACTATTTTTGTGTCTTGGGATATATCTTGTATAGAAATTATTGCCTGAAGTACAAATTAATGTTTATTGATTGTGTTCTGATGTCTACAGCATTTTCGTTATCTGGGACATCTATCTGGGACTATTATCACTTGTGACTGGGTTTATCATGAAGGAGTTCCCTAAGGAATACCCAATGCTTTCTAATTTGCTTTGGGTGTGATTCTCACTTGTGTGATATTAGTGTAGGAATTCATATTCCTTGTGATATTGCCAAAGAAACACTTGTCATTTTTTATATTACCCAAAGAGTTTTTTTGCTGGTGATATCACTTGAAATACTCTGGAGTGGGCGGAGTGCTTATTGCCTATGACCTTATCACTGGAGTCATTATTGCTTGTGATATTGCATGATAAACATTTGTCAATTGTGATATCATCAAAAAATATATAAATTTTTAAACATCATGAAGCACTTATTGTTCATGACCTTGGCAGAGGAGGGCTTATTGCTTAATTGTCTGAGGAAATCTGAGTGTCAGTTCCAATATTTACTTAAAGAACAGCTATTATTTGTGATATCACTTAAAGGGGTTTATCACTTATTATATTCTTATTTGCTTGTGAATTTGCCCGGGGGAAATCTTTCCACTTTGGTTGTGATATGCCAGATGACAGTTTGCCACCTGCAATATTAACCAAAGATTCCATCTTGATTGTGAAATCACTAGAGCTATTGTTAGTATGGTACTTTTTGCTTTGGAGCTTATAATACTGTCTAATGAAGCTTGTTTGATGTGATATAAACCAGTGGGATGTTGGCTAAAGAGTGCTTTGAACTTGTCAAGGAAGTACTTGCCCACCTCTGATATTGCTTAAAGAACGCCTATTGCTTGGGATATTGTTTCAATGTATTTCCTGAAGAGTGTGCAGTCAATTAAGGAAATGGCTTGTTGTCATTAGGGATGTAGCGAACTGTTCGCCGGCGAACTAGTTCGCGCGAACTTCGACTGTTCGCGTCCGCCGAATGTTCGCGAACGTCGCGCGACGTTCGCCAATTGGTGTTCGCGTTCGATTCGAAGTAAAATTTCGTTCGACCATTCGACCATTCGACCGTTCGATCGCTAAAATCGAACGATTTCCATTCGTTCGAACGATTATAAGCATTCGATTGAATTAAAATCATTCGATCGAATAGCTTCGATCGTTCGATTCGAACGAAAATCGTTCGATCGTACGAATAAAATCCTTCGATCGTTCGATCGAACGATTTTATCGAGCGTTCGAAGTTCGCGAACTGTTCGCGAACTGTTCGCTTTTTTGCCGGTGTTCGCGAACGGCGTTCGCGAACATCAAATCGGCAGTTCGCTACATCACTAGTTGTCATGGTACCAATGACGATGTCTTTTTGTTAGGTCACCTTCCCCCTGGTTATTACCTTGCTCTTCTTCAGTATAGCTCTTCGGTATTGACAGTGGCATGATAAGTCCCTGCATGATCATTGCCTGCCCTGACCTATCTCTTTGCTGCTTTGTTTTGCTGCAATAAAACTTGGTTCACTGTTCAAGTACCTGCCTGCCTTTGTTCCCAGTTCAGTTTCCATCTTGGTCCTCATCAAACCCTTAAAGGAACAGTAACCCCAAAAACTGAAAGTGTTTTAAAGTAATGAAAATATCATGTTATGTTACCCTGCACTGGTAAAACTGGTGTGTTTGCTTCAGAAACACTACTATAGTTCATATAAACAAGCTGCTGAGTAGCAATGGTGGAAATTGAAAAACGGCTATATGGCACAGGATGAATAATGGATAACAGATAGCATTATATTCTACAGAGCTTATCTGCTATCTGCTGTTTAACTTGAGCCTTTTCTCCTTTGAATAGCTGCCCCCATGGCTATACAGCAGCTTATTTATATAAACAATAGTAGTGGTTCTGAAGCAAATACAGCAGTTTTATTAGTGCAGGGCAACACTGCATTATATTTGTATTACTTTAAAACAATTACATTTTTTGATGTTACTGGTCCTTTAAAGTGCAAGGCCCCCCTTGTGGTTTGTGGTGGCCCTTTGTTTCTGACAGTGCTTTACATGTTGGTGCCTACATTTTCTGAAACAAAATATTATTGCAGTTTCCAGTGGAGACAATTATGCTGGAATTCTCACCAAACCCTTAAAATGTAAGGCCCCTCTAAAGGTCCATAGTGGCCTTTGGTTCCTTAAATTGCTTCAGATGTTGCTGCCTAAATGTACATGTAAAAAATATTTTGGCAGTTTCTAGTGGAGACTATTATGCTGGAATTCTCACCAGACCCTTAATAAGTAATGCCCCACTAGAGGTCCATGATGGCCTTTGGTTCCATACATTGCTTCACGTGTTGGTGCCTACATTTTCATGTAAAAAATATTTTGGTAGTTTCCAGTGGAGACAATTATGCTGGAATTTTGGGGGGTGGATACTGCATGATAATTTTGTACCTAGCCGCAAATGAGGACCTGTTTATTATTACAAAAGAAAACAAAGCTATCCATTCTCTCTAAATAAAAATGTATTCCATTAGATGAGTTTTAATCCCTGTAAACAGAGTTAGTGAAAGTACTGCCAATTCTATTATCAAGAGTGCCCTTGCCCTGTTTGTGGTGCGGATTATATTGTGGGAAGCAGCGCTAGCAAATTGGCCACGCGGTGTTTAAATAATAAACTCTCAACAATAATTGAAGGAGCCGTCCTTTAGCAAAGATAACGTGGGGCGCAAACAGTAGGTGAATTGGATTAACAGAAAAATAGATCTTGTTATTACGGCTTTTCTCGTGGGCTTAACAGTGAATCTATTACGGTGAGATGGAAAGCAGCACCGCGGAGAGAGAGAGAGGGCTTTATGATTATGTTCCGCTTCACTGAATCAAACCTAAAACCTACTTGTTTCTTTCTCGATTTCAACAATGTCATTGAGAAGAGAGGACTGCCCGTACCAACTCTTGCTCGAGATCTTGACTACAACATTTATTTTTCTACTCTCTTTGGTATATCCAAAGCACAAAGAGTAGAAATGCATAACAACCACCCCCTCCATGCAGTTCTAACTCACAACTCTGAGGTTGTAATTTATTTCAATGGATTTCACGCAGGCAGGAATACAAAACACCAAACAGGCAAGAATGATTTATCAAAGATTTGCCCTGGATTTTTTTTTCTTTCCCCTTGCATATCAAGACGATTTATTCTGCTTTAGAGAAGGCTTCGTATGTTGGATTCTGATAGCTTATTATTCACAATTACCAGGTTTTGTAATAACGCAGGTGTGGAGAGGTTGTTACCCATTTCATAGTGGGAAAACAACAGGTGCGTTGCCGTACACAATATGGAATTATGAAGAGTGTTCGCAATTTTTGGAACATTTTATACAGAAAATGCTGTATTTCACATCTGTTATTTTTCATTTTCTAAAGTAGTACAAATCAATCCATACTGTAATGTCAACTTCTGTCTAAACTGTTGTTGGGCTCTATCTCCATGCTCCTACATAGAAGGATGCTGGGAGCTGTAGTCCATCAGAAATTTAAAAAAGAAAAATCCTTGGCTCACTTAAGAGGGAACCAGTAATGTTGCTTTGCCCTGATGTTGCTGGACTACAACAGCATTTTGCAGCAAAAAGTCAGTAGCCCAATTTGTTTAAGGGGATCCTCCAGTAAGAATTCTATCTTCAAATTAGAGTATAGAATTTTGTAGGGGCAGCTCCATCAGGAAGCAGATCATCATTCTGAGACTATAAGCAGGCAAATGACAAGGGCCTTACTGGGCTGGCTTCTTATAAATAATAATTATTATGGTCCTTTCAATGGAGGGTGATGGAACCTTGTATTATAGAACCAAATTGAAATCATTTTGTAGATTATCATGTCCTGAGGAAGGTTGTAAACAGAAGTGATTGGAACCATGGTGGGCAGACAACAGGACATGTAAGAAAGTAAGAAAGGGGAAAATAAATACAACGAAGGAAGTATAGAGATGAGTGAATTAGGAAAATGGAAAGGGGATAACAAATTATAGAGGCAAAGTTGGGGTGGTCATTATTGGTGGTCATTATTGGTCATTAAGTGATGGAGAGAGATGTGGGAGCATAAGAAAGAGTCATACAGACCAGTTGGTAAGAATATAAAGGGTTCTCCAGAAGTAGACAAATACAAAAGTAGACTAAAGGGAGGATGAGATGAAGAAGTGATTGAAGAAGAGAAGAATTAAAAGAAAGAGAAAATGGAAGGACAGTGGTTAGTGACCCCTGTGTTGAGAGTTTCCTAGTGGGCCCCCATCGCTGCAGTCCAAAGTGCATATATAATGCAAGATATGTTTTTATAGCAGCTCCTGCTATATTTAAGATTTATTGTCCTTTGGAGTGTTTGGGGAACCCTACGTTTACGATCTGCATCTCATCAATACCTGACATTCTGATGGTAGTTGCGTATGACAAAGAGATATGTCATGTAGCCTCTAATTGAGACTTGTCTGCAAAAGCAAGATTACTATGTCAACATATAGATTTCTCTGGAAAGCAGCCTTGTCATTAATCAAAACAACAGAGCTACAGATGCAGCCACTTTGGTTTGTCTGTTTGACACAGAATAACTAAACACAGATATCCCATTTATCTCATTTAACACAGAAAACTGCGTCACAACATCCCACCTAATTAAAGCATTCACCATTGTGAACAATGGAGCTTTGGTATGCTAATGAAAAGGTTAAATGCATTAAATGAGTTAAGATGACTTTAGATAACACAGTTTATTCAATTAACCCTGAGTCATGACGCATTTAACTCACAAATCCAAGTGGCTTCATCTGTATTATAATCCATATATAGATGGCAATACGTCCAAAACTGAAGGTGTGATTAGGTAACATCTTAGTCTTGAGCATTTGTGAAGCGCAGAGAGATTTATATGGCCCAGTTTTTTTCATTGAGTTTTTCATTGTATAAATTCCCCTATGGCTTTTAGATGCCCTTCCCTAACTATCATGAGAACCATGAAAAATTAAAAGTAATAATGTATTAAGTATGTATTAAGTAATTGTCGGAGTCCTGTGTAACCTCTTACATTTAAGGGGGCTAGAGCACCCGTGTTCTACCTTTCAAGGCTACAGCTGTCATCTTGGAGGTATCTAATGGGTTTAACAGAAGGCCACAAGGGTTCATTTAAATAAATCCTGACTACAATTGGTGGAGCACTAAAGAGTGCAAAATCATGGGTAGGGAGGAGCAGGTCAATAATTGGTGGCAAATAATTGGTGGCAAATATTGCCCTCCACCTACCTGCCATAATCGGTCTGACTTGTGGATCCTGTGGGACGACCCGTGCATCACTATTTTGGATAAAGCTGCCTTGTGCTAGGGAGCCATGTTTTTATTGCTTGACATAGGCAGTTGTTGCTCCTTGTGCCCAATGGGCTCCCAGCTTTCCTCTTCTCAATGATAGAGAAAGGCTACAGAAGGTGATACGAAAGAATGTGGCCAGACAGCTTGAGGATAAAGGTTACACAGTTGGAGCACCTTTGCTTACATACATGTAGTCCTCACTACAAAATCATTGAGTGCTGGGTACAATAGAGGCATATGATACAGCAAATCTGTCATTGAAAAACACATCTTCTTTATCGGTGTGGATCTTTGTGATGCTGGGGCCTGTCTGAATCAGACTCGGAACATGACTCTCGCTGTTTTATTTGACAGTAGCTGGCATCGTTAACATACATCAGTGTTTCCAAGGACTCGGGATCTCTCCGCTTGCATTTTTTATCTCTCTGTCACCGCGTGAACTCACAGCCATTTAAGACAGGAATGCTCTTTTGGGCACTTCGAATTATATGTGGCATATTTAGCATTGGAGATAGCTGCTTGGAGGGGAAGGGAGTGTATTATGGCTTATTTTATTACCAAGAACAAGCTGTTTTGTGGTTTGTTGGCATTATAGTCGTTCATGTCCCAAGCTCCCATTACAGAGAAAGCCAGCGATTATTATTCACTAACAAATGCAAATGTATAAAAATGGCAAACATGAGATTTCTGTTATTAAAAGAGAATATAATGATCAGTTAATGTTACTGGACCACACCTCCCAGCAAAGGCTATCAACCAGCTTGTTCTGATCCCACAAGGTTCTCTTTTCTCCTAGATCCTGGGCACTGGGTCTGCTGCCTCTGTTGATCTCCTGATAACAAGGGTGTGACATAGAACACTGATATAACTAACTGGGCAGACGACTATGAAGATTTTCATTCATCCAGGTCATGGTATATCTAGTATAGGTAAATCTAAAAACAACTGGACTTGCTGAGTAATCAATGAAGACGTTTCACTACACATCTGAGCAGCTTCTTCAGTTCAACTGAACAGAAGAAGCTGCTCGGATGAGTAGTGAAACGTCTTCATTGATTACTCAGCAAGTCCAGTTGTTTTTAAATTTACCTATACTAGATATAACTGGGCAGAGACGCACAGATCTAAATCACTTTTCTGGGAGATTAATTGCCTGAGGAAGAGGTGATTAGTCTCTGGGCGACTAAATCTCCCCAAATCTACCCGTGTGTCTTTGTCCTTAGGGAAGACTGTAAGCATAGGGCTTCCTTGCTTTCCCAAGGGTTAGACTCTGCCCCTAATGGAGGGGTTTTCAAGGTAATCAGAGAAGAATATTGGCCAAGGTATAAACTTTTCCAGCTGAATATTGTTTTCAAAATTGTTTTCCTGAACAATTTTGAAATCAATTTAAACTGCAACTAAATGAAAAGTTACGAAGAAAGCAGGACATGGACAGGGATGCAGCGAATCCACTATTTTGGATTCGGCTGAACCCCCGAATCTTTTGTGAAAGATTCACTTGAATACAGAAAATACATCAAATCCGAATCCTAATATGCATATGCAGATTAGGAGTGGGAAGGGGAACACATTTTTACTTCCTTGTTTAGTGACTAGGGATGGACGAATTTGACCCGTGTCGTTTTGCCAAAAAGTTGCCGCTGGCGAAATGGCGCTGATGCCCATTAAAGTCTATGGGCGTCAAAAAAAAATTGACGTACAATGCCATACAATTCTGAGGGCGTCATTTTTTCGGCAAAACAAAGCACAAAAATTTGCCCATCCCTATTAGTGACAAAAAGTCACGCAATTTCCCTCCCCGTCCCTAATTTGCAAATGCAAATTAAGATTCAGGTTCAGTTCCGCCGGAGAGAAGGATCCTGCTGAAAAAGGGCGAATCCTGGCCGATTTCCGAATCAAATCCTGGATTTGGTGCATCTCTAGTTTTTACAACCCAACTCATCTTTATCCCAAACAAAACCACAGATACAGTGACCATAACATAGTACAGGTATGGGGCATGTTATGCAGAATAATGGATCTTTCCATGGATCTTTATACCTTAAGTCTACTAGAAAATCATGTAAATTTTAAATAAACCCAATAGGCTTCCCAATTGCTTCCAATAAGGATTCATTCTATCTTGGTTTGAATCAAGTACAAAGTACTGTTTAAATACTCAAGATAAAAAGCAATTAATGTTAACAATTTGGATTATTTTATTCTAATGGAGATGGCCCTTCTGTAATTCAGAGCTTTCTGGATAACGGGTTTCAAAATAATGGATCCTGTAACTGTACCAGTATATCAAGCTAACTAAATAGCAAAAACATTTTTTGATTCCAAGAGAGCTGAACAAAATGAATCCCATCTCAGTGAGAAACTAATTGCAGTCTTCATGAAAGAGTAGCTGTATCCAAACAATTATTTGTCATATAATATCATTTAGAATGGGACATACAATGGTTACTGAAGGCTGGAAGAAATGCTTGTTTACATCTAAATTAATATATGAAGAGCTTAATGGAAAACTGTACCCCCAAAATGAATACTTAAGCAAAATAGAGTTGATATCAAACTAAGTGGCATATTAAAGTATCTTATCAAACAGGAATATATATTTAAGTAAATATTGCCCTTTTACATCTCTTGCTGTGAACCACCATTTTGTGATGGTCTGTGTGCTGCCTCAGAGATCACCTGACCAGAAATACTGCAGCTCTAACTGTAACAGGAAGAAGTGAGGAAGCAAGAGACAGAACTCTGTCTGTTAATTGGCTCATGTGACCTAACATGTTTATGTAACGCTAATCCGGGCTATCCAGCCCACAGATAGTTAGGGGCAGATTTACTACGGTTCGAGTTCGAATTGCGAAGTAATTTTTTGAATACTTCGACCATCTAATAGGATACTACGACTCAGAATACGGCTGCTGAGACGCAACTTTGCATTTCAGTAAATTAGTGTAGTGGTAACAAATTTGCACCTTGCAAAGGGGTGCAGAGTGTAGTGATGCGGTCGCTAGCAAAAATTTCCCATAGTGTACCTGCTCTCCCTTGTAGCTGAGACACAGGACTCCTGTAGCGCTACAAGGAAGAAAATCAGTGTTAGATTTCCTGCAGTAGCAGAATAGGGCTACACACGGATCAAGATTACAAATGGAGCACTCAAACCATCTCACTAAGAAACAACACTGGGTCTGTGTGCCAATTGCATCATTAGTAGTTGATTTAGATCCTCTGCTCATGAAACACAAGTAGCTGTAAATCTTTAGTTCAGTTTATTGTCGCAATAACACTTCCTGTAAAGCAAGGTATTGGATCTTTGTACATTTTTAATTAGGTTTATATTATCAAGGTTAACTGAAGCTCATGCGGAACATAGAACATAGAGATGGGAAAGTAGGCCTTTTTCTTTGTTTCGCTTTCTTTACAGGCAATTCAGAACAGATACTGTGCACTGTATCATCAATTCAAGATACAATTAAAGATCAGCACCACAGGCTATGGAAAAAAAAACAAATAACAGAACCTAGTGCCATATTGTTAATATTCAATGCAATCACCAACACTAATCTGTGTGTGTCTTGAACCATAGAAAGTCTATGCACAGATTTTTCGTGTGTGTTTTAAAGTGCTATAGTGATTTCTCCAGAATAAAATTATAATTAAGTCAAACAAAGTGCTTTTAGTGCTTGCTTCAAAAGGTATTCCACACTATTTTGGATACGGCCGAACCCCCGAATCCTTTGTGAAAGATTTGCCGAATACCGAACCTGAACCCTAATTTGCATATGCAAATTATTGGTGGGAAGAGGAAACATTTTTACTTCCTTGTTTTGTGACAAAAAGTCACGCGATTTCCCTCCCCATCCCTAATTTGCATATGCAAATTAGGAGTCAGTATTCAGTTTGGCTGGGCAGAAGGATTCAGCCGAATCCGAATCCTGCTGAAAAAGGCCAAATCCTGGCCGAATCCTAAACCGAATCCTGGATTCGGTGCATCCCTAATTCTTTAAAAAGTTTTAAAACTTATTGCACTTACATCAGTCACACTTCTGAGCGAATATCAAACAATCCAGCCTTAGGGCTCTTACACATGAGCGTTCCGACCTGCGCTCCCCTGCGTTCCGTTTTTTGGCGTTCACCCGCAGGGGAGCGCAGGAATAGACGCAAGTCATTATTTGAAATGGGGCTGTACTCACTCAGGCGCGTGTAGGCGCCGAACGCAGGAAAAATGCAGCATGTTGCGTCTGAACCTGCGTTCGCCGCCTACACGCGCCTGAGTGAGTACAGCCCCATTTCAAATAATGACTTGCGTCTATTCCTGCGCTCCCCTGCGGCTGAACGCCAAAAAACGGAACGCAGGGGAGCGAGGGTCGGAACGCTCATGTGTAAGAGCCCTTATAGTTCAGATCATGGAGGTGAACCTTTGTAATACAAAGAGATGGGTTCTGCCGGCATCTCCCTCTCCCGCATGTTCCACCTGTACATCCACTCACTGCTGAGACCGGAAGTGATGTCACACCTGACGCGTTTCGCTAAGGTCAGCGTCTTCGGAGAAGAGCTTCTTCAGAGAGTGGAGAAGCTACATGCTGATTTTTACTGATTGAAGAAAACACCATTGCAGAGGGCAGGATTTACATAGTGGGCGCACCTAGGCCCACTGCTGTTCGTCGCCCCGGTCCCCTCCCCTTTATTCGTGCAAATTTTCATCATCTGGACCGGAGCAATGGGTATTGGCGCATGGGAAACGTAAAAAATAATTGTATTTCCAGCGCATCAGCAGTGTTTTTGAACCAAGGTGGGTGTGGTTGGGCAGCATGCCGGCCCCCTAAAATCCTGCCGCCCTAGACCCGGGCCTAGGTGGCCTTTCCACAAATCTGGGCCTGCCGCTACACCTTATTTAAATCCATTTTACCTTATGAAGCAAGCACTAAAAGCACTTTGTTTGACTTAATTATAATTTTATTTTGGAGATAGCACCTTGCAGAAATCACTATAGCACTTTAAAACACACACGAAAAATCTTTGCATAGACTTTCTATGGTTCAAGACACACAGATTAGTGTTGTAACACTTTGGTGATTACACTGAATATTAACAATATTGTTTTTCCATATCCTGCGGCGCTGATCTTTAAGTGGCAGATTTACTAAGTTCGAGTGAATAATTGGAATCCAAAAATATTCGAATTTTGAAGTAGTTTTTTGGGTACTTCGACCATCGAATTGGTCGAATTCGATCTAATTCGATCTAATCGAATGATTCGAAGTAAAAATCGTTCGACCATCGATAATCGAAGTACTGTCTCTTTAAAAAATACTTTGCCAAATAAAAGCTACCGAATTGAATGTTAGCCTATGGGGACATTGTAGAGGTTTTGGGCTCTTTTTCTGATCGAATAAAAATCATTAGATCGATCGCTTAAAATCGTTAGATTCGAAGGATTTTATCATTCGATTCGGTCGAACCTTTTGCGCTAAAATCCTTCGAATTCGATTCGATTCAAATTTGAAGGATTTTACTTTGAGGGTCGAATTCGAGGGTTTTTTAACCCTCGAAATTCTAGCCTTGATAAATCTGCCCCTAATTGTATCTTGAACTGATGTTCGGCAAAGGAAAAGTTTACTTTTCTTTTAAATCTTGCAAATATTTGTTGTTTTTTGCAATATAAACTGTGCACTGTATTTGCCTGAATCATTTGAAAAAAAAATGTCCAGTATATTACAGCTGGAAAAAAAATTGCCAGGCCATCTCCAGAGCCAAGGGAAAAACAAATTAGATGTCAGGCTATTAGCAGATAAGGGAAAGTCAGAATGAATCAGTAACAAAGAAACAATTTCCTTAAATTTCCGAGTGTATAAAATATTGGCGGAGACTGGATAATAGCGGCAAATTAGAGATAGCAACGTATAATGCGGGATGCCAAAATATGGGATATTTGATGTCTTTGCGCCTAGCCGTTTAGAACTCATTATTCATTATTCATTATAAGAAATGAATCTCAATTGAGCCACGGCAGTGAATTATAATCATCGTTGGGGACCATCTTTTATATTTTAATATTGTATATTTAGATTTACTTTATCGGGTGTGATATATTAGTAATTAAAAGTGCAAGAGTGCTAAGTAGGGATGTCGCGGACTGTTCGCCGGCGAACTTGTTCGCGCGAACATCGGCTGTTCGCGTCCGGCGCAAGTTCGCGAACGTCGCGCGACGTTCGCCAATGGGCGTTCGCGTCAAAATCGTTCGACCATTCGACCATTCGATCGCTAAAATCGAAGGATTTTCGTTCGAATCGAACGATCGAAGCCATTGGATTGAATGAAATCATTCGATCCAATGGCTTCGATCGTTCGATTCGAACGAAAATCGTTCGATCGAACGATTAAAATCCTTCGATCGTTCGAATCGAACGATTTTCGGATGTTCGAAGTTCGCGAACTGTTCGCAAATTTTGCCGGTGTTTGCGAACGGCGTTCGCGAACACATTATCGGCGGTTCGCTACATCCCTAGTGCTAAGTATTTAATATATTGACTTTACCTTCCGTGAGACTCAACCCCCGAATTGCGCAGAAGTTTGAGACCCATTGACCAATTTTGACATTTTCTTTTTAAACCCACTTGCAGAAAATAATTGTGCAGAAAACAAATTCATCTCAATTGTTAGCATATTTAAAGGGGTTGAGTTGTTTAGTTACGATTGTAGAGATTCTGAGACAAGAATTGGTTTTCATTTTTTATTATTTTGCTGGTGTTTGAGTTGTTTCGTTTTTTATTCAGCGGCTCTCCAATTTGCAATCTCAGCGGTCTGGTTGCTAGGATCCAAATGACCTTAGCAACCGTGCATTGATTTGAATAGGAGACTTAAATATGAATAGGAGAGGTCTGAATAGAAATATGAGTAGCTAAATGTAGCAATGATGATAAATTAGTAGCCATACAGAGCCTTTGTTTTTTTTTTTTGTTTTTTAGATGGGACCAGTGACCCCCATTTAAAAGCTGGAAAGAGTCAGAAGAAGAAGGCAAATAATCCATAAACTGTAAAAAGGAAATAATGAAGGTACATTGAAAAGTTGCTTAGCATTAACCTTTGTATAACATACTAAAATTTTACTTAAAGGTGAACCACCCCTCTAAGATAACTTGATCACGGGGAAAAAGCTGTTCCCATTTGCCTCCAACTTAATTTAGTATATAGAATATTCACCAATGAGTAAGTGCAAGACTCCATGGATGATTCCAGCACGATCTGCAGCGCCGGATTTCAACGAGGGGCGCCCCTAGGCCATGCGGTCCGACCAGGCGGCCGCGCGGTCCTAGCGCCCACCTCATCTCCCCTTCCCAGCGCTCCGGAGAAAAAACGCCAGCGCAGCTGCGTCCCCATAATGCGGCTGGGCGGCATGCCGTCCCTATTTTTTTGCCGCCCTAGGCCCGGGCCTATGCGGCCTTGCCGCAAATCCGGCCTGACGATCTGACGAGCAGCGCAAAAACGCAGGCGTCACGTTGGATGCAACGGAAATGTCGGATGCAGACGCAGCGTGCAGCAACGCTGTGACACCATCTGACAATAGACAATTACTTACCTTATTGCCGTTGCATCCAACATGATGCCTGCGTTTTTGCGCAGCACGCCGGATCGCGTCGGAATCGTCCATGGAGTCCTGCCCTTAGACGCGTACCAGCGCTATGTCAGTCACATTCCTGCAGTCAATTATGAAGAAAGAGGGCACATTGCTGTGTTAGATAAACTGCATTTAACCCTTTAACTTCTATGGATCTTTGCCAGTCCCTGCATTTTTTAAGCCATATAATGGAATGTAGAAATGTAGGGACAGATTTACTAAAGGGCAAATTGTCACCGCTTCGCACATATCGCACCACTTTGCCAGGAGCGAATCCACTAGGCTAATTCACTAATATGCAAAGTTGCGTCCTGGGTGCCGAACACTGGAGACTTTTCGCTAGCGTTACTTCGGCTGTGCGAGCATTTCATAATGAAGATGCGCTAGTGTTCATTTGTGCCTAGTGAAAATTCGCTAGTGATCTTACATAGTTAAATTGGGTTGAAAAAAGACAGAGTCCATCAAGTTCAACCCCTCCAAATGAAAACCCAGCAAACATAACATAATCTTGCGCTTAGGTCGATTTGCATACGGCGGGTAATTTAAAGTTGTATGGACGTCTTTATTATAAATGTTGGTGCAAATGCTTGAAGTTACCACTTTTTATTACACATGTCCAGGGAACCTTAATAAAGACAAAAGAGTTAATATAATGTCCTATACATGAGCCCAGTGTAAAATGAATGTTCCATATGTTATGAAATGTCTGGAGAAAACTGGTTACCCAAAAAAAGTTTCAAGTCAGGACTTTTGCAGTCGATCCCGCTTCAAAAAAGGAAAAGTCACCAGCGTTTTTTGAACTTTGATGCATTTTCCGCTCACAGGATATGATGTAAGAGACAGAAGATTGAGGAAGATCTAGCTGCTGTATAGCACTTCGCTGGTCTGAGCTGGTGAAGGCAACTCTGGCGAAAGCGGTAACGTTCAGTAAAATCCGCATTGAAGTGAATTTGTGGAGTAACGTCTGTTTGCCAGAGAGAAAAGTCGATGGACTGTTTCGCTAGCAAATTGCTGTTCGTGCTGTTAGTAAATTGTCAACGTCCCTGCGGGTACTCATGCTAGCGAATTGTCGCTAGCTTTAGCCACTTTGCTCCTTAGTAAATCTGCCCCGTAGACTCAACCTGACTGGAACTCTGCAACTTTTTTTTTCCCAATAATATTTCAGTTCGGTGTCTCTGACAGTTAAAGGGTTAATGCTTCCAGCTGCCTTTGCAGGAGAACCGAAGAACAAAGAGACAGATTTAAAAACATCGGATGAGACTCTCATTGGAGGATTAAAAGAAAAGATTTCTAAAAGCAACGTTGCTGTAAGAATATGATACCGATGTTGCTAGAGTATGCATTAACCCTGGATAATATGTTGGGTGTATTCTAGTTGAGAAAGAGAGTTTAATTCCACCAGAGTCGGTGGAATCAGATAGTAGCAGATAGTAGCAGAAACCAATCCCAGATGGATCACCTTTTCCACCTTTCGAATGTGATCTTGGAAAGTCCTCCCGTTTGACACTTTATATCAGGTTCACTTTTTTTTTAATTAACAAAGCAATTTTTTTCTTTTCCCATCAGGTCCTGTTACTCATCAAGCCGGGTCTCCTCTGAGGGTTTTAAAGATGCCGAAACAGAGACATTCTAACATCTTATAATTTGCTTGATCTGACATTTTACAAGTGCAGCAACAAAACGCTGGGCGCTCTGGAAGAATATATATATATATATATACTGACATTCTCCTACACGATCTACATGACACGTCCTACAGGAAGGCAACTTGCTCACAGCAAAGAAAATCAAGGAATTTTGTATGTGCCGAAGGCTGCCTGGCCCACAGTCTTGACATTCACAAAGCCTTCAAGCAGATGTCAAATGCGTTTCCCTCTGTGTTCTGCAATATACACTTCTCAGCAGTCTCAATTATAAATGAACTTTAAGTCATAAGTCTGAGATCCCTTTGTAAAATGAACATTAACCTATAAAGGAGATAATCGGGAGTATTTATGAAGAGAGAGAGAGGACGGAAAACCTTGTGAGGGTAAAGCAATAAAAGTCCCAATGTTTGCACCTTGCCTAGTAACCCATAGCAACAAATCAGTTATCAGTAAATTCTGCCTGCTGATTGATTGCCATGGGTTACTAGACCTGGTGGAAGTCGCACTTGATGAAGGGGCTTGGCCTCCGAAACGTTTGCTGGGAGGTCACCTTAAATAAAAGAAAACCTTGGAGTTTTTGCAGAAGCATTGAATGGAGTGTGCCTTTGTTTCTATTTCTGTGTTCCTGGTGCAAACTTTTAATACCTTATTCATTCTGACTTCTAATGCTACTTGAAGGTACTCATGGCTTGTGCTAGCCTTAGACGGCAAAGTAAAACTCAAATATAGTTGCTAAGCTTTAACGCCTACCCTTCTCAAGACCCGAGACATTATCAAGGGTGGGGATGGATGATGAAAGGTGAAGTGTAGCGTAGTAATATCAAAGTGTGCATTCATTAAGCATCGACATACAACAAAATGTTATCCTCCAATGAGCACCCTACCTACTCTGTGTATATTTGGCTTCCTCTATTTTGTTCAACTTCTAGGCCCAGGGGGAATTAAACACATTTTTTTCTAGCACCATTAAGTCTGCCCCTTTTATGTTAAAAATATTGCCAGGAAAGGCAAGCTCTTCACCACTTCTTGCTGTGCAAATAATCCTTTATTTTAGCCAGCTTTACCACTTGTCAACCTGACGAAGGGAGGTGCAAACCCCCCAAAACGTACTTGGAGTGGTAAAACTGGCTCTAAAAAAGGATTATTTGCACAGCAAGAAGTGGTGAAATGCTTGCCTTTTCCTGTTAAATTTTGCTGAATGTGGACGTGGCTGTACTTCTAAGGCAGTGATCCCCAACCAGTAGCTCATGAGCAACATGTTGCTCTCCAACCCCTTGGATGTTGCTCCCAGTGGCCTAAAAAGCAGGAGCCTATTTTTGAATTCCAGGCTTGGAGGCAAGTTTTGGTTGTATAAAACCCAGGTACGCTGCCAAACAGAGCCTCAATGTAGGTTGATAATCCACATAGGGGCTACCAAATGGCCAATCACAGCACTCATTTGGCACTCAAAGAACATTTTTCATGCTTGTGTTGCTCCCCAACTTCTTTTACTTCTGAATGTTGCTCATGGGTTCAAAAGGTTGGTGTTCCCACGTATGCAACAGCACAGTGTAAGTAGTGCTCCCCATATCTCTTATTTGTCATTAAAAATATAACAAAAATATATAAGAAACTCCAAATTACACAAAATACATCTCCAAATGAAAGATATTAACAAGGTGTTGCTACGCTACACTTCACCTTCCAGCATCCATCCCCACCCTTGATAATGTCTTGGCGAAAGGTAGGCGTTAAAGCCTAACAACATTTGGCTAAACCATATTTGGTGTCTAAGGCTAGTACAAGCCATGGTGCGGTGCACAATGGAAACGTATAGAAGGCTGATATTTGGAAAATGTCAACAAACGTCTCTCGTCGTAAATCTAAAACCAGTTCTGGCTTACTAAGAGCTCAACTACTGATGAGTCTTAATATGCAGATGTATTTAAGTTGCAGAGTGCTCAGAAGAAAGTACCCCAAGCCTTGGGGTACATCGTTGGAAGCCACAATCCACAAGCCACAACCTGACATTCTTGCTATTTGCCAATTGAGTTCTCCAAATTGTTAATGCATGCTGGCATTATTTGGATCAAAAAATCAAACTTATTATTTGGATCAAGAAACTCAATAATTGGGATGTATTGCCTTAACCTATTTTTTCTGGGTACAGCCAAGGTGGGTATTCTCAGCTTTACTATTCATTCATTACAGTGGGGTGATGTTTCTACCATAATGGGAAATATACAGAAATGGAGGCACCTTGCTTTCTAGGGACAAAAGAATTGCTTTGAAGGCTGTCTTTGATCTACTGGCCTCCATTTGGACAACTCGGCCAACATCTATAAACAATTTCACTGTAATAGGTCACGTGGAAAGGGCTTGGTTTTATAGCATAGAAGACACCGTTGGTGCATTGCTAACAAAATGCTGAGTTTCGTTTTCAGTCGGAGAAAGATCAGCCATGCATGGGACATGGATCTCCCAGGAAAAAAAAGACATCTTTATCCACGTGGACAAGCACAGGAGCAAATGACACTTATACTCACTGTACAAACTTCAGATTAATGGCCCACTCTGGTACCAAGACTATAAGGAATGATACTCACTTAGGGGTATTAATCATTTGCTGACAGTCTGCCCTAGTGGTGCCATTTTTATAGCTTGGTGGTAAATTTAGCTTTCAGAGCGGAATGTCTCAGAGATAGATCATCCTTTTACGTTATCCTTTTTAACAGTTTATACCAAATGATGAGTTTATGAATGTAAGGCCTTCCGTGGAATCTAAAAGAGCCAAGCTTTGCATTTTATTAAGGTTAATAATATATTTCCATGGATCTTGAGAGATTGGTTCCCCCTTGCAATTCTTCTTTATGTTGTAGTTCTATGTATTTTGCATTAAAGGGGATGTAAAACATCAGTAACTTTATTCCAAGTAGGCAAAATACTTATTTTATAATTACTGATGCAGGAGAATGGGTTAGTGAAGATGCTCCCCACCAAGTGATTGCTATGTTTTCCCACTTTTAAGAAAAAAAAGCAACATCCCAAGCACCACCCTGCCATTTTACTTACATTTCCAGACATACCTAGTGCAGAATTATACTCTGCTGTACATGTAACAGCCTAAGGCAGAAATGTAATAAAATTCGCCTCTCGCAATATAATATTCTTCATTAGGCTTTTGTTGCATTGCAAATCTTAATTGTGCATTGGAAACATTTAACACCTGCTCTGCAGTTTTGTTAAATATTTTGTCGCAAAAAAATGTTTGCAATTTAACAGAAATGTGATTTTATTACACGCAGTACACCGAGAACGTCATACTGTCGTGTGAGTGGCAAAATGTTCACTTTGCAAACATTTATTCGCATTGCAAATGAATTAGAAATGATTTTTGCGCTATCGACCAAAATTACATTCTCCTTTAAGTCTAAAGAAGGATGTAAGGGAAAAGGTAAGGGAGATGGCTGAAGGATTATGTGTTAGTTTGTTCTCCAAGAAAATGTTTTTTTTCTTAAAGGAGCAAAAATACAGGAAAAAAATTACCAATTTGATTCATGGGACCTAAAATATTGCCCTTCCCCCCCAGTGAACCAGGCTTTCCTTGTCCTATGAAATATTATAGCACAAGGAGAAAATCCACCGAAGAATGTATGCATGACCAGGTCTAATGTTGTATATACAAACCCAATCCACAGCCTATTCCCACAACCTACATCTTAACACCCTTGGATCTGCTTACCAATCTCACCTGCAGCTAATTTATCCATAACCTGCTACCCATTGGCCACCATAACCAACATGAAGCCATTGATGGTCAGACGTGACGTTGACATAAACCCAAAACTAATATTATCCAAGGACAGGGGAAAGTGGCACGTGAGGCACAGATCTTACTTTGAGATCTACAACTCACTGACCTGCAATTCCTATGCCGGTATTTTTGCAGATACACAACAGGTACCGTATCTCTTGTAGGTCTCCATGATATGTTCTGTAAAACAATTCTATACTTTATCCACAACCCGCTAACCACTGGCCACCATATAACCAACATGAAGTCATCACTAATTGGATGTGACACCATCATAAACCTAGAACTGAGGACATGAAAACGTGTCACTTACCTGCAATTTCTACCGCCAATCTGCCAAATACCTGCATATACCATAGGTACCCAACCTGCTGTAGGACTCCATGTGATGTTCTGTAGCACAGTTCTATAACAAGAAAACGTAGACACTCCTATCAAAGGTTTTCATTTCCATTCGCTTATTTCACTTTTGTTCACATTTTTAGGGCTGCGTATTTCAAACAATGATAATAAAAACTGGGCAAAAAACAATTTCTTCCCTTCTGAAATATATACATTTTTGCTTCTATGGAATAAAAAAAAGTGCACTATATGTCTTGTGGCTTGGCATAAAAAATATATATAACCTGCCATCATGTTTTATGCAGGAGGAAGCTTTATCTCATTTTGTTGTGCTGAGAAGACTGATGAAAAATGACCGCTAGCATTACAAATGGCTGTTTTTGTGTTTGTACAAAAAGCCACATTAGTTATTTCGTGCTCGCAATGCCATCATTATTCAAACACATTCATGCCACAATGCTGCATTAATCAAAGGAATTACCGAACCTATATCACACCAGGTATCTCCAGCCATACCAAGCAATTAGACTTATGGGCAGACACACTGATTTCCAACATCCATCTCTCTCACTATGTTCCAAAAAAAAAAAGTCTGATGGAAATTAAAGGCCTGTAGGCAGGAAGTTTACAGCACTTTCAGAAGGAGAGATTGCTTGGTGTTCGAATATTTCCAACAATTTATTTTTTTAGGTCAAACAATCCATTCTTAATGTCAAATACTCTGTTGACTTAGATAATTGTTCCGAAAGTTAAAATTCTTCTTTTAAATGCTTGGCAAGCAGAAGAGAGAGGAGAAATATTGGATTATATTTAATGCCTAACGACACTGGCTAAAACAACAAGAATTTAAAAGGGAATGTCTGAAGATTGGCCAATTTTCCGAATGTATCACTAGAAACATTTTCTCAATTGGTGATAAGTTCCAAAATGAGGAGAGCACTCAAAAGTAGCAAAAATATGCCGTGGTTACATTTATTCAAGGCCAATACACGATATGTTTCGGGTCCTTAAACCCTTTCTCAAGTTTTTATTTTCTCAATTGGTCTTCATTTAAAAAAAAAACTGTATTTAATCTTTTAGGACCCAAGGGTAGGAGGTTTCCTAGAAGGGTTCAGGCGACATTGTTTCCAGGGAGAATGCTGATGACTTCTCAATGCAGAAGAAACAGTAGATACAGTAGAAAAAGAAAAAAGAAGGTAATTGGGTGGAAGGTGTGTTTTTGAAGCTTTTGGGATTTTCTAATCCCATCTGCTCATCTGTTTCAATTACTAACCTGCTGTATTGGCCATGTTCTATTATGTCTTAGAAGAAGAGAGGAAATCAATGAGGTCTAGCTGGTGGTCTAGATGGTACCACTCCAGGGCATTTTTCTCTTGCTGGTATGCCTGGATGCATATCAAGTGTTTGCTTTTTTAACTTATGTTGGTAGAGCAATCCCATCAGAATTTATTATTTTTCTTGTTCTCCGAAACATCAGCCGTTATTTTTTGTTATTTTTTTTTGGATATACATGGTTATTTACAGTAGCATGACATTTGTGCCTTGTGGTCTCATGATAACATTTTTTTTTTCAAAAGTGGATAAAAAATACATACTCGATCATTATGCTTCAGGAATATCATACAAGTAGATTTGTGAAATTATATTTTCTATTAAATCAAAAAGTAATTTTCAGATCAATGATTGGCAGACAAAGAGTTCCATTGTTCTTAATAGACATTGGAGACATTTGCCCTAACTAAATATATCAGTTAGTATTAGATTAGATAATGTTAAAGAAATCATGGTTTGTCTGTTCTCAACAGCTGTGTGTATTTTTAGGCAGCCATATACAAGAGAAATAGAATTTTGGATAACCCATAGAGTAAATCACTCTACGACGGCGCAGTCAAGGTCCACAAGAAATAAAATATTTCAACAAAATGTATTTCATTTTCATCCATCATTGTTTCAAAGAGCAGACCATGAAAATATATGTTAGTTTGACCCAACAAGGAGATTTTGGAAATGCAAATATGGAATGTGCATGTGTTTTCTTTATCAAGTCAGCATCTCCTGGGCTATATGAAGCCCAAAAGAGTTGCCCCTTGTCGATATCTGATGGGAGCATTTTTATTTTTCAATTAAGGAGGGTTGACATTTTCTGTCAGAAGAGGAATTCATTGGGTTATGAATGTGGTCCAAAGCTACAGTAACAGCCTGCATGGTGGCATTATGGGGGTTATTTATGAAAGTCCGAATTTATCTCAACATTTCCAGCCACAAACTCTGATCTAATCTGCACTGTTTTTTTCAATGTATTTATTAGATTTTCCAAAAAAATGTGGTTTGCGGGAAAAAATGAGCATTTCAGGATATTTCAGCATTTTTCAGCATTTTTCATCCGAAAACTCAGATTTTGCATGTTTTTTCCCCCCCGAAAACTCTAAAATCTTCAGAGTATTGCATGAAACACAGGGCAATAGGGATGGGCGATTTTGACCCGTTTCGCCAAAAATTCACCATCGGCGAATTGTCGGCAACACCCATTAAAGTCTATGGGCTTCAAAAAATGTTTTGACGCACTGCAAATTTTTTTTGTCATGGGTAATTTTTTTTTTGATGTGCACCGCCATACAAGTTTATGGGCGTCATTTCCGTGGCGAAACAAGGCGAAAAATTTCGCCCATCCCTACAGGGCACATCAAAAAATCATTGGGACTTTTCCCATTGACTTATATGCAACCTTGACAGGTCTGGGATGCCAGATTTTCTGATTTGGACTTTTTCATTCTCGGGGTATAATAAATTCAGAAAAATTTGTCAGGATTTTTGCATTCTGAGTTTAGTAAATAAACCCCTATATGATCCCATACAATTATACCAGCCTGATTTGGTCATTTGTTACCATTCTTATTCAATCGAAGGTCCACTTCTGATTTCTGTGAATCAATGACCAAGCCAAAGGGACTTGCCCCAGTTCATTGGCAGTCCTTATGCAAAACCATTAATATCAAAAGATATATATCGCAAGGCTTTTCAATAGTAAAAGTAAATTATTTATTCAAATTCATGTTAAAAATTGGATACATACTGACCCCACATGGCCCACCTTACGCGTTCCGTACCCTCCGGCACTTAGTCATAGGTGTTTCGGTCTTGGTCATTTGTTAGTCAACATCTCCTAGACAATGCTAGGTCTTTCTTCTAGAAAACAGACAGCAGCATACCAATAACTGTAACTGGAAAAACAGATAAAACAGAATAATTATGCTTACACTAAACGTAGCTGGTGAGCTCAATTGGATCTCAAACGACTTAGGAGGACAGTACAGTAATTGTGCTTCAGTGTGTTCTTTGAGAAGGAGAAGAACTATGTTTTTCATGCAGAATAGAGTCAATGAAAACCCTAGAGAGTTTGCAGGAAAGAAGCACGAAGCTGTAAATTGAATGTTGGTGGAGCAGCCTCTTTCAGTAAAGAAATTAAACATCACAACACAAAGTTAGGAGTATCTGAAGCCATGAAATGGATTACAGTAACATGATGTTCCTGGTAAAGGTTGGCCATCATAGAATATTATACTATTATTTTACCAGGCCCAGATTTGTTGCTAGGCCACAAAGGCCTGGGCCCAGGGCGGCAGAATTTTAGGGGTGTATGCCACCCAGCTGCATCCAAATATGAACACTGGAGACTTGCGTGCGCGAGATTTGAAAAGTGCAGTACTACGCATGCATGTGCGCACGCATGTAAATGAAGTGCATGTGTAGGAGACGTAGAGGGGATGGGGAGGAGAAAGAGAGGAGATGGGGAGGAGAAGGAGACAGGGGAGGAGAGGGAGACGGGGGGCCAGTGGAGCCAGTCTAGGGGCGCCTGTATAGTAAATCAGGCCCTGATTCTTACTGTTCATGGATAGCAGAAAGAGTTATAAAGATCCTTTATCCAGAAACCCATTATCCTGAAAGCTCCATCTCCCATAGATTCCATTTTATCCAAATAAACCAAAGTTTTAAAAATGATTTCCTTTTTCTGTGTAATAATAAAACAGTACCTTGCACTTGATCCCAACTAAGGTATAATTAATCCTTATTGTGATTTATTCAATGTTGACATGATTTAATAGTAGACTATTGGTATGAATATCTAAATTAGGGAAAGGTCTGTTAACCCGGAAAACCCTACTTCCCAAACATTCTGAATATAAGGTCCCATACCTGTTGATAGAAGACTTTTATTAAAAAATGCCTTTGCCACTGACAAATCAGGTTGTAGCTATTCAGATGAGGTCATTAGCCCTCCAAGTGTGGAACCATTAACATGTGCATAATTATGATGTTAACAAAACCACATGTCAAATGCAATAATATCAACTAAAAGATGTATTTGTGAAACATGCCTCTAAATATATGTATTCAGCTTGTCAATAATTATGAATAGCTCAGTCGTTTCATTTTGGTATGTAGGCAGTTCAAGAAACTCAGTACCTAGCAATTAGATCACAAGACACGCCATCAAAGCCTTTATTATTGAGACTTATCCAGTTTACAGAATATAACTAGAATGGGTAATTTGATCTAATGGCTATGTTCTGCCCACACACCCTGTGTGCACGGTAATTGTATCTTAGGTAACTTCCATATAGCCCATTAACTAGGATTGCATCCATAATTATACCACCAATGCCTTTTCAATGCCCTATTTATCAGTACTGATGTTGGAAGCTGCCATTCGTTTATCCAGAGGCACATAATAAGGAGCCATTGTCCATACTTACCCAGTTTAAGTTAAAGACATGTATTGGTTTCATGCTTTTATTTCTTCATTGTCTTAGGGTTACTCTGCCACCAGTCACATGCATTACTCCCTATAAAACTGTAAAAGGAACAAAGGGAAATATAATAAAAACCCCAAATCAGCCTTGGGCCATGCAGAAATGGAATTTTGATTGTTGAGAAGGGTCTGCCTCTAATAAGCCTATAGGGGCAAATTTACTAAAGTGGCTAACGGTAGTGAAAATTCACCAGTGAGACATAATTTTGCCACTTCGCCAATTTACTAATGGGTGCTGGCGTAAATTCGCTAGCGAAGCGGACCTACTCTAGCGCTACTTCACACCCTTACTCCATGCAAAGTTGCGCTCTGGCGATGGGACCTAACTACGCTAATTCACTAAGTTGTGGATTTTCGTGAACGTTAACTCTTGCGCCAGACTTTACTTCGATACCTCAGACCAGACGAAGTGCAATAGAGTAGATAGGACTGGCTTTAAAAAAAGTTGAAATTTTTTCTAAGTCCCAAAAAGCGCTGGCGTCTTTTACTTTTTTAAGGGTGATAGGCTGAAAAAGATCGTACATTTTTTTGGGGGTACCCTCCTTCCCCCCTACAATTCCTAACATATGGCACCTAAACTATACAGTGGGCTCATGTATAGGGCAAAAGAACAACTCTATTTTATTTTATGAAGGTTTCCCAGGCTTGTGTAATGTAATGTATTCGCTGCTACATATACGTCCATTGTACTTGGTGACGTATGCAAATTAAGCATCGCTAGCGTAACTTCGTACCACTGATCATAACATTGCTAGCGCAACTTCGCAAACGATCGGTAACTTGTGTGCAACTTCGGATCTTTGCGCAGCCCTGCCGAATCTACGTCTGGCGAAGTGCGACAAAGCCAACGCTGGCGCAACTTCGGAGGTAAGTAAATTTGCCCCATAGTGTTTTATAATAGAGATAGAAAAGTCATTAAAAATAGTTCCAATATTGTTGAGTGTTTTACGCTAAATAGAAAAAATATGTGTTTCTGCTCAAGTTCAAAGAACTCCCACATTTATCCTTATTGGGTGCCTGCCGGTGTTTGTTACCTCTCGGCACAAGGGATATTCTTCTTGGGAATTAAGTACTGTATTTTGACTGTTTGGCTATGTTCAAAAGATGAAGCTGTTTCATCCCTCCCAAAAATAACTGTCACCATATAAACTGCTAATAGATACCCTTCACCTCCTTGGAAATTCAGTCTTTCAATAATCAGAATTCATTTATGCCAACGTAACTATTGGATGTAGGCACATCTGGGAGGGATAAAACTGCTCTCCTATTTATGAGATAATTCCATTCCATTTATGGCAGAGCCTGTTGTAAAAGTACATCCCCAAATTCTTGTGCATCGGTTCAACTATTTGAAGGCTTCATTCATGGCGTGAAAAAAACCCACATCTTAAATACTTTTTATAGCGTTGCTTATGTTCAACAAAACGTAAAAATGTAAATTTATAAACTGAAGCGCAATGGGGCAGGGAGCCCAATCAAATGCTTTTCATCCATGAGTGTTTGGAAGGGTTTTTAATATTCAGTCAACTTAAATGATCCTAATGGTGGTCACACACAGGAAGATCTGCTTGTTTGGCGATGTCACCAAACTAGTGGATTTCTCCTCGATATGCCCATATCTGTCAGGGAGCCGGGAGCTCCCTCTAGGGAAGCAGTCAGGATCGAGGAGGAAGCCCTCTCGAGGGAGCAAAGTCGCGGTGTCCAAAGGGTTAATCCAAAGAGAAGTCAGTATCCAGGCAAGAGTTCAGGGGCAGGCAGATAACAGCAAGGTCCAAAGTCCAGGCAAGGGTCAAGAATAACAATCAGGAACAAGATTAGCAATATCAGCTCACAGGGAACCCAGGAAACACTTAGGGAAAGTTTTCCTATACTTGGGCGCAATTCTGGCGTCTAGATGGTGTTTTTATTTTGAATTTGGCGCCATAGTGACGTCATTGGCATCCTTACGCTGACGTCGGCGCGCTGACGTCATCGCGCCGGCACGGCTACCCACGTGGCGGCCATGGGCGCCGCCATTTTGGGAGCGACGCCGGTAGGGGAGGACGCGCCGCCCGGAGCTCCAGGACCTGCTCCGGGCGGCGATCGTGACAATATCAAGGTGGGTGATATCGAGCTGATCCAATCGTGGGCCCTATGGCCCACGATCAGATCAGAATGGAGGCGATACAGGTGGTCGGATCATGGGACCGCATCAATGAACGGATGTGGCTGCGATCCAACAGGATTTTTTACCATGCCTGATTGGAATCTGCCCGACTTTCGATGCAGATATCGATCGTGGACGCCCATCGTATGGCCTCACACACGGCCCCACACACTCGCCAGCTTTTATTGTGTATCCACTGAGGTGAGGAAATGACACAGGAGGAAATGGACCATGAACAGTCATGACTAATTGTAATAGGAACTTGTCCCTGTTATGCAATAAATCTTGGGTAAATCTGAGAATTAGAAGCTTTACCTGTAAGGATATTTACATGCATTTTACCAGGAATTTGTCCCACAAAACCCTAGACATTTCTTGGCTGTAAATTTAAGTTTAATAATATACATTTTATGCAGACTCTTACTTACTTGAAGTGGCTTATCTTATTATAAATACAGAATGTTGTTGTTAAAGAGGCATGCACCATCTCTCAGTATAGATAATATATATATATATATATATATATATATATATATATACAAATACAAGTCAATATATATATTTATTTTTCTATTTTTTTATTTTTCCCCCCTACATCTACAGATCAGGATGCACCACCCCCCTTAAACACCCAACTACTTGGGGTCCAGAATTGCTATTCACATCCAGGGAACATTAACCTTGTATTCTTTGTGCCTCAGGGAACTCTCTGATTGCCGTGTGCAGCACCGGAACACCGCGGATTTACACATTGTGTAATGGTGGATTGCAGACAATTCTTGGCATTGCCTTTCGTTCAGTTAATTCTGGCAGTCGAGAAAACATCAGCATTCAGCCGGAACCAGAGTGATTCTAAATGCAATCTCCTAAAGTAAGATAGAAAAGAGACTTAAATAATACAGATAAGGGATCTGTTAGCAGCCATCATCAATTGATTATCTTTAAGCACAGAAATAAAAATGATTGCAGCAGCGGAAATCATTGACTCTCTGCTGATAAACTGTAATTAATAAAATCGACCATCACCTTGCCATTCTACATGCCAAAGTACACTGAGATTTTATAAAGCTAATTGGCAGAGTGGTGTTAGGTCAGGCTTCTAATTGATGGTATACTTCAGTATTATTACGGTCTTTCAGAGGAGTGTGCCATTCGGGGCTGTTATGGGATCAATCTGATGAATTGGGCACAGATATTGCAACAAGCCTGAAGGAAGAGTCAAGATTCAGTGTGTAAAGTTTTCTACGCAGTAATGCGACCGTAAAAACCAGTTATGTTGCGTCCCTTAAACCTTCCAGGATAACATACAGCAAATACAGGAAAAAATCATCATCCATAAATACTTTGTTGGAAGGGTTACTACTAGTAATGGGCAAATAGATTTGGCAGGCGCAAATTCGCAGCAAATTTCTTCATTTCGCCGCTGGCGAAAAATCCACCGCATTGAAAAAATTAAATGCGCGCATAAACTTTAACACATTTAGGCAAAATAGGTGCACGTATAACAATTGTCACTGGCGGCAAAAATGATGCTCATTGACTTCAATGTGGTTTGCAGATTTTTCACGGCGAATTTTGCAGGAGATTCGCCCATCACTGGTTACTACCTGTTTTGTTTTCATTTTACCTTTAACAATAGGGATTGGTAACTCTAAATAGGTGACTAATATATAGAGTTTTTAAGTTTTTTTATTGAAAACTATACAATTGAATATGAACATAATTTAGACATTAAGGGGCCGATTCACCAAGGGTAGAATGTTGAGGGTTAATTAACCCTCGATATTCGACTGGAAATTTAAATACTTCGACTTTGAATATCGCCCATAGGCTAACATTGACTTTGGTAGCTTTTAGATGGCGAACTAGGGGGTCGAAGTTTTTTCTTAAAGAGACAGTACTTTGATTATCGAATAGTCGAATAGTCAAACGATTTTTAGATCGAATCCTCTGATTCAAAGTCGTAGTTGAAGGTCGAAGTAGCCCAAAAAACACTTCGAAATTTTTTTTTTACTTCGAATCCTTCACTCGAAGTTAGAGAATCGGCCCCTAAACATTAAAATAACATCACACTCATACAGAACCCCCCCCCCAGTCCACTGGCCAAATATCCTGATAGACAGGGACAAAAGGAACATGTTGGAATGGTATTGCCTGCTTTGCTTTCATTTACATTCTTTTATAACGAGCTCTATGAACAATTGTAGAACAGCAGCAGTTGGGGGTAAATTATAATTTTGACCTTGCAGCGCGCCAATGGTGATTATCGTGCTTAGCAATTGTAATTATACATGCAGAGCAACTATATTTAAAATCTTTTTTTTTTTTTTCAAAAGTCTTATCAAGATTTCAGCGTTTTGAAACATTAACTTTTCATGGCTAGCGAGTCTCTAATTTAAGTGGCAGAAAGGGAACCATTCTGGATCTTGAGTATCTTGACTCTTCTGAGAGCATCATTGATTTAGAATTGCCTGTATGAAGAAGAAATGTAAATTGGAACATTTCAGAAAAAAACATTTTCCACTTGGTTGTCAATGCGTCTGTCCTGCCTCTGCTGATGAATGGTGCGAAACTACACTCATTGCAGGGGGATCTGCAGGGTAACTGCAGGGTGGCTGTCAATAGGTGCATCAAACTTGCACATAGTTTATCAAATACAAATTTTGAACACATGCTCCAAAAGTGATGCAGCCTCCAGTCTGAAAATGCTAGATGCAATTTGGACCTGATTTACATCAAAATGCAAACCGTGTTTCTTTTGAATCTTGTGAATCTAACACAATTTTGGTGGAAGCAACGAGGAGCATGGCCAAATTATGGGGTAAAAATCCACCAAATTATGGACAGCTGTAACGGTTGGCACCCTAAATCTAGAACCAATGCCAAGCACCCTGGTCTCGGCTTGTGCTTCTGCCTGTAGCAGCCGCCTTTGGCCTCGGGAGGAGTCCTCAGCTACTCAGATGCCGCCAGGTCTTAAAACGAGAGGTGCAAGGCGAGGGGTTCTAGACAGGCAGAGGGGCACAACTGTAAGTAAAGTCTTTGGGCAGAAGGTCGTGGTACAAGGCAATAGAGTAGTCAGATCAGGCTGGGTCGGGGCAGGCAGAGAATAAACGTAGTCAGGCAGGCAAGGGTCAAACCAGGAAGTCAATCAGAAGGGTTAAGCAGAATCGAAGTTGGTAATCAGGCAGGGGTCAGGATTCAAAAGTCAGGATAGTCAAAAGCCAGACAGGGGTCACAACAGGAATCAAACACAGATCAATCAGAAGCTCAATAGCACAGAAGCAACAGGAACAAGATCCTATAATGGGCAAGGTCTTGAAGCCCAAATGAGCCTTTTATAGTATATATACATCACGCCAGCGCGTCCGCGTCATTAAGGGAAATGAGGCGCGGGTGCGCGCACTCTAAGGAACCGGCATGGAGGCAGAAGAGGAGTGGCGTGGTGGGCGTCCCTGCTGCACCACTAGACCACCAGGGTGAGTGATATTTGTTACTACAGCTTTCTGCCAGGCCATTGCCACAATTTGTGCATGATGACCTTATTTCTCAACTTTTTGTATTTGCATTTTATTATTGGGGCAATGACATTATTATAACTTGGCTCAGGTTCCTAAGGGCACCCTGGAATTACCCCTGGTTCAAGGACAGCATTCCATAGTTCCCATGTGCACAACTGTCTGCAGTAAATAAAAAAGGATCAATGAGTGATTGCCACGTGTATACTGTAGGTGCAAGCATGTTTCTTAAAGCTCAGCTTTAAAAGCTAACAATATATGTATATTTATAAAAGAGAAACATCTTAAAAAATGAGGAGGACCTCACGATTTCTCCTGGATCAAGACTGGGATGAGCGAGTTTACCTTGGTAGATTTTAAAGCAGATTTGTTACAAATGGATGGATTTTACCATCTTTCCACTCTATAAGACTCCATTTCTCTTGTTGGGATACAGTTCCTGATCTCCATCTCCAAACAGTGGTCTGGACTGTCTGGAGTCATTGAGCCCAGTGTTTAATACATGCAGCACCTCACAGACAGCTCAAGTTGTGGAAATGTGGATTTAAAGTTCTTTCTGAGGATTTGTTGAAATTCTTGCTGATATTGTCTGCATCAGAGGCCCACATATGCTTCAGTAATTTTCTTCCTAAAACATTTGTACTGTACCTAATTACCTGACAGAGCTGTCAAATAAATATCAGTCTCTTTCCATCCTCAGTGCTGCAAATATTTGTTACTTATCCTGCTTTCTCCACTTTAGAATAAGCTGCTTCATGCACCAATGTAGAGAAAGAGCTGCTTTAAAATCACATTCAAAATATTTTATTTCTTTACTGAGAGCGAAATCTGTTACTTCTTCTAATGGAGTTGGCATGAGATTTGTGTTATCTCAAAATACAAACCCTCTCTCTCCTTCGTGTCACTTATATTCCCATCACATTTCCATGGAAACTAAAAACATAAAATGTTATTTTTCTGCTCCCCAAAGAAAATATTCTTATTGCCATGAGGAGACTGCCTTGGGTCTTGGACAGAAGGCAGAATGGAAGAATGGGGGGACAATAAAGCAAGCATGATACAGTAGGACAAAATGGCAAGATGAGAGCAATATGATAAGAATAGGACAAGAGGAGATGGAGACAATAGGAGAATATGTGGACACTAGGAGAGGAAAGAGACAATAGGACAGGATGTGGACAATAGGTGAAGATGGAGACAATAGGACAAGATGTGTACACAAGGAGAAATTGGAGACAATAGGGCAAGATGTGAATGCTAGAAAAATATGGAGATAATAGGTACAAGATGTGGACACTATGAGAATATGGAGACAATAGATCAAGAAGTGTACACTATATGAGTATATGTAGACAATTGGACAAGGTGTAGACAGTAGGAGAATATGGGACTAAAATGGAAACTAAGGTGATGCCACAATAAGGTAAATGACAAGAATAATTTGTTTTAAGAGCTGGCCAAGCTTCAGCACTTCAGTATTTCCAGAAGAAAAACTTGTAACTGAAAGTTGTTGAGGGGCTCTGAGAGTTGTAAATAAATAAAAGCTAAAGGGCCTGGTTGGGCAATCACTTAAATTAAATAATTGGGCCTCACAGTCTCTCAGACATAAAGAAAGTAAACTGCAGCCAGAATCTCAGATCAGTAATCTGTGAACAAACAGCATGATACTTAATAAGTTTCCTTATTGTTTTGAGCAAGCCATGGGACCAAATTGCACAATATACAACTGAGCCGTATACTGTAAGATAAATACAGAAGGGCAAAGAAATATGGTGACCTCAACATTGCAGAACCTGCAAACGAATTTTAGAGACAAGCGCAGAGATGTTCCATTTTATATCATTATATGTTTCCCTTAGACATTGCAAAATCAAATTATGATGGGAATGGTTTGATATGCCTTGAAACATTGAGTCTAGATTTTCCCCCACTGGCTAAACCATCACAAGAAACAAAGAGGGATATTCTGAAATATCAGTTTATCTTGACTTTTTAGAGTTAAATAAACATGTATTGGTCAAGCACAAAGCCATCCTTTAAATCTGTCGGAGAGAATCTGATTTTTGCTTTATGTGATGGAGTCGGTAAAAGACTTTCCTTTTCTGCAGTGCCAAAATCGAGGGAATTCAGCCATATGTAACTCATGAAGCGGGCCTTTGTTTCCAACAAGGAAAAAATCTGGGGCACTCTGTTCCGGAGGAAAGATTTCAGCACAATTTGGATGGGAAACCCATTAACCACAACGCTTGAGGTACAATTAATTTGTTGGAGTTGTCATCCGACAAAATCCATTCTATCAACATTCCTATTTACATTAACTATTTCTTCATCAAAAAGAATTTATGTTGGAATATTTTCGGAGGAAAGAAACACATTTTTACAGTGTCATTTCCAGTTGGATGATTTGGAACAATCTAATTTTATGGCTAGTGGGAAAAAAGGGAAATGAATAATTTCTTGTGAACAGGCTAAAAGAACATGAACATTTAATAGTTTTTACCTTAGGCAGTTGCTTCCTTCTGTAGAGACATGCTGTGGATATTTATCAAGCCCTTTAAAGGGAACCTTGTTTATTTTTCAGAAAAAAAGTTACAAATATCACTCTACAAAGAAAGCTAAAATAAAGAAATCTGTGGGGGACAATTTATATGCATGAATGCATACAGAACATAGGTCATCCCATTATAATAAATGGCCATTGCCTTCAAATATTGATGCTAAATTCTATAATTTCATTAACTATTTTTTTATGCAAGCATAGAAATGCTCTGCTATGGCATTTTCTCATTTAATATTTTTGTATTAATATATTTTAACTTTTAACTGTTCACGTTATTTTACAGTGCTAGATTTATGCAAATCTTCCCAATAGGAAACAACAAATAAAAAAAACTTGTTCAAAATATGTAAAAAGAAACAATGTAGACTTCACATTATAAATAAGTAAATATATGAATAAACTGTAATGTAATTTTTAAATGTGGTTAAAATATGTATCACTATACAAGTCTTTGCAATAAAATAATATAAACAAATTATTTGTAAATTTGGTTTTAAGAAAAACCCAGCAGCTTGTACAAACATGGAATGTAAATATTCACAGCTTAAATTTTTAAGCAAATCAAAAGGTTTTTATCTTCTTCAATTTAGAAGAAGTTTTTATTCTTATTTATTTAGAATTTATTATTGGCTACAATGGTTTTTGGATGTTAGTGAGTCAAGCCCTTGTTTAAGATCCAATATTTAGAAGCTGGGCTTCCAGTAGTATCTAGGACAGGGGAGCCCAACCTTGTTTTACCCATAAGGCACATTCAAATGTAAAAAGAGTTGGCGAGCAACAAACGCATGGAAAAATTCTATGGGGATGCCTAATATAATGTGATTGGTAATTTGGTAGGCTCTATGTGGACTGACAGCCTACAGGAGGTTCTGTTTGGCAGAACATCTGTTTTTTTATGTAACCAAAACTTGCCTCCAAGCCTGGAATTCAAAAATAACCTCCTGTTTTAAGGCCACTGGGAGCAATATCCAAGGGGTTGGAGAGCAACATGTTACTTGCAAGCTACTGGTTGGGTATTACTGATCTAGGACAACAAATAGATATTTTGCCATATCTCAACCTTATTAGCCTTCTAGTTGAAACTCCACTGCTATGTTTCCCTTTAGGAAGGCCAGTTCCACATTTTGGAAACCATGGCCTTTTAAGGTCAATGAAAGCTTGGTAAATGGAGAAATATATGTAATATCTCAGGTAGCATTACTGATATGCTTGGATGTGATATAGTTGATGCTTTTAGATGCAATGTTCTTGTAAGATACCTAGTAGGTACATGGGTATTGGCCAGTATTACTTTTATGGGGTATGTGTTCATATTACTCAGTGGCAAATGATTGCAGGCAGTATTAACTAAGTTGGCCAGTCATAAAAGTAATTTTGTTTGGTTTTGCTCTAGTTAACCAGGGTCCTCTTGCTTCATCTTAACCGTAGAGACATCAGAAGAGGCCGACACAAGCCTGGACCCCAAAGTAGTAGAGCCGGAGACAGATTGTAAATGTTATTTTCCATAATCAAAAACCAATGCATGACGTGTTTTGTGTCTACCAAGGACACTTAGGGGCAAATTCACTAACCGGCGAAGTGGCTAACGCTAGCGAAAATTCGCCAGCGTTACATCGGACAACGCTGGTGCAACTTTGAAAGGTAAGTTAATTTGCCCCATAGTCATAGGCTAAACATTTGATACTACATATCTCCCATTGGCTTCTTCTCTTTTAAATACCTTGTATGTAGTATTCAATGTTTAGCCTATGACTAAGTGTCCTTGGTAGACACGAAATGTGTCAGGCCTTGGTTCTTAATTATGGAAAATAAAATGTACATTTTTAATCTTTTACAATCTGTCTTTGGCTCTAATACTTTATGGGTCCAGGCTTGTGCCGGCCTCTTCTGATGTCTTCTGGTGTTTGCTCCCTCTGCTGAAAGTCTAGGGCATGTGGACTCGGGCCCACCATACACAGTGGTAAGCTAATCTAATGTACTTAATACACTGCAAACACTGGTTCCCCATTCGTATATCAACCTGATCATACTGGAATCATTAGCCTTTGACAAAGAGTTTGTAACACGAAACTCGTAAGGCTGCTTATTTATGACATAAATAAAGTCTTCACTTGTCCTTAGCTGCCTGTTGGAAGTTTGCCTTATTCGAGTGACTGCTCAACAGATATCCATTTGATCAGCTCACGTTGCTGAAGGCTCAGGGTGGTGCACCTGTGCCTCCTCCTTGATGTGGTAAGTTGTTACACCCTTTGGGACCCTCCTTTCAGTTTTTCCGTTCTGGAATCCTTGGCATAAAGCAAGAAAGGAATGCTATTTTTCAAACTAAGGAAGTCAAGAAAGTCACATGAGCACCAAGAAAGGGAACTTTTAAAACCAGAAGACTCAAATATCCTATATTAATTATTGTGGATAGTATGGGTCAGGGCGCCTATCGGCTCCCAGCAAGAGAAGTCCAACTCGGGTAAAAGTCCAAGTTCAGCAGCATCCAACAGGTGAAAGCGTAGTCAAATTCAGGCAAAGGTTCAAAAGGCAGGCAGCAAGAATCAGAGTCAAATCAGAAGTCAGGAATCTCGGAAACAACAATTTAGAAATTTAGGGAACCCAGGAACACAAGTCAGGAATTCCTATAATCGGGCATTGAACCCGTGACCTGGAAATCCTTTTATTTTACATTTTCGCGCCAGGCGAGTGACGTCAAAACCCTGGCGTCGGCTCATGTGGTTCATGGGTGCCAACGGACGCTCCTGACAGTATGGCATGCAGTTATCAGTTTTAGGAAACATAAATGCCTAATTCTTATTCAGATAAATTTATCTTGACAAAATTATTTTAGGTTCAGTAGCAGGGTATGATGTTCTCTTTTGAGATATAATTATAGACATGTATTTTTGGAACAAGTAACAGTATGACAAAGGCAAGGGAGGTTGGTGGTCTCTTAATTTATCCAGCACGATTTAATCACCTGTTTCTGTAGGATGAGGTTAGTCTCTTAGCACCCCAGAAGGTAACCCTGTGGCTACTGACAGCTAGAGACTTGCAAGTACAGGAACTTCAGGCATTCATAGCATCTGCTGGATAATTAAGGAGGAATAATTTATTCCAACAGTAGAAGAATATGGATCCAGGGAGAATTTGTGATTGCCATTTGGCAGCCAGAAAGCAAGAGTTTTCACCTCAAGGCAATATTGGCTGGAGTTATTTATTTATTATAACCTTCTTGTTGATCTCCAGGCTCCAAACAAATTTTCATTTTGGAAGGCTGAACGCGAAGAGATAACTTTTCAAGTAAAATAATGAGGTAACTCTGTAAGCGACAAGTGAATTGTCACACGATATTGGAGAAGATGATCGCAAAGAGTTAAAGCTGCCTTTTCATACAAGTCTAAATCAAGGAGGTTCTTGATGGCAGCAGGAGAAGCTCGGCGTGATAGTAAACTGAGCTGGAAAAGTTAAAGGAATTGAGAATGATACTTAAAAATCCATTAGACTATGAGACTTTTTATTATTTATAAAGACATATTTTTTTTAGGAATATCAAACATGCAGGGGGGGAGCCAACATGGACGTAAATAGAAGTTGCTGGGCCTTGGCTCAGCTGACCATGGTTTGAGTTTGTTCTCAAATCCACATTTGTAGCATTCAGTGAACTTCAGAGGATGAAACCCTATAACAAATAAATCATATGGGCTCTGAGGTTTTTTTTTAAAAAAAAACACCCTGGAAGAATTCATGATAAGGTGTGTTCCAAGACACTGTTCCAGCTCAAACCTGTGCTTATCTCCTTTAACTGATTTTCAGATTCACTGGCACTATGCTATTGCTATTTTCATTGGTTTAAAAGAACGTTGCTACTGTTTCTATCCCAGCATTAAACATTCTGGAGATTTCATTGTGTACAAACTTTGGAGAGCATTGGCCACATATTGGGTCGTTTATTCAGACCCCCAAATCAAGTAATTTACATGGTTTGTACAAATATCAGTCTAGGAAGAGTCCTATCAAGTACAGTCCATCAGTAATAGAGGGGGATTTTATGTTTCAGTTGCAGTGTGTTAAAACAATTTTAGCAATTAGCTATTGGAGTACAATCACAATGATCTTGACTACTGTGAATAAATAAATAATACAGCATCCCAAAGTATAAAATAACTACAGATTGAACACATTTTATATTGTAAAAGCCCCATAACAGTAAGTTAACCTAAGTAAATTAATATAACTAGTAGACGGAAAGCACACTTTGTCTTTAAATTGTGATGTCTTTTCAATTTAGGGGCAGATTTATCAAGGGTCGAATTTCGAAGTACAAAAAACTTTGAAATTCGGCCTTCGAAATTGAAAAACTTCGAATTCGAATATTGATTTCGAAGTTTTTTCACCGAATTTGGCAATCCAACGATCGAATAAAAATCATTCCATCTAACTTGTTGATTGATTAATTTGTTCGATTTGAACGATATTAGCGTAATGTTGAAGGATTTTTATTCAGTGTAAAATGTTTGTAGAAGGTCTCCATAGGCTAACATAGCAATTCCGCAGGTTTCATTTGGGGAAGTATTGAAGTTTTTTTAATGAGACTGGTCGATATTAGAACGATTTTTACTTTGAATCGAAGTCGAAGTAAATTCTAAGTTGTACTATCCTATTCGATGGTCGAAGTATCCAAAAAATTACTTTGAAATTCAAACTTTTTGTACTTTGAAAATTCACTCGAACCTTAGTAAATCTGTCAATAAGTCAAAGTTTGCTCTCCGGGCACTATTTATATTTACTTGGAATTTCATGCACTCTGACAGGGGACTGCAGCCAGTTGAGAAGCACGAGAACATGGATTCATACAATAAGGACAACCTTGTATCTACTTGACATCCCCAGTAAATAAACCCTATCAATTTGTAGTATGATTTTGTTTTGGAGCCTTTCTTTGATCATTTTGTGTTTGTTACCAAGAGCTAGTCTGGGAAATATTGCTATACAGTAAATTGCAACTTTTAAGTCAATATTAGTAATAGGCGAATAAATTTGCGGCAAATTTTCACATTTCGCCACCTGCGAATAAATTTGCAAAACTTCCACTAATTTTTGCCGGTGTCAAAAATTTTTGGACGCGCGTCCGAAGAGTCACTGACTTCAAAACTGCTGCATGTCAACACTATTCCCAATTTTTCCAATGCCTATTTTTCACTGTTTCGAGAATTTCATGGGAAATTCAAAATTTTTTTGGCGAATCGAAATGGGAGAAATTCGCCCATCACTAGTCAATATCCAGAAATGTATGGAATTAAGGGTTTATGGTTTGCTATCTTTCCAAATATATGACACGATGGGGGTTACTGACGATAGCTATTGTTCCCAGGGATGAACATGCCCAAAAAAAATCACATCAACCCCAATATTTTGGGGTTCCAGTAGCTGCACACTTGTACACATGAATCTATTTGCTCAAGAGAGATGTGTTATTCTCACAGAGAACCCGTTTATAGATGAATGTTTCGCTTGATTTTTGGAAATGTTATAAATTCATGTTTTTATTTTTTAGATATTGAGTCATACATGACTAGAGATGGCGCGAACTGTTCGCCGGCGAACTTGTTCGCGCGAACATCGGGTGTTCGCGCTCGCCGGAAGTTCGCGAACGTCGCGCGACGTTCGCCATTTTGGGTTCGCCATTGTTGGCGCTTTTTTTTGCCCTCTCACCCCAGACCAGCAGGTACATGGCAGCCAATCAGGAAGCTCTCCCCTGGACCACTCCCCTTCCCTATAAAAACCGAAGCCCTGCAGCGTTTTTTTCACTCTGCCTGTGTGTGCTGAAGAGATAGTGTAGGGAGAGAGCTGCTGCCTGTTAGTGATTTCAGGGACAGTTGAAAGTTTGCTGGCTAGTAATCGTTTTGATACTGCTCTGTTATTGGAGGGACAGAAGTCTGCAGGGGTTTGAGGGACATTTAAGCTTAGGTAGCTTTGCTGGCTAGTAATCTACCTTCTACTGCAGTGCTCTGTATGTAGCTGCAGTGGGCAGCTGTCCTGCTTCTGATCTCATCTGCTGACTGCTGCAATAACAGTAGTCCTTGTAAGTAGTGATGTAGCGAACTGCCGATTTGATGTTCGCGAACGCCGTTCGCGAACACCGGCAAAAAAGCGAACAGTTCGCGAACAGTTCGCGAACTTCGAACGCTCGATAAAATCGTTCGATCGAACGATCGAAGGATTTTATTCGTACGATCGAACGATTTTCGTTCGAATCGAACGATCGAAGCTATTCGATCGAATGATTTTAATTCAATCGAATGCTTATAATCGTTCGAACGAATGGAAATCGTTCGATTTTAGCGATCGAACGGTCGAATGGTCGAATGGTCGAACGAAATTTTACTTCGAATCGAACGCGAACACCAATTGGCGAACGTCGCGCGACGTTCGCGAACATTCGGCGGACGCGAACAGTCGAAGTTCGCGCAAACTAGTTCGCCGGCGAACAGTTCGCTACATCCCTACTTGTAAGGACTGCTTTTATTTATTTTTTTGTTCCAATACAGAGCAGTATCAAGCAGATTACTAGCCAGCAAACTTACTATCATCTGTCCCTGAAATCACTAACAGCTCTCCCCCTACACTATCTCTTCCAAACACAGGCAGATTTTTCAGATACATTTTTGCCCTTGATCCCCCTCTGGCATGCCACTGTCCAGGTCGTTGCACCCTTTAAACAACTTTAAAATAATTTTTCTGGACAGAAATGTCTTTTTTAGATGTTAAAGTTCGCCTTCCCATTGAAGTCTATGGGGTTCGCGAACCGCTCGCATTTTTGCGCAAGTTCGCGAATATGTTCGCGAACTTTTTTTCCGACGTTCGCTACATCCCTATACATGACAAAAGTGGAATTACACAAAAATTGCCACCTTCAAAAATACCTGTAAAGTAAAAGACCACAGCGTGTTAAAAAAAATGTATTTCAACGCAAAAACGTAAAAAAAAGGGTTCATTTATTATATTGCTCATCTTCCTATTCCCACTCTTTTCCTTTTTATCAAACATACACAACAAGTAACCCACCAAAAAATGCTTTTCGATGGCAAAATTGATTTGGGGTTTCCATTTTACAAGGCCAAAACATACTGACATGGAAACAACTATGATGTCTGATAAATAAGATCTTGGCTTTCTGAAGCTTCTCTCTAGAATCATAGAAATTCTACTGCTTTCCGGTTCTGTCTCAGTGGATAACCTGAGATCATGTTTAATCAAGCTCTGGACATGCAAGTCAATAACCACTGCCCTTTACTCGAACAAACTCACCTTTACTTGGACATGGAAGCCTGAGCCTCTCAATAATCGTTGAACAAGAAGCGGACATATTCCTGTGATAAAGTGGAGAGTGCATAATGCATCTTTATTTATAATTCATTTGCATTCCTGGCCAGGGGCTTTAGCTTGTTAGGTTATAAATACTTTATTGGTTACGTTTTCTGTTATGGGGCATCTAACGCTACAGTTGTAGGTACAGGAAGGCAAATTACCTCTATGTTTTAACATCATGGTTCATTTTTGATTACTGTGTATTTGACAAGGTGTCTTCATTTTGGTTTCAATAGATATTTATTAGGGGACAAGTGTGTACTTGTGCCTTGGCAATGGTTTTGTTTAGTAGAAAAGGTGCACAGATCCCATCTGATCCCCAATGTAAGCAGCAGTCCTGCCCTGCTTTATGGCAGCTGAGATTCTAGCTATCTGTATAACAGAGCATTCTGTCCCAGTGGCTGCACAGATCCTATCTGATCCCCATTGTAAGCAGCAGTCCTGTCCTGCTTTATGGCTGAGATTCTAGCTATCTGTATAACAGAGCATTCTGTCCCAGTGGCTGCACAGATCCCATCTGATCCCCATTGTAAGCAGCAGTCCTGCCCTGCTTTATGGCAGCTGAGATTCTAGCTATCTGTATAACAGAGCATTCTGTCCCAGTGGCTGCACAGATCCTATCTGATCCCCATTGTAAGCAGCAGTCCTGTCCTGCTTTATGGCTGAGATTCTAGCTATCTGTATAACAGAGCATTCTGTCCCAGTGGCTGCACAGATCCTATCTGATCCCCATTGTAAGCAGCAGTCCTGCCCTGCTTTATGGCAGCTGAGATTCTAGCTATCTGTATAACAGAGCATACTGTCCCAGTGGCTGCACAGATCCTATCTGATCCCCATTGTAAGCAGCAGTCCTGTCCTGCTTTATGGCAGCTGAGATTCTAGCTATCTGTATAACAGAACATTCTGTCCCAGTGGCTGCACAGATCCTATCTGATCCCCAATGGAAGCAGCAGTCCTGCCCTGCTTTATGGCAGCTGAGATTCTAGCTATCTGTATAACAGAACACTCTGTCCCAGTGGCTGCACAGATCCTATCTGATCCCCATTGTAAGCAGCAGTCCTGTCCTGCTTTATGGCAGCTGAGATTCTAGATATCTGTATAACAGAACATTCTGTCCCAGTGGCTGCACAGATCCTATCTGATCCCCATTGTAAGCAGCAGTCCTGTCCTGCTTTATGGCAGCTGAGATTCTAGCTATCTGTATAACAGAACATTCTGTCCCAGTGGCTGCACAGATCCTATCTGATCCCCAATGGAAGCAGCAGTCCTGTCCTGCTTTATGGCTGAGATTCTAGCTATCTGTATAACAGAGCATTCTGTCCCAGTGACACAGATCATATCTGAACCTTATACAGTCTTAAATTATCAGAGTTTAGCTTCATGTTAGCTAAGCAAGAAGAAAAAAAGAAACAAATCAATTGTAGCTTTGCACTTTCGAACTGAATATTACTTATTTTGAAAGGGTGATTCCAATATTATTGTATCCCTTCAGCCTTTTACTAAAAACACTGCAACCAGAGCAATTCATTATACATATTATGAGCTTGTTGTTAACCATGCAAAACTGGGCCAAAGGCACAAACCATTTATTACACAGGCACAATGCCTTATAGACATTTTTTATTGTAACATAGGCCTAGTTTTGCTCTTATGTGATCTATCATATCAGGGTCTCAGCCAAGTAAGCCCCCCCTAATCCCTAAAGAAAAATTTGCAGTGCAAATTACACAGTGGTGGGGTGTAGTGATGTGCACGAAAACCATGGGCTGATTTTTTACCGACATGCACAGGATCTCCAGGTTAGTTGGGTTTGGGCTAAGGTCTACCTTATGCCTTCCCCACCCACAACCTTACTCTGCTTTTGCATCTGGCTTTTGCATCCGGCTTTGCCCCATCCCTTTCTGATACCAGAGATGAGCTTAGTTGGGTGAAGATCTATAGGTAGAGGTGCCTTGCTGGGTCAGGTTGGGAGCGGGCGGCTTAGAGACACATGTGGGTTGACTTTTTGTCATCCAACACGTCACTATTGGGGTGGTTGTGTAGGATTTGGGGTAAAATTGTTGCATTTTTTTGGGGGGGGGGCTGGGATATGGACAACTCTGCATTCCATTTTGTTTGATGTTCCTAAATTGCATATTCAATTTCTTTTGTATGGTGATTCAGCACCAACATGCTGTTTTATAGATGACGCACAATGGAGGCCTTGGCACTCTCCTGTTGTCTATAGACAGAGATCTTCATTAAGGTGATGGATGCTGGGTGTAGCCTCTTAAGACTGAAGTGCTTTCTGTGTCTAAAGTTGGCAGCGAGCTGCAGCATGTTATAAATAAGTGCAAGGAATTACGCTGGTGGAATGCTCAGTCCAAAGCTATTTCAGGGTCTTGTTCCTTAATTAGAATAGAGGCTTTACTTGCAAAGCTGAATCTGTCTCTCAGCCATGTGAGCAATGTCTCAGGATCATTATGGGGAGTCTCTAGATCTAATGTCTGATATTATCCATAAACTAAGTGGGCAATCTTTGGGAATAAAGGGCCAGATTCAATTCGGTGAGAAAAAAGTTAATGAAGTGAAAACTCATGGATGAGATTCAATCTGAGATGCGAATCAAACGGAGAAAAAAACTTATCTCACTTTTTATCACGTGAAAACTCTATTGACGTCTATGGGAAAAAACTGGGACTGAATTTGGAGGAAGTTTTTTTTTTCCCAAATTGAATCTGTAAAGCTGAAAACGGAATCTGGTAAAATGGTAAAAAAGGGAAAATTATACATATTAGGGGATCAATAAACATTTTTATTTTTATTTACGAGTAAATAAGACATCAGGCCTCATATACAAAGTGCAGTGCAGTGTGCAAAGTGGAAAAAACGTCACAAATCGATGTGTTTTGCACTTTTTCACCCTGTCACACATTTTGTACCACTGCTCCTTGAAGGATGGGCTGGGGCAGGTAAGTAGGTGTTTCAATCCCATTATCTACCCACAGCGATCCTCTTCCAGCTTCTTCTTTCTTCAAAATTCCCAGGGCAGACGCATGCGACTTTGAATGAAATAGCCAACTTTTTAGTTAAAGTTCTGATTTTCGCTATACTGCGCATGCGCAACTGCGCAAAGAAAAAGGAAGCAGGAAGAAGATCTCTCCATGGTGCTCACTGGTATAACTCCAGGCCGGTGCAGTTTTCCCCGGACCTGGGTTTCAGGTAAGTCAATACAATCACTTGGGGATGGGGAACATTTGGCACCCCTAAGTGCAAACAGACTTTCCTTCTCCTTTAAATCGGGTTGAACCCCTCCAAATGAAACCCAACATCCATACACACACTCCTCCTATGGCCAATGGCCAATAAATCACTGAGGAAGAGACTCTGGGTTCAAAACTGCTGCAGATTAATCAATAATCTTAGTCCAGGACACTACTTGAGTTATGCTCTCCCTGTCCTTCTCCTGTAAAGTTATATGTGTTCTAGTCCCACCCACTACTTGAGTCACAGGCTCCCCAACCCTTCTTTTGTAAACTGCCATCAGAGTGTTCTAGTCCCACCTACTACTTGAGTCACAGGCTCCCTGATACTCCCTTTGTAAACTTCCAAAGCACCCCCCCCCAAAATACTATTAATCTATTCTAATCATCTAACTGAGCCTCTGAATTAGTGGGATTTATTGTACACAATATTACTATAGGAACAACTCCTGCATTCTTCTCTTCTTCATCACTTGGCAGTCCGGCCGCCGAGCATTCTCCATATTTCCAAAAGCAAAGACAATTTTTTCCCTCATTTCTGGACTTAGTTAATTCCCCCTCACGTCGAATTGTCGTCAGTTAATAATCTCTCTCCATTTTTCTGCTTTCCACGTGAACGTGACGCGCTCCACACTAAAGTCGTTTAATGAAGACAAATGACGAAGATGCTCTCATTCTCTCTCTCTCTCAAACTTTCCTCTGTGATCACCATTTCTTTTTGCATTGGAAGGAAATTGACTCCTTTATCATCGCCATGATGCTGTGATTAGGCGCATTACGGAAATAGTCATTTATCAGTCAGACATTTGAAATAACAGTCTGATAATGAACCAAACTAAAAAACCATCGCAAGCCAAAGCTGTTGTAACATTTAAAAGACTGGAGGCAGATTCCACTTAATTTCTGCTGACAGCATGGATACCTGTGCCATAATAATATCCCATCATTAACTGACCTTGTCTAACAAATGATGTGGCATCACAGAGGGAATTCTCAGGAGGCAAAACAGTTCAAATTAATAAATACATTTGTTTGGGGGATATGGAGGCCAATCAGTGGATTGTCAGAAAAACAGCCAAAAATATTGTACACATTTTGTATGAATTAAGTGATAAAAATTGTTACTTTTCCATGTTGTCCTACTGTTGGATCTTCCCCTACTCTAACCATCTTACCTGAAATTACTTATCTGCAGGGTCCCACTATACATAAATACATAAATAGGGATTGGTAGCACTGGATAGGTGCCTAATATATAAGGACAGAGACAAGAGGAAAGTGTTGGAAGGGTTACTGTCTGCTCTGCTCTCATTTCCCTACAGAAATAAGGATTGGTAACACTAGATAGGTGCCTAATATATAAGGACAGAGACAAGAGGAAAGTGTTGGAAGGGTTACTGTCTGCTCAGGTCTCATTTCACCCTGGGATGTTAGTCATAATTATATATTGAGATATTCGGTGTTATGGTATAGAACAGCAGTCTCTCTTTTTGGAAGATATTTTACTTTACAGCAAATTCAGACATTTGGGGCTGCTCTTATGTACATGCAAAGTGCTATGGAACCTGGGAATGCATGTTATTGACACAGCCCATAAGCCCTGAGGTTTCAAATTAGTCAAAGTCATGGTGGTGGTGGTTAGAAACTGATGGGAGAAAAAATAATGTGTGAGCTGCCTTTATACCAGTCATAAATAGCATCCTGATTTTGCCTGAAGCCTTTCATTTTGACAGTATAATAAGGATGCACCGAATCCAGGATTCAGGATTCGGCCTTTTTCAGCAGAATTCGGATTTGGCCGAACCAACCGGATCCAAATCCTAATTTGCATATGCAAATTAAGGACATGGAGGAAATCACGTGACTTTTTGTCACAAAACAAGGAAGTAAAAAATGTTTTCCCCTTCCCACCCCTAATTTGCATATGCAAATTAGAATTCAGATTTGGTTCAGTATTCGGCGAAATCTCTCACAAAGGATTCTGGGGTTCAGCCGGATCCAAAATAGTGGATTCGTTGTATCCCTAATAATTAACAACAAAAACCAACTTTAGCTATGTCTGTTATGTGGGAAAGGGGCGTAGACTGACTCATTAACCTGGTTTCTGAACATCAGCCATTGTAGGTACAATAGGAAGACCTAGGTAGGTAACAAGTTAGAAATGTTAGGACATGGCTGTAATAGCAGGAAAAGATGGAGAGAGTAGGGCAAGATAAAGACAATAGGACAAAGTGGAAACAGTAGGGCAAGATAGAGACAATAGGATGAAGTCGAATCAGTAGAGCAAGATGGAGACAGTAGGGCATTGAGACAGTAGGGCAAAATGGAGACAGTAGGACATTAAGACAGTAAGGCAAGTTGGAGACAGTAGGGCAAGATGGAGACAGTAGGGCATTGAGACAGTAGGGCAAAATGGAAACAGTAGGACATTAAGACAGTAGGGCAAGATGGAGACAGTAGAGCAAGATGGAGACAGTAGGGCATTGAGACAGTAGGGCAAAATGGAGACAGTAGGACATTAAGACAGTAGGGCAAGATGGAGACAGTAGGGCAAGATGGAGACAGTAGGACAAGACGGAGACAGTAGGGCAAGATGGAGACAATTTTTTTTTTTTTTACTATACTCCAGATGACAATAACCCCAATTTTAATATAAAATCCATCTCGGACCTGCCGAGGTTGCATATAAGTCAATGGGAGAAGTTTTTTTGATCTGTGCTGGGTTTCGTGCTATAAACCGAAGAATTTGGGGGTTTCGGGCAAAAATCCGAAAAAAAACCCCAGAGTTTTCTGGTGGAAAATCCGAAAAATTAGTACGATTCATATTTTTCACAATTTTTTTGGGTTTTTTCCTGGAAACAAAATTTCAGAAAAGTGTATAAATAAATTTGGCAAAAAAACCTGTGCGGATTTGGTAGGGTTTTTTTTAGAAAAAATTTAGATAATTCGGACTTAAATAAATTTGGATAAATGGGCCCCCCCATCACGAAGATAGTTGTAAAAAATGCACAACATTAAGGCAAAATGGTTACCGTGGCCAAGATGGAGAGAGTTGGAAAAGAGAAAGATGGTGACGGTAGAGCAAGATGGTGAAGGTAGGACAGGGTGGAGTAGAGCAAGATGGAGACAATAGGACAAGGTGGAAACAGTAAGGGAAGATGGAGACAGTAGGACATAGAGAAAGTAGGACAAGATGGCGACAGTAGGTCAAGGTGAACAACAGTAGGACAAGATGGTTACCGTGGGCAAGATGGTCTCTTGAAGGCCCTTTTTGCCCCTTGTAGCACCACATCTAAAGAGCTTCTCTCTTTTGAGAATCAGAGGTTTCCAAGTACTAGGACAAGGTGGAGGCAATAGCACCAGATAGAGACAGTAGGGCAAGACGGAGACAATAGGACAAGGTGGAAACAGTAAGGCAAGATGGAGACAGTAGGACATAGAGACAGTAGGGCAAGATGGAGACAGTAGGGCAAGATGAACAACAATAGGGCAAGATGGTTATCTTGGGCAAGATGGAGAGAGTAGGGCAAGAGAAAATATGCTGACAGTAGGGCAAGATGAACAACATACAAGCAAGATGGTGATGGTAGGGAAAGATGAAGACAGGAAGACAAACAAGAAGACTACAAAAGGGCAAGATGGAAGAAGTATTGTTATATCAGTGTTGACCAACCTGTTGTTGAACAATTCCTAGCACTTCATGAAAAGAATTCTATAGATGTTATTTAGTTTTATGTCTACAAAGTCACATTAGTAGGCCCTAAGCATACTGAAGCTGACGCAAATTAACAGTGTTGCTTGAGTACAAATCCCAATGTGCTCCAACATTTTGTAAAGGGTTAAACCATGCCGGTAGATGAGCATGTGGGCACTGTGCATGGCACTGAAAGCCTTTCCTATAATCAGTTTCAGGTGCATTTTCATTAAATGTTGCTGATTTTAAAGTCAGAGTGTTCACCTTTTCACCCGTGAAGGCTATATAAATGAATGAAGACTAGAACGTTGGCAGTTCGATGCCCATCGTGTTCGGACGGAGTGGCTCAGTTCTGGACATGCCACTTACCCTTGGATTCAGTAACTACATTGTCCAAGTGCTAATGAAGCTTCCCCTAAGCAAGCCGTGATTTATTGGTTACGGAAATCTCACAAATCTGGCCTGCTTGTAGTTCTTGAGGCCAGAAGTTGTCAGCCCCCGGTGCAGGGCTTCATAAATTTTGTAGAAATGCAGCTAATAAATCCTGCGTTAGCTTTTGCACCGCACCCCTCCCTCCCCTTAGTCATCAGGGAGCTCCAAACGCCCCGCACTCCTGCCAGAGCTTGAAAGCTGATGTGTGTTGCTTTATAACGTGAGCAGAAAAGAGCAATGGAAAAGGAACAATGTTATTGTCAGTGTAGCACCGGGGAGGGGATAGAAGTCTACTATTAATATTGCTAATTCTTTAGATAATTCAGTATTGGGGTTTGCACCTAAACTGTTGGGTTGCTTTACAAAATATTGAGTCTGCCCAGCACCACTGGCAGCACTGGCTGCCACTAAACATATACTGTATTAGGGTAACTATTATAATAATGTCTCTGTATCTGTAACCTTGTTATGAGATAAGGGGGCCCAGCCTGAAGGCCAGTTAAGGTGAGAATTGGGGTGAGCGCTTATTTGTGCCCTGTATCAGGGTCCCGGTTACCCCAATGTTTCTATATATTTGTAACCTTGTTATGAGCTAAGGGGGCCCAGTCTGAAGGCCAGTTAGGGGGAGATTTGGGGTGAGTGCTTATTTGTGCCCTGGGTACCCTGGGAACTGTATCAGGTTCCCTGTTACCCCAATGTTTCTATATATCTGTAACCTTGTTATGAGCTAAGGGGGCCCAGCCTGAAGGCCAGTTAGGGGGAGATTTGGGGTGAGTGCTTATCTGTGTCCTGGGTACCCCTGGAACTATAGCAGGGTCACTGTTACCCCAATGTTTTACTATATCTTTATCCTAGTTATAAACTAAGGGAGGGGGCATATATATATTTTCAGATCCAATATTTTCAAACACACTGAATCTGTGTTCAATAATTTTCATCCCACCATATCTTGGTTCTTTATAAAGGACCCACACTTGATAGCAATAACCCATATTATATATAAATTATTCTTTGTAAACTTGACTCCTGCACAGATTTTTTACCTGAATGAATATATATTTAACCAATCATTACTTCTAAGGGGAAAGTAATTATAATTCCCTTATGCATTTCCAGGCAGGGGTTATTAGTGTTATATTTATTACAGATATGCACCCTTACAATTATATTTCATTTGCGGGAAAAAATAGACCTCTTTATATAGCTGTAACATGCATGCTGGTGTCAGACAAGATTAAACAATTATGGGAAAATGTCAGTGAAAACACAGCAAAATTCAGCATTTACTTTGCGTCTATACATCCAGACAGATGCAGTGAAACACTGTAATTAGAGATTATAGAGATTATAAACCTGCAACGCTGCAGTTGCTTTCTGTCGGCAGGTTCAGGAAGAGGTATTTCTGCAGCTGGAGGGTCACAGGTTAATGTTTAACTATATATATATATATATATATATATATATATATTCATATATATTCAGGTATAGGATCCCTTATCCGGAAACCCGATATCCATAAAGCTCCGAATTACAATTACAATTAGACTCCATTTTATCCAAATAATCCAAATTTTTAAAAATGATTTCCTTTTTCTGTGTAATAATAAAACAGGACTTTGTACTTGATCCCAACTAAGATATCATTAATCCTTATTGGAAGCAAAACCAGCCTATTGGGTTTATTTCATGTTTAAATGAATTTCTACTAGACTTAAGGCATGAAGACCCAAATTATGGAAAGATCCGTTATCCGGAAAACCCCAGGTCCCGAGCATTCTGGATAACAGGTCCCATACCTGTAGATACAGGCATGGGATCCGTTATCCGCAAATCCATTATCCAGATAGCTCTGAATTATGGAGAGACCCATAGACTCAATTTTACCAATTTTTTTCATAAATTTTTATAAATGATTTCCCCTTTTCTCTGTAATAATAAAACAGTACATTAAATAAACCCAAATGGCATTGATTTGCTTCTCGTAAGATTTAATCTTATTTTGGATCGGGTACAAGGTACCGTTTCTTTAATACCGACAAAACGGAATCTCTGTATTCTAAAAATCGGAATTATTTGATTGAAGTGGAGTCCATGGGGCATGGCCTTTCTGTAATTTCGGGGGGCTGGATAACGGGTTTCCGGATAACGGATCCCAATACCTGTATGAGAGAAATGAGAACGCCGCGTGACTGCATGGAATCCAGTGTAGTCTGCATTGCATCTGCTCTATTTTATAGGTGTAAGAATGAAAGAAACAAGGGAGGCAGGATACAATATACAATTCTACATCCATTTCTATGGCTGGAAGCTTTTTACTGAGAAGCTAGAGATGCTTCTAAAGTGACCTTTTTAAAGATACAGCAGGCTTGTTTGCTTTGCCTGTTTGCAGGGCACTATACAGACACATGCAACTTGCTGCTTGTGCATGGGTGGGTTGTCCTCTCCCTGGGAAGCGTCTACCCCTGCATTAAAGCATCTCTCCTCCGAATGGTATATTCCAGCGTGCAGCCAACTAAATCCGTCAGCTGATGCTGCCCCTGCTCTCTCCTCGTTACTTAGATTCCTTCTTTCATTGCAGCTCTCACTTTCTCTTCCAAACTGGATTAACAGGCAGCTGGGCATGCGGCGCGTCCCTGCCAAACGCTGATGTGCCTTCTTCACCTTCTCGCCTCTTGGGGCTTATTTTATTCTCATCAACTTCCCTCTTCTCCCTCACTCCGTTGACTTCGACCCTGTCGCCCCCGGGGATGGGTTCCAATTTTAACGACGTTGTGAAGCAGGGTTATGTCAAGATCAGGAGCAGGCGTCTTGGTGTAAGTCTTCCTCTTCTTCTTCCTCCTCTTCTTTATATGTTTTTCAAGTGTTATTCTCTTATTTCCTAATGAAAGACAATGACTGCTCTTCTTGGGTAAGAGGCTTGTCTTGTCTTGCCAGGGTTGGTTTAACCTCTTAGTGTCTGGATTAACTCAACTCAATTTCTGTTGCTTCTACACGTTCTATATAAGGAGAAACAATGGGTTATTTAATAGCTTAAAGAGTGCACACGTTGACCCCCATAGCGTTCACCCAATTGCCTGTCCGTAGGAAACCTCAGGAGTTTATAGTAGGTTGTATGTACGGAATGTCTGCTCTGTCCTTCTGTCTGACATATATAATGCTCTTACACATTGTGCGATAGACTCCTTAATGCACACAGTGCCCAGGGGATATTGTGTGTCTGCATGATGGATTGGCTGCAGGTAAAGAAGGACAGGAGGACGCAGAATCTGTCAGATATTCAATGAAGTCTCTACTAATTTGTGTCTTTGTTCCCCCGCTAACCCCATAAATGCACCTGCTGTTCTCCCAAAAGCAATTGCTTTTTTTTTTTTGTCTATCTGACTAATAGAATCTACATGGCTGAGAGAATAACTGGCTGGTATAGCCTTAAATATCACTAGGGGATAACTCTGGCTACACCTCAACACACCACAATTTCATGCAGCAGGAGTAGGATTGCTATAATAAGAGGTGAACTTTTTTTTATTTATTTTTTTTTACCTAGGGGGAGTAACAGTATCCATTCCATCATCTAATTGTTGTGGGGGTGTAATAACAGGGTGTTGTGCTATAATTGTTTTCATTTCTGCCGGTGTTTATGATGAACTGTCAAATAAAGCACCCCTTCATAGTAAGCTTGGAGTTAGTGCAAACTATAACTATGTTAAAACATTAACCCTCTGTGAGTAGGATTCAGATTATATAGAGATAGAGAGATTATATATCTCATTAAGGAATAGTAGCCTCAAAAAAAAATTCGATTTATTAACTTTTTTTTTTTTAACCAATTTCTAGCGCCAAGGAATTAATACTAAACATATTGATTTATGTAACATTATATATTTTAAAACTACTGCAGAGTTGTTTACTAGTCTGCAGTGATGTAAACAGTTTCAATTACGATCTTGGACATCTGCAGTCTGAATGCTTTCTTATAAAGATAGCTAGAATCTCAGCTGCCATAAAGCAGGGCAGGACTGCTGCTTATAATGGGGATCAGATAGGATCTATGCAGCCACTGGGACAGAATGATCTGTTATACAGATAGCTAGAATCTCAGCCATAAAGCAGGGCAGGACTGCTGCTTACAATGGGGATCAGATAGGATCTGTGCAGCCACTGGGACAGAATGCTCTGTTATACAAATAGCTAGAATCTCAGCCATAAAGCAGGGCAGGACTGCTGCTTACAATGGGGATCAGATTGGATCTGTGCAGCCACTGGGACAGAATGCTCTGTTATACAGATAGCTAGAATCTCAGCCATAAAGCAGGGCAGGACTGCTGCTTACAATGGGGATCAGATAGGATCTGTGCAGCCACAGGGACAGAATGCTCTGTTATACAGATAGCTAGAATCGTAGCTGCCATAAAGCAGGACAGGACTGCTGCTTCCAATGGGGATCAGATAGGATCTGTGCAGCCACTGGGACAGAATGTTCTGTTATACAGATAGCTAGAATCTCAGCCATAAAGCAGGACAGGACTGCTGCTTACAATGGGGATCAGATATGATCTGTGCAGCCACTGGGACAGAATGCTCTGTTATACAGATAGCTAGAATCTCAGCTGCCATAAAGCAGGACAGGACTGCTGCTTACAATGGGGAACATTTTTATCACATCATATTGTAATTTATTCTGTAAGGTTTGGAGGAAACAGAAATCATTCACTTACCACTAATAACACTGTAGGAACAAATTGGTCGGCCTGTTTTTTTTTTTTCGTTTTTTTTTTTCCTCCTTGCTGCATTGCTTTTAAGTAAATTATGGTGTGGATAAGATCCCATAGCTGGAGAAACAGAACCTAATGGAATAACTCATTTAGTTTATATTAATGGAAAAGCGCTGACTTAGAAGTATAGGCTGCCACACTATGCAGGCAACATTCTGTATTCAGTTAAGGGAGGGTAAAGCTTCTGAAAGGCTGACTTTTCTGTGCACCCCGTGGAGCTTTTTAGGGTCACAGACTTAAAAAAAAAATGTTGAATGTCTTCAGCAATGATCGATCATATGAAACCAAGAAAACAGAATAAGTAGAGACTCTCATCCTGATCCTGTTGCATCAGTTGGGTCAATGGAGGGGCGAGACAAGGTCTGGTCAGCAGTGTTGATTAATTAGTACAGACCCACCTTTGCCATAAACCCTTTATTTTATGCTGGAGAATGCTGGGAATTTTACTCCATCATGATTTGGTTGGAGCCACACTGATATGGAAGGTTTATGTCCAATTTAATAAACCATAAACTTCACCATTGAGCATCAGATTCACTTAAGGGCGAATTGTTGCCAGCGAACGCTTCGCACACATTACACCACGTCGCCAGTTGCAAATTCACTACCACTGCGCTAATTCACTAAATTGCGATCTGGGAGCTGAACGCTGGCGACTTTTTGCTAGTGTTACTTCAGTATTTCATAGCGAACATGTTCTGGCATTCATTTGTGGCTAGCGAAAATTCACTAGTGTTCTTCTTTAAAGTTGTATGGATGTCTTTATTATAGGGATGCACCGAATCCACTATTTTGGATTCGTCCGAACCCCCGAATCCTTTGTGAAAGATTCGAACCGAATCCGAATTTGCATATGTAAATTAGGGGTGGGAAGTGAAAAATAATTTAACTTCCTTGTTTTGTGACGAAAAGTCACGCAATTTCCCTCCCCAACCCTAATTTGCATATGCAAATTAGGATTCGGATTCGGTTCGGCCGGGCAGAAGGATTCGGCCGAATCCTGCTGAAAAAGGCCGAATCCCGAACCGAATCCTGGATTCGGTGCATCCCTACTTTTTTATAAATGTTGGTGCAAATGCTTGAAGTTACCACTTTTTATTAGTGATGGGTCGGCAACAGGAGAAGAAATTCACGAAACCGCCGCAAAAATTGGACGCCAGTGTTAGAAACGGACACCGACGTCAAAAACGTGATGCCGGCGCCATTTCGTGAATTTTTCTAAGTTTTGCGAATTTCACAGGAAATGCCCCAAATTCGCCCATCACTACTTTTTATTACAAATGTCCAGGGAGCCCACTGTAAAATGAATGTCTGGAGAAAAACGGTTAGCCAAAAAATTTAAGTTAGGACTAATTTAAATTAGGACTTTTGCAGGCAATCCCGCTTAAAAAAAGGAAAAGTCGCCAGCTTTTTTTTGAACTTTAATGCATTTTCGACACACAGGATATGATGTTAGTGGCAGAAGATTGAGGAATATCTAGTTTTTTTTAGTACTCTGCCGAAAGAGGTAACATTCTGTAAAATACGCACTTTAGTGAATGACCTTTTATCAGAGCCAAAAGTCGCCTAGTAAAAGAGTGCGAATGAACGCTAGCGTTAGTCTGTTTCGCTAGCGAATTGGCGCCTGCACCTGTTAATGAATTGGCGATGTCCCTGCGGGTGGCAGCGCTGCAAGATTTTCACTAGCGTTAGCCACTTCGCCCTTTAGTAAATCTGCCCCCTACAGTCTACTTAGTCATTTGCATTTTACAGTTTGTTGCAAAGAAAGACTTTCACTTAAATTGGTCATAATGGACACTTATGGGGCCTTTATACTCCAAGGCAGTTCAGGGTTGTCCCTATAATTACAGCCCAAGGAGATTCTATCAATTAATTTCAATAGCAAGAACTCTCATGGATTCTCCTCCACATAGTGATTGTTTTAAGCCTCTGAGACTGTAAAAGTGGTTCCTTGACCGTGGAGCTGCTACTCTAGGGCATACTTGGTGGCTTGGTTGGGTTGGGGTGGGGTGGGGTGGGGCAGCTTGAAGGTCAGTTTTGGACATATTTGGGGGGATGTCAGTTTGCTGTCTTAGATACTTCAGTAAGCCCAACTTGGAGGTCACATAGAACAATAGTATATTCCTGGAACTGGGGCTTTAGTTCAGCAATGTCCTCACGTGATTGCAAACTTGCTATGGACTAAGATTGCCCTTAAAGTTGGGACTGAACCAAATACGTCCAATAATATTCTATTTAATATTCTATTTTATTTAATAATATTTAATATATTTCATTTAATGTAATTTAAGAATATTTAATTTTCTATTCGATTTAATAATATTCTATGGAATATAAATAGCAAAAGTAGGGGAATAGCCTTTATTTTAAAGTTAAATGTATAGGATTGTTTTGCCTTCAATAAGGATGAATGCACATCTTAATTTGGATCAAGTACAAGGTACTGTTTTATTATTACAGAGGAAAAGGAAATCATTTTTAAAATGTTTAATCATTTGATTAAAATTAAGTCGATTGGAGATTACTTTTTCTGGATAATGGGTTTCCGGATAACAGATCCCATACCTGTAGTTGAATGTCTCCCCCCTACACTTCCCATAATTCCCAGCAAGTATTAATATAGGCTAAAAGTAATTAACACTGCAAAAAAAAAAATGCTTTAACCTGAAGGTATAGGCTTTATCTTTCTCCATTCCACATTCCACGATAATGTAGGGGGAAAAAATGCAATAAAAAATAGCTACTTAATTTTCTGAAGGTCACTGTGAGAAATCGGTGACATTTTCCTACTCTCTGCTTTTCAGATATTTTTAAGCCATTTTTCTTTTAAGAAAAGCCGTGGTTTCCACAGTGATGAAAAATTGCCTCAAGATGTATTGGAATTTGTTGCAACTGAGTTTATTTGTTGTAGTGGGAAAGAATGGAGATTGTGCTGAAAACTGCTTGGGAACTATGGAGGCAAGAGAGGTGCTAAGCTCCCCATCTGTATTTTGTTTATTAGAGTCACAACAAGAAGTAGAAGATGACTTTTTTACTAGTTTAATATTCATCTTCTTTCTCCAAAAACCATCCAATATATATACAGTATACACAAAACACACACACCCTGTATGGCCAAAAGTATCCAGACACATTTTTATCTGGAGACTCCTTCTTAAAATTCCATGTTCTTATTTGGAACAGTCTCTGATCAATTCCAAACTGTCTCCAATCTCCATAAGCAATGTCAGCAGAAGAACTATTTGTAGGGAGTGTGAATTTTTTATGGCTGGTTAGAGGCCAACAAACCTAACGTCACTATGTGAATTGTTGGTTGGAGAAGTGTAAAGGCACCACCATTGGCTTTGGAGAAGTGGATTTTGGAGGAATTGGAATAATGGTCTGGGGCTGTTTTCATGGTATGTGTTCGGGCCCCTAGTTCCAAAACTGCAGGGTACATTCTTAACACTTAGGTGATTCCTACTTATGGAACAATAGTCCCAAAAAGCCAGGTCCGTATTGAATGAGTTTGCTGAGGTGGAAGTGAAAGACTCTAACTGCACAGAGACCTGCCTCAATCTATTGAACTCCAAAACCCTTTAGGATGAAATGGAAGCCTAACTGTGAGCCAGGCCTGAACCCCGACATCATTGCCAAATGCTCTTGTGGCTGAATGGAAACAACTCCCACTAGCAATGTTCAAACATCTAGTGGGAACATTCCCAGAAGAGTACAAACTGTTATAGCAGCAAAGGGATGAACAACTTCAACTTAACCTCCTTGGTTTGGAACAGCAACAGGTTTTTGTCTACTTTTGGCCATGGATACGTTGGAGTTAGTCTACATTTGGGAGGAATAAGCCACTAGGTGCAAAAGCTGCTTTGATCAAATTGCATATTTGCCCCATACCCCATAATAGCAGTTACATTCATTGTCTAAATTTCAGACAGGTGGCTTTTACTTAGACTTATTTACAGCTCTCTATATCTGATGCTTGGCATTTTACTTTTTTAGCCCATAGTTCATCATTTATTAATTTATTGTGGTCACTTCCTGCACAGTACATTTTTTTGTATAGTTGTATTCATTTGGAGAAAGTACAGTATGAGGGTATAGATTTGTGTGTGCCCAGAGCATTGGCGCACTATAAAAACATATTAATATTAATAATAATTCCTTCTCTGTATATTTGTATTTATACATTTGGGAAGGAGGTGCCATATTGTTTCCCTTAGATAGTACAGTATGAGGGTATAGCTTATTGTGTGCCCAGAACATTCCTTCTCTGTATATTTGTATTTATACATATGGGAAGGAGGTGCCATATTGTTTCCCTTAGACAGTACAGTATGAGGGTATAGCTTATTGTGTGCCCAGAACATTCCTTCTCTGTATATTTGTATTTATACATATGGGAAGGAGCTGCCATATTGTTTCCCTTAGACAGTATAGTATAAGGGTTTTTATTGTGTGCCCAGAACATTCCTTCTTTGTATATTTGTATTTATACATATGGGAAGGAGCTGCCATATTTTTTCCCTTAGACAATACAGTATAAGGGTTTTTACTGTGTGCCCAGAACATTCCTTCTCTGTAAATTTCTATTTATACAAATGGGTAGGATGTGCCATATGGTTTCCCTTAGACAGTGTAATATGATCATAGCTTATTGTGTGCCCAGAACATTCCTTCTCTGAATATTTGTATTTATACATAGGGGAAGGAGGTGCCATATGGTTTCCCTTAGACAATACAGTATGAGGGTATAGCTTATTGTGTGCCCAGAACATTCCGTCTTTGTATATTTGTATTTATACATATGGGAAGGAGCTGCCATATTGTTTCCCTTAGACAATACAGTATAAGGGTTTTTATTGTGTGCCCAGAATATGTCTTCTTTGTATATTTGTATTTATACATATGGGAAGGAGCTGCCATATTGTTTCCCTTAGACAATACAGTATAAGGATTTTTACTGTGTGCCCAGAACATTCCTTCTCTGTAAATTTCTATTTATACAAATGGGTAGGAGGTGCCATATTGTTTCCCTTAGACAGTGTAATATGATCATAGCTTTTTGTGTGCCCAGAACATTCCTTCTCTGAATATTTGTATTTATACATAGGGGAAGGAGGTGCCATATGGTTTCCCTTAGACAATACAGTATGAGGGTATAGCTTATTGTGTGCCCAGAACATTGTTTCTCTGTATATTTGTGTTTATACATTTGGGAAGGAGGTGCCATATTGTTTCCCTTAGACAGTACAGTATAAGGGTATAGCTTATTGTGTTCCCAGAACATTCCTACTCTGTATATTTGTATTTATACCAATGGGAAGGAGCTGTCATATTGTTTCCCTTAGACAGTACACTATGAGGGTATAGCTTATTGTGTGCCCAGAACATTCTTTCTTTGTATATTTGTATTTATACATATGGGAAGGAGCTGCCATATTGTTTCCCTTAGACAGTACAGTATAAGGGTTTTTATTGTGTGCCCAGAACATTCCTTCTTTGTATATTTGTATTTATACATATGGGAAGGAGCTGCCATAGTGTTTCCCTTAGACAGTACAGTATGAGGGTATAGCTTATTGTGTGCCCAGAACATTCCTTCTCTGTATATGTGTATTTATACATATGGGAAAGAGCTGCCATATTGTTTCCCTTAGACAATACAGTATAAGGGTTTTTATTGTGTGCCCAGAACATTCCTTCTCTGTATATTTGTATTTATACCAATGGGAAGAACCTGCCATATGGTTTCCCTTAGACAGTGCAATATGATCATAGCTCATTGTATGCCCAGAACATTCCTTCTCTGTATATTTGTATTTATACATATGGGAAGGAGGTGCCATATTTTTCCCTTAGACAGTACAGTATGAGGGTATAGCTTATTGTGTGCCTAGAACATGCCTTCTCTGTATATTTGTATTTATACATATGGGAAGGAGGTGCCATATTGTTTCCCTTAGACAGTACAGTATGAGGGTATAGCTTATTGTGTGCCCAGAACATTCCTTCTCTGTATATTTGTATTTATACCAATGGGAAGGACCTGCCATATGGTTTCCCTTAGACAGTGCAATATGATCATAGCTTATTGTATGCCCAGAACATTCCTTCTCTGTATATTTGTATTTATACATATGGGAAGGAGGTGCCATATTTTTCCCTTAGACAGTACAGTATGAGGGTATAGCTTATTGTGTGCCTAGAACATTCCTTCTCTGTATATTTGTATTTATACATATGGGAAGGAGGTGCCATATTTTTCCCCTTAGACAGTACAGTATGAGGGTATAGCTTATTGTGTGCCCAGAACATGCCTTCTCTGTATATTTGTATTTATACATATGGGAAGGAGGTGCCATATTGTTTCCCTTAGACAGTACAGTATTTCACTGGTGATCAATTATAGTTGAATCTTGATGTTCTGATACAATTTTCTAACAGACTTAACTTTGACATATTTAGGGTCTGTGAGTTTGAAGTCTTCCTCAGATAAATATAGTATAAAAATATTACCTTATAATCCAATCTTATTTATAGATCTTAAAAAAATGTTTTTATGCTGAGATTTTATTTTCCATTGTGCTAATTAACAGCAGGTGAAATACAATTTTTCCTGGCTGTGAAAATGGTGGGAAAAAAACTTCTATGAGGCTGAAGAGAAGTTACGGGTAAATTGCAGAGGAATTCTCTAAAATTAACAAGCTGATAACCGAGGAGCGAGCGAATGCTGAGGAGAATGATATGGTGATGGCCTCAGTTAAAAACTGGGGACTGCTTTGAAATGCTGTGTCGGGATCACTGCCAATTTGTACTCTACAGATGTATTTTGGAAATAGTCCAACAGCTGCAAAATGATTTAGACGTCTTGAGAAATGTAATCTGCTCTTCCAATGGTTAGGTCTGTTGCTGGGAGTACGATGGGCTGGCTTCCAAGTGGACCCACAAGTGAGAATTCATGGGATGGAATCCTTGAGTCTTCCAAATGGCACTGGATTAAAGGACGAAGCTTGGTTGTGCACACATGGTGTGAATAACGAAATCCCAACACCTCTGGAGATTCCTCTTCCTCACAGTGAATGTTGCCAACCTTTACCTTCAGTTTCTCAATCGTTAAATATATAGTTGTTCACATGTTGTGACCTTATTTTAGGTCACCAGGAGTCTTAAAATGAGTATGGGTTCAACTGTACTCTTGGGTATTAATAGGTCAGAAGCAGGCCTGGACTGAGAGTCAAAATAGGCCCTGCCATTCTAAGTACACAGAGGCCCCAACATCCCCCTACCAGCCCACTATATGGTAACTTTCTATGGAACCATACACGCAGCCCCTCTGGCATTTGCCATAACCCACAGATTGCCAGTCCCGGCCTGGTCATAAGCAACCAACCCATTAGAGCAGGGATCCCCAACGTTTGCTACCCCTAAGCAACATTCATATGTAAAAGTAGTTGAGAAGCAACGCAAGCATGTGACTTTAAAGGACTGGACAGCTGAAGGTGATCCAATATTGTTGATTCTGTTAAAGTTTGAATATTCAGTTCAGCTCCTATGTTTTGGGGTGTATTTATAGCTTTTGCTTTGTAAGAATTGGGACAGTTGCTTTTGGTAAATATGGAAGCGATCATTTTTACCCAGAACTTCCCATTCTAGACCTATCTTAAATCAAGATCCTTTAAAGATAAAGATTAAAAATAAAATACAGTGATTACAGTTGCCTCCCATTTTTGCCCTACATTTTAAATATGTTTATAATTTTAACATAAAAAGATATGAAGAATGAAAATTAGTGGAGCACTGAAGTATATATGGCTAGAATTTATTTATTTTGTATACTGATCGTACTGAACCAGTCCAGAGGTTCAGCAGTTCTATAACAGTAATGATCCAGGCCTTCAAATTTGTCCCCAGCAGCTCCCAATCTTGGATCTTGTTAGGCTGTCTTTTGTGTCAATGACACTGCACATGCTCAGTGTGCTCTGGGCAATTTAAAGGAGCACTGATGTTCATATGGCTATAATTTATGTATTTTGTATACTGATCGTAATGAACCAGTCTAGAGGTTGAGTAGGGATGGGCGAATTTTTTCGCCTAGTTTCGCCAAAAAAATGATGCCCATAGACTTGTATGGAGACGTGCGTCAAAAAACAAAGACGCGCGACAAAATAATTTCGCCGTGCGACAAATTTTTTTTTGACGCCCATAGACTTTAATGGGTGTCTGCGACATTTCGCCGGTGGCGAATTTTTGGCGAAACGAAACGGGTCAAATTCGCCCATCCCTGAGGTTGAGCTGTTCTTTAACAGTAATTATCCTGTCCTTCAAATCTGTCCCCAGCAGTTCCCCATCTTGGATCTTTTTAGGCTGTCTTTTGTGTGTCAGTGACACTGCACATGCTCAATGTGCTCTCGGCTGCTGTTGAGGAGCAAGGAAAATGAGATTAGTCCAAAAAGCTGATGCTACAGGGCTGATTATAAATTTTGTGTGTATATAATATTGGGAGTCCCTCCTTAAGCTCATGTAGGTGACAAAAGCTCAGAACATGTGCTGACAATCAGCCAAAAAGAAGATGGGTAACTACTGGAGGCCTTGGGATAGTGCAGGGCCTTTGGTGGCCTTGGGCTCATACAAAAGTCTGAAACATACAGAAAGATGTAGAATTTCTAGATTTTTTTTTAGATTTCATTCTAATTTAAGTTGTTTCCCAGAAATTGGGAATTCAATTCAAAATGTGTTTATTTGCCCCAGTACTAAATGCCTTCTACTGCATCAGTAATATATTTCAGTATGGTGAAGGAGAAAAGAACTGAGCTTGTCCATTCATTGGTCTCTTGGTTCTTTTCAAATGTGTTTTCACTGCTTAGGATTTCTATGTTTTTTTTAGGAAATTGAATCAAATCCTTTCTTGGCAATGGGAAAAGAGATGGGCCCTAATGGAAATCCAAAGATATACTTTGAATCGTATAATAAAAAAGAAACATTTTGCTACTCACAGACGTATATTGAATTTTATGCTTAATGTAAAGGGCCCGGGAACAACCAATGAGAATCCATTTTTTCCCATAAAGTCTGCATTAAAGTAGACATACTGTCAATTCAACGTTGATGGAGCGTAAGTAATATTGCATTAGCTGTTTTACATCCGATGGGGAAAAGCTACTTTCCTTGCCATGACTGATTCCTGGTCTGGTGCTTTTTAGCCCTCTGTAGGAAGAAGGAAAGATGACTGCAAAAAAGATTTCAGAATATGTGATTCTTTTTCTCTTACAAATGTTGCTGCAGTCATCTTCCAATGGGTCTATCGGCCTGCAGTATGATCCAATGAGGCCAAATGATCACTGACTTGAACCAGTGCTGATAAATCAGGCAAAGGCCCTCTTGCCATCTTAAAGCTTGCTCTCCTATTTTTATACAAAAAGCTCAATAAATATACCATAGACTGCATTTCAACTGTTGAAGGAAGAACTGATAAGCACAAAGAGTTAGAGCTTTGTGGGATTGGGGGGAGGGGCTGATCTGCTGATGGATTTTGAAGGAATGTTTGTCATTTGTGGCGGATAAAATTGTATTTCCTAATCCTCTTTTTCTAAACCCATCAAAATATCCAAGACAAGTAGATTAATCAGGGCAAATCGATAAAATTCAACAAGCACTCCAGGCTTCGATTGCTAATGGAGGCTAAAGTGGAATACATTTGTCATTTTTTTTATTCCAAGGATGCACATTTTTTTTTCCTTGAGTAATTGTGCATGTGGGAAAAGTCATCACAACATTTTACGAAAGCCGTTGGGCACAAGTTATACTAATAAATGGGTGCAAAATGTGAGGCGGTTTGTAAATCCTGCCCAAGTTGAATTTGCATAATTAAGGGCACCAAAAGCGTTTAGTTATGGGCATATACACTAAATAGCTGAAAGTAGGGGGTGCCACTTATGCCAATTATGCCAATTATGGAAAATGGTTATTTAGTTCAAAGCATTACAAATGTACTGCTTCATACAATGACATTCTTAACAATTTGTGCTTCATTCTTTGTGCAATCTTTGGAGAAGATTGTCCTATAGTGTCAAAAAGTGAGGCCCATACAGAATGGGTTGTTTCAGTTGAAGAACTTGACTGCACAGAGCCTTGATTGTGAGCCAGACCTGATCCCCAATATCAGTGCCCATCCTCACTAATACTCATTGCTGATGAACCCATAGAAGAGGCTAAACCATCATTGCGGATAAAGTAGGTAGGATTTATATCAATCACCAGAATCCAGTTGAACCTGCTACTTAGTAGATACTAGACCACTAATTGTTCATCTGAGAGGTGACCAGAGAGTTGAGTCACAAATTGGAGGCACTATTGTTAGGCAGATGTTTGGGAAACCGATTAGGACATAACGTTGCTTGAGAGAATTGGTCGTTCTCAAATAAGTTATTAGGACTTTGGGTCTCAAGTAGATTCTTAGGGAATATTTCATGGTTTGGAGGGAAGAAAACAGTCTGTGATAAACTCCTGCATGAAGAGAAAATGAATAGCAACAGACACTCTGGGGTAAATTTATCAAAGAGTGAAGTTCCGCCACTAGAGTGAAATTCCACAGCTCTCAATTCATTTTTATGGGATTTTGAAAGGCGTATTTATCAATGGGTGAAAGTGAAAGTTCACCCTTTGATAAATACGCCTATAAAAATCCCATAGAAATGCATGGAGAGTGGCGGAATTTCACTCTAGTGGCGGAACTTCCCTATTAACTTCACTCTTTGATAAATATACCCCCTCTGAGAGAGGAATGGTGAACATAAACTTGATTATTTCAGAAACGGTACAGAATTTTTAATTGATTGTATTAAGAAGGTACGCTGATGCTTTTATTACATTTTCATTTTCGCGATAGTTCCCCTTTAAGGTCCCATGACTTTAAGGCTTAAGATTTGGTTCATCTGGATTTAGTCCAGATTTGATAAATTAATATTCTTATTAGCCTGGAAAGGGGAAAAAATTCTAAACTGCCAAGGAAATAGTAGATTAGTAGAACAAGCCTCAGTGGGGATAATATATAATCTTAGTGGCATTCTACAAGCATGTGCATTTATTCTGCTAAACTGCAGTGATTATAAAGGGTTAATCAGGCGTTGATATGTTCAGACAAGTGTATTTAGTGAATTAGCAGAAAGCAGGTAGTCTATGGCCTTTCAGTCGTCTGCAGGGATGTAGATACCATGGCAATAATGCACTTGGGACCTGATCGTGAGTGGAGAAGCGGAAGATGTTTTTCTACAAGGTCAGGGGAGATGTCACATTCAAGGAGCCTTAAATCCATGTGGCTTATGGAATCACAGATGCCCGTCACTCTCTCTCTCTCTCTCTCTCTCTCTCTCTCTCACTCTGCAGCGTCTTTATTATCTGTGCCTAATCATGTTCCTGCGTGAGGTCTCTTATACCTTCCAACACGTCCCCAGGCCCCACGGAACCTGGATTTATTATTGATAGGGGAGGAGTCAGTTATTAATAGATGATTGTGATGTGCCAAGCTCTGACTTGGGATCATTTTATTAGATCCAGTGCAAGTGATTTTGATTGTAAATTCACACGGCAGCCCAGGGAAATTGAGGGCAGTTCTGCATATGAGAAGAGTGTACTGCCATGGGCTGGGGTAAGCTTCTTTAGGGAAAGAGTTAGGATAAGCAAACCCATGTACTTAAAAGTAGTGATGGGTGAATTACGGGCGTTTTGCTTTGCCGAAAAATTAGCGAATTTCCTGTGAAATGCGCAAAACTGCAAAAAATTCACGAAACTGTGCCGGCGTCCGTTTTTTTTGACAACGACGAATTTTCGCTGGCAAATTCAGCAGCGGTTTCGCAAATTTATTCGCCGCAAATTCCCTCCCATCACTACTTAAAAGACATGTATTCATATTGGCACATAGACTGGTATACAGACACTATCTTGCTTCTTCTTCAGTCTCCATCATATTTATGTACAGGTATGGGACCTTTTATCCAGAATGTTTGTAACCTGGGACTTTCCAGATTACAGAGCTTTCTGTAATTCGGATCTTCATACCTTAAGTCTACTAGAAAATCATGTGAACTTTAAATAATAGGCTGATTTTGCTTCCAATAAGGATTAATTATATCTTAGTTGGGATCAAGTACAAGCGACTGTTTTATTATTACAGAGAAAAAGGAAATCATTTTTAAATCTAAAATTTAATTGTTTGGGTCGAATGGAGTCTATGGGAGATGGAATTTCCGTAATTCTGAGCTTTCTGGATAACGGGTTTCCGGATAACCAATCCCCTAACTATTCTATGACCAGCTGGCTCTATAAATACTTTGTACTTTAAATAGTTAAAGGGCGATGGTATTGTTTATGTGTCCAGAAAGTTCCTTTTTTATTATGCTTATGTGTAGGAGGTGCCATACTGTTTACCTTTATGAATTACAGTACAAGGGTATAGATTATTGTGTTCACAGAATTTAGTGGTCATTTATTAAAGGTGTTGTTCAACTTAAAGTTACATTTTAGTATGATGTAGAGAGTGATATTCTGAGCCAAATTGCAATTGGCTTTCATGTTTTATTATTTGTAGTTTTTGAGTTATTTAGCTTTTGCCTGAACAAAAGCAATCTGGTTGCTAGGGTCCAAATTACCCCAGCAACCATGCACTGATTTAAATAAGAGACTGGAATATGAATAGGAGAGGCCTGAATAGAAAGATCATAAAAAGTACAATAACAATAAATGTGTAGCCTTACAGAGCATTTGTTCATCTGTGAACTTTTTCTTCGCGATGTAGTATTCACCAGCGAATGATTGTACATTGCGAGCAGCGCTAAACATTCGCAAAAATGCTATTTTAAATAACACTTGTGATTTTCACCCTTTAAGGGTGAATCATCCCTTCAATGCTCCAGCTACTTTATAACAGTGCATGGACAGAATGCTCTGTTATACAGATAGCTAGAATCTCAGCCATAAAGCAGGACAGGACTGCTGCTTACAATGGGGATCAGATAGGACCTGTGCAGCCACTGGGACAGAATGTTCTGTTATACAGATAGCTAGAATCTCAGCAATAAAGCAGGACAGGGCATATATATATATATATATATATATATATATATATATATATATATATATATATATATATATATATATATATATATATATTAACATTTATATATATATTAACATACTACGTAATAATAATTTGTTTTGACACTGCAAGACCCTTAATAATGTTTTTTTGATTAGTGATGGGCTAACTTGGGGCGTTTCGCTTCGCCGAAAAATTTGCGGTTTCATGCAAAATTCGCAAATTTTTCACTATTTTTGATTTCTGTTTGTATACATTGTTTTTTCATGCACAAGGGCAGCTACAAGGAAGCTAAATGGATATATATATATATATATATATATATATATATATATATATATATATATATACACACACACATATTTACGCACTATTTATTGACTTGAGGGACAGCTGGCCAAGCTGAGGTTCGCAGTGCTTTCTGACTGGCTAAATATAAACACATTTCATGCTGATAATTGCATGCATTTACTATCAGCAAAGATCATTTTTAATTAGGGTTCAATGCAAAGATTACATTAAAAGATGCTGACCTTCTGTCACATATGCAGAAAAGGGAAAAAATATCTCCTATATATAAGCTTCCTGAAATATTCATGCATATTAATTTAAAGAATGTGTGGGCAGCAAGTCTCAAAGGCTTGTCATCACTAAAGGAGATTAAATGTTAACAGAATATGTTTTGTTTTTTGTTGCGAGTCTTATCTCGTAGACTTATATGTAGCACAATGGTCCCAGAAAGACAAACATTGTTTCACTGTGCACTCTATCACTTGTATGTGGTTGAACTGACAATAGCACTCACTGAAATTGTTATAATATCTTTTTAAGATTTTTCTGGGTCACTAATGGTTCTGATTAAGGAACTTAAACACTTAGGCCGGGCTAAATTATATTTATACATATTGGAAGAAGATGCCATATTGTTTCCCTTAGACAGTACAGTATGAGGGTATAGCTTATTGTGTGCCCAGAACATTCCTTCTCTGTATATTTGTATTTATACATATGGGAAGGAGGTGACATGTTGATTCCCTTAGACAGTACAGTATGAGGGTATAGCTTATTGTGTGCCCAGAACATTCCTTCTCTGTATATTTGTATTTATACATATGAGAAGGAGGTGCCATATTGTTTCCCTTAGACAGTACAGTATGAGGGTATTGCTTATTGTGTGCCCAGAACATTCCTTCTCTGTATATTTGTATTGTACATATGGGAAGGAGGTGCCATATTGTTTCCCTTAGACAGTACAGTATGAGGGTAAAGCTTATTGTGTGCCCAGAACATTCCTTCTCTGTATATTTGTATTTATACATATGGGAAGGAGGTGCCATATTGTTTCCCTTAGACAGTACAGTATGAGGGTATAGCTTATTGTGTGCCCAGAACATTCCTTCTCTGTATATTTGTATTTATACATATGGGAAGGAGGTGCCATATTGTTTCCCTTAGACAGTACAGTATGAGGGTAAAGCTTATTGTGTGCCCAAAATCTTGTGTAATCTTGTGTAATCTTGTGCATGCGTGCTTCATTAAAAAGAAGCACAGAGCGAGTGGAAAAGGCGGGGCGGGGAGAAGAGGAAAGCAGAGAGTCACTGGGCCGGGAGCAGACACTATTGCGCAGAGCAGGCCGAGCCTTCCCAGCTCATTACAAACTTTTAGTGGCGCAGAAGCGCACAATGGAGTGAGTTCTATGGTAACCGGGTTTTCTGCAATATTTTATTGTTTGCACCGCACGCATGCTCACAAATCCGGCTCCGCACACAAATGCGGCACGCCGCAGCGGCGGGGGGGCCGGAGGGGCAGCAAGCCCCCAGTCCGACCCTGAATTGTGTTCAGTTGACTGGTTAATGCAATAAGGGGAATGATGAATAGGGTCAAGCACAGTGAAAAGAACTCTTCTACTCCATAGAACCTGATGCCCTGAGGATGACAGACCCTGAAAAGTATGGCTATCCCTTTAATAACCAATTCCTTCCGTATAACCATATTAGAAAGTGTTTAGAATAGTTTTTCCCTTGCAACATTGTCTTAAGGGCTTTGCAAGTTTTTTCCCTTGTAATATTAAAGGGCATATTGCACCGGGTATATAGCAAACCTCAAGTGATGGTAGTGCATCATTAACTAGTACAACAAAGGAGAGGATTTAGGAGTGAGTCAAACTACAGAAGGATTAAGGTGGTTTATAGTAGATTATTTAAAAGCCACTAAGCAGTGTGGGCATTGAGAAAGCCTACGTGGATGCTAAACTACATAGACAAATGAATAAGTTGTAGAAATAATAGTTGGCTAGTTGGCTTTAATCTTCATTGAGATTCCAAATAGAACCTTTGATGAGCTCTTGAGATGTTCAGAGGGCAACTGAAATGAGACATTCTAACCAGTATACTTTAAACAATGGGATGGTGTGACTTAAAGGAGAAGGAAAGTCTAAAATCAAGTTAATCTCTAAGTTTTGTCCATGAAAAAATAATACCTTCACCACAAAGCATTCCCTCATTATTTTTTACATCAATCTTTGTGCTGCAATTGTTTTTAACAAAAGTTTAAACATGTATATAAAGTCATACCTATGCTGCAGTCCATAAATACTCCTCAATAGGGCACACGCATGCGCAGAACTTCTCAGCCGTGCCCTGCGCATGCGCACTAGGCTCCTGTCTTCCCTGCAAAGCGATGACGTTGAGGTCACGTGCTACCTCCGTAAATCATCGCTGACCTCTCTGCCCCCGCCTCAATCATTCAAACACCAATCGCACTCCTGCTTCCCTGTTGTTTGGAGACGCAGGGAAGCTTTGAAGCTCCTGCGCTCGCTCTGGATTTAATTTACAGTTTTCAGCGAGTGAGCGCAGGAGCTGAGGAATGCAGCAAAAATATAAATCAGCGTGCGGGTCTGTCTGAGGTCTGTAGAAATGGTAATTGAAATCATTACAGGATGCCACAAAATGTAATTGTTACAGGGCAATGCGCGTCACGGGGGGTTACGAAAGAGGCGCATGCACAGGAAGTGATGTGCATTTTGAAAATGGCGGCGCCAAAATCTTAACAGCACCGAAAGTTCTAAACGGGGCTGCACATCAACAGCAAGGATATTAGAGTTCCTAATCCGGCGTTTCAGGAGGGGGCCTGATGGCAAGCCTAATGAAGTAGGTCTAATTTTTTTTGTTTCCTTCTCCTTTAAGAGACAGAAATGCGTCAACAATATAGAACAGGACAGTATTTTTAAAATAACAAAAATATACGGTCAACAGGTGACTGTCCAAAGGTTAAGTGCCGTGGAGAAGCTCATGAGATAAAGTAGATGTGAGATAAAGTAGCACATGGGCTGATAAAGGCTTCCAACTCAGTCCCTGGCTAGCCAATATCTGGCAAGTTTGAAAATCCCAAGGGCCGCATCAGCAACTTGATGTGGTCCTTTCCTGATAGGTCTCCAAGGGCAACCTCACCAAAAGAGAGACTCTTTAGCTTAACATTAAAACACAAACATTAATGCCCTAAGAGGCCAGTAAGCACTTGGTAGAGAATTCAAGCTGATGCCAGAACTGACAACTTCCATCAAATTTTAACTTTTTTGAAGAGAGCAGACTAGAGAGGTTTATAGTTTTTTTTTTAACATTATATACAGTATATTAAAATTCTTAAAGCTTGATGTTCAGCTTGGGTGATAACATACAAAATTCTTTAGTAATGGCTGGGGAAAAAATAACAGGAATATAATGTAAAAGATGTGTGTACCAATCCATTAAAAATATATTATGGAAGTGCAGAGCCGAGACAGAAACATCCAAAGAGAATGGGATGCTCAGATATGAGAAAGTAATAGACAAACCTTGGTTGGTTGACTTGGGGAAAACAAGAGAATTATTTATGAAACTATATTAAAGGTCATTACTACAAACAACTTTATCAAGGGATCTTTTGTTCTTGAGGGCAATACAGTAGACCTAAAGGCATCGAGAAGATGAAAAAGAATAATCATTCCTCCTAAAGCAGCAAATCTCATTTTTTCCCCACTAAGACCCAACAAGATTCTCTACAACCAAGGCCTGAACCATATGAAACATCACTATTGAATATATCAATTTGGTTACGGATATCTAAGAATGTGAAAGATAAATATGCTTTTATATTGCCTTCACAAGTGCCACTGGAAATTGAGTATTTTTCTTAGAAACATTCAAAATGTAAAGTACTAGTTAGTTGGAACCTTATAAGCCATGGGTACATTCGCATGCATGGATTCTTACTAATTTAGTAAGAAGTCCAGAAATTAGGTACCAACAAGGGTTTTGGCAAGACGTAGTCGAAGATCAGGCAAAAAGGTCAAGGCAGGCGGCAGTAATCAAAGTAAAAAATCAGGCAAGAGTCAAAAACCAGGAATTCAAACACAGAATAAACGCTCCGGCAGGATCTGAAAACAGAAGCCAGCTTGGCCACTTTCAAAATGAAGAAATGGCTTTTTAATGGAAAGTTGGCGGCAAAATTCAAAATCCGCGCCAATTAATGACGTCATGATTCTCAGTGCCAAGATGCGAGTGTCATGACGCTCAGCATCAACCACAAGCGAAGTGACGGTGTCGTCAGTTTAAAGTGCCGGGCGCCCCTACTCCTACTGAAAATCTCTGTTGTCTACCTTTACCTCTACAATACAAAAATGTTTTTTTCCATCAAGGCAGAATTTTTTTTTCTTTAAACCCCCTTTGAGGTCTGGATTACCCATTAACTCTTAATAATGTTGCAGATATTGGAAAACATTGGCCTCCTTAAGCCCTAGTTTCAAGAATATCTGAAAAGAATAATAATCACTCTTCCCAAATTTAGACTGGGCCCCAGTGTCACTGCTATAAAGCCCCACAGATTGGGGACCGTTAATATACTACAACACATCATGGTGGTCTGGCATTTAAGATGAGAGAGTGATTGGATTTTTTCCTGTTGAAGATAGGAATAATTATGCCAGTTTGGAATCTCTGGCTTTTGAATTATTTACATTTTTTTGTCAGATGTGGAATTCAGCTCTTCAGCATGACTTCATTACCATCACAACCATATCATAGCAACCAGGTATCCAACTGAAAGTCTAGATGCATGAATAGTACCAGAGATCTGCACCAGATAGATAAGGAAAAATAAGACAGTGGTTCTTGTGGTTAAGATGGACAGACTGTACATGGTTAGATCTGCTTGTTTGGTCAGGTCACTATAGGAGTGGCTTCCCGGCCAACAATCAGATCACAATTGGGTACTACCAAGACCCTTAGAGAGAGGACAGTATTAATATGCCAGCGTGGTTCTTGCCCGATGGGATTTTCAAGTCTAACCAATCCACGTCTGCCCAATTTTCAATCAGATTTTGTTCAGATCAGGCAGGACCTAGTGAGACTTCATACAAGTATTGATAAGCTATGGGCTTGGTCTGGAGCAGGGGTCCCCAACCTTGTTTACCCGTGAGCCACATTCAGATGTAAAAAGAGTTGGGGAGCAACACACAAGCATGAAAAATGTTCCTGGGTGGTGCAAAAAACATGTTGTGTTTGGTCATTTGGTAGCCCCTATGAGGACTGGCAGTATACAGAAGGCTCTGTTCGACAGTACTCTAAACCAGTTCGACTCGCCTCTAAACCAGGAATTCAAAAACAAGCACTTGCTTTGATGACACTAGGATCAACATCCAAGGAGTTGGTGAGAAATATGTTGCTCACAATCCACTGATTTGAGTATTACTGGTCTAGAGGAATAGAGTAGGCATCTTTTACCAGCCCATCTGCTTGTTTGATGAGTTCACCAAATAAGTGGGATTTTCAAATCTAACCAATTGATATCTGCCCAATTTTAAGCTTCTTTTGGTTGCCAGGGGTCAGCAACCCAGACAACAAGATCACATTGACAGTTGCAGGCCAGAAAGCAGAAGAACTGGGAGGATGTATTTGTTGTTTGGCTTTCTTTTGTTTCTATAAAGGTGTTAATATATATATTTTTTGCACACACCGTTTTGATGTAAAGAGCCCTAGTCTGTTTGGTCATAATCTAGTTGGTAGCATGTGACTTGATTGGTAGAGACAGATCATGGACAGAACTGTAGAAATGACCCTTTAGACTAGATATTACCATTGGAATCCCATATAACATAAATGGTTAACACAAGTGATATACAGTAATAAAGGATGTGCAGACACACAGACCATCAACACATAAAAACAAATCAACAATTCTAATTAATACTCGGTTCTCAAGGTCAGTGACCCCAGAAACCTTGGAGAGTCATAAAAAATGGCATTATTTACAGCATACTAGAAATTAATTAAAAGGTGCACTTCCCCTTTAAACCACAAATAAAGCATACATGATTCTAATATAATTTGAGACTTTGACATATCAGGACCTTTACCCTCCTCCTGACACAAAAACACCCCATTAGATCTCCTGAAGGTGTCAGCTCTGTGGTCACTCAATGTTAAAGAGCATTCTAAGGCAGCTGCTCCTTGGAGACATCAGGAACCTTCGGTTAATAGGCTTTTTATATAGAATTTCTGATTCCTTCCCCTTGCTCTGTGGGTTTTTTTCCCCTTGCTAATTATTTCCTTGGGAATTTTCTTGGTCAATTATATGAATGATGAACAGAGCTGAGAACACAAACAGGTTTGAGACGCAGCGGGGCAGCATGCGTGATACGAGCATTAAACCGCCTAAACAAAAGACTCAAGCCAAGGGATCATCATAATGAAAGCATCATTGCTACAGTGTTATTTAAAGTGAAACCGCCATTAAATATGTATAATATAGTGGAGATTTAAACACGTTCTCAAGCGGTGAAGGATATTCTTTTGTTTTCATGACTGTGCTTCTAATCTCCGGCAAATAATTGGACATCTAATAAGGAAATCTATACATGCGACCGCATGAAATATGTTTTATAGGAAGGCTGTGATTTCTTCCACTGCTGCTTTTCTCACTCTAGATCTAGATTTAGTCATTCATCAATACATTCCTTAGTACAGGACTGGTGTATACATTTACTTGTACAGTAGCCCTATTTAATATAGTTTGCTAAGTACAGTACATGGGGTTGCTGTAGGCCTCCCTTTTGGATTTTCCAGTTTTCTATAGATACAAAGCTGTGTTTTTTAAACTTTGCAGGCCCAGTTTTTCTTTTCAAGTTTGCATATGCGGTCAATATCCAGAAAAAGTGCTTGTCCCATGTTTTCACCTTAATTAGCTTTCAGGTTAGCAGAGTGCCCAACCTCTGGCTGGTCATGAACATGAAGGAATGTTCTCTAATCATTTAGCACCTAGAACAAAAGATTCATAAAGCATATACAGTGGCCTACTGTGTGCAGGGTGGATATGTTTAGGAGATTGGATAGCTGAAACAATAACTGAAATAATCACATTCTAGTGTTGTCTTTGCTTTCTAATGGGGAGGTCCTTGGTGAAGTGAGGCCTTTATTTTCCATAGGGAAGGCCCTGGATGACATTTCCATTGAGGAGGTCCTTTGTAGTTTGTTCTTCTTCACTATTCAACGGGGAGGTCCTTCATGGGATAATCTTTACTTCCCATTTGGTAGGTCCTTGGCCAAATGAAGCCTTAACTTTCCATTGGGGAGGTCCTTGGCTAAATGTGACACACACACACACATATATGCACATAGCTATACAATCTATAAGTACTATCACATATATAAACATATATATTTAGATATCTACTCTAAACTAACTGTAGATCTTAAGATTGCTTTAGCCTTGGATATTATGCTTGTCCAAGAAGTCAACCAATCAAGCTCTGTGAACTTCACTTTTCAATAGGGAAGTCAATGGTTAATTGTGACCTTCACTTTGCAAAAGAAAAGGTCCATGGCCAAGTGTGTCCTTCACTTTCCAGTGGGAGGTCCTTCACCAAGTGTGGTCTTCACTTTCCAATGGGGAGGTCCTTGGACAAATGTGTCCTTCTCTTGCATTAGGGAGGTCCTTGGCCAAGTGTGGCTTCTCTTTTCAATAGGGAGGTCCATGGCATAGTGTGGCCATCTCTTACAATGAGGAGGTCCTTGGCCAAGTTTGGCTTCTCTTTGCAATAGGGAGGTCCTTGGCCAAGTGTGTCTGTCATACACAAAAGAGCTTTTCCTTTAAATCGAACACATCTTTTTTTGATTTTTTTTTTCTATCCTTTATTTAATGATGCCTCAAATAACGAGAACAAAACTGAAATCTATGCTGTGGTATCACATTGACAATATTAATTGCCGTCTATAATTGCTGCATGAAGGAGAGCTATACATTACCCTCCACCTACTCCCATTAATGAGTCACCAAGAGACCCACATAGCCGTTGCTGGGAGGTGCAAATGCTCAGAGCTTGGTAAACAAAATCACAACAAAGACAATAAATTCCCTTAAAGGGCCCATCAATAACATTTTACTATAGATCAGATTGACAGATCCCTGGAGTTAAAGGTTTCTATCCAGAAAAAAAAAAAATCAATGAAACATAATTCAATCGTGTTGTTAAAACAAATATTTGTAAGGCTGTGGGGGTGCAAAACGTTCTCAATCATTCCACTTGCGTTGCACAGGTGTCAGTAGGGCAGCACCTGACAGGTGGGAGTTCTTATAGCAGGTTACATTAGAGCACTCTACTTCTAGTTACATTAATCTCTCTCAAGTGTGAAAGAGGTCACTAATGTATGGCAATGGTGATCAGTATGTGTCGTATCTTCAAAAAACTCATCAAAAGAGGAAATGTCTGTTGCTGAAAACATGTATTCATCTCTCTCTTCTGGGGCTATAATATATATTTAATGTGACCCATTGAGCCTACTGCCCTAATGCCCTGTTGCATTTATTAGTAAGTGACTTTTTCCAACTGTTCAAACATATAAAGTAATTGCCCTTTTGGTCTGACTCGTTCTCCCCTCTGCGGCACTCAGCAAATCTCTGCTTATAGCTCATTTTTGCCCTCCCCTTTTTCCTCTCTTTTCTCACTTTAGGAGACTTTAACACATGCAGAATGGCTGAACTACAGCTAACCTTTAAGATATGGCTTCCCGTTCCGCCATGCACGGAATTCTAAAGAGCCACCAAGGTTTTAGAAAATGACTCAGAAGGCGAAGGAGACCTTTCAGGGCTGATTTAATTTGCTTAACGTCACATATCGGGCAATAAAAAGCAACCTCAGCAGTCTATACATCAATTTAAATTAGGAAATGCAGGAAATTGCAAGCGATCTATCACTCCCAGGAACACACAGGCACAATCACTGTTAAATATTAGCACATCAATATGTTACTCCGCACCCACTTTAAGGGACTGGAGACATTTTCCCTAATTTATGCTGTGCTGAAGAATATTAAGCTCCATTATATTCTATTAACGTTTATTCAGTAGGACACCCCCTGATATGCTATTGGGATTATGACATGGTCTAGTGGAATGTAGCCTTTTGGAATTTATTTGGGGATTTATAAGCACTAGGATTTTTTTTTCAGATTCTTTCTAATGACCTGATATTAGATTGTATGCTCTGCAGGACAGGAACTCGAGTTTGCATCTTTTTTTAACATGCAGTCATTGACTGAAATTTGTTGTCTCCATCTGAATGGCATGGAGCAGCCATGCTACTTGCCTGACTATTAGGGGCACATTTACTCGAGTGAATGAATAGAAGAAAAAATACTTGGAATTCTGAACGTTTTTTTTGGCTACTTCGACCATCGAATTGGTTGCTTCGACCTTCGACTACGACTTGGAATCGAACGATTCTAACTAAAAATCGTTCGACTATTTGACCATTCGATAGTCAAAGTACTGTCTCTTTAAAAAAAAATAGCCATGCTACTTGCCTGACTATTAGGGGCACATTTACTTAGCTTGAGTGAATGAATAGAAGAAAAAATACTTCGAATTCCGAACGTTTTTATTTGACTACTTCGACCATCGAATTGGCTACTTCGACCTTCGACTACGACTTCGACTTCGAATCGAACGATTCTAACTAAAAATCGTTTGACTATTTGACCATTCGATAGTCGAAGTACTGTCTCTTTAAAAAAAACTTCGACCCCCTACTTTGCCAAGTAAAACCTACCTAACCTACCCCATAGGCTTTCTAACAAATTTCTGGTCGAAGGAAAATCATTCTATCGATGGATTAAAAATCCTTCGATCGAACGTTTTTTCCTTCGATCGTTCCATCAAACGAATTGCGGTAAATCCTTCGACTTCGATATTCCAAGTCGAAGGATTTAACTTCGGCAGTCGAATATCGAGGGTTAATTAACCCTCGATATTCGACCCTAAGTAAATGTGCCCCTTAGTGTTGTCTATAGACTGTAAATAGCAATGGAAAGAAGTGCATTGTATTGGGAGGCACAATAGTTGGGTGCTCCAACCCTGGAGTCCTGTGTTCAATTCCAGCCAGGAGAGGTTTGTGTATTTTTTTTTCTGAGAGGGTTTCCTCGGGGGGCACTCTGGCTTCCCCCCAAACTCCAAAAACATATACGCAGGTTTATCATGTCTTGATAAATTTGGTCCCTGTGTGTGATTGTGAAAGGGAAGTTAGATTGTAAGCTACACTGGGGCAAAGATTGATGAAATACGGTTGTATATAGGGTTTTCAAGTAAAAGTATTTACAGTTTCACATAAAGAACAGTTATAATGGCAACAGCTAAGCTATTTATTCACTGACATCCTCTTCCTTATCATGTCAGCCTTGGGCCCAGCCACTAAAATAGAGCAAGGCTTCCTGTATTCCACCCACCACACATGACTCACAGGCACATGAACTCTACAAGCTTCTTATGTAAACTAATACTTCCCAAACAAGCTATATTGATTCTTTATTATGAAGAATTTCTGCAGAGAATAAATGGCTTAGATGGAAAAAACGTTTGATGCTTCATGTACTTGCATGACCTTGAGCAAGTTCCATTATCTGTTGGTCTTCAGTCACCAGTTTTTCATTATAATACACTTTTTGTTGGCTATTTTTCCTTTGTTATATCATTGAGATTTTGATGGGTTTATAGATCTCATCAATTCATGTTTTTCTGTTTTAGATTTTGTGTGCAACATGGCATTTGCAGCTGGTCAAGGTTGTTGATAGTGGCTTGTGGCTGACAATGTTCTCTTTCCTGACTTTTTTGGGCACTTCTAGCCCTATGTTCAATGTTCTATAATGTGATACATCTCATACATTTATAAACACACTTGATGGGTGTTTGATGAGATAAAACCAACCTGAGCATTTTTGATGCATGGTTGATGCTTGTTCGTGTCAATTAAATTGATAAGGAAGGTGGAAAATTCACCTTTCTCCATTCTCCTTTAGGGATGTAGCGAATTGTTCGCCAGCGAACTTGTTCGCGCGAACTTCAAACGTTCGCGTCCGCCGAATGCTCGCGAACGTCGCGCGACGTTCGCCAATTTGGGTTCGCGTTCGATTCGTTCGACCATTTGGCCATTCGAATTCTTTCGACCGCTAAAAATCGAACGATTTCCATTCGTTCAAACGATTGTAAGCATTCGATCGAATGAAAAGCATTCGATCGAATGGTTTCGATCGTTCGATTCGAATGAAAATCCTTCGATCGAACGAAAATCCTTCGATCGAATGATTAAAATCCTTCGATCGTTCGAATCGAACGATTTTAGCGGGTGTTCGAAGTTCGTGAACTGTCCGCGAACGTTCGCATTTTTTGCCGGTGTTCGCGAACATCAAATCGGCAGTTCGCAACATCCCTATTCTCCTTGTACTGTGTAGTTTATTGACTGCAGCTAGTAGACCAATCTCCAATAATCCTGTACTCAGTGATGGTGCCTGTCTATTAGTTGACAAATTGCATCTACATCTCCCATCATGGGATGCATCGACATCATGGATGAGGAGCACATGTTTCCCACCCATAGCAAACTTCCTCAGTCACCCAAGCCAATAATTCCTTAATCACTGTTCTTTATGGTACATCAGCAATTTGGGAATTTTTCTCACCCTATCTTCTATCAAATGTGGTTCAACATTCTCATACTTTTCTCATAGCCACAAGGGGCTATTCTTCATGTCATGGTAGCTAGAAACATGGACCTTCTTTAATGTACTTTTTGGCAAACAACTTACACCTACATTTTTAATGTCTCCCACTACCCAGAATAAAGCTGGCCACAGATGCAAAGATCCGATCGTACGATAGATAGATGATAGATAGATAGATAGATAGATAGATAGATGATAGATAGATAGATAGATAGATAGATGATAGATAGATAGATAGTAGATAGATGATAGATAGATAAATGATAGATAGATAGATAGATAGATAGATAGATAGATAGATGATAGATAGATAGATAGATAGATAGATAGATAGATAGATAGATAGATAGATAAATGATAGATAGATAGAGAGAGAGAGAGAGAGAGAGAGAATGATAGATAGATAGATAGATAGATAGATAGATAGATGATAGATAGATAGATAGATAGATAGATAGATAGATAGATGATAAATAGATAGATAGATAGATGGATGATAGAAGGACTTCTGTAACAAATACATGTTTATAACTTGGGTATTTGAAAACATTCAATACAAGATAGCACTGAGTTAATTATAGCCTTATTAATGAATACTTTGTCGAGTTCTTTGTTTTTGTGGAATAGGTAATGCACCTCGGTCTGCATAATTCCCTATTTATCACTGTGAACAGTATGTTTGTATTGAGTTTGCTCATTTCACCGCGGGACACAGTTCCACCAGATCCCATCATGAAATTGAGTTATGCATCACAACCGCAAATTGAGTTATGCATGAGCCAACCTTTCATCTATTGAAATAAAAGGGGAATTCGGCATGCTCTGTTGGTTTAAACACTGGTGAGGTCTAAGGGGAAATAACACGCACACATAAAAAAATCTCACATCTGTTTTCTTCTTTCTCTATTAATTAAGTACCAGGGAGGACAGGGAAACAAACAGAAAATGAAAACACTGAATTCACTTGTTTTCTTTTTCTTTTATCTGAGAGGGATGTGCATTAGAAAATAAACTAAATTACATGGGCTTGGCATGCTCCTCCATTGATTAAATATTTTAAGGCCTCTCTGGAGACACTGGAGACACTGAGGTCAGGGAGATATTGCATACCCAGATTGATGATGATGTTGCCTCCTTAAGGGACGCAGTGATCTATATCTTAATCCTAAAGTGTTCTAAGCTAACAGGCTTTTAATTAAAGATACAAATAATGCAGGGAATGCCCCTAGTAATGGCATAATGATCCAGTAGATGGAGGACATTTTTTATAAATAAGTATATATATATTAGGTTGTGCATACTTTATCATAATACAAGATTTTTGTTAAGACCCTTGGTGCTGTTTTTTCTTTAATCCTTTCCTTATACATAATTAACTTGCACATGGGCAGCTACGAGGTAGCTATATGGGAATTGGTGCTGTCCAGGATATACTTTATATATATATATATATATATATATATATATATATATATATATCTATATATATATGTATATATATATATATATATATATATGTAAATGATGAGGATATTGGTAGCCACCAAGGAGTTCCATGAACATGTAGAGGCTAGTGCACACGCGGCGATGCGTTTGCTATAGTCGCCCGAAGTTGCCTCACACAGGCACAGGCTTATCTAATGTACCCCAACTGTAATTCATAAATACATTAAAAGTCACAGGGGCTCATTTATCAACACTTCGCAATTTTGCCCATGGGCAGTTACCTATAGCAACCAATCAGTGATTCGGTTTTAAAAGCCAGCTGCAAGTAGAACAATGCATGCAGCAATTTGATTGGTTGCTATGGGTTACTGCCCATGGGCAAATTTGCCCAGTGTTGATAAATGACCCCCACAGTGTAGGTCCAGGGTATCCACAGTCAAAATCCGACCTCCTTTCTGTGTCTTTTTCCTCCTCATCTCCTTACTTTTAACCATCCCTGTCTCTCCTGTAACTCTTTTCCTCCCATGTATCCATTATCCTCTCCAACAGGGATGGGTGTTTCGCCAAAAATGTCGCAGACGCCCATTAAAGTCTATGGGCGTCAAAAATGTTATGACGTGCAGCAAAAATTTTTTGGTGCAAATCTTTGGGTTTTTTTTGACGCACAACGCCATACAAGTCTATGGGCGTCACTTCCATGGCGAAACAAGGTGAAAAAATTCGCCCATCCCTACTCTCCAACACTGTCTCAATTCTCCAACTCTTCTTTCCTCCAAGCTGCCCTCTAGAGTTCTCCTCATGCTCCTCTTTCAGGCCTGCCATGAGGAAACTCTTCTATGGTGGGCTTCATGTCCATGGTAAACTCCAGGTGGCTTCTATGGTGGGCTTCATGTCTATGGTAAACTCCAGGTGGCTTCTATAGTGGGCTTCATGTCTATGGTAAACTCCAGGTGGGTTGACAGGGGCAGCTGGGCAAGGAGTGACAGGTGATGAGGTCTGACAGTGAGTGATGAGTGAATCTGTCCCATTTCGCTCTGCCGAAAACTGCTTAAAAAAATCTCAAAATTGCAAAAAAAAATTCACTCATAAGTAATGATGGTGGAAGCAGTGTTCTGACCTCCGAACGTACCATTTATAAGGTCCGATTTCTAATTTGGCCCATAGGAAAATAACCAAACTGTCTTCTGGTCTTTTAACTATAAATGAGAGTTGAGTCTGATAATTGTTTGGTATCTCTTAAATTTGAATCTGCTTGTTAAGCACCTGCATTGTGATTGGATATTAGTAGAGTATGTTATAATTTAATTTTGAAGGTTCCCAGTTTCCCTGTTTTTTTGGTAAGGTATCTAAGTATTCCTGATTTATTGATCGACAGGAATATACAGTATAAGACAAATGGCTCCCATTTTATATTCCCTGTAAACATTTGCGAAGGCAAGAAAAATAATCAAAAAACAAGTTCCCACTTATCATGTTCATTTTCCTATGTACCGAATGATATACACGTTAGGATCTATGGGGGAAATGAGATGTGAAATTCCAACTACTGGAAAAAAAAAAAAGTTTTCTGCAGCGCCTTGTATTCTTAATGATGAATGGGCTGCTCCAGAGACAATGAACATCTTCTGGTGCTCCCAAAGGATGAAGTAAAAGAAGACAAATAGGAGATTAAAGGCATCATTTCTCATAATATTTGTAAAATAACCATATCATTGCCTGCTCCAGCCCTCTCTATGGTCAGACATTTGTTAACAGCATTGTATATATTTATTATTATCATTATTATTGGTATTTTAGCATACTGTATTTATAAACATGGCCATTGTTTGGGACACAGCAGGTTGCCTCCAAGCAGCCTGAACATATTACAATGAAGGAATGCTCTGGGCACACAATAAACTATACCCTTATACTGTACTGTCTATGGAAAACAATATGGCACCTCCTTCCCATATGTATAAATACAAATATACAGAGAAGGAATGTTCTGGGCACACAATAAGCTATACCCTCATACTGTACTGTCTAAGGGAAACAATATGGCACCTCCTTCCCATATGTATAAATACAAATATACAGAGAAGGAATGTTCTGGGCACACAATAAGCTATACCCTCATACTGTACTGTCTAAGGGAAACAATATGGCACCAAATCCTGTTCACAAATATATATTTTCCTTTTAAGAAAGAGCAACACCATTATGACATTTGCATGATTCTTCCTGCATTCTCTTTCCTGTTATGTGGGTGCAGATGTTACATGCCGGGGAGTTGTTTGTCACAATGACACAGTATTAATTATGCTGAATGCATTAAGGGGTTATTTTCGTTTCGCTTTCCCATCTCTGACATGATGTGGAGCCAGAAAACTCTCTCTAATGATCCCACAGACACATTTCAGCATTAGCACTCTGGCGGGTTCCGGCTTGTGTCTGTATGATTTGCTCTAATTTCACCTTCACTAGCTTTTTCTATTTTTTATCAATTTAGAATAAAATATTATGAAACAAAAACACATATAAACAAGGAATGTCTAATCTTTATACAGACTCTTTAACAACTACCTGCCTGGCTGTCTATCTGTCTGATTTATTTGTCTCTTATCTATTGTCTATCTTTCTTTCTATATCTATCTATGCTGTATATTTATCTATCTAGGTATAACAGGCTATAGTTCTAGGGTACGCAGGCTCCTAAGTCATAACTGGCCTTCCCCTTCAGGCTGCACCCCCTTAGCTCATAACAAGGTTACAGATATATAGAAACATTGGGGTAACAGTCACCCTGCTATAGTTCCAGGGGTACCCAGGGTACAAATAATCACTCACCCCAAATCTCCTCCTAACTGGCCTTCAGGCTGCACCCCCTTAGCTCATAACAAGGTTACAGATATATAGAAACATTGGGGTAACAGTCACCCTGCTATAGTTCCAGGGGTACCCAGGTCACAAATAAGCACTCGCCCCAAATCTCCTCCTAACTGACCTTCAGACTGGGCCCCCATAGCTCATAACAAGGTTACAGATATATAGAAACATTGGGGGCATCTAGATATTAATATGCTTTCTGCAAATCCTAAGTCAAATATTATCTCCCATGAAAGTAAATTATTGACTTCCTTTTTTCTAGCTGCTTCTAGGAAAGCTTTATTTAATTTCTGGTTACAAAAGGAACCCCCCTCATTATCGGACATCATCTCTTATATGAATCAGCTTACTTGGCAAGAAGCCTTAATAACTAAAACTAAAGAAAGTATTTCCAAAGATTCTTTTAGGCTGGTTTGGTCTCCTTATTTTGAAATCTGTAACTCCAATACTGGCGATCAAATAATGCGCTTTCTTCAATAGTTAGATGACCTATCTGACACTCCAGATGATAAATGGGCTTTTTTTTTTTTTTTTTTTTTTTTTTTTATTACTTGTGCATCCACTGGCTTAGTTAATTTTTAGTTCGTTTTTTGTTATTTTTCATGAATGATATAGTTTTGATACTATCATGCCATTGTCTCCTTTGCAACATATTTTCTTCATCTGCATAACATTTGTTGTCATTTTGATTTCATTTCTTTAATATGAAAATCAAATAAAATATTTTAAACAAGAAACATTGGGGTGTCACCCTGCTATAGTTCCAGGGGTACCCAGGGCACAAATAATCCCTTACCCCAAATCTCCCCCTAACTGGCCTTTAGGCTGGGCCCCCTTAGCTCATAAAAAGGTTACAGATATATAGAAACATTGGGGTAACAGTCACCCTGCTATAGTTCCAGGGGTACCCTGGGCACAAATAAATACTCACCCCAAATATCCCCCTAATGCCTTAAGGGTCTGGACTGGCAGGGCCCATGAAGGCTGTGGTTCACCAAGTTTTTCCCCGGCATCCCACCGACCCAGTCCGACACTGGATGCCTGGTTATGGAGATTCAGTTGGCTCATAAAGATTTATTATGTTTTAACTTAAATGCACAAGAGTATAAAAAAAATCATCTGGGCACCTTCTAAAGTGCCGTGTTTCAAGGTTTATACAGTGAGCACTAACAGGCTCAATCTGACATTGCATTACCATCTCCTCAGCTACGGATTCATCTGTCATCATCAAAGGGTAAATAAATAGTGTTCCGTGATCATGTTGAGATTTCCCGTTGAAGATGGGGGTTGGGGAACATATATTTATTAGAAGAAAGTAAGGTCAGTTCTCTCGTATTCCTTCACTGCCAAGGGGCAGCTGTACTCTGAGATTACAGATTGGAGATGAATGTTCCTGTGCTTGGAAGGTCATCAGGAGATAATGCGCCGTGTCAATAGGCTTGCTGATATAATTTGGAAGAGAGAGAGAGGGGGGGGGTATGCTGAGATTGAGATGGATGAATATGAGGGTGGGTAGTGATTTACTGGACATTTACACAACTTCAAATTAGCTTAAAGGCCCACCACATGCAGAATATGGTTATCCCTGTTGAATTCTTCTTAGTATTATGGAGTACTATGGCAGTGGCTCCCTAACTATGGGACTGGCCATGGATGGTTTATTGAAACAGGAATCATTTTTTATTTGTGCAACCTTACTGTGAGATTAGGGGTGCCTAGACTACATTTTGATCCTTCAAACGAAGTACTGGCACACAATAGCTTTGCAAAGGGGTGATTCCCCTACGTGATCCCCCAAGGACTGAGCACCTAGCAACAGCTACTATGGTGGGCCAAGGTATGCAGGCAAATTTGGTCTATTCTAGACTAGATTTTGAACCTTAAAGGCTGTCTTGCACTGCAAGTTCCTGCTACCTACACCAATGAAACTATTTACAACAATCAGAGAATGAAATAAAACAAATGGAGGAGACGAAACGAGAGTCAAACAAATTATTAGTCATCACCCGCAGGGCAAGAATACCCAATGATGGACAGATACTGTTTTCTGTACCAATTGGAAATGTGTCATCAAGTTATTTAGAATTATGCAAAACTGTATCTATTATTTGGTTTTACGACCCCTCTGAGGACATGACCATTGAGCTCTGGGAAGGGACCAGTGTAATAGTTCTCAAGGTTGCTGCTCTAAATATTAATACACATATGATATGAATTAATCTGTATGTTAACTTATTATGCATTGATTGCATTTCTTTTATTTTTCGAATTCTTGGAATTATTATTCACTATGTATTTATGTCTAGAGCTATTATTGCGGGGTTTTATACTGAGCTGATTTTCCACATATGAGTATTTGCCATTGTAGACGGTGTTCCATATTAAGTAAATTGGTATTTTAGGGTTAAACCCTAAAGAGGGTTGATCCTTACATCATATCCTTGTAACGGTTTGTCTGTATTTGTGCCTATGATTACGTATCGGTAGGTACGAAATGCGTTAGGACATGATATGGAATAAATTCAAGTTTCAACTTCATCGTCTGGCTCCAGGAGTGCATGCTCGTTTATTTTTCATTCGGTTGATTCAGTCCAGTCAGATATTTGGATTCGCTCTTCATGCAAGGTTCTCCATCTCAGCAAAACCATTTTGTATGAAAGAGGGGTGGTTCAACCTGGATTTTTCTCTTCTTTTTTTCACACAACTCCCTTTTCTTCTGCCCTCTTAGTACCCTCCCTCACCAATTACAATTTCTATTAAGAAACCAAACCAAAAAACCTGTTTAATGAGTTTCTGCCAGGAAATTTTTATTTGATTTTGCAAAAAGTTTCCAGACACCTACAAATCATCTTTACACACTTGCTAGCAATATTAGATGATGCTTGTAGTGCTCCTGTTCCATCTGGCACACTAATCTTGGTGTCAGCACTGATATAATTTCAGTCACTCTGCTCCCGCAGTAAGGTTAACCCTTGGATAATGTCCAGTAATACTCATAACACTTCATAAATAGAGAATGGTGGCAATGCATGGTAATCTGACCTACAGTCTTATTACTTCTCATGTGTCAAATGACCAGCCTCCAGGACCAGCTCAAGGCTTAGGAGAGTCACCAGGGTCATCTCTTTACCAGGGCTCTCAGGTACAAACACTGAAGATGATATTATAAAATAATATTTTATATTACGTACTATGAATAAGCAAATAGAAGAGGATTCACATCAAAGTCCTCCAATCCATTGGCCTCTCCTGTTCCCACTGCAATTAATTACCAGGGAACACTTCCAGCAACAGTCAAGTGATTAAGCTGATAATATAAGGCACAATAAATAGTCACATTCTTGGTAACCTTTGGGAAAGACATGCATTGTCAAGTCTAGAGGAAGGTCTGTAGATTGGTACAGAAACCAGGGATCATTCTTCATACGATAATGTTACTACAATTATAATAATAAGGTTAACTTTTGCTTACAATTGCTGCATGGCACATTCTCTTTGAATACTTGGAAATCACCACTCCTAATGACCTGAGTTTTATTTTCTATAAGGGGCCGATTCACTAAATTCGAGTGAAGGATTCGAAGTAAAAAAACTTTGAATTTCGAAGTGTTTTTTGGGCTACTTCGACCATCGAATGGGCTACTTCGACATTCGACTTCGACTACGACTTCAAATCGAAGGAATCGAACTAAAAATCGTTCGACTATTCGACTATTTGATAGTCGAAGTACTGTCTCTTTAATAAAAAACTTCGAACCCCTAGTTCGCCATCTCAAACCTACCGAACTCAATGTTAGCCTATGGGGAAGGTCCCCATAGGCTTGCCTTAGTTTTTTTGGTCGAAGGATAATGCTTCGATCGCTGGATTAAAATCCTTAGAATCGTTCGATTCGAAGGATTTAATCGTTCGATTGAAGGATTGTTCCTTTGTTCAAACTATTTGCGCTAAAATCCTTCAACTTCGATATTCGAAGTCGAAGGATTTTAATTCCCAGTCGAAAATCGAGGGTTAATTAACCCCCGATATTTGACCTTTGGTGAATCGGCCCCTAAATGTATCATTGGTGTTTGATGCCACAATTTGTGGTGTGCACAGAACATAACTCTATATATTTGTATTTATATATGTAAGCTGGAGGCATATTGTTTCCTTTAGACAGTACAGTATGAGGGTATAGCTTATTGTGTGCCCAGAACATTCCTTCTCTGTATATTTGTATTTATACATATGGGAAGGAGGTGCCATATTGTTTCCCTTTAGGGATGCACCGAATCCACTATTTTGGATTCGGCCGAACCCCCGAATCCTTCACAAAGGATTCGGCCGAATACCGAACCGAATCCGAACCCTAATTTGCATATGCAAATTAGGGGTGGGAAGGGGGATTTTTTTTTACTTCCTTGTTTTGTGACAAAAAGTAACGCGATTTCCCTCTCCACCCCTAATTTGCATATGCAAATTAGGATTCAGATTCGGTTCGGCCAGGCACAAGGATTCGGCCGAATCCGAATCCTGCTGAAAAAGGCCGAATCCTGGCCGAATCCCGAACCGAATCCTGGATTCGGTGCATCCCTATTTCCCTTAGACAGTACAGTATGAGGGTATAGCTTATTGTGTGCCCAGAACATTCCTTCTCTGTATATTTGTATTTATACATATGGGAAGGAGGTGCAATATTGTTTCCCTTAGACAGTACAGTATGAGGGTATAGCTTATTGTGTGCCCAGAGCATTCCTTCGCTGTATATTTGTTTTTATACAAATAGGAGGGAGGTGGTATATTGTTTTTACTTAGACAGTACAGTATGAGTATATAGCTTACTGTGTGCATGAAACAATCCTTCTATCAATATTTGAACACATTCATATTAAAGGGGCCTACCATATCGTCAAGGGATTTTTGTCAGACATCAATAGAACATCATGCCTTGTAGTTATATATACGCAATGCTCTGTTGCAGCCAATACCCCTGTCAGGGTAAGAAATACAATAGCTTTCATTCATACGCATAATTGGAAACATGCAGAGGAAGAATGCTCTGTGTACAAAGTAAACTATGAACCCATATGAACTTCTGCTTTATTGGAAGATACATCATGCTTAAGAAAGGCGGGTTATTTTGCCTTCAAGGGAATTTCAATCAGAATTTTCTTGCGTTTGAACCTTTTGACAACACACAGACTCAACCCCTCAGAAAATATCCAAGAAGCTCCAAGGCCTGGAAATCCTTCCACAAGCTCCTTTTCCAGCTAAAAATGGAAATCAACATTCAGAAAGGAACATACTTAAATACAAACAGTTCAACTCCCCAACGGGTCCACCGGGGGTTTATTTATACTACACGGAAGATCATGGAGAACGTGGGTTCAGGGAGTCTTGATTTTGCTTTTTCAAAGTGTTCCAGTATATCTGAGGCAGCTGTGAATGTACGGGTATGGGACCTGTTATCCCGAATGCTCAAAACCTGCAGGTTTTGCGGATAACAGATCTTTCCGTAATTTGGATCTTCATACCTTAAATCTACTAGAAAATTATATAAACATTAAAAAAAAACCAATAGGCTGATTTTGCTTCCAATAAAGATTAATTATATCTTAGTTGGGATCAAGCACAAGCTCCTGTATTATTATTACAGAGAAAATGGAAATAATTTTAAAAAATTTGGATTACTTCATTATAATGGAGTCTATGGGAGACGGTCTTTCCATAATTCGGAGCATTCTGGATAATTGGTTTCTTGATAACGGATCCCATACCTGTACTTAAAGGGATACTGTCATGGGAATTTTTTTTTTTTTTCAAAATGAATCAGTTAATAGTGCTGCTCCAGCAGAATTCTGCACTGAAATCCATTTCTCAAAATATTTTTTTATATTCAATTTTGAAATCTGGCATGGGACTAGACATATTGTCAATTTCCCAGCAGACCCAAGTCATGTGACTTGTGCTCTGATAAACTTCAATCCCTCTTTACTGCTATACTGCAAGTTGGAGTGATATCACCCCCTCCCTTTTCCTCCCCAGCAGCCAAACAAAAGAACAATGGGAAGGTAACCAGATAGCAGCTCCCTAACACAAGATAACAGCTGCCTGGTAGATCTAAGAACAACACTCAATAGCAAAAACCCATGTCCCACTGAGACACATTCAGTTACATTGAGAAGGAAAAACAACAGCCTGCCAGAAAGCATTTCTCTCCTAAAGTGCAGGCACAAGTCACATGACTTGGGGCAGCTGGGAAATTGACAAAATATCTAGCCCCATGTCAGATTTCAAAATTGAATATAAAAAAATCTGTTTGCTCTTTTGAGAAATGGATTTCAGTGCAGAATTCTGCTGGAGCAGCACTATTAACTGATTCATTTTGAAAAAAATTGACTTATATGAAACCTCGGCAGACCTGATATGCCGGATTTTCAAATTCTGACTTTTTCCATCCTCGGGGTATAATATATTCTAAAAAATATGGGGTTTTTTTCCACTAAAAAACAGGATTTTATACTAAAAAAACACAATTTTTTTGGAATTTAAGTTTAGTAAATAACCCCCTTACTATATCTAGTATAGGTCAATCTAAAAACAACTGGACTTGCTGAGTTGTTTTTAGATTGACCTATACTAGATATACTATGACCTGCATGAATGAAAATCTTCATAGTCATAACCCCCTTACTGTTGGTTCATCTTATCCATGACTATTTGCAATTTTGATCTTTTCTGTAACACAACCAACTCCCCCTCGCCCTAAACATCTTTATTTTATCAAATAAAAATAAAATACTGTAGCTCTTGGGAAGAGGAAAAAAAAAATAAAAAAGTTGCCCTTGCCAAGAGTGACGGAATTTTATGTTGGCTATACCATCTGTTCATATTTAGTTTACATCGATAATAGAATCACTGCATTCTATTCTGAGCAGACCGCTAAACATTTATTGTGCCAATTTGATTGTGTTTGCTTCATTTATCCAATAATGCTTCTCATTAAAGAAACTGTTTGAGAATTTTTGAATTCCACTCAACACAGGAACATATAAGTTATACGTCTATCGTTTTATGGCCTGGGGATAGTGCCAACAGACTAACGATCCTAATATGAGCTGTAAGTAAACCGGTCAAAAAGTAATATATTCACTGAAGGTACAACGACGGCCAAACCAGGTACAAAAGCAAACGCGGAGGAAAATGTTAAATATGGTTAATGTGCCACTACCTACATTTCCTTTTATCACTCTTAAATGGGAAATGGGAAGCAATAATGTCATGATTTTTAATAAGAAATTGTTTCCCCATATCTCACTGAAATATTCATAATTTTTTTCTACATTTTTTAATTCTGTTGCCATTTTTTTCTGCTGCAAAAAAAGTTTTTTTTTTCTTTGGTGAAGACCAATAGAAGGTGACATGAATGGGACCTGTTATCCAGAATGCACGGGACCTGTGGGTTTTGTGGATAACAGATCTTTCCGTAATTTGGATCGTTATACCTTAAGTCTACTAGAAAATTATATAAACATTAAATAAGCCTACCACGTTTCATGCCTGTTTAGGCACTTACTCATAGCCCACACAGGCACTAAATGCATTAGGCCTATATATGTTCTAATAAAGAAGCCTTTTTAACTATATATAGATATATATATATATATATATATATCAGGATTTTTAAGAATAGAAAATGTCAAAGTAAAGTACATCCCACAATGGAAGGTTTAAATGGCACATGTGTGTTCTTATTCCGGTCACTACTCCTTTCAGGAAGAGCGTAGGTGCAAAGTGCAGAACAGACAAAGGCAGAATACAAGTGAAAATAAAAACATGATTCAGACAGAGATTCATTTCCACCTGACTCTACCAGAACAAAGCCCAGATTGCTCTTTTGAGAGATGTATACATTTTAATGGCATTAATGAAAGCAGCTGAGAAGAGACAGATTTGACTTTGGAATTAAAGTTCAAGTTCCCTTGTATCAAATAAGCACTGTATAAAACGATTGTTAGGCTTCGCCAAAAACTTTTCCTGGGGGACAATGAAAAATAAAACGTGAGAACATTACTTCAATTTGAAATATTGTTTTAACTCTTTTTTTTTAGCTTCTTCAGTATTTAACACCTATTAAAACCTCATAATGAGATGAGAGATAAAATGGAATTAACCTTGATGCCAGTGCATAATTTAGTCCAGTCTATTTCTGCAAATCATTATCAGCTGTCCTGTAACTGCTTTGTGAGCTATAAATGTCCAGGAAAGCAATTTTTTTGTAAAAGTGTAGTGATTCTGCCAAGGTATGTTTTTTTTTTATCTGGACATTTGTGTTCCTCTTCCTGGATGACATTTTTGTTTCCTCTTCCTTGATGACATTTGTGTTTCCTCTTCCTCAATGACATTTGTGTTTCCTCTTCCTCAATGACATTTGTGTTTCTTCTTCCTCCATAACATTTGTGTTTCCTCTTCCTCTATGACAATTGTGTTTCCTCTTCCTCAAAGACATTTGTGTTTCCTCTTCCTCGATAACATTTGTGTTTCTTCTTCCTCTATGACATTTGTGTTTCCTTTTCCTCATTGGCATTTTTGTTTCCTCTTCCTCGATGACATTTGCATTTCCTCTTCCTCAATGACATTTCTGTTTCCTCTTCCTCGATGACATTTGTGTTTCCTCTTTCTCAATGACATTTGTGTTTCCTCTTCCTCGATGACATTTGTGTTTCCTCTTTCTCAATGACATTTGTGTTTCTTGATTAACTTTTATAAAAAAAAAGTCTGAATCAGAAAATCTGCCATCTCAGACCTTCCGAGGTTGTATATAAGTCAATAATAGAAGTCCCGAAGATATACTGATCTGCGCTGAGTTTCATGCAATAACCCGACGCGTTCATGATTTTCAGGCAAAAAGTAGAAAAAAAAACGTTCAATGTGATTTATTTTGAGTTTTTTCCAGCACAGGAAATTTTCGGAAAAATGCATTGATGAATAAGGAGAAAAAACCCTTTGCGGATTTGTTCGGAGTAGTTTTCAGAAAATACTCAGATATTTTCGAATTTTGATAAATAACCCCCCCAATGTTTGGGCCTAAACAAATGATTTGCTATAATCTCCCGTCCATGACCAGAAGAAAAGGACCATAATTGGAACTCTTCATAGTTGTTCTCTACATTTTCTCTTATCTGTACAATAACAGCATTAATCTATTTCGGCATAATTATTCCCCTGTATCAAGCACAACTATATATTTTAAGGTAAAGCGGCCCTTTTAATCTAGTTTACAGAAGAGCAATATAGGAGACTGTCTTTCCTCAAGAAAACCTCATTGTCTCAGACACAAAGCCCATTGTTCCTCCACGGCTGCCTTCTTTCTGCATTTACATTAAATGTCACATGTATCGCCAAACCTTTCTATAAAACGATTATGCACTGATATCGTTTCAGGAGCTGAACCTTATTCAGTACGGCACAAAAATCCATTCATTGCGACCTTTACAAAGAACAAGAAGATCCTTGAAAGAGTAACTTCCTTTGTCCTTTCGACAGAATATCCAAAACAATACATGGTCTCTGGCGTCCCTGTCTGATGATTATTATGTGAATTTATTTGAATGATTATTCAAATAAAAATTTCATTTCACCCCTTCAAACGCCATACTGAGAATGACTATGGGGCAAATTCACTAAGGGCAAATTTTCGTCTGCAAAGGCTTCACCACACTTAGTGCTGCTTCGCCAGGCGCAAATTCGCTACCACTACGCTAATTCACTAAACTTTCATAAAGTTGTTTCTGCCTAGCGAAACTTTGTTAGTGCACTTGAGCTTAGGTCAATTTGAATAGGGCGGGTACATATAGATCATATATATGTCTTCATTACAGATGTTGGTGCAAATGCTTGAAGTGGCCACTTATTATTACAAATGTCCAAGGAAGCAAAATAAAGACAAAAGAGATCCTCTAATGTCCTAGACAAGAGCCCACCCTAAAACAAATTTGGCATGCCCCTCAAATGGTAAAAAAAGGTTAATACAAATAGGGATGCACCGAATCCACTATTTTGGATTCGGCCGAACCCCCGAATCCTTTATGAAAGATTCGGCCAAATACCAAACCGAATCCGAACCCTAATTTGCATATGCAAATTAGGGGAGGGAAGTGAAAAATAATTTAACTTCCTTGTTTTGTGACGAAAGTCACGCAATTTCCCTCCCCACCCCTAATTTGCATATGCAAATTAGGATTCGGAATCGGTTCGGCCGGGCAGAAGGATTCGGCCGAATCCGAATCCTGCTGAAAAAGGCCGAATCCCGAACCGAATCCTGGATTCGGTGCATCCCTAAATACAAACATTTGTAAAAGTTGCAACTTTTTAAGACAATCTCGCTTTAAAATATGAATAAACGCAAGCATTTTTTTAGAACTTTTATGACTTTCCGGCACACAGGATATGATGTCACTGACATAAGATTGAGGAGGATGCAGCTTCATCTTATCAGTTCGCCTGGTCTAAGGTGGTGAAGGAAACTCTGGCGAAAGAACCAACGTTCTGTAAAATTCGCACTTTTGTGAATTTGCGGAGTAACAAACGGGTGCGAAATTGAGATAGTGATGGTCTTCTTCACTAACGAATTGTCCTTTATGGCCTTTATTAAATTGGCAATTTCCCTGCGGGAGGCATTTCCGGCGAATTTTCACTAGCAACAGCTCCTGCCCTTTAGTAAATCCGCCCCTATGTATGTCTAATTTCTCTGTCATTTTTTTAAGAAACTTTGAATTTTGCAATTGTCACAATGATAGGGAAACTGTCAGCTAAAAAGGAGTTTTAAAAAAAGTCGTGGTTTGATATATTGAATCCTTGCCTCAATGTTCATTGAAACACAATGCGAGTGGCTCAGTAATCTCGGCAACTCATTATGCGGTGTTTATTTAATTGAAAACACGGGAAAAGTGAAGATAAACCATGCTTAGAAATAGACTTGATTCCCTTTTATCTTAATTACCTGCGTGAAGCTTCTTGATTCTCTTTCACCTCCAACTAATTCTGTTATAATTGAATTTTGTTTTTATTTTTTTTTTCTGCGCAGTCCGTCCGTTATCTAGTCAATTTATAGAGGAATAGGAGAGAGATACGCTATATGTTTTAAAACCCAGAGAACATCAAACATTTTAATCAAGTCCCATGGATTTGTCCTCGACTGCACTTCTCGAGCAAAGCATTGGAGATGACTCATTGTTTTTACTACTTCCCATTTTTCCGCTAATCAGTTCTATTTTCTTTTGTACAATAGACTTAACATAGTCAATCTATATTGTTCCCAACTGTGAATTCATTTACCTTCTGTAGCAGCGAGAGTTTATGAGATTCTGCTGCTATTCACGTTAGTACCAGGAAAGGCAGATGGTAAATAAAATGCTTGACATCACTAAAGCGCCAGTATACATTTGCATATGAATTTTTATTTGATCCAAAATATTAAACTTTACGTTCAGAACAGCCAAACTCATTACACAATTAAGTAACAGATAGAGTTTAGTTAAACAGATCTTTAATTACAAGTGGAGGACACACTGTCTTGACAAATGGAACATAGCTGTTTACCATCTTGTAAAAAATATCTTCCATTTGGGGGAAGGTTGCCACATTCATGGGAAGTACAAATAATGCCACTCTGATCTGAGAATGTTGGCATGAGCATGGGTCCTGGCTGTTTCTGTTTGCACTGCTACATTCATGGTAACACAGGACTTTATTCTATGTTCCCAATCTCTCATGCAATTCTTTTTCTCCTTCAATCTATTTTTCTTCGACCTCCCTCTTATTCCTCTTCTTCTTTCATTCTTTTCCTATAACCATAGTCACTTGTGTTTCTTCTTTTTCTCTTTCTCCATCCCACTTTCTTTCGTAATTTGTGTTCTTTTTTTTGAGCTCGCTACTCTTGTTATCCCTCCTTTGTCACCTCCTCTCTCCCTTTCCTTTCTTCTCTATACTCTTGATTCAGTAGCGTAGTTACCGGGGGAACAAAGGGTAGGGTCTCTCAGTAGGGCCCACCATAGTCACTGTGAGGAGGCCTAAAGATATGACGATGTGCCTATGTGAGTGTCCCACTGGTGGGGAGCCAGAGGCGATGGCCAGACCAAGTTTTGCACCAGAGCCGTGGTACCCAATTTATGCCACTGCTTATCTATCTATCATCTATCTATCTATCTATCTATCTATCTATCTATCATCTATCTATCTATCTATCAATCATCTATCTATCTATTTATCTATCTATCTGTCTCTCTATCGATCTGTCTCATCTATATCTCTATTGATCGATCTATCTCTCTATATATATATATTAATCAATTCATCTATCTATCTATCTATCTATCTATCTATCTATCTATCTATCTATCTATCTATCTATCTATCTAATCTATCGTATCTATCGTATCTATCTATCATCTATCTATCTATCTATCTATCTATCTATCTATCTATCTATCTATTTATCTATCTATCTATCTATCTATCTATCTATCTATCTATCTATCTATCTATCTATCTATCTATCTATCTATCTATCTATCTATCTATCTATCATCTATCTATCTATCTATCATCATCTATCTTTGTCTCTCTCCCTCTCCTCTTGGTTGTCTCCTCTGTTTTCTTTTCTATCTTCTTCTCTCTCACATTCTCTCTTTTTCTTTTTTTATCTCTCTCTCATCTCTTTTCCACACCCCTCTCACTCATTTCTTTTAGGGATTCTTGCATTAGTGAAAGTGCCCAATAGGATTACTTAATTCTGAATAGTCACAAAAAAACTTACACCGGGTTGCTGGATATATTCCAGCACATACATAACTATAACTGTCAGCCAATATTGATTTACCTACTCTATTCTTATAACTTATGACTGTCATAGAGGCCCTATGCTTGGTTATTATTATTTATGCTAAAATAATACATACCCCGTGTGGTTTCTGTGATAGATTTTTACTGATGAGCAATAGTAAAGTCTGTAATGGCACAATGGCTTTTGTGATTCATCATTTCCATCATGTTTTTTTTATATAATGCCAGCAAGTTACGAAGGAGTCTTGAAATACATTTAAAAACCAAAAACTACAACCTAAAATTGCAAGAGCTTGCAGTCTAATGTGACCAGTTCCCTCTATCTGAATATTGCAGTTAAAGGTTCTAAAGGGTTCTATCTAATTCAATCTAAGTCTAATTACTGTCACTATAACAAGTAGGCAAATTTAACCCATTTATGCTAGTTTAGATCAGATAATATGAAGCTTGGTCTTGGAGCAGTGGAATATACTATAACACTTAGGAAAGAGACAATGAGTCTGTGACTCAAGCAGTGGGTGGGACCAGAACACTTACAGGGTGAGGGACAAAGAGTTTGTAATTCAAGTAGTCGTGGGTTTAGAACACTCTCACGGCAGCTTACAGGGGGGAAGAGAGTCTGTAATTCAAGCAGTTGGTGGGACATGAAGGCAACTTAGGCAAGTAGAGAGTTATAATATAATTCTAATACTTTACAGTTTAAAGTTTTGGTTTAATTTAACATGATAACATATCATTCTGAAGAAAAATATATTTGAAGAATATGAGCAAATTTTCGTGGTTTGGGAAATTACTTTCTTTAATTAACCCTCGATATTCGACTAGGAATTGAAATCCTTCGACTTCGGATATTGAAGTCGAAGGATTTAGCGCAGAAAATTCGATCGAACGATCGAAGGATTATTCATTCGATCGAACGATTAAATCCTTCGAATCGAACGATTCAAAGGATTTTAATCCAACGATCGAAGGAATATCCTTCGATCAAAAAAACTTAGGCAAGCCTATGGGGACCTTCCCCATAGGCTAACATTGACTTCGGTAGCTTTTATCTGCCGAACTAGGGGGTCGAAGTTTTTTTAAAGAGACAGTACTTCGACTATCGAATGGTCGAATAGTCGAACGTTTTTTAGTTCGAATCCTTCGATAGTCGTAGTCGAAGGTCGAAGTAGCCCATTCGATGGTCGAAGTAGCCCAAAAAACACTTCGAAATTCGAAGTTTTTTTACTTCGAATCCTTCACTCGAATTTAGTGAATCGGCCCCTAAGTGTATGAATTGGCAGACAACAAGAAGCCAAACTATCTTCTAAACCTTTAGTCATTATTGATTTAAACGACAAGGAGAGGGGATTTCCTTAATTAAAATAAATAGATGCTCAAAGCAGGCAGCATTCAATATATTCTTCTCTGTTGCACCAGCAGTTTTGTAATTCTATTAACTTTCAAATTCAGTTGTTTAATTAGATTAATGCATGGTGATTATATCATTGTATGGGGGGGGGAGTATTCTTGATAAAGAACTTATTTAAAGAGCAAAAATATTATCCCCAACCAAAGGAGTGGGATAATAGAGCCTGCACTCCGGTTGGGGATTACTGTTTTAAAAAAAAATGGCCCCCTCGAGTGCTAGGCCACCCGCACCAGGAGGGAGCTCCCGGTACAAGCAGCCATGTGCATAATAAGCAAGTGCCATGATTCGCTCATTATGCGCATGTACTTGAGATCAGAAGTGCAATTGCACATCAGTGATGGGCGAATTTCTCCCGTTTCGCTGAAAAATTAAAAATTTGCAAAACATCCAAAAAGTCACTCGCGTTAATTTTGATGCTGGCGTTTAAGTCAATGGGTGTCCGAATAGTGTTGAGGTGCGTAGATTTTGATGCAAGCGACTTTTCGGACGAGCGGGAGATTTGCCAATTTATTTGCCGCTGGCGAAATGCGGAAATTAGCCGCTAATTTGTGACAGGCGAATTTATTCACCTATCGTTATTGCACATGTGCTTTGACTGAAATGGCACCCGCACCAGGAGACCAGAGGGTGGGGATAATATTTTTGCCCAACAGGTGCACAATGTTATTGCTGGATTATCAGAGGTAGAGATTAATATTTCCCACTCCAGGAAGTGGACTAAATAACTTTTTTATCATTTACTTTCCAATATTCATCTGAAAAATTATCTCCTTGGATCTAACATATAAGCTCACCTTAAGCTTTGAGATATGTTGACCTTCAACTGAATTGGTACAACTCAGCTGTCTATCTTTGAGAGGTTCTCCTATTTCATTTGATGTTGAACAGAAGCTGATTTGATTGGCTGGAGGATGTATCTTTATGTTTATGTAAGATTTCATAGTCAGTCAAAGGAGTGAACCATTGTTGGACTAATGTAAAGGAAGCTGGGGAATAGACAACTCCCTAAGCCTTCTTGCATTCTTTTCTTATTGCAAAGTCTTCAGTAACTGCTTGGGTTCCAAACTCATTAATGGTCATATGTTCACTCTATTGTGTCCATTTTAGAACTCGACATTTCCAAAAATTAGGGTTGTGGGATTTATGTGCAGCTTGTCTGGCCAAGTTAGCTACAAACATAAAAGGAGAAGGGTTTGGTCTATGCAAACCATGGTCCCTACTAGATTCACTAGTAATTTAGTACCTAGGCACGTGCCTAGTGATTGGTTTAGTGATTATTAGTCATGGGCTAATAAATTCACCAGACGCAAATTTGCGGTGAATTTCCACATTTCGCAATGGTTGAATAAATTCACAAAATTGCCGGGAAATAGTCGTACGCATAAAAATTGTCACATGTCAAAATTATTCAGGGATACGGACTTTAATGCATTTGTACAAAATCGGCATGCATATAAAAATTGTCACGTCAAAATTGACGTGCGTCAGAATCGTTTTGACGCCCATTGACTTCAATGCATTTTGCTAATTTTTCGCCATTTTGTGAATTATGCTGGACATTTGCAAATTTTTCACCGAAGCGAAACGGGACTAATTCGCCCATCACTAGTGATCATAAAATTCACATGCCACGTTGAGACCAACCCCCCATAGTGGTCCTAACTATTCAACTATGGGCATTTTTCATAGGCTGGCACCTCACTGAATGGTATCATGAATTCTGACCTATGGACTCACAAGGCTTCCTTCCCTGCAATTAACGTTAAAGCAAAAAGATTGCCAAGGCCAAAACTCTGGTTTCACACGCTTAATCATCCCCCTGCTTACAGCGTTTAAGAGAGAGAATCGTTTTGACGCCCATTGACTTCAATGCATTTTGCTAATTTTTCGCCATTTTGTGAATTTTGCTGGACATTTGCAAATTTTTCACCGAAGCGAAACGGGACTAATTCGCCCATCACTAGTGATCATAAAATTCACATGCCACGTCGAGACCAACCCCACATGGTGGTCCTAACTATTCAACTTTGGGCATTTTTCATAGGCTGGCACCTCACTGAATGGTATCATGAATTCTGACCTATGGACTCACAAGGCTTCCTTCCCTGCAATTAACGTTAAAGCAAAAAGATTGCCAAGGCCAAAACTCTGGTTTCACACGCTTAATCATCCCCCTGCTTACAGCGTTTAAGAGAGAGAAATTGCTCAGACTACCGATGAACCCCCTATCTTTAGTATTTATAAATGACCCTATTATTACTAACTGTGTACCTATAGGTGCTGTAGGCATGTATCTTCAGCTTTACTCTTGAAGGATTTGCTTAACTCTAGAGATGAATATAAAATGCTGAATTACAACAAAAACATTAATGTTAAAGGGATCCTGTCATCGGAAAACATGTTTTTTTCAAAACACATCAGTTAATAGTGCTGCTCCAGCAGAATTCTGCACTAAAATCCATTTCTCAAAAGAGCAAACCGATTTTTTTATGTTCAATTTTGAAATCTGACATGGGGCTAGACATTTTGTCAATTTCCCAGCTGCCCCTGGTCATGTGACTTGTGCCTGCACTTTAGGAGAGAAATGCTTTTTGGCAGGCTGCTGTTTTTCCTTCTCAATGTAACTGAATGTGTCTCAGTGGGACATGGGTTTTTACTATTGAGTGCTGTTCTTAGATCTACCAGGCAGCTGTTATCTTGTGTTAGGGAGCTGCTATCTGGTTACCTTCCCATTGTTCTTTTGTTTGGCTGCTGGGGGGGGGGGCGGGATATCACTCCAACTTGCAGTAAAGCAGTAAAGAGTGATTGAAGTTTATCAGAGCACAAGTCACATGACTTGGGGCAGCTGGGAAATTGACAATATGACTAGCCCCATGTTAGATTTCAAAATTGAATATAAAAAAATCTGTTTGCTCTTTTGAGAAATGGATTTCAGTGCAGAATTCTGCTGGAGCACCACTATTAATTGATTCATTTTGAAAACTTTTTTTCCCATGATAGTATCCCTTTAAGCAAATCCTTTGAGCTCAACCTCTTGCATTTCACAATAATATCAACCCAGAATAATGTTAGAATAAGTAAAATTGATATAACATCATAGCGTGAGCGAATGTAGCAACAGCTGATGCTCCTGAATAATGACACATAATGAAAAAGCAATCGCACTATAATTTGTCACCGAGAAGACTGACAGCAAATGGTACACTAATCATAATTCACTGTGCCTTGCTGGCAGCAATAAACTGCCAGGAGATCACTCAGGCTGGGCAATGGTTAAGCACAAAGTAGGTAAAATCGCTTTGGGATAAATCTATGAAATTGTACCTGGACCTGTTAAATTCCTTGTGTGCCAAGAATTTCTGCTTTGTGATTTCAGATTTATCAGAGATGTTGGTTGGTTTTCAAGAAAGCGTCAAGTAAAGGTCCGAAAAGGTTGGAAAAGTTTTCTGATGAGCGGGCAGCTTATTTTCGATGCTACCATAAGGTGAGTTTGGACTTTGGGGTTCAACCCATAAACAGGTAGCCATGGCCCTATATCTAAAGACTTGTAGGTTGATGCCACTACTATATTGTAAAAAAGACATGAGAAAATTGAAGGTTTTACCCAACCCAGATAATCCTAAATAACCTTCACATATACATGTTTTCAATGGTTTTGAAGTTAATTATTGTTCATATTATATTATTATTAATAATTGTCAATGTAATTGTAACAGAAAGTGAAATGTTGTTTATGCTTTTCTGATTCTGTGCCCCACTGTATCTGCCAGAGGAGTGACATACAGCATGGGAAATAAATGCTACCAGCTTGCATAAATAGTTGGCATGTCTCGTGGGAGCACATTTACTAAACTCGAGTGCAGGATTAGAATGAAAAAAACGTTGAATTTCAAAGGTTTTTTTTGGCTAGTTCGACCTTCAACTTCTAGAACTAAAAATCGTTCGACTATTCGACCATTCGATAGTCAAAGTACTGTCTCTTTAAAAAAAACTTTGACTACCTACCTACCGAGCACCGATGTTAGCCTATGGGGACCTTCCCCATAAGTTTTCTAAGTAATTTCTGATCAAAGGATAATCGTATAAACGGGTTTTCCTTTGATCGTTCAATCGAAGTAAATGTGGTAAATCCTTCCACTTCGATATTCGAAGTCGAAGGATTTTACTTCGATGGTCGAATATCGAGGGTGAATTAACCCTCGATATTCGACCCTTAGTAAATGTGCCCCATCATGTTGAATATTGTAAAGCAATTGATTCACTGAAATTATATTTACGTATCATTCCATGCAGGCCAAGTTTGTATAAAGGATAATATTGTTCCACATTACACTACAGAGAATTTTCTTTAAAAGCAACATCTCTGAGTAAAGCTGAGTCTTTAGGAAATATTGCCGATACTACTTTGCTAAGGTTGATGGAGAAGGGAACATTACGGAGCTGAGCTCAAATGCCAAATTAGCAGAGTAATGGTCTGGCCTGGAGTCAAGTCAGCTAAGTGTGGCCCTAGAGGAGCCTTGTTAGTGGTCTTGTTAAAGACAAAGGGGAAATGAAGTAGGAGTTAGGGATAGGCAACAAAAATTACGCCCATAGACTTGTATGGCATTGTGCGTCAAAATAAAAAGACGTCAAACAAAATTTTTTTGATGCCCATAGACTTTAATTGGGGTCGGTGACGATTCGCCGGCGATGAATTGTTGGCGATACGAAACGGGTCAAATTCTCCCATCCCTAGAGAGCCTTTTCACCAAGAAGAGTGGTTCGGTCTTCCTGTGTTTGTCATGAGCTATATTGCCATATCCGTGGCCATTTCAAGAATTCTTTTGCAATGCCGATCAATTTGATTTCCCATCCTACACTTATCATTTCTTATGTTGAAATAGCCATTATACATGTGGCCCAACTAGTGTTGGACTGGTCCACCGGGATACATGGAAAACTCCCGATGGGCCCTCTTGCTTCTAACCATTTAGCCTATTTCATGGTCATTCCCTATTTATTTATGGGAAAAAATGCTTAATAATGGAAAAATATAGTAAGTATATATAAAAGACTAGCGGAATAAAGAGGTTAAATGAGAGAGAGGAATAATAGATTGGAAATTGGGCCCACAGTTGGTTTTCTTGTGGGCCCAGGGTCAAAGGTTGTCTGGTGGGCCCCTGACATTTGAAGCCGACACTGGGCTCATCCATGCGCCACATGGGGTGAAGGATATTCTCATTCTGAAGCCCATGTAGATCTATCTGCAAGCAGCTTTTTGGTTCCTCTGCAGTACTGCTGCCTAGGTGTCTTGGCTTAAACATCCAAGTTTTATGTAAAAAAGAAATCCTGAGAAATATGGCTTCTGTAAGATATGTATTTGTATCCGCCAACTAAATAGGGCTCTTTTACCACTGCAAATTCTTATGTTTTTTAACCCAAAATCAGGGTTTCCCCCAAAATTTGAGCATCATTGTTGCCAAACACAGCGTTGCACTTACTGTACAACTGTGTCCGGTGACTCAACTGCGGGTGACAAATTGGAGGCAGTTGTGTCCAATGTTTATCACTATGGGAATTGCATCATTTCCAGTGCTCTGCATTATTTTGACTACTGTTCATGATCCACTGGGCACAAGTCTGCCCTGGAATTATCGCCAGCTTTAAGGCTTGTACTGTAGCTCCAAGCAAGTTGTCTACATTTTTTCACAGATGTTGTTGTAAATGAGCCCTATTGGGTTTCTTTACTCTCAGCCTTAAAGAAATGAGAGAAAACATTGCCTAATTTGCATGCCAGTTGAGTTAAGGTTGTTTCTGTGATGTAGCTGGATTGTCTTTTTTTCCCCCTACAAAGCATTTGCACTTGATTTCAATTAGCTTTCTGCATACCCAAATCAAGGGAGTGTTCCTGCAAACTAATCAGTGATGTGTTGCTGCTGAGCTCAGCTCTAGGTACTGATGAATTGATCTGCTCATGATTACCTGGTGACTTTCACTGAAGGTTTTCATGACATGTGAAATATATTCTGCATCTATGATAGCGTTTGTTTTCACACATATTTTAAGTGGAACTGGATACGCTTATATCAGGGCAGAGTGACAAGTAATTCAGCTACACTGAATTCATACAGAAAATAAAATTGCTAGTGCTTTTCTTTCCTGCTGAGTGTTGCCAGAGGGAATTTCTTTCTCTTGCCCAGGAAGTACATAGTACATTGGCTAATTGCTTCCCCCTGTGCTATAAAGGTCACATAATGTATGGAAATATTTACTTATGGATCTATACTAATAGTACTAGTACAACTAGTAAGTTGGATCATATACGAGTATATCCATTTTAAGGGTTGCAGGAAAACTATAGCATAAATACACATAGATCAAGGGATTGATAGAGAGATAGATAAAAAGATAGAGCAATAGATAGATAGATAGATAGATAGATAGATAGGGGTGTGTTAGTAAACTAGATTGTAGTTAGTTTGTTTCCCTAGTAGTGATGGGCAAATGTATTCGCCAGACGCGAATTCTCTGTGAATTTCCGCATTTCGCCGACAATTCTAGGCGCCCATTGACTTTAATGGGCGTCAGAATTGTCGCCAGCATCGGAATTGTCACCAGCGTCAGAATTGCCGCTGGTGTCCAAAATTTTTCGCTGTTTCATGAATTTCGCGCGGTGGTGACTGATATGAATGACTAGAATGAAAAAATGACTAGATAGATAGCTAGAGAGAAAGATGACAGACAGACAGATAGATAGATAGATAGATAGATAGATAGGCAGACAGACAGACAGACAGACAGATAGATAGATAGATAGATAGATAGATAGATAGATAGATAGATAGATAGATAGATAGATAGATAGATGATAGATAGATAGATAGATAGATAGATAGATAGATGATAGATGGATAGATGATAGATGGATGGATAGATAGATAGATAGATAGATAGATAGATAGATAGATAGATAGATAGATAGATAGATAGATAGATAGATAGATAGATAGATAGATAGAAAGATAAATAGATAGATTATTCATTCAAGATAGGGGTGTGTTAATAAACTAGATTGTAGTTAATATGTTCCTCGGGGCTGTTACTGATCTGAATAACTATGGGTAGCACCAGAAGCAGGTTCCAGAGTTTAAAGGGAATATAAACACTGCTACCTGTACTTAACCTTGGGATTGAGGAGTTACTTCACTACAACTCCCAGCAAATTATTAAGAGTTCAGGTGTGCATGAGGCCAGCAGCCCACTTAATGCAAAAGAATCTTCCAATGAGAATTATACATGCTCTGTGTACACCCAGGAGTGATTCTGGGGCTGCTGCTCCCCCTTCCCGCTCCGTAGTTAAAAATCAGCACAGAAGGGGGCGGAATCACTAGTGCAATAAGCTAATGCAATAGCACTAGTGGAGCTGAATTTCTGGGTTATAACGTGGAAATTTGGCTTTTTAAGTTACAAGAGGTGGCTTTTTACCTCCCCTTGCAAGTGCCGGCTCGCTGTTGCCAGAGGAAAGGTTCTTACCTTGCCTGATGGCAGGAGCGGCCCTGAGTACACCCAGCTCCCTGTTCTTTGTTCACATGATCATTGCAGAAGTCATACAGTACACTTCATTTTTATTGCACTGAACTCTTCTGCTATTTGATCACAGGGTCAGTAACATAACCAGCACCATCAAGCCCCCCCTGCATTGGGGCCCCCTCCACTTTCCTGATGCCCATTTGCATTTTTCATTGTCACTGGTCGACCCAAAGGGGGTGATGGCCTGGGTGCAACCCTCCTTACACCCCTGATTAGTAATGGACGAATTTTCGCCATTTTGCGAATTTTCCACGAAGTGAAAAGGCAATAATTCAACAAAATGCATTAAAAGTAGTGATCGGCAAATTTGGGCCATTTCGCTTCGGCAAAAAATTTGCGAATTTACATCGAAATTCGTGAACCGGCGAAAATTTGGACCTCGGCACACATTTGCCAGTGAAAATGCACCGGCGTCAAAAAAACAGACGCCGTCATCCAATTTTTTTGATGACGGCGAATATTCGCGGCGGTTTCGCAAATTTGCGCCTGCCAAATAAATTCACCCATCACTAATTAAAAGTCTATGGGCGTTAAAAAATTTTTTTTCTACCATTGGAGTCTATCGGCGTCATCGTCACGGTGAATTTCGCTCATCACTACCCCTGGCAGTAACACCACTGTACAGAGTAGTATTTATGAGACATCATTTCACAGGGATATCTACGTTAGATATCTGTGTAAAGATATCTTATTGCATTTATAATTGGTCCATTCACTATTCGAGATACTAAGAGCCATTGGTTATTCTGAACAGAACTGAACGTGGCGGCAACAATTTGCCCAAGGCCGGTTCTGGTCAGTTAATTATTGGAGAATAAAAGCCATCGAAATCTTGGTCGTACATGACAAATCCCAAGGATGTGACTTTCCACTAAATACTGGTGTTTATTTAACATGATGGAACTAGGCAGCCCTGCTACCTTAATGTAACATAATTATGCTTTATATCGTATCGAAGACTCACGCGGCTCAATTACATACATTTCCGTGCTTAGCTGCATATAAAAAATGTCCTTAATAAAGCTCCAAGTAAAAGTAGGTCTGGTGTAATTATTATACGTTAGCGGTAATTACTACTTTTACAATTTGGTTGGTAGCAAGAAATGATCGCTCGTTGGAATGATAGACCATTTGCACTGATGCTCATGCATTACTGCTCACACTGCCCCCTTGAGGTGAGCAAATGTAATCTTTTTTTGTGCAGCACTTCACTTGTAAATTTATACAAATTATTGATACATTATTTTTCATAGAAAATGTATAACTAAAGATATAAAAAAAAAAGTGGAAAACACATAATGCACTTTCCCTGGCCCAATTATTATTAAGTTCATGCCAATGGGGACAGCATTAATCTAGAAAGAACTGAGGATATCATGGTAATATCTTGGCTAGCATGAGCTACTGTATAACTTAAAGGGATACCAGCTGCCCCAAGTCATGTGACTTGTGCTCTGATAAACTTCAATCACTCTTTACTGCTGTACTGCAAGTTAGAGTGATATCACCCCCTCCCCTTTTCCCCCCCCAGCAGCCAAACAAAAGAACAATGGGAAGGTAACCAGATAACAGCTCCCTAACACAAGATAACAGCTGCCTGGTAGATCTAAGAACAACACTCAATAGTAAAAACCCATGTCCCACTGAGACACATTCAGTTACATTGAGAAGGAAAAACAGCAGCCTGCCAGAAAACATTTATCTCCTAAAGTGCAGGCACAAGTCACATGACCAGGGGCAGCTGGGAAATTGACAAAATGTCTAGCCCCATGTCAGATTTCAAAATTGAACATAAAAAAATCTGTTTGCTCTTTTGAGAAATGGATTTCATTGCAGAATTCTGCTGGAGCAGCACTATTAACTGATGCGTTTTGAAAAAAACATGTTTTCCGATGACAGGATCCCTTTAAGGATAAATCAGTATTTGTTAAATGTAATAGTCTGAGACACATTATTCAGATAACCCTGGCTATATTGGTGCATATTCAATGGAATTGACTATAATTTGAGCATAACGCTGGCTATGTCCATACATTGTAAATGGTATTTCTTTATGTCTGGAACCCTGCCTTCATCTGAACATTTGAATGTGTGATGAATCTGTAGGCTAACCCTTGATGCATTAGTTTTAAATAGGTTACCCAAGGGTTTGATGTGAAGGTGACCCTGGTTACATATGCTCAAAAGGATAGAAAGGTGTCTCTCCGGTTAAAAAAGAAAAAGGTGGTTTATTGCAACAAGTCACAGACCAATATCACCTGACGCATTTTGGGAACAACGAATTTTTCCCGCTGCTTCGCGAAAAATTTGCCAAGAAACTTGCAAAATGGCAAAAAATTTGCAAAATGCATTGAAGTAAATGGGCGTCAAAATTATTGGACGCGCGTCAATTTTGAAGCCCGTGACAATTTTCACAAGCGAATTTTCGCAGCAGTTTCACAAATGTATTCATTGGTGACGAAACACAGAAATTCGCTGCAATTTGAATACTGACACACATGCTTGCAAAAATGTTCAACATTTCTGTTTGAATTAATGTTGTGTATTTGAAACCTTGTGGACTGTGTTGGCTGCTAATCGCAAGTTGAGGGCTGCAGCTCTAAAAATAGGTACTGTGCTCCAGTATTTAATGTATTCTGAAGATTAAGAGAGTTCCATATGGCACAGACCATTAGTAAAATAAGGGAATTTAGGATACATTAATTCCAAAGTCTGTGTAATATGTAAATAGATCCTCTCATCTGCTTCTGTGAGCCTACTTCTTATCATAGCAATAAAAACATTCTTTTATTCGGCAGATTTCTCTATTTCCCCTTTCTGTATTGATTTATAAAAAGGAGGGGGAAAAAGATGTATTTGGCAAGTAGTCTAATTATCTCGCCTCTCTATAAAACACACTGCACATCTATAAAACCTTCAATCACCAAACATCCCATTAAAAACGTTATTATTCGATTTTTCGTTTTATGGAGAAAAAGTGCTCTTGAGCTCCTACGTTAGACATTTCACCTTTTGAAGTCCTAATAAAATGTTTTATGGTTTAATAAAATATATTTTTTTGTTAAATGGCACAGGGCAATACCAATGCAATAATAAAATGCGGAAAAAATCAGACACAAATCCGGAAAATGTAGCAATTCGGGAAAAAAAATCTGAAAAAAATCATACGATTCTGATTTTCACTCGATTTGTCCCTGATCCAATTAAATGGTGCTTTTTTTTATTAATAAATAAGCTCTAATCATGGATTCTATTTTGGTCAGACTTTTTTAATTAAAATTCTCTGAAAAATTCAGATTTTGGGACTAAGAATAAAGGTTAAAGGGATACTGTTATGGGAAAAAACATTTTTTTCAGAATGAATCAGTTAATAGTGCTGCTCCAGCAATTTTGAAATCTGACATGGGGCTAGACATTTTGTCAATTTCCCAGCTGCCCCTGGTCATGTGACTTGTGCCTGCACTTTAGGAGAGAAATGCTTTCTGGCAGGCTGCTGTTTTTCCTTCTCAATGTAACTGAATGTGTCTCAGTGGGACATGGGTTTTTACTATTGAGTGTTGTTCTTACATCTACCAGGCAACTGTTATCTTGTGTCAGGGAGCTGTTATCTGGTTACCTTCCTATTGTTCTGTTGTTTGGCTGCTGGGGGGGAAAGGGAGGGGTGATATCACTCCAACTTGCAGTACAGCAGTAAAGAGTGATTGAAGTTTATCAGAGCACAAGTCACATGACTTGGGGCAGCTGGGAAATTGACAATATGTCTAGCCCCATGTCAGATTTCAAAAATTGAATATAAAAAAATCTGTTTGCTCTTTTGAGAAATGGATTTCAGTGCAGAATTCTGCTGGAGCAGCACTATTAACTGATTCTTTTTGAATTTTTTTTTTCCCCATGACAGTATCTGTTTAAAAACTAACACAAACATTAAGGGGGATTATTTATCAAAGTCTGATTTTATCTCAATATTTTCTGAAAAAAACTCGGACCAAATCCACACGCGTTTTCCAGCTTATTTATTATTACAATTTTGTTTGCAGGAAAAAATCAGAAAAAATTCTGAATAATACGAATTTTACCCGAAAACTCAGATTTTTTCAGATTTTTCCACGAAAACCACAAAAATGTCAGATTATTGCACGAAACCCAACGCAGATCAAAAAATCTTTGGGACTTCTTCCATTGACTTTTAGGCAACCTCGGCAGGTCTGGGATTTATGGATTCAGACTTTTTCCATCTTCAGGGTATAATAAATCCCAAAAAATGTGTGTTTTTTTAAAATTTTTATTTTATACAAAACAACACGAATTTTTTGGATTTTCGCCATTCGGAGTTTAGTAAATATCCCCCTACATGTATTGACACCATTCACTCTCGTTGAGTGCCAAGAGTGTTTTGCCAAAATAGGCCCACTATAAATTAAAGTGTGTGAGAGTGTGGAGGTGTTTGCTATATTCTTAATCCCTTTAAGTTTTTAGTGCTGACCCATACGGATTTAAAATGTGTGGATTTTTTGCTTGAGGAGAAACAAGTTTATTTGGGTTGGATTTAAATGGGAAACTCAGGAACTTTGGACAAATTGTACTTTACTTACTTACCATTCACTCAAAGTACTTGCATGGCATGCTCTATGCAATTGGATAGTGATGGCGAATAAATTTGGCATGCACGAATTTGCGTAGAATTTCCACATTTCGCACGCAGGCAAAAAAAATTTTCGCGCGAGTCAGAATAGTCTCAATAAATATTGTCACACATCAAAATTATTTGGACGCATATTGACTCATTTGGCCAAAATAGACATGTATTTTAACAATTGTCGCGGGCGTCAACATTGATACACATCAAAATAATTTTGCGTTCCGCAAAATGTTTTGCCAAATCGAAACGGGATAAATTTGCCCATCACTACAATTGGACTTGGAGCGAAGAAGAGTCTGAAGAAGGAACAGAACTGGAACAGGTAGAGAAGCAGATGGGGCTGGAACAGGACTGAAAATAATTGGAACAGGAACAGAAACAGATACGACTGGATTGGAAGCACAGAAGAAACTGGAACAGGAACAGGCTTGGAGCCTGAACAGAACCAGATAGAAAGATGGATTCCTTGTTCTGTGCAAACATTCTACATTCTAATAACAGAATGGCCTTTAACCTTGAGCTTCTTCTACAACACAGCAATTCTGTAACTAGTGTTGTGTTCTATAATCTTTATTCTTTGATAATAACCACTTATGGCTTAAATGTTAAACTCTGATATCTACACTACATACATGTGGTTTAAACTAGTGATTTGGGAGCCAAACAAGGCCAATAACAGGCATTAGGTCTGGTCAAATTGTACAGAAATAAATATGTTAAAATGATGGCAGTGTGGTTATTCCCTTATACTAAGCAAATTTATCTTATAGCCTGTACAGATTACAGCATAAGCAATCCCCTATACCAAATACCATTTGTCAAGCCATTTTTAGGATACATTGGGCCTTTTATATAAATGACCAGGCCCGGATTTGTGGCAAGGCCGCATAGGCCCGGGCCTAGGGCGGCAAAAAAATAGGGGTGGCACGCGTGCGTCCCCATTCAACTACAGCAGCTGCACCGGCATTTTTTCGGCGGCGCGCTGGGGAGGTGAGGTGGGCGCTAGGACCGCGCGGCCACCTCGTCGGACCGCGCGGCCTAGTGGCGCCCCTTATTGAAATCCGGTGCTGTAAATGACCATTATCAGTAAGGTGCAATGAGCATTTGTCAATTGCTGTATTTATGGATATACCTCTACATATGAACATCCAATACCATTGAGTAGGTGACAATCACATGTAAGCCATTTCTTTCTTACTTCTAAGGATATTTTACACACGTAGATAATGTTCAAATGTCAGAGCAATAAGAAGTGAACCAAAGAGAGGAAGGAATTGAATGATTCACCGATGGATTTGGTCAGGTTGAATGACACGATTCTATAGCTAAGAAGACAAGAAGAACACATTCAGCAAAGAAACTCATGGCCCCTCCTTTTGCCATTGAACAAGGTGGAATGTGATTAAGGGATTTATGTATCCAGCTTAACTAGAGAAGCACTGGAATATTACAGATGATTATTCCGCTCAGTGGGATAGGAATGGAAGGCTGAAGTATACCGAATAGAGTGCAATAGGATTAATCAGTGTATATTTTCTCTGGAAGAAAGCGATATTAGTCATAATTGCCCCCTTCCGCCAGAAGAATTGGTTAGCAACCCTTGGAAATGTCAAAGCAGAGCTCTGTGACTCACTATTCGTCAAACACGTAACCAACAAATATTTTCATTAATCATAAAAACTCATAACTGGTGTGCAAGATATAAACTTCCACGTCCAAGGAAAAACAGACTTTTCAGAGGGATTGTTCATTGGAAAACAAAATATTTTACCCCTTTCCATTCACCTTATTTCTTTCACTCTTCTTGTGCCATTACTTCCTCTCACTATTTTGTCTGCTTTCCCTATGTTTATTTATTTCTCTCGTCTTCATCCTTTCCTAGCTTGACGCCTGTTCTCCTTTATGTTCTTCTTTTCTTTATATTTCTTCCATTCTCTTAATTTTCAATCATTTTTTTAAAATCACAAATTTTTCGGAATTTATTAAATCTCGCGGATGGAAAAGTCTGAAAATCCGGCATCTCAGACCTGTCGAGGTTGCATACAAGTCAATGGGAAAAGTCCCAATGATATTTTGGAGTTTTCGGGTGAAACTTTGTGAAAATTGGATGAAAAGATCCAAAAAAGTCGTGAAAATCAGATTTTTTCCTGCAAATCAAATTTTCGGGAAAATGTAATAATAAATAAGTGTCAAAAACCCACACAGATTTGATCATAGTTTTTAGCAGAAAATATTGAGATAACGTCGGACTTTGATAAATAATAAATAAGGGTCAAAAGGTAAATTTCTGATTTTTTTTCGGTTAAAACTCACAATTTCGAAATTAAAACTACCAACTCGAATTTGAATTCCAATTTGAGATTGATCACACCTCAAGTAGAAGTCAATGGCCATGGTCCGTTGAACCATTTGAAGATGTTAATAGCCTTCCTGACATTCAAGGTTTTTTTTTGAGGAAAACTCCTTTCAAATTTGATTCAGATTTTCCGGTCGCTCTTATTCAATCAAATGTTACACGTTAGAGTTTTTTCATAAATAACCTCCCATTCGAGTTGTGACAACATTTGAATTGATTAGAGTTAAAAAAAAATTCAGATAACTTCGAAATTCAACCTTTGATAAATAACCCCCTTTAATTCTGAGACGTGATGGACAAATAAATTAGGCAGATGCAAATTCATGGTGAATTTACTCATTTCGGCGCTGGCAAATAAATTTGCGAAACTGCCACGAAAATTCCCCGTCAAAAATTCACTGTGTCAAATAATTTTGGACGCGCGTTTGAAAACTGTCGCGTGCCAACATTATTCGGAAGCCCATTGACTATACTGCTGGCGTCAAAATTGACACAAATGTCAGAATTTACTCGGCCTTCAAAATTTGCGTTTTACAAATTTACCGCCGATTTCCAGTGAAGCGGAACAGGACGAATTCACCCATCACTAATTCTGAGCACTGAAAATTCTCTTTAAACTGATCCAGATCCAGAGCAAGAAATACAAATATTCCTGCAAGCAGTTACCAGTTCAATGCTACAGGAAACAAAATACATTTCTTCCGGACAACAATATGACATTAGATAGCTTTCTAGATCAATCTCCATTGGCTTGTCCTTTCTTGCTAACAAGAAATCCATTTTTGAACCCAAGTCATTACCACCAATAGGGCCATAAAGAAACAACCATTTCCCTCTTGCTGCGTTACATAAAGATGATGGATTCTAAATAAGAATGATGACATTGAATTGGATTAGCATTTGAACAAAAGTATGTGGACAATCCTTTTTCTAATTATTTTTATTGTTTTTATAAGCCACACCACTGACACAGGTGCCACTTAATCATACAATGACAATGTTGTACTTCTTTGGAAAAGGCCCTTCTTGTTTTAGCACTATAATACCCCAAGCACAAAGCCAGGTCTATACAGAATGGATTTTCTGAGATGAGAAGAACTTGATTGGCCAGCACAGAGCCCTGATCCCAACCTGAACACTGATACCAGTAAGTAAGATCAGCCAACTTCAGTGACTTTTTTCTCTTTTTTTCTCTTGTACTTGATCCCGACTAAGATATAATTAATCCTTATTGGAAGCAGAACCAGTCTATTGGGGTTATTTAATGTTTACATGATTTTCCATTAGACTTAAGGTATGAAAATCCAAATTACGGAAAGATTCGGTCCCAGGTCCCAAACATTCTGGATAACAGGTCCCATAATTGTAATTCAATTTTTTTTAAATTGTTTTAAATGATTGCCCTTTTCTCTGTAATAATAAAACAATACTGTATCTTGTCCCTGATCCCAACTAATATATAATTAATCCTTATTTGAAGCAGATCCAGCCTGTTGGGTTCTGTGTTTAAATTGGTTTTCTATTAGACGTATGAAGATCCAAATTATGGAAAGATTTGTTATGTGGAACCCCAGGTCCCAAGCAATCTGGATAACAGGTCCCATACCTGTAATTAATTTTTTTTTAATGATTTAAACAGGTCCCATACCTGTAGACATAGAAAAAAAATAATGAATAAAATGTTTGGGAAAAAAAAACTTCAAATTATCTATATAAATCTGTTGCCATGGCTTTCAGAAGGAGAAAATGGAATTTGGAGAGATTTTGCTAATATTCTTGGGTGAAACGTAGACTAAACATAACAATTCTGGCCCTTTCCACATATGATGGCAGGGAGTGCAGACAATATACAATATCATTGCATGGGCGTGCGTGCGCCAGATGTACACTGTTAGTAAGAAAACAGAGTATGTCAGTATAGTTTATTACCAACATTAAATCACAATGATCCTCGGCACATAACTCATGCGGCTGTTGTCTGCAGGTGAAACGCGAATTGACTGGCTTCCATTTTAACTAATGGTTTGTTTCAGTAAATATTAACTATGTTATGTGTAGGGATCAGCACAAATGAGTTTTCTACAGAATGCAAAAGTGCATTGGGCTTTGCCATATGAGATCCGTTACCCAGAAATATAAAGCTCAGAATTATAGAAAGGCTGTATACCATAGACTCCATTTTAATCAAATAAATATTATAAAATGATTTCCTTTTTCTTTCTAAAAATAAAACAGTACGTTGTACTAGATCCTAACAAAGATATAGTTATCCTTTATAAAGCAAAAACATTGGGTTGGGTTTAAATAATCTTTAAATAATTTTTTAGTGGACATACAGTATGGAGATTTTCCCATTGAACTTCTACATTTGGGACCAGCCTTATTTAAGTCATATTTCTTTCTATCCCAAAAATGAGTTCTGTTAAGTGAAGGAACCCGCTGTTTCTCTCAGCTATTATCATCGTCACAGTATATTAATTGAGCCATTGATTTCCAAAGCTCACGTGTACAAGTAGTATCACCCAAAGTGCTTAGTGGAAGACAATATCCATCCAGTGTAAAGCATGTCATGCTGTATAAGATGATTAGTGCTGTACAAAAGAGATTTTCTTTTCCTAAGCTCAATATAAGAACAAAAATAATATAAAAATGGATGTTCCTCGGTATAATCCCCAACGTGCAAATCAGCAGCTCAAGATAAAAATCAGACTCGATCCGCTTTGATTTTACAACAACCTGGAAATAGAATACAAGGATATTATTTTTGCATTTATAGAAAAAGATAATTACAAAGTAAAATTTCTAAATATTTTTTAATTCAAAGTGGCATATTTCCACTAATAAAACTGACCCTAGTGTGTGGGACTTTTAATTGTAAGATCCAATCGGCATACTGGATACAATATTTTATGTGATCTAGAGAGTTTTATATATGTTACACTTTTGGTACTGTCACAGCCGGTGGTAAAGTGGGGAATGTTGTCATTTGGTGGCTAGGACCGGATTACAGCAAATAAACCGCAACTGTTGGATCATATGGTTAAAGATAGGATGGCACAGTGTGATGGGCAAATTTGGCAACCATACCATGGGGGGGTATAGATTCAGTTCTTTAAGTAGTGAATTGTGATCTTATTTAAAGCATACCTCTTTGTTTTTCTCTCTTTAACACTAGATAGGTGCCTATTATATATGGACAGAAACAAGAGGAAAGTGTTGGAAGGGTTACTGTCTGCTCTGCTCTCATTTCCCTACAGAAATAGGGATTGGTAACACTAGATAGGTGCCTAATATATAAGGATAGAGACAAGAGGAAAGTGTTGGAAGGGTTACTGTCTGCTCTGCTCTCATTTCACTACAGAAATAGGGATTGGTAGCTAGGGATGTAGCGAACGTCGGAAAAAAAGTTCGCGAACATATTCGCGAACTTGCGCAAAAATGCGAGCGGTTCGCGAACGGTTCGCGAACCCCATAGACTTCAATGGGAAGGCGAACTTTAACATCTAAAAAAGACATTTCTGGCCAGAAAAATGATTTTAAAGTTGTTTAAAGGGTGCAACGACCTGGACAGTGGCATGCCAGAGGGGGATCAAGGGCAAAAATGTATCTGAAAAATCTGCCTGTGTGTGCTTGGAAGAGATAGTGTAGGGGGAGAGCTGTTAGTGATTTCAGGGACAGATGATAGTAAGTTTGCTGGCTAGTAATCTGCTTGATACTGCTCTGTATTGGAGGGACAGAAGTCTGCAGGGATTTGAGGGACATTTTAGCTTAGGTAGCTTTGCTGGCTAGTAATCTACTGTTCTCTTTAAACAACTGCCATACATTGACCTTGTAGGCATTGTTTGCCCAGTTTTTTTGGACGCAGCCACTGAAGCACAGTTGCCAGAAAAAATATGCCATATAAATGCTGAAAATAGTCATTTTTCGCCATACGTTGACCTTGTAGACATTGTTTGCCCAGTTTTTTTGGACGCAGCCACTGAAGCACAGTTGCCAGAAAAAATATGCCATATAAATGCTGAAAATAGTCATTTTTCGCCATACGTTGACCTTGTAGACATTGTTTGCCCAGTTTTTTTGGTTGCAGCCACTGAACCACAGTTGCCAGAAAAAATATGCCATATAAATGCTGAAAATAGTCATTTTTTGCCATATACGTTGAGTCAACGTATGGCAAAAAATGACTATTTTCAGCATTTATGTGGCATATTTTTTCTGGCCTCTGTGCTTCAGTGGCTGCGGCCAAAAAAACTGGGCAAACAATGCCTACAAGGTCAACGTCGTTGACCTTGTAGGCATTGTTTGCCCAGTTTTTTTGGCCGCAGCCACTGAAGCACAGAGGCCAGAAAAAATATGCCATATAAATGCTGAAAATAGTCATTTTTTTGGTCGCAGCCACTGAAGCACAGTTGCCAGAAAAATTATGCCATATAAATGCTGAAAATATAAATTTTTTTGGTTGCAGCCACTGAAGCACAGAGGCCAGAAAAATTATGCCATATAAATGCAGAAAATATGCATTTTTTTGGTCGCAGCCACTGAAGCACAGTTGACAGAAAAATTATGCCATATAAATGCTGAAAATATAATTTTTTTTGGTTGCAGCCACTGAAGCACAGAGGCCAGAAAAATTATGCCATATAAATGGAGAAAATATGCATTTTTTTGGTTGCAGCCACTGAAGCACAGAGGCTAGAAAAATTATGCCATATAAATGGACAAAATATGCATTTTTTTGGTTGCAGCCACTGAAGCACAGAGGCCAGAAAAATTATGCCATATAAATGCAGAAAATATGCATTTTTTTGGTTGCAGCCACTGAAGCACAGAGGCCAGAAAAATTATGCCATATAAATGCAGAAAATATGCATTTTTTTGGTTGCAGCCACTGAAGCACAGAGGCCAGAAAAATTATGCCATATAAATGCAGAAAATATGCATTTTTTTGGACGCAGCCACTGAAGCACAGTTGCCAGAAAAAATATGCCATATAAATGCTGAAAATAGTCATTTTTCGCCATACGTTGACCTTGTAGACATTGTTTGCCCAGTTTTTTTGGTTGCAGCCACTGAAGCACAGAGGCCAGAAAAAATTAAACCAGTAGGGTTTGCACCCTAGTTTGTAACGGTGGCGGAGGGAGGAGGACGCTAAAGGACAGCTGTGTGTGGAGTCATGAGGCTTGAAGAGAAGGACAGCTGCATAGAAGTCAGAACAAGTCTTCCGGCGTGCAGTAACCCTCCGAGATCCACCCCTCCGAGATCCACCCCTCATTCATTTTAATAAAGGTCAGGTAATCGACACTTTTGTGACCTAGGCGAGTTCTCTTCTCAGTTACAATCCCTCCTGCTGCACTGAAGGTCCTTTCTGAGAGCACACTTGAGGCTGGGCAAGACAAGAGGTTCATGGCAAATTGTGACAGCTCTGGCCACAGATCAAGCCTGCGCACCCAGTAGTCCAGGGGTTCATCGCTCCTCAGAGTGTCGATATCTGCAGTTAATGCCAGGTAGTCCGCTACCTGCCGGTCGAGGCGTTCTTTGAGGGTGGATCCAGAAGGGTTGTGGCGCTGCCTTGGACAGAAAAACATTTGCATGTCTGATGTTACAGACCGGCCAAAGGGCTTTGTCCTTGCAGGTGTGCTCGTGGCAGGATTACTGGCACCTCTGCCCCTGGAATGTTGATGAGTTCCTGAAGTGACATCACCCTTAAAAGCATTGTACAACATGTTTTGCAGGCTGGTTTGTAAATGCCGCATCTTTTCGGACTTGTGGTATGTTGGTAACATTTCTGCCACTTTATGCTTGTACCGAGGGTCTAGTAGCGTTGCGACCCAGTACAGGTCCTTCTCCTTAAGCCTCTTGATACGGGGGTCCTTCAACAGGCATGACAGCATGAAAGACCCCATTCTCACAAGGTTGGATGCAGAGCTATCCATCTCCGCTTCCTCATTATCAAGGACTGCATCATCCACGGTCTCCTCCCCCCAGCCACGTACAAGACCAGGGGTCCCCAAAAGGTCACCACTAGCCCCCTGGGAAGCCTGCTCCTGTTGGTCCTCCTCCTCCTCCTCCACAAAGCCACCTTCCTCCTCTGACTCCACTTCTGGCACCTCTCCCTGCGTTGCAGCAGGTGCCTGGGTTCGTTCTGGTGATTGCGACCATAAATCGTGCGCTTCCAGCTCCTCGTCACGCTGGTCTACAGCCTCATCTGTCACTCGTCGCACGGCACGCTCCAGGAAGAAAGCGAAGGGTATTAGGTCGCTGATGGTGCCTTCGGTGCGACTGACCATATTTGTCACCTCTTCAAAAGGTCGCATGAGCCTGCAGGCATCGCGCATAAGCACCCAGTAACGGGGGAAAAAAATCCCCAGCTCTGCAGATCCAGTCCTACCACCCAGTTCAAAAAGGTACTCGTTGACGGCCCTTTGTTGTTGCAGCAGACGTTCCAACATAAGGAGCGTTGAATTCCAGCGAGTCTGGCTGTCAGAAATCAAACGCCTGACTGGCATGTTGTAGCGCTGCTGAATGTCAGCAAGGCGTGCCATGGCTGTGTAGGAACGTCTGAAATGGGCCGACACCTTTCTGGACTGGGTGAGAACGTCCTGGAATCCTGGGTACTTGGAGACAAAACGTTGGACTATTAAATTTAACACATGTGCCATGCAGGGCACATGTGTTAAATTTCCCAGTCTCAACGCTGCCAACAGATTGCTTCCATTGTCACACACCACTTTTCCGATCTGCAGTTGGTGTGGGGTCAGCCACCGATCGGCCTGTGACTGCAGAGATGACAGGAGTACAGATCCGGTATGGTTTTTGCTTTCCAGGCACGTCATCCCCAAGACAGCGTGACAACGGCGTACCTGGCACGTCGAATAGCCTAGGGGGAGCTGGGGGTGCACAGGTGTGGAGGAGGAGAAGGAGGACCCAGCAGCAGAGTAAGAAGAAGAAGAGGAAGAAGACGAGGTAGAGAGCGATGGAGGAGTAGAGGTGGTGGCAGAACCGCGTGCAATCCGTGGCGGTGACACCAACTCCACTGTTGTTGTTGTTGTTGAGCTACCCATTCCCTGCTTCCCATTCCCAGCCATTACCAAGTTCACCCAGTGGGCAGTGTAGGTGACATACCTGCCCTGACCATGCTTGGAGGACCATGCGTCAGTAGTCATATGGACCTTTGGCCCAACACTAAGTGACAGAGATGCGGTAACTTGGCTCTGCACATGTTGGTACAGGTGTGGTATTCCCTTTTTAGAAAAAAAATTGCGGCTGGGTACCTTCCACTGCGGTGTCCCAATTGCTACAAATTTGCGGAAGGCCTCAGAGTCCACCAGCTGGTATGGTAAAAGCTGGCGGGCTAAGAGTGCAGACAAGCCAGCTGTCAGACGCCGGGCAAGGGGGTGACAGTCAGACATTGGCTTCTTACGCTCAAACATGGCCTTCACAGAAACTTGGCTGGTGGCAGATGACTGGGAATGGGAACAGGTGGTCAAGGTGGAAGGCGGAGTGGAGGGTGGTTCAGATGGGTCAAGGAGAGCAGAGGTAGAGCAGTAAGATGCTGGACCAGAAGGAGTGTGGCTTTTAGTTTGCCTGTTGCCTTTGAGGTGTTGCTCCCAAAGTGCTTTGTGCTTGCCGCTCATGTGCCTTCGCATAGAAGTTGTACCTATGTGGCTGTTGGGCTTACCAAGGCTCAGTTTCTGACTGCACTCATTGCAAATTACAATGCTTTTGTCAGAGGCACACACATTAAAAAAATCCCACACTGCTGACTTTTTGGAAGTGTGCGATCTGGCGGTAACAGTAGAAGTTGGCGGCATTGGCGGCAATGGCGGGTGCGTTGGCTGGCTGAACACAGGTGCCGATACATGTTGTTGCCCTACTGATCCCTGCGGGCTGTCCTCCCTGCTTCTTCTAAGTCTTATTCTCCTACTGCCTCTCTGACTCTCCGTCTCTCCATCTGAACTACCCTCCTCTTGCTCTCTTCTACTAGGCACCCACAAAACATCAATCTCCTCATCATCATTCTCCTCAGATGCATCAATTTCTTCTGACACATCACAGAAGGAAGCAGCAGCGGGGACCTCCTCCTCATCACTCATCATTATGTCCATCTCTGTCGTGTTCTCTGCCAGAATTAAATCTGGTGTAACGTCCTCATCTCCTTCATCTTCTTCTGCCAATAATGGTTGCGCATTACTCAGTTCAAGAAACTCATGGGAAAATAACTCCTCTGACTCCAGTGAAGAAGGGGCACCGGTGGTGGAGGAAGTGTTACGTGGGGTGGCCATAGCAGTGGAGGATGAGGAGGATGTTGTGGTAAAGTTAGAAACGGTAGAGGATGGGGTGTGCTGTGTAAGCCAGTCAACTACCTCTTCAGCATTTTGGGAGTTCAGGGTCATTGGCTTTTTAAAACTGGGCAATTTGCTAGGGCCACAGGATTGCATAGCAGCACGGCCCCTAGCACGGCCTCTGCGTGGCGGCCTGCCTTTGCCTGGCATTATTTTTAAAAAAACAACAACAACAAAAACTCAGTTGGTTTTTCTGGAAACGATAATACACACAGCTAGATGGCGGTTTGAAGAAAACACTGTGCAAATAATGCCTACAAGGTCAACGTATACACAGCGGTGGATACGGATTACGTAAAATATAAGAATGCTGCTTGAAAAAAAGTAACTCAAGTGGTTTTTCTAGAGACGATAATATTATCAATATTTAGACAAAATGTGAACAAGCTCACACAGCTAGATGGCGGTTTGAAGAAAACACTGTGCAAATAATGCCTACAAGGTCAATGTATACACAGCGGTGGATACGGATTGCGTAAAATATAAGAATGCTGCTTGAAAAAAAGTAACTCAAGTGGTTTTTCTAGAGACGATAATATTATCAATATTTAGACAAAATGTGAACAAGCTCACACAGCTAGATGGCGGTTTGAAGAAAACACTGTGCAAATAATGCCCACAAGATCAACGTATACACTACTACAGCGGTGGATACGGATTACGTAAAATATATTATGGCTGCTTGAAAAAAGTCACTCCGGTGTTTTTTCTGGAGACGGTAATATTATGGATATTTAGACAGAATGTGAACAAGGTCACACAGCTAGATGGCTGTTGGTTGAATAACACACTGGGCAAAAAATGCCTACAGGGCAAATAATGCCTAAAAGGTCAACTTATACACTACTACAGCGATGGATACGGATTACGTAAAATTTATTATGGCTGCTTGAAAAAAGTCACTCCGGTGTTTTTTCTGGAGACGGTAATATTATGGATATTTAGACAGAATGTGAACAAGGTCACACAGCTAGATGGCTGTTGGTTGAATAACACACTGGGCAAAAAATGCCTACAGGGCAAATAATGCCTAAAAGGTCAACTTATACACTACTACAGCGATGGATACGGATTACGTAAAATTTATTATGGCTGCTTGAAAAAAGTCACTCCGGTGTTTTTTCTGGAGACGGTAATATTATGGATATTTAGACAGAATGTGAACAAGGTCACACAGCTAGATGGCTGTTGGTTGAATAACACACTGGGCAAAAAATGCCTACAGGGCAAATAATGCCTAAAAGGTCAACTTATACACTACTACAGCGATAGTAAAATAAAAAAAAGTAAAATAAAAAAAAAATGAATATTAAAAAAAAAAAATTACAGTTGGTGCTGCTGAACTACTAGGAGCAGCAGATTAGCACACCAGTCCCACTCCCCAACACTGCTAGACTAATAGCACTGGGCTCTTATAGTAGTAGTAGTAGTAGTAGTAATAGTAGTAGTAGTAAAACAACAAAAAAATAAATAAAAGCAGTCCTTACAAGGACTACTGTTATTGCAGCAGTCAGCAGATGAGATCAGAAGCAGGACAGCTGCCCACTGCAGCTACATACAGAGCACTGCAGTAGAAGGTAGATTACTAGCCAGCAAAGCTACCTAAGCTTAAATGTCCCTCAAACCCCTGCAGACTTCTGTCCCTCCAATAACAGAGCAGTATCAACACGATTACTAGCCAGCAAACTTTCAACTGTCCCTGAAATCACTAACAGGCAGCAGCTCTCTCCCTACACTATCTCTTCAGCACACACAGGCAGAGTGAAAAAAACGCTGCAGGGCTTCGGTTTTTATAGGGAAGGGGAGTGGTCCAGGGGAGAGCTTCCTGATTGGCTGCCATGTACCTGCTGGTCTGGGGTGAGAGGGCAAAAAAAAGCGCCAACAATGGCGAACCCAAAATGGCGAACGTCGCGCGACGTTCGCGAACTTCCGGCTAGCGCGAACACCCGATGTTCGCGCGAACAAGTTCGCCGGCGAACAGTTCGCGCCATCTCTATTGGTAGCACTAGATAGGTGCCTAATATATAAGGATAGAGACAAGAGGAAAGTGTTGGAAGGGTTACTGCCTGCTCTGCTCTCATTTCCCTACAGAAATAGGGATTGGTAACACTAGATAGGTGCCTAATATATAAGGACAGAGACAAGAGGAAAGTGTTGGAAGGGTTACTGTCTGCTCTGCTCTCATTTCCCTACAGAAATAGGGATTTTTTAGCACTAGATAGGTGCCCAATATTGAATGAGACAAAGGAAACATACAGTCAACACTTTATGCTGCTGGGCATCAGTGGCTTTACATAATACAGGAGGTGCCTAATTTAAACGTAAAACTGAACCCTTATTTGTTGTTGAATACAGTCAACTTCATAAACGCCAACAGTGCCTTGCTTTAGCTAACAAGCCTTTTCTTAGAACAGCAGTTCTTTTTCAGTTATTTTGGTGTGTGAGCGAATTACTTTTGTAAGTAAAATTTTGATTCTTTTCACCCCAAGATTAAAGCAAAAGAAATAAAAAAATGACAACCTGCCAGCGTCTATTCTCTTTTTTTATTATTTTCACATCAAACCAGATATCGTTCCATAAAGGAGAAAAAAGTGTGACGCGGTCCTGTTAGTCCTGCGGGGGTTAAAGGTTTCATATCACAATGTGCCAGACTGTTATTTGCTGTCACATTCCGTTCGCTGTAATGATGTTGGTTTCTATCTTTTTTGGCGGAGCAATCAGTGTGTCTCTTTACAGCTTGCGGAGGGGTTAGCCGTACGGGGCAGGTAAGATCTGGACAGGGTGTTAATTGGAACGAGGAACTGTACTCTGTACACAGTGGAAGCGATTAATTCAGCTCTTTGTAAGCGCCGTGTGAATTATTCAGGCTGCATGTAGGACAAGTGCATAAAAGATGAATGTATAAAAGAGGCACTAATGCTTTCCCCCTGCTATTTATTCATGTTCCCCATTATTGTGTGCCTGCTCTTTTGACAACTTACATTTTCAGCATGGGAGGTAAACAGAGCCTTGGTAAGCGAGATCTGTGATTAAAGAAACTCAGCAGCCGTAATGTCAGATTTCAGATTTGTATTTTATTTGTATCCACGGGGCGACTCTGAAACTGGTTTTAAATGTGGTATATAACTAATTATACCTTAATTAGAGTGTACAGTGTGGGGGTATAGGTTACTGCATGCAGAGAACATTTGTCCTCTGTATATTTGTATTTATACATATGGGAAGGAGGTGCCATATAGTTTCCCTTAGACAATACAGTATGGAGGTATAGCTTATTGTGTGCCCAGAATATTCCTTCGCTGTATATTTGTATTTATACATATGGGAGAGAGGTGTCATTGTTTCCCTTAGACAGTACAGTATGAGGGTATAGCTTATTGTGTGCCCAGAACATTCCTTCTCTGTATATTTGTATTTATACATATGGGAAGGAAGTTGCCATATTGTTTCCTCTGAGGCAGCACAGAGTGAGGATGTAGCTAATGAGTGCCCAGAACGTTGCTTCATTGTATATATGCCATATTGAGCAGTGCATTTGAACAGTTTTGAGTCCAGTATTTTATCAGTGCCCCCCAACCCAACCGTTATAATGTTACTAGTACAAAAAGGCATACTCTAGGGCAGCATATAAGTTATGGCCTTAAATCTCCTGGCCTTCAGGCTGTGCCCCCTTAGCTCATAACAAGGTTACAGATATATAGAAACATTGGGTAACAGTCACCCTGCTATAGTTCCAGGGGTACCCAGGGCACAAATAAACACTCACCCCAAATCTCCTCCTAACTGACCTTCAGACTGGGCCCCCTTAGCTCATAACAAGGTTACAGATATATAGAAACATTGGGGTAACAGTCACCCTGCTATAGTTCCAGGGGTACCCAGGGTACAAATAAGCACTCACCCCAAATCTCCCCCTAACTGGCCTTCAGGCTGGGCCCCCTTAGCTCATAAAAAGGTTACAGATATATAAAAACAATGGGGTAACAGTCATCCTGCTATAGTTCCAGGGGCACCTAGGGTTTAAAATAAACCCATTTCCCTAGATTACAATTTAATTGACCATCATTCTAGTCCTGCTTTTGACTTCTGTAAACTGGCTCATTTTGGGAAACCCTTAGTCTTGTGCTCATCAAAAATATCCCCTTTTCCCTGCTATGAAACCTCCCTTCTTTCTGCTTCTTCTACATGCCAAAGATCAATGACAGACACTTAAAGGAAAACTATACACCCAAAACGAATACTTAAGCAACAGATAGTTTATATCAAATTGAATGACATATTAAAGAATCTTACCAAACAGGAATATATAATAACATAAATATTGCCCTTTTACATCTCTTGCCTTGAACCACCATTTCGTGACTCTATCTGTGCTGCCTCAGAGATCATCTGACCAGAAATACTATAATACTAACTGTAACAGGAAGAAGTGAGGAAGCAAAAGGCAGAAATCTGTCTGTTAATTGGCTCATGTGACCTTACATGTGGTTTGTATGTGAGTACAGTGAATCGTACAATCTCAGGGGGCAGCCCTTATTTTTTAAAATGGCAATTTTCTATTTATGATTACCCAATGGCACATACTACTAAAAAAGTATATTATTATGATAATGGTTCATTTACATGAAGCAGGGTTTTACACATGAGCTGTTTTACTTAGTATCTTTTAATAGAGACCTACATTGTTTGGGGGGTATAGTTTTCCTTTAAACAAGTTCTCCTAATTTTCACACTATAACAATAATTAAACAACAGTTGAAAGTTTCAGCCTACAGGACATTTTCCTCCCCAGTGATTTTGTTTTTATTTTTGCTGCTTCTGCCTTTATGTGTTTCTTAACATGTCGTACATTTTATGTGCCGTAAAGCCAAAATGACAAAATGCAGCATTCGGAAAAGATTTAAAGCCATCCACGTGCAAAAAAACCCCAGAATATAGAGTATATCCTTCTCTGCGTGTTCATTTTTCCCTTGGAGCTACTGGGGCGATGTATAACACAAATAATGGATCACAAAGACACTATTAATGTTTGTCTCATAAAATGTGACTTTTGTGTTTATATCTTCTATATTTTAGATTCTGGGTATTCATTTCCTTACTCTCTAGAGCTGCCCCTGGTGCCAACTTATTCACTGGTATTTAAGGCAAACCTTAATTTGTTATTAATAGGAACTTATCACTGAAAAACAAATAATTTAAATATACACTGTGCTTCCATATGGCCCCTTAAACTGTTACATGAACAAATTATTTATCTTGTCTCTTCTTTTGACCCCCTTTTGCTACTACTTTTTTGACTTTCATTTTGTCTTTCACTTTTTTTGTCTCTATTGATCATTGTTATTGCATCCTCTCTCAAGTTCTTTTCCTACTATATCTGTCTCCATGAATTCCTCATAAACAAGTTCTTCTCTTACTATAGCTTTCTCCATGTGTCCCTCAGAAACAAGTTATCCTCCTATTATATCTGTATCCATGTATCCCTCAGAAACAAGATATTTTTCTACTATATCTGTCTCCATGTATTCCTCAGAAACAATACCTCAGAAACAAGTTCTTCTCCTATAATTTCTCTATCCATGTATCCCTCAGAAACTAGATCTGTTTCTACTATATCTGTCTCCATGTATTCCTCAGAAACAATCCCTCAGAAACAGGTTCTTCTCCTACTATATCTGTCTCCATGTATCCATCAGAAACAAGTTCTTTTCCTACTATATCTTTCTCCATGTGTCCCACAGAAACAAGTTCTTCCCCTATTATATCTGTATCCATGTATCCCTCAGAAACAAGATATTTTTCTACTATATCTGTCTCCATGTATTCCTCAGAAACAATCCCTCAGAAACAAGTTCTTCTCCTATAATTTCTGTATCCATGTATCCCTCAGAAACAAGATCTGTTTCTACTATATCTGTCTCCATGTATTCCTCAGAAACAATCCCTCAGATACAGGTTCTTCTCCTACTATATCTGTCTCCATGTATCCATCAGAAACAAGTTCTTCTCCTACTATATCTTTCTCCATGTGTCCCTCAGAAATAAGTTCTTCCCTATTATATCTGTATCCATGTATCCCTCAGAAACAACATCTTTTTCTACTATATCTGTCTCCATGTATTCCTCAGAAACAATCCCTCATAAACAAGTTCTTCTCCTACTATATCTTTCTCCATGTGTCCCTCAGAAATAAGTTCTTCCCTATTATATCTGTATCCATGTATCCCTCAAAAACAACATCTTTTTCTACTATATCTGTCTCCATGTATTCCTCAGAAACAATCCCTCATAAACAATTTCTTCTCTTACTATAGCTTTCTCCATGTATCCCTCAGAAACAAGTTCTTCTCCTATTATATCTGTATCCATGTATCCCTCAGAAACAAGATATTTTTCTACTACGTGTATATCTGTCTCCATGTATTCCTCAGAAACAATCCCTCAAAAACAAGTTCTTCTCCTACTATATCTGTCTCCATGTATTCCTCAGAAACAATCCCTCAAAAACAAGTTCTTCTCCTACTATATCTGTCTCCAGGTATCCCACAGAACCAAGCAATGATAAGGTGTTACTTGCTATGATATTGTATAAGTTCCCATATAGTTGGATTCCTAAAATGTAGCATTTGAAACTGTGCAATTAGTCATGCGAGGCTACTGGTATTTCTAATGATAGACATGCCATATTGATGTTATTATATTGGAGCTCCCAGTTTGAAACCTTTATGCAAGCTTATGGTATAAAGAAGATCCATGGTGCCAGCTGAAACTGTTCGGTCAACTGTTAGATTAGCAGGTTCATCATAAGACCTCCTATTAAAATCATTGTCCATTAAGTCCAGGCAGCCTCCACTGGCTTATGCTTGCAAGGGGAAATTCAGTCATATTGCCAAGATAACAATGATGGGGCAACCATTGGCTGAACATCAGTCTATGTTGACTGCATTGGTGGTTGTTGTTAGACATCAACATTTTTAGTCCACTTACTGTATATCTAGCTAAGACTATTGTGACCCATTCCCAGCTTCTGAAAAATCATGCAACCAATATTTTGACCAGCATTAGACTTAAGTTGTGCGGATTGTGTTCTGGGGAGCAGAGAAGAAACTGTCCTTGATACTAAAAAAGGAAAGAGTAATTATTTACTTTTGTGTTACATTGGTAGAATCACTTGGTGGACACAAACATTTGGTTTAGGGCTTAGAAATTGACTGCAGTGAGGGTACCACAATCTTGTAAATTAGTAAGTAACGGAAGACCCAAGTACGAATGTGCGAGGAGATCTACAAGGTGGTGCAAAGTCTTTCTACTGTGCAAAACTTAGAGTTGAAGCTTTCTCTAAATATTTGCATCTAGCACACACAGTACTTAATTCCAACAAAATTTAGTGGTTTTAGTCCTCGGTTATGGAATCATGGGAGAAATGGCTACTATATATTCTTGTGGCCAAATATGAACCCACTGCCACTGGCTGTAAAGGTTCAATAAGGATACCTTTTAAAAGGAATATCAGGCTAAGTATCCTCTATTTATCTATGAGAATTTGAAAATGCCTAACCAATCAACTGATGAATAATAGGACTTGTGTTTATGCTGAAGCAGACAGTTATGTTGTGTTCAATAAAGGTCTGGCACCTTTCAATAAACCCCCTCTGCTTTTATAACTGTGCACCCTTGAGGCCTGTAATTTCTGCCTCTGTGCTTGAATGTAATTTGCTGCCTTATACAACAAACTCCTTTTCTTTTCTGCCTCAAAATAAAAAGTGCTCTGTTGTCTTTTTTTCTAGGTCACAGAACTCAATAATGTGAAAAATGTGCTTCGGCTCCCCAAAACCACGAAGAAGCACGCTGTAGGGATATTTTTCACAGACGACACCTCAAAAACCTTTGCCTGTGAATCCGGTACGTTACCCTATAAGAATGCACTATGATTTATTAAAGGAGACATAAAAATTTTTTGGTTTCAGTCAAGGTCCATTCCTTATCTTCAGAAGTATTTTCTTTTAGAAAATATTATCACTGCTACTCAAATGCATAAATCAGCTGAGGATGAAAACCTCTGATTAACATAAAGATAAATTAAAAAGTGAATGTCCAGTCTACAACTTTGAAGATCCTGTTGAAACTACCAGCACATTGGAAATATCTTGTAGTTGCTGGTACTTCAGGCCTACAAAGATGTTCCAGCAGCTCCCCATCTTGGATCTCCACCATCTTGGAGTGTCAGTGGCACTGCACATGCTCAGTGAGCTCTAGACTGCTGGTGAGAAGTTTAGTAAGTTTAGAGATCTTTAGAAATCACCATCGACTATTGAAAGAGTTGTAAGTTAAATATTCGCCACCTAAAACCTGCCGAGTTAATTTACAAGCCAATGGCAGAGATCTGTTGAACCATTTGAATATGTTAATAGTAGGGATGCACTGAATCCAAGATTCGGATCGGGATTCGGCCTTTATCAGCAGGATTCAAACGAATCCTTCTTCCTGGCCGAACCGAATTCTACTTTGCATATGAAAATTAGGGGTGGATAGGAAATCTCGTGACTTTTTGTCACAAAACAAGGAAGTAAAAAATGTTTTCCCCTTCCCACCCCTAATTTGCATATGCAAATTAGGATTCTGTATTCGGCCACATCTTTCACAAAGGATTCGGGGGTTTGGCCGAATCCAAAATAGTGAATTTGGTGCATCCCTAGTTAATTGCCTTCCTGACATTCGAGTTTTTTGGGGGGGAAATTCAATTCTAATTTGAGTAAAAAAAAAAATTCCCATAAATTTGAAATTGGACCTTTGATAAATAACCCCCTTAGAAAATTCAAGTCAAATTGCCAGTAGATTCCTAACTTATTTACTAAAAAGGATAAACTGTTCACGAAATGAATTTCTGTATTACAAATTAAGAGCTTATTCCTAATATGTGTTGGTACCTGCGGTGGATTTGATACTGGGGTAACTAAGATATGGCTTGGGTTGAAGAAAGGGGACTTTATAAGTGTATATATAAGATGGCGCCCATGATCATTCGCTGCTCTACTCTGCATGCAAAGGTCTGTGTGACATTCAATAGAGATGGCGCGAACTGTTCGCCGGCGAACTTGTTCGCGCGAACATCGGGTGTTCTCGCTCGCCGGAAGTTCGCGAACGTCGCGCGACGTTCGCCATTTTGGGTTCGCCATTGTTGGCGCTTTTTTTTTGCCCTCTCACCCCAGACCAGCAGGTACATGGCAGCCAATCAGGAAGCTCTCCCCTGGACCACTCCCCTTCCCTATAAAAACCGAAGCCCTGCAGCGTTTTTTCACTCTGCCTGTGTGTGCTGAAGAGATAGTGTAGGGAGAGAGCTGCTGCCTGTTAGTGATTTCAGGGACAGTTGAAAGTTTGCTGGCTAGTAATCGTTTTGATACTGCTCTGTTATTGGAGGGACAGAAGTCTGCAGGGGTTTGAGGGACATTTAAGCTTAGGTAGCTTTGCTGGCTAGTAATCTACCTTCTACTGCAGTGCTCTGTATGTAGCTGCAGTGGGCAGCTGTCCTGCTTCTGATCTCATCTGCTGACTGCTGCAATAACAGTAGTCCTTGTAAGGACTGCTTTTATTTATTTTTTTGTTCCAATACAGAGCAGTATCAAGCAGATTACTAGCCAGCAAACTTACTATCATCTGTCCCTGAAATCACTAACAGCTCTCCCCCTACACTATCTCTTCCAAGCACACACAGGCAGATTTTTCAGATACATTTTTGCCCTTGATCCCCCTCTGGCATGCCACTGTCCAGGTCGTTGCACCCTTTAAACAACTTTAAAATCATTTTTCTGGCCAGAAATGTCTTTTTTAGATGTTAAAGTTCGCCTTCCCATTGAAGTCTATGGGGTTCGCGAACCGTTCGCGAACCGCTCGCATTTTTGCGCAAGTTCGCGAATATGTTCGCGAACTTTTTTTCCGACGTTCGCTACATCCCTAACATTCAACACTTTTAGTAATGGATGGGACTTTCTCTTTAGGAGTAGTAATGGGTGAATCTGAGCCATTTTGCCTTTGCCGAATAATTTGCGAATGAGTGAAAATTAAAGTTAATGGGCATCAAAATAATTTTGACGTGCAACAATTTTTGACGAGAGCAAAATTTTCATACGTGCGACTATTTTGTTGAAATGCATGGTCAATGGCCGTTTAAAGAGGATCACTTCCAATAATCCAAACAATCCAAATTTCTCTTTCCAAATCCTCTTTCTCTGCAATAGTAAAACAGTAGCTTGTACTTGATCCCAACTAAGATATAATTAATCCTTATTGGAAGCAGAACCAGTCTATTTGGGTTCATTTAATGTTTTCGTGATTTTTTAGTAGAATGAAGGAATGGAGATCCAAATTACGGAAAGACCCTCAAGGTCCCGAGCATTCTGGATAACAGGTCCTGTGCCTGTATTCACCTGCAGGTGAATGTACAGGGACATTAAATATACAAGTGAAGGAATTCCCTTTCAGAAATCCTGTAATTGCAATAATTCTATTAAATAGAGGCTGTTTCATTACAGATTAGGAACAGTTTACATGTGTCATGATGCGCGGGAAAAAAATCCATTGCACATAAGATTGCTTATCTAGCTGCAAGGCATATCCCATGAATGGTCTGTTGATTAGGAACCATCTGCCAAATCCCTACAGAAAATTCCATGGGGGGTACATATCATGTTCTAGTTGTCAGACAGAACCCCAGGGACACTCTCCTCTTGATTTACTTTACTCAGTTGTGCTTAGTACCAGATAATATCGGTGTTAGCTCTAGTTTTGCTGTTTCTCTGTGTTCAGAGAAAATTTAAGCCTGTTCCTGCTAAATTGTGTTTGTAATGGTATCTTTCTGCAGAAGCTGAGTGAGCTTAGGGGGATGTTTCTGTTGAATTGTGATTAGTACAGGGGAATACCTATGATGCCATAGTTTTATGGGATCTCTCTGTACAGGCTATAAACAAATGTTGGGGGCTGTCCCTGCTGAATTGTGCTTAGTACAGGTGAATACCTCTGCTACCATAGTTTTATAATAGTATATCTCTTTACAGGCTATGATCAAACATAAGGGTCTGTTACTGCTGAATTGTGCTTAGTACAGGGAATACCTATGCTGCTATAGTTTAATGGTATCTCTCTGTACAGCAAACTTTGGGGCTGATCCTGCTGAAATGTGCATAGTACATAGGAATAGCTCTGCTGCCATAGTTTTATGGGATCTCTCTTTACAGGCTATGATCAAATTTTGGGGGCTGTTCCTGCTTAATTGTGTTAATTCCAGGAGAATACCTACAGTTTGGTGCTTAGTCTTATGGGATCTCTCTGTAAAGACTATGAGCAAACGTAGAGGGTAGTGATGGGCGAATTTATTCACCAGGCGTGAATTTGAGGCAAATTTGCGCCATCCGCCGCCAGCGAATAAATTCGCCAAAACGGACGCCGGCGTCAAAAACGGGCGAGAAATTCAAGAATTTTCCGGCAAAGCGAAACGGTGCAAATTCGCCCATCACTAGTAGAGGGCTGTTCCTGCTGAATTGTGCTTAGTACAGGGGAATACCTATGCTGCCATAGTTTTATGGGATCTCTCTATACAGGCTATGAGAAAACTTATGGGGCTGTTCCTGCTGAATTGTTCTTAGTACAGGGGAATACCTATGCTGCCATAGATTGATGGTCTCTTTCTGTTAAGGCTATGATCAAAGCTTTGAGTAAGAGGCTGCTCTTGGTGACAAATTCCTCTCTGCTTGATTATTTTTATCTTAAGCTATTTCTCCCAATGGTGTTGAGAAGATCTGGACTAGGATTCAAAAGTAACCCTGGCATTTTAGGTAAACAAACACCCAAAACGATTGTCTAAGGCATCTTGTAGCAGTCCCTGACTATACAGACCTGGCCTGGGACCTCGATCAAGTCATGTTCCTCATTATATCATACCCCAACAGATAATTGTCACCCCCTCGAGCCACTTCTTCAACACAGAAGAGCTTGGTAGGAGAAGCTAAGGAAAAGAAGATAACAATGGCAGTGTTAGCCATCAGAGAGCCCTTAAAAACATTTCTCAAACCTGACACATAGGGGCAGATTTATCAAGGGTCGAATATCGAGGGTTTTAAAAACCCTCGAATTCGACCCTCGAAGTAAAATCCTTCGAATATCGTATTCGAAGGATTTTAGTGCAAAAGAATCGGAAGATTTGAACGATTTTAAGCGATCGATTGAATAATTTTGTAGCTTTTGTATTGTTTAATACAAACTTTCTCCAATATCCTCCAAATAGAATCCCAGTTTATCTGTTTAAATCTGGCTCCATGATCTTTGTCCCTGCAGCTGGAGTTGGAAACAGTAAAGGCAAAAATAAAATCCAATACAAATCTCTACACAGTCGCCGACTGCTCTACAGGGAAACAAACAAAGCTGCTTGAGTTCTGCATGGCTGGGAAGTAAGGTGGGGGCTCCCCCTGCTGTTCATAAGTATGATTGTTTCCCTGCAGAGCAGTTAGGGACCGTCTGACAATTCCTATCCACAGCAGCCACAGCAGTAAATGAAGGGAGAATTTCACTGCATACAGTCAGGTTTCTTATAAAAATGGGACATATTTTTTAATTAAAGAATATCGGAGATAGGTTTTTTCATTAAAGAAAGTAAAAATTGGCCTTTACATGCCCTTTAAGGGGCAGTTCAGGGGTGCTCCGCCAATGGGGAAAGTTGAGAAACTCGCCTCTGATGGTAGTGCCCCCTGGTTGCCAAGGGCTGCAAAAATGCTGCTCCCGGTAACTTCAAGAGCTGAATTTCCAGTTTTCAACTGGACCTGGATCAGTTAGCGGGAGGTCTAGGGAGAATGCCTGTTTTCTCCCCTTGATTCACCTAAAAGCCCAACTTGAAAGCCAATTACGATGAAATTTATGGGGAGAGTTTTAATTAATGTCTTAATATTGTTGGAACTAAAGTTAAATGACTGACAATGTTTTCCTCTATCTGTAAGCTTGTTATTAATTAAAGAGGACTCTCTGAAGGATAAGCCTCCATGAAGGCTTTCCCTGAAAATGTCCTACACCCACTGCTTTAAGGGTTTTCTCTTCTCTGCCAATAAAAAGGCTTGCTCGTTCATGTGCATCTTCTTTCTCATTGGGCAGAACTTGAAGCTGACGAATGGTGCAAGGTGTTGCATACGGAATGTTTGGGGACAAGAATAAATGATATCAGTCTAGGAGAACCTGATTTATTGGCTACGGGTGTAGAAAGAGAGCAAAATGGTAAGTGACAAGTAAGTACTTAATCTAATCAGAAGCATAATATTGCAGTAAACAGTTGGGGAAAAAAGCCTTTTTCTGAGTTTAAATATATACAGTATATTTTATCCATTATACCAAAGATTTATGGATTGTGGTCACATTTGGAAATTGAACACCCTCATTTAACAAAAAAAAACGTTATTCTGTATTATATGGAGAAGGATATTGAAATGTTTCTACTGATTTTTCTGCTCAGGGTAATTTAGTTTTGACCTATGATATCTAGAAGGAAATATAGTAGTGTATGGAGGAAATGGAGTAGGTAAATGTAATGTTAACTGTAGGAAGTGGAATTAGCAAAAATGCTGGTGGCAAATAAGAAGAAAATCTATCTATTTAAAGGATAATATGTATCCTTCATTTATACATAAGGAAATTAGAAAACATGAGTTACAACCACAACCAAAATAGCATGGAACTCAAGTTGGTTTCTAAAATACTTCAATTTAAGAATTCATTCATTTCATTTAGAGGGTTCATTATGCCTTATAACACATATGACTTGAATGCAGAGTTTCCCTGTATAAGGCCTGCAGCCTTGTGCCTTTATATGATCATAGAACAACCCCTCAGTGACTTCTACTATCCTTATCATTTACAGTAGGGGGTACATTATCACTTATAATACATGAGTGATACTCAGAGTTCCCTGTATAACTCAGTCTGCAGCCTTGTGCCTTTATATGGTCACAGAACAACCCCTCAGTGACTTCTAATATCCTTATCATTTACTGTAGGGGGTACATTATCCCTTATAATGCATGAGTGATACTCAGAGTTCCCTGTATAACTCAGCCTGCAGCCTTGTGCCTTTATATGGCCACAGAACCCATCAGTGACTTCTAATATCCTTATCATTTGCAGTAGGGGGTACATTATCCCTTATAATAAACAACTGACACTCAGAGTTCCCTGTTTAACTCAGCCTGCAGCCTTGTGCCTTTATATGATCACAGAACAACCCCTCAGTGACTTCTAATATCCTTATCATTTACAGTAGGGGGTACATTATCCCTTATAATACATGAGTGATACTCAGAGTTCCCTGTATAACTCAACCCGCAGCCTTATTGCTTTATATGCTCATAGAACCCCTTAGTGAGTTCTAATGTCCTTATAATCTAAAGTAGATCCAGCAGTAATAATCCGGCATTTCAGACCTACCGAGGTTGTTTATAAGTCAAAGGGATAGGTCCCTATTTGGAAGTTTCTTTAGTCTGTGTTGGAATTAGTCTAAAAATATGACTATTTTGGACTTTTCGGGCAAAATTCTAAAAATCTGGGCTTTTCGAGAAAAAGCCCGAAAAAATTGAGCGATTCAGGAAATTAGAATTTTCGATCGATTTTTTTTCGTGTTTGTCCCCAATCCGATTAAATCGTGCTTTTTAAATAATAAATAAAGTCTAATCCAGGATTCTAGTTTGGTCTAGTTTTATTAAAATAATCATAATTTTGATAAATATGCCCCTCAATGTCAATCAAGAGGCAAGGGATCGTCCTGAAAAGTCCATATAGTGAGAAGCGAGTAGTTGGCCCAAGCCTCTGTCCCTCTGCATGGGGAGAAGTGATGACTTAGAGGCCTAGATGACTATTGCCGAGTGGATAGTGTTCATTATCCAACATCTTTTAGAAAGAGCAGCTGAGTTCACCTTAGTTGGGGTGACCGAACCCCTTAGAAACGAGACTTTTAAAGGTCAAATATATTTTGATCCACTCTTTCATACCAACGTTTGCATTTTATATTTTTTATTTTTGTATTTATATTTTTAAAATGCAGTGATTGCCATGATTTGATAATGTAAAATAAAATATCTTCCTTTGGGAAAAACAATAGAATGATGTTCCATAAGACTGAACATTCTCATTCCCAATTCATGTCACTTGCACAGCGCTGGGCTGTTCCTACTGAGCTGCTGTTTATCTCTTCTTTTCTTTTATATATTCTTCTTTAGAGAAGATGTAAGCCTCACGTTCTATCTTGTCTCTTCCAGAGAGATTCAATGTTTATTTGATGCCGTCCCCTAATTTAGACATCCACGGGGAATGCACGCTGCAGATAACATTCGAGAATATCTGTCTTTGGGATATTCAGAACCCCAGGATGAAGCTGGTGTCGTGGCCCCTGAGTTCACTTCGGAGGTACGGCAGGGACCCGGCATGGTTCACTTTTGAAGCTGGCAGGTATGTAAATTATAAACTGTGGCCAATTCTCCCTTGTCTGGGCTCAATCATGGTTCATGTCATTGTAATATGAATGAATATGCTTCTTTCTACTCCATAATTATAATAGGCCTACATTTTTATATGTGCATAAGCTTGGCCCAGCCCTATCACGGCTGTGCACCAAGTACTCCAAGAATGGAAAGAATACCCTGACTTTTTAGTTTCATGTTGGAATGAAAATTGACATTGGTTACTAAAGTATAATCTCTTAAATCCAAAGCTATACAGGTGGGGCAAGGAGACCCCTTGCCCTTCCAGTAGAATTCCAAGCTGGCCTTACAGTTTCAAACACACTGCTCTATTTGCCTACCTCTATCTCTGGGGATATCACAAACTAACAGAAAGTGAGGCTCACTAGCTTCTTGAATACATTTTATACCACTGAACGGGCCCAGACTGTGGATTCTGGCAAGTGACAGAGGGGCTTTAAGATGCCACAGCCAGTGGGGTATGTTTGGGCTTTCTTAGTCTGGTCCTGCCATTGAGAGATAAAGAACAACTAACTTAGCATTAGTGATGCGAATTGCCGAGGCTTCGCCACTGGCGAATAAATTTTAAAAAAAATGCTGCAAAAATTCGCCAATTGTCAAAATTTTTTGTGGGAATAGGTGCTTGCATGAAAACTGTCGAGCGTCAAAATTGACACGAGCGTCTAAATTGTTGCAAATTCCCCCGGCTGCCTAACCGGGCGCTGGAGTCAAAATTCGCATTTCGCCGTTCAGGCAAAGCGAAAGGGGACAAATTCGTCCATCACTGGATAGCATAGGTTTTCCCCATCTACTAAGCACAATTAAGAACAGCCTCTTGCTTAATGCATTGCTCATATACTTAACAGAAAGAGACCATAAAAATCTGGCAGCATAGGTATTCCCCTGTACTAAGCACAATTCAGCAGGAACAGCCCCTAAATTTGCTCATAGTCTGTACAGGGAGATCCCATAAAACTATGGCAGCATAGGTATTCCTCTGTACTAAGCACAATTCAGCAGGAACAGCCCCTAAGTTTGCTCATAGTCTGTACAGAGAGATCCCATAAAACTATGGAAGCATAGGTATTCCCCTGTACTAAGCACAATTCAGCAGGAACAGCATCTAATTTTGCTCATAGTCTGTACAGAGAGATCCCATAAAACTATGGAAACATGGGTATTTCCCTGTACTAAGCACAATTCAGTAGGAGCAGCCCCTAAGTTTGCTCATAGTCTGTACAGAGAGATCCCATAAAACTATGGCAGTATAGGTATTCCCCTGTACTAAGCACAATTCAGCAGGAACAGCCCCTAAATTTGCTCATAGTCTGTACAGGGAGATCCCATAAAACTATGGCTGCATAGGTATTCCCCTGTACTAAGCACAATTCAGCAGGAACAGCACCTAATTTTGCTCATAGTCTGTACAGAGAGATCCCATAAAACTATGGAAACATACTGTAGGTATTCCCCTGTACTAAGCACAATTCAGCAGGAACAGCCCCCTAAGTTGGCTCATAGCCTGTACAGAGAGATCCCATAAAACTATGGCAGCATAAGTATTCCCCTGTACTAAGCACAATTCAGAAGTGACATATCCCATAACCTGCTGGGTTCAGCCACTTGAGGTGTTTTTCTCAACTTGCTTTATGAAAGCAGCTTCCCTGAATATTCCCCTGTAGTACAGTTAGAAATAACACCCAGACTTGCCTTGACAAAGAGATTACAAAAATATCCTGCCCTGTTCTGCAAGAACAACCCCCTTAGTTTGGTTACTGCTTATGTAGATAGATATCATAAATCTTTGTCATTACTGGTATTTGTTTATGCTAAGCACAAAGCAGGGAGGAACATTTCTCAGAACACATCTTAGTATATCTATGCAAAGAGAAATGTAAATTACCGGAACTGATTTTAAAAAAAAGAGAGGGTTTGCTTTATTTTCAACAACAATGGGAGATATATTTTTTTTTATTTAATCTCAGTTATCTTGGTAAAAATAAAGTGTTCAAAAACAATATGCAAATCGGTTCATTACTCACAACCGCAGAGAAAGATTTATTCGGAGGAAAAAGAAATAAAAATAAGCCTATTGCAAATCTCCAGAACATGAGGACTATTTTAGAACATAATAGACGAAACCCAAGACTCTTTGAAAACAGAGAATTAATTAGCAGGTTTTATCTAATGAAAAACAATCTTGTAAACAAACTTTGCTGCTCGTCAGGCTGATGAGGATGGTTGAAAGGATGCAGAAGCTCATAGGGATTTGCAAAACTCTCCACTGGGTTTTAGGGTAACTCCACACTGAGCGTTTTGGGGAGATTTGGTCGCCTGGCGACTAATCGCCTCGTCTTTGCAGCGACCAATCTCCCAATACGCATTCCCTGACTCTGCGCCAGCTTAAAAATAACAAAACGCCGGCGCTAATCACACACGGTGGTTCATTTGCCTGGAAACTTCGGGCGACTTCGCAAAACGAATTCTCGCGTGTGATTAGCACTGGCGTTTTTTTTCATTCTAGCCGGCGCAGAGTGAGGAAAGGCATTTGGGGAGATTGGTCGCCGCAAAAACGAGGCGATTAGTCGCCAGGCGACCAAATCTCCCCAAAACGCGCAGTGTGGCCTGACCCTTAGTGGAATACCTAAAAATATATGTTTAGGGAAAACTATACTTAGAGAAGTTTCTGAGGTCAACTTTTAAGGTTCACCTCTCGTATTGTTACATTATACCATTGTGATTCTGCAGGAGTTAAAACGAATTAATGGTTTGAGCCCAGATAACGCAGTTTGAAATAAACCCATACTTGTTGCTTATGAGCTCTGAAATCCTAAAAAGTATATGATGTAGCGTATTTACAGGGGCGATTCTGACCCCTCTGCCACCCTGAAGCGGTTTTCTTACTGCCGCCCCCCCCTTTTCCCCCCAAATCTGCTTTTTGGCATCAAATGGGGTCCCCAACACTAGTGCAGATAGAGCACACATTTTTGAAAAACTGAAATTCGGCTCTTAAAGTTACGAGAAGCACAGCCACATGAGACGAGTTTTTCTACTTGCCTCATTGTCACAGCTCCCCTGCATATCTAACTGTTTGTTGAGCTTTAAAAGAGAAGGAAATCTTCACAAAGAAGTAGACCAGAAATGACCCACTTCACCGCAAAATGTTGGCACTCTAATAGGCAGATTTATCAAGGGTCGAATTGAAAATTTGAATTTTCTAGTTTTTTGATGGTGAAAACTGTCAAATTCAACTAGGGAGTTATTCATATTTGATTCAAGTTTTTCAAAAAATTCAAATTTGATTTTGGAGATTTATCATGCTCTGGCCCTTTAAAGGAGAAGTAAACCCTTTCTACTAAAATCCCCTACTCCCCTACCCTACATAGACCCCCCTCCCTGCTCCCCCCAGCCTAGGTAGTACCCTAATGCCCTAAACTCTTTACTTACCCCTCAAAGGCAGATTCTGTCCAACGGAGTTCATGGGCGCCATCTTCAGCCGTAATCTTTGGGTCTTCTTCCAGGGCTTTGGCAAATTCCATGACTTTCGTGCATGCACAGTTGTCGTGAAACAGAATTGCTCCAACTGCGCATGCACTGATACGGCACTTAATTTCCGAAGATTACCATAGAGAAGAAGATGGCTGCCGTGAACTCGGCTGGACAGAATATGCACCGAGGGGTAATTAAAGAGTTAGGGGCATTTAGCAAAGGCACCACCTAGGCTGCAGGGGAGCAGGGAGGTGGGGTCTATGTAGGGTAGGGGGGTAGGGGATCTTAGTAGCAAGGGTTTGTTTCTCCTTTAAGAACTCAAATTCCACCTTAAACCTGCCAAATTGCTGTTCATGTCAATGGGATATGTCCAGGGATTAATTTGGAGTTGTTTGCAGCCCTGCTGAAATTCAAGTTTTTCAATTTTGATTTTGAGGGCCAATCCTATCCTATTCCTAGTATAAAAATTTAGATTTTTTGTAATAAATTTAGAGTTTAAAAAACTCACATGAATTCAAAATGCAACCCTTGAGAAATGTGCCACTAACCGTTGGTTTCCTGGGTGCAGGTTAGTTCACAGAAGAACCAGCGCCCCAGTTTTGTGATTCAGTGTGCTTTTTTCTTTATATGAAAAGTGTGAAGTAAAATAAAGACAAAGGCACATTGAACAAAACTGGGGTGCTGGTTCTTCTATGAAACCTGGAACATAACTGTTATAGGGTAGAGTAAACCTCTATCCTAGTCTTTCCTGTAATGCTGGTTTTTGTTCTTTACTCCCTCTAGCAGAGGGAACTCAACCAATTGGCTGTAGAATATTGGCCATAGACTACGTTCAATGAGCTACAATCAGTAGTGAGGTCATAGCAGTAGAGAAGGAGCTCTGTCTAATGGTTTTACCTATATACTAAATATATTACCTACGTATCTGCCACATGTCCCTCTTACTGCCGCTGAATCTTAAAGACAGGTATGGGACCTGTTATCCAGAATGCTCGGGACCTGGGGTTTTCCGGATAACGGATCTTTCCGCAACTTGGGTCTTCATGCCTTACGTCTACTAGAAATTCATTTAAACATTAAATAAACCCAATAGGCTGGTTTTGCTTCCAAATAAGGATTAATTATATCTTAGTTGAGATCAAGTGCAACTACTGTTTTATTATTACGGAGAAAAAGGAAATCGTTTTTAAAAATTATGATTATTTGGATAAAATGGAGTCTATGGGAGACAGCCATTCTGTAATTCGGAGCTTTCTGGATATCCGGTTTCTGGATAAGGGATCCTATACCTGTACTACCAAATAGTCGATATCGTCCATTAATGAGATGATGGAAAACTGGATCTATCACCAGTGTGTATGATGGGTGGGATATCACCCACTAGTAGGAAACAGAGCATAAAGGGGAGCTAAACTTCTGGCTGTGCTTTAACTGACTCATGTTCAATTCCCTTTATTTAAAAAAAAAAGTTAAAATAATATGCCCTTTTATTAGTTTCTTTGTTGTATCATTGGACAAGGTTTCTTTTATAAAAGAAAGCTTCATGAGTCAACATATATAGCCTAACAATATGCAAACGCTTAGTAAGATACTGTAACTTGTCCTTGGCTAATGGAAAACCAGTCACAAGAAAAGTAGAGGTCAATAAGGGTGGCTGGAGGCAATTTGTGTTCTGAGTGAAAACCATTAAGATCTTTATTTCCAGAGCATATCCTCCAGCTCAGAAATAATAATATCAATCTTAAACTGTTTAAGGGGTCATGTAGGTGCTTTTTATGTTTCTTTTATAGCGGAGGACTTCTTGACTTCTTTTAGCTCACATTATCATAATCTTCTGCTTCCTCTGGTTGGTTCCTCTCCATGTCCTACACCTCAGCAGCCACTGGCTCATATCATGGTTGATAGCATCTAGAATTGGATAAGAAGTAAACCAATTTTCCCCAACCCGCACTGTTTTAAATAACATTACTTATTGTTGAAAGATGATATGCAATTCATTGGTTGTCTAGTTTCAAGCTTTTGCTTGAAGACAAGGGTTTTTTGTAATGTCCATGAAGGTCACAGAAGGAGCTTACTTGCCAACACGCTGAGCTAAAAACAAAAGTAGCAAGCATGCAATAGATCCCTGGTTGCACCTAATTATCTCTTTAGCTGTGACATTAGATGCTGTTATCTATTGTAACAAAATATAAGAACACCAGGCAAAGATCAGATCTTTTCAGACTAATGAGCACTCAGCTTTGTACTTTACTAATGATGTAAAGATGAACCATTGGCTATTCAAAATGCTTTATAATTAGTGAAATGTAGCATGCTGTTGCGTCATTGTATCAATTTATGGACGAGATGCTCTGCTATGTCTGTAATATAAGGGAGGTTGTGTTTAACACCAGCAAAGATTGCTTTATTCCACTAAATCATATCCATCGAATCAACTCATATGCAACTCATATCAATCAAAAGTAGAAGTTTTTTTCTAGTCTAGTTACAGTTAATAAATGAAAAACAGATTGTTTGAAATGGATTTCTGGACCTCATGTATTTGTAGAAGCATGACTTTTCTAATCTACTCTTGTCAAAACTAAGGGCAGCGACACACGCTGCTATTTCGGGAGATTAGTCGCCCAGCGACAAATCGATTCTTCTTCAGGCGACTAATCTCCCCGAACTGCCTTCTCGATGTTGATTTACATTCTAGCTGGCGGAAATGCAGTTTGGGGAGATTAGCTGCCCGATGAAGAAGCGAATTGTCGCTGGGAAACTAATCTCCCGAAATAGCAGCCTGTGTCTTTGCCCTTAAGGTGGGCACATTATCCTTTATTAAAGAAAGTTTGACAGCTAACACAGATGTTTTTGAATCCATAATACTAAACTGTAGGGGCAAAATGTCCAGTCACTGTGGGACAGTCACTAAGATTCGTTATTGCGCCAGCATCCACTTCGCCGTACTTCACCAGGCGTATTTTCGCCAGCACTACGCAAATTCACTAAAATCCGAAGTTGCGCTCAGGGGTAGCGTAAGGTTGCAAAGTTGCGCTAGTGTTAATTCGGCAATAAAAACGGAGTTACGCTAGCGATGGTTAATTTACATACAGCGCCAAATTGAAGTTACAATGGAGGTATATGTAGCAGCACTACACAAGCCTGGAAAACCTTCAAAACATGAAATAAAATTTTTATTTTGCCCTACACATGTGCCCACTGTATAGTTAAGGTGCCATGAGTTAGGAAATGTAGGGGGGAAGGAGGGGAGCCCCAAAAAAATTTTTGATCTTTTTCAGCCTATCGCCCATAAGAAAGAAAAAACTTTTTTCGGAGCAATCCCTATCTACTCTATTGCGCTTCGCCTGGTCTGAGATGGCGAAGGAAGTCAGGCATAAAATGTAGCATTCAGAACAATGCGTGTGTTACGTAGTTACGTCCGTTGTGCAAATTTGCCAGGCGTAAGGGTGCGAAGTAACACAGTGTCTGTTAGTGAATCGGCGAATTGACGAAAATGCCCAACGCTGGCGAATTCACTTAATGAATTTGCTCCACTGTGTCTGAATAAAATGTCCTCAGCTGGAACACACACTGTTGAGTTCCAAACTGTCTCACAATGTCTGCAGAAGAAATATTTATTGGGATTGTCAAGTTGGTTGGATGATCAGAGGCAAATAACTATAAAATCACCATGTGTAATGCCACATGTTGTCTAGGCAGATGTCAGGAGAACGCTATCTGTCTGAATGCATAATGCCAGGGAAGAAATCTGGTAGAGGATGTAATGGTCTGAGGATGAGGCTACAGGGTACAATTATATTCTTTATAATGCTTCCTACTTCGTGGAACTGTCTGAGGAAAGCACTTTCTTGTTTCAGCACATAATGCCCCATGCACAAAGCTAAATCAGTACAGAATGGGTTTGCTGATATGGGAAGAACCTGACTGGCCTGCACATAGCACTGTCCTCAACCCAACTGAACTCCAGAACAGATACCCAGTATCAGTGTCCAACCTCACTAAAGCTTCTTTGGCTGAATGAAAGCAAACCCAACAATGTTTTAACATTAAGTGGGAACCTTCCCAGAAGAGTAGGGCCAATTATATAGGACCATAGTTTTAGGACTATGGTTTGGGAATCAAATTTTGGGCAGGGAGATGTCATAATACTTTGCCATATGATGCAGCACTAAGCTTATTGCAACCTCTGCTTCATAATAAAGTTGAGCTTTTATTTCATTGAGATGTCAGAAGCAGCACCAATCTTTCTGAGAACAGCCCAAGACAAGATCTCTCCAATACCGATTAATCACTTTCAGTGTTTCTTTTCCGAGCTGAAGATTGCAATTGAGGTTGATAACATTCTTATCAGTTTCTTTGTTTGCACAGGGACCCAATTTTTGATAGGTTTGATTGTGGCTGCTGAATCCAAGCCCTTAATAAAACACACACAGACACACTGTTTTTGCTCTATTTGTTGGCAGGATGTGTGACACAGGGGAGGGACTGTTTATCTTCCAGACCAGAGAGGGTGAAGACATCTATCACAAGGTTCACTCAGCGGCTTTGGCAATTGCAGAGCAACATGAGCATCTGCTTCAGAGTGTCAAGAATTCCATGGTATGTGCCCTCTTAATTCCCTTAATCCAAAATACATTACTTAATATATACAGTAGGTTGCGCTAACATGTCCCCAGCTACTAATGTCAGTGATGAAGTTCATGACAGCTGTTCCCAGTGGCTTTAGACCCACATAAATGTTATTCTGGATCAAACAGAATCAAGTAGGCAATAATAATGTATTCGTTCAACAGTGGCTGTGCTTGGGTCAGCTGAGACAAACAATGTGGCACCTGAATTTAAACTGTAGTAACTGCATTGATGAACATTTGTTCTTCTATTTACTTCATGCTCTCTTCTGTCAGACCTAACTGCCACCATAGGCTACTGTATATTCCATTCGCTCTGCTTCTCAATGATCATGGCTTACAGTTTATTTTCTGCCCTGATGGCTACTCCTAAAATTAAAAGGAACCCTTCTCATCTGATACAACGAAAATATCCATTAATATCCTGTCTAGACTAGCAATTGGGCACTTCTATTTGCCCCCCCCCGCTGAAACCTTACTATCTAATAAGAATACTAAAGCTCCTAAACGTCGTCTATGCCATTGGTCCCATTCATCTCTGCTGCCCTCTGCTTTGCCTCAAAGTAACAGAAAATACAATTTAAAAATCTCATATAACATCTTTTTTTAAGGAATTTACCAGGCATTCATTCATGGCCTCTTTTGCGTTGATTTTCATCATTTATGCCAGATCGAACCTCCTGGACATCTCTTCATCTTGTTAGGTATACATTACAGTATCCTACAATATCCACTAATTTGGCAAGTTCACCAAATGAAAGGATATTTTTCCAGTTTGACCAATTTTCTAGGCCAAAGTAGGAGGATCTAACACTTTGACCCCTGGGACACCCATCAAGAGAGTACCATATCAATGCACCACTTCATTCTTTGCCCAATGAGATTTTAAAAACTGCCTAATAGATATAGTGCCAATTTTAGGAAGGTCCATACACAGGCCATCAAGATGCCCCGGTATGATCACCTTAATCCTATGGAATTTCTATCCATAAACTGATTACAGTGGACGTCTTTGATGTCTGAATAAATATAATTGTTTACACAAGTTTCTTACAAGTTTTCCACAACTTATGTTTGAATTCTGCTTTCTCTTTTAAAATTACCTCTTAAAACATTATTTCTTGTCCTTTCCTTTAAAGGGATACTGTCATGGGAAAAAAATTTTTTTTCAAAATGAAATAATATCGCTGCTCCAGCAGAATTTAGCGCTGAAATCCATTTCTCAAAAGAGCAAACAGATTTTTTTATATTCAATTTTGAAATCTGACATGGGGCTAGACATATTGTCAATTTCCCAGCTGCCCCAAGTCATGTGACTTGTGCTCTGATAAACTTCAGTCACTCTTTACTGCAAGTTGGAGTGATATCACCCCCTCCCTCCCCCCCACCCAGCAGCCAATTAAAAGAACAATGGGAAGGTAACCAGATAACAGCTCACTAACACAAGATAACAGCTGCCTGGTAGATCTAAGAACAACACTCAATAGTAAAAACCCATGTCCCACTGAGACACATTCAGTTACATTGAGAAGGAAAAACAGCAGCCTGCCAGAAAGCATTTCTCTCCTAAAGTGCAGGCACAAGTCACATGACCAGGGGCAGCTGAGAAATTGACAAAATGTCTAGCCCCATGTCAGATTTCAAAATTGAATATAAAAAAATCTGTTTGCTCTTTTGAGAAATGGATTTCAGTGCAGAATTCTGCTGGAGTAGCACTATTAACTGATGCGTTTTGAAAAAAATATGTTTTCCGATGACAGGATCCCTTTAAAATACCATAAGGTTTGAGCTTAGACTTAAATGTATACTTGAAATTTCTACACTGCCTAGGCTTTCCTTTGCCATTTCGGTGTTTAACCTGTCTTTGTAGTTTCATGTAGATGTAATTTCATGATCCTAAGTGATCCATTGGCATCAAAGACTATATTTCATGATCCTTGGTTGTATTCCTTACTGTATACTTGAGGTGAATGGGGGGGCTGGGGGGCTTTTTGCCCAGCCTCAGAGCCAATTATTTGGAATAACCCTAACTAAGACTTTGGTACAACTCTGGGGACATCTTTATGTAATTAATACTTCATACTATTTGCTAGAAATAAGAAATAACATATTGCAATTTGTGATCAGAGCTGTTGCTCTCCAGTAGTGGATAAGCAGTTTGGCAAACTCATTAAAACCTTTATTTGCTGAAAAATACTGAATTTCACATACGATCATCTCAGTCTTTTGTCTCAGTTTCTAAATGTGCCGCATAATTCAGTCTCAACCAAAATGTCATCTAAAAGGAATTTCACAATGAATGTAAGAGGCTCAAAACAAGGACTTAGTCTACATTCTGAGATATTTATAGGGAAATCCCACATAGCTGAAGAGAAGCAGCAGCAAAGCTTAATGTTGCTACTCACCATCTGCTATTTGATGCACTTTATACCAAAATTTATCAGTTTGGAGCTTTATATGTCAAATATAACACTGTCTCTTCCTGCGTCTGATATCCTCATTATAAACTGGGAGGCTTTTATCACTCGTGTGTCCTTTACACTTTTCAGAGGACATGGTCAACTTTTATTCCATACTTTAACAACGTTTCTTAGTGTTGCTTATTTGGGATGCACAAAATTTAGGATTTTATATAAATAAGCTTGTATTCACAAGATGGGCTGTTTAGTTCATATGGACATACAAATGAACCCAGTGACTAAGCACATGGAATGCATACTGCCTTCAGTCATCTACAGTAATGGCCAAAATGATACAATTCTTTCTAACTTAAATGAATAGGGACCATTATTATTTCCTGTGTACTTTGTATAGTACATATATAATTGTAATAATTTAAATGTCTAAAGGAGGAAGCCAATTATATTTCCTTTCACCGTAAGAACATTCTTTGTAATGATACAATTCTTAATTAAATAAGTAGTTCAATGCAAATGCCCACGTTACTCTCAATTAGAATTTCCTCTGACATTATCTGCCTCAAAAAACATTGCATCTACTGAAATACTGTATGTATGCAAAATTACCTCCATTATTGAGCATTGGGATTATATCTGGCGGACATTTAGGGTCCCTGTGGAAGAGAGGGGCTCAAGAGTTGGGATGCATGGGTCACATATAGATGGAGCTTGAGAGAGTGGGCAGGTCTTAGGTGGAGTTTTGGCACAGTGGGGTCTGGCTACAAAGGAATGGGAGCGTGACTATGGGTATCAAGGCTGGAACTAGGGGTAGGCAGAAGAGGCATGTCCCTAGGGCGCATACACTCTTCCACACACGAGGAGGGGGTGGTGTAGTCTTGGTCCGGCACTGATGGGTGTCAAAAGCATGTTTTTTTTTATTGGGACCCAATTCTATTTCTTGGCTATGTTTATTGCCCAGGGAGCATGGGTTGTGACTTGTGGGCTTATTATTGGGGCCCTTGGTGGGAGAATCCTGCTAACCTAGTAGTATAGGGCCCAATTAATGTAAACGGTGGCTCTGTTAAACTTGGAGTTCACCAATTGTTGCTAAACTAAAATGCTGGGAGTCTAATGACATCAGGGATAAACCTTAGAGAACCATGCGTTGCATAATGCAAGATTTGCAATATGCAATAAAGAGAAAATAGGGCTCTCTGTGGACAATAACCTATTCCAGTATATATCATAAATGATAAACCCGGCTTATAAATAAATAAAGCTATATTTTCTGTATAAAATAGGTTTTAAATCTACCTCTACTTTCTCCTCTATAAATGGATGAATGCTTCAGGAGGAGCTGCCTTGTCCTTTGCTATGAACACGGAATCTTTTAAACTGAAATATGCAAAATGAAACAACTCCTAAGGGCTCCATTGTTTCCCTACATTATCAGAATGTGTAACATGAACCAGCGGATGCAGATTTACATTCTCTTCCCTTCCATCTGCATTAGTATACAGAGTACAGCCAATGAATTGCTTGAAAAATGCCAACGCAGAGCTCTGTGTAATGTGGAGTTCATTTTATTGGGACGCGGCTCTCAGTGGTGCCGAAATTGATGTCACCTCATCTACATTACAAAAGTCATTTAAATTCTAAACCATGTGGTGATTGGTGATAAAGGCTCCTCCAGAGAATTAGGCTTTAAACTGGCGCAATAAGGCACCTACACCGACCGTCATTGGTTGCCCCAACAGGTTAGGGGCAGATTTACCTAGGGTCGAATATCGAGGGTTAATAAAAAATTTTTTAAAAAAATCGAAGTCAAAGTATTTATCGCAAATAGTTCGATCTAATGATCTAAAGAAAAATCGTTTGATCGAACAATGACATCCTTCAAATCGCTCGATTCAAAGGATTTTAATCCATCGATCGAAAGATTTTTCTTCTACCTAAAATTTTTTACAAAGCCTATGGGGACCTTCCCCATAGGCTAACATGGCACCTCGGTAGGTTTTAGGTGGCGATCTAGGGGGTCGAAGTTTTTTTTAAAGAGACAGTACTTCAACTATCGAATGGTCGAATAGTCGAACGATTTAGGTCGAAGTAGCCAATTCGATGGTCGAAGTAGCCAAAAAAAATCATTCGAAATTCAAAGTTTTTTTTATTCTATTTCTTCACTCGAGCTAAGTAAATGGGCAAGTAAAAGAAACACAGCCTGTAAAATGAATACAATTTGTCTTTGGAACAGTACAGCATTTCTTTTTACTTATAGGGCAACACCACTGCCCTGCTTTATGGCTGAGATTCTAGCTTTCTTTATAATTAAATTGCCATGAAAACATGAGTCTCCTGTAATAAAAGCTGCATGCTGTAAAATGAACAGATATCCTTCTTAAGCACAGTGAAAAAATAATCAAATTTCCCATTTCCTGGAAACCTGTGGGTAGAGCTCTGAATGTTTTAATTATCCTCAGGGCTTGAACATCAATATGTCATATGCTATAGATTAACGCCCTCCAACTTTTATTTTTACTACTTTCCGTTTATACCAACATATTCCCATATCATTCCAATGATGCCACACAGTAAAATGTGGATCCTTTTAGATAATAGTAAATAGTAAAAATATCTCAAAGAACCAGAATTAGGCAGAGACCAAACACACTGATGTCAAATTCATGCTCCACTGGAGATTCTCAATTTTTCTCTGCGAAACGGGAGAAATTCACCCATAACCAGCAATCTGATTATTACCTATTACATTGTTGCCAGTCCCCAGGGCCTAAGGGCTCCAGGCGTAGAGAAGTCTGGACTAAGGTGAAGCAAAGTCCCAGTTCACGGCAACCAATAAGGATCAGGAGTAGTCATAGATTTCAAGCAGTAGTTCAATAGGCAGATGGAAATAATCAGTAAGTCAGTAAGTTCAGGGAAGATCAAAAGTCCAGGAATCAATTAGAAATGAATTTAGGAACACCCAGAAATACAAGTAGCAGTTCCTATAATCTGGGCATTAAACCCATGACCTTGTCGTCCTTTTGATTCAAATTTTCGCGCTGTTCCGGTGCACTGATGTTGCACACCCAGCACTAATGTGTCAGTCTGCATCTCTGGGCACCACCTTCTTGGAAGCAGAGCACTCCTATTGCCCCTGACAGGCCAGACTGGCCTTCCAGAGTACCAATGGGTCTCATAATACCAATGGGTCTCCCAGCGGGCCCCAGTCTTACTTTCACCATAAGCCTATATAATAACCTCTATACTATTTGGCACTGCCTCCATCTAATTGTTGTAAGAGTAGGTCATGGACATCACTTTGTCTTGTGGACCCTTGCAGGCCCCACTATCAATATTACACCCAAAGAAATGGATTGCTTAGCAGTAAATAGACAGTCATGGCACAAAGTCATTTAAGAACAAACAGTCATATCAAATGCGCCTAGTAAGGGTCACATCTGCTGTTAATAATGAACATTTGTCAAAATTCAGTATTGATCAAGTGTCCAAATCCTGGTCTTACCCTTTTCTGTTTTCTCCACAATCCCAGCTTCAGATGAGAATGAGTGATAGGACAGTTTCTCTGAACACCATGGTGCCCCTGCCACGTAGCGCTTATTGGAAGCACATAACAAGGCAACACAGCGTAGGACAACTTTACAGTCTGCAAGGTGAGTAAAGAGGTGATAGGCTACTAAACCAATGGTGGACAGAAAATTTCCTTGGGCTAAAATATCAGAGGAGTCTTGTTGTAGTCTGTGATGCCAGGGCCTCCCTGTTTTCTTATTCCAGCCCGCTGTGTTTTGTTCTGATGTTGGGGGCCATTGTATTTACAGTTCATTGCAGTGTACCTGCTCAACTGCTAGCATATTATGATATGTAACACTGGGTTCCTTTGTCAGGTGCAAAAATGAAGGAGCAAAGTTAATTATGGGCAAATGGAGTTTTTGCACCTTACACATTACACCGTGTTTGTGAGCTAGCATTCCTTTTGCATTTTGCATCTGAATCCTTTAGTAAACAAGCCCTAACATCTCTGAATATGTTATATAAATATGTATAGGGTTTTTCGTTGGTCCTATGTCGCCGAGCATTTCTAAATGCAAAAAGAATACGTTAAATTAAAAAAAAAAGAATAGGAAAGAGCCGGTTTAATAGTCTGCCTCCCAACTCAATTATACAGTTCCACATTCCGTGACCGCTGCTGGTATATGAGAAGAAAGAGTGAAAAGAGCAATTAATTTAAAGAGCAGGCAAAATATTCTGGGAACTCTATTAATACATTTTTCTGCATCTGTCAATCTGTTCCATGTCCATGTCCGTTATACTAGGGAGCTGGTGTTCATTTCTCCATGCTAATCTTTTAGCTTCAAGCAATTTTGCCTTTGTATTTTTTTTTTCAATTCTGGAGGGTGATTTATGTTTGACAAAGTGTCTGTTATTTTCCTCTGAGTTTAAAATTTATATTTCATCACTCTACAACACCTTCTTCCACAAGCGAGGCACCAGTAATTTTACTGGAATTTTGGAAAATAACGCTACATTGTAATTATTATTATTATTATTTTTGAATAATAGTTTAAAAACACTAAGGGGCCTATTTATTAAAACTCAAATTTTTCTAGTCGAGTTTTAAAGGGGAAAAAACTAACATTTTTGGAGATTTATTATACCTCAAAGCTGCTAACAATTCTAATCTGAAAATACTCAAGAAAAATCCTGCCTAAACCATATAGTATTCAATGGCAGATGGTCCCTTTAAGTGTTGGAACATGTTTGTTTCCTTCATGGTTCTCCAAAATTTCAGGCTTTTAGCACTGGTTTTCGTTCGATAATCTGAATAATCTGAGCAACAAGTAGTAAAACGTTGCACAATTTGAATTGACGCTCAATTTTGTTGCAATGATTTTTCACACTGATTTTTTTGAGAAAAAATATTGGTATATTGAGAAGATTCGGATTTGGGAGTTTGGTCCTAAATGTATTCAAAATTTATTAAGCAAAAAAAAAACAATGTAAAGCTTTGGCATCTAACATCTTACGATTTGGGAGATGTCCTAAGTAAAATGTAAACTATTTATTCAATCTGGGATTTGCAAGTTTTTCAGAAATAATGAGTTAAATTTAAAAGAATAAACAGAGTTTGATAAAAAAATATAAATTCAGGTTATTCAAAGTTTTATTTTTGTGTTTTTGTATTTTGTTCATATTTGGAGATTTCAATAAATGAGATAACTTTCAGAATTCCTGACAGTTCTTCAGAATTTTAGCATGAATCTGTGCTTGCTACTGATCGAAGCAAGGTTGCAATACTTTGCTTTAATTTGTCATCGTTTCTCAATTACAGATATTCTCAGGAGCAAATGTATCACATTTTACTACAGCTGCAGTTGAAACAAAAAAATGAAAATTTCCTATCATACTTATCGTAAATTTCTTTTCCTGGCCACTTATCATGTCAGCAATACTATGGGTATTCGCCCCGCCCCCATACCCCAGTTAGCATTGTACCTCCCCCAAAGAAAACGATAAAGGACCCAGCTCCTCCTCACTTACTTGTCTCATAATTTAGTCAACAGAGGGTGGGTTTGCTGACATGATAAGTGGCCAGGAAAAGAAATTTACGATAAGTATGATAGGAAATTTTCATTTTTCCTGGCCACTTCATGTCAGCAATACTATGGGTTATACCCAAGCAATGACAACCAAACAAGAGGGAGGGCATAAACAGCTTTTAATCAACAGAAAAAGACCGCAGAACTGCGGAAGCAAAATTATGTTGAGAAGGTTTCTTAACATTCAAACGATAGAACTTAAAGAAGGTTCGAGCAGATGACCAAACTGCTCACAAATTGCCGATTCTGAAACTTCCGCCTCTGGTGCCCAGGAGGTAGCCACAGCCCTTGTTGAATGAGCTTTTAGCCCTGCTGGTGCCTGCTTGCCTTGAAGATTGTAAGATTTTTGTATCAAGATTACAATCCATCTAGCAATTGTAGACTTCGCTGGCTGTTCCCCTTTTCGAGGACCTGCCGGTACCACAAACAAACTTCCAGACTTTCTCAAAGACTGAGTCATAGCCAAATAATGTTTCAGCATCCTCACCGGATCTAGCTTCTGGAGCTTCGAGGAAAGGTTGGGCTCGTCCGGTATGATAGGGATTATTATGTCCTGTGCAAGTGAAAGCTCGGAGGCGAGGGGTGGGCTCACAGATTCAGAGGGTACACGATGCCACACAGACACAGACAACGGTTCTTACCCAGCAGTGAAGTTTACTGAACAATAATAAACGATAAATAACTGGGCATGTATAAACAGTCAGATAACAAGGTATAAATCACACAGTAACAGTAATACTGCCTAACCTAAAACTAGCTCCTGCTAAATATTCCCCCACAGTCCGCAAAGCAGCCTGGCTGCCCCTAAATGTTCCTTCTCGGTCTTTGTCTTTGGGGTGCACCCTTAAGTATTGCGCAATACTATTTGTAATCCACAGGCAATGTGTTCTTCTCCTTACACGAGGCTTCCCTATATGCAGTTCCAAGCCCAGCGAAGTATGTCTCTAGCAATGTACTGTAATATACAAAATGTCACAGGTATGCACTATGATACAGCAAGGCTGCGCTTACAGTTCCTTGGGTGCTTTAAGCAAGCTTTCCATGCTTCCTTCTGGATCCACAGGTCTTTCCACGGCCAAAACCACACAGACAGGAAACCCTTGGATCATTCACTGCCAAACTGTCCTTAGGTCTGCAGAAGGGAGATCCACATCACTTCCTCTTCCTCTCAGGACTCCACCTCCTTTGATAATCTGTGATGCATTAATTGAACTTGTTCATACAACCCCAAACCTTTAATTACAGTTCACTAGCACACTTGTGGGGTTCAGATCACTCCCCTAAATTAGCCTTATTTACATTTTGAAAGGTGAATGAATATAAACTTTCATTACTATACACAGCATTGTACTTATTCCATTTCCTTTGCTGCCACCTACTGACTGAAGTGACTAGTACAGGTAATTAAATACAAATGTATTGTAGAACATGGCTTCATACCCTTACATGCCACCCCACTAAAACATTGGCGTCCCGACAGCTTCACCAAATAAACTCATCTGCTGCATAGCGCTGAGGGGGAATACCTGACGTGGAGCGCTCCGACCTGCGTAAGCCTAAGTTTTCTGTACTTGGTGCAGGAATAAGGCCCGGCTCCTCCCGGGGTGGTAGAGCATTCTCAGGGGTAGCCTCCGCTGCTGCCCCATTGGGAGCGGGTGATTCATTAGTTTGTGAAGGAAATGTAGTAATTACACACCATCCTACATCTCTTGGACTCAGAGGTTTCGAAGGTCGCTGCTGAACATCTCCAGAATTGTCTGTCGTGGGGCAACTCTCTGAGAGACAGGGCCTGAGCATGTTGCGATGTAATATTCGAATCGGTCCATTAGAGTTTTCCTTTTGCAAGTCGTAGACTGGGCCTTCCGGATACACCTGCCTCTTTACAATATATGGTTGTGATTCCCAGCGGTCATCCAATTTATCTGTGGGCCGTTTAGCACGCACCAATACTCGGTCACCCGGCGTCAAGGGTGCAGTCTGCACTGGTTGGTGATCCCTAGTGGTTAGTTGTTGCAACTTCTCATTGACCAGCCGATATACAGTTCTCAGTTTGTCCTGGTGCTCCTGCACCCATGAGTCAACTGTCCTAGGGGACTCTTCCGACAGTGGACCCAGATTCATTTCGGCAACTTCCTGTCCTGGGCGACCAAACAGTAGCATATGTGGAGTATAGCCGGTAGTGTTATGAACACGATTATTGTATGCCCATAGTAGTTCAGGCAAATACTCGGGCCAGCGCAGCTTCTTTTCTTTCTCCAGAGTGCGAAGCATCTGTAGAAGCGTTCTGTTGAACCTTTCACAGGCCCCATTTCCCTATGGGTGATATGGCGTCGTCCTTGACTTCTCCATCCCATACAACCGACATAGCTGCTCCATTAACTTCCCTTGGAAGCAAGCTCCTTGGTCGGAATGAATCCGCTTCGGACATCCATACACCTGTATGAAGTGTTGACACACTGCACGGGCAGCTGACCCTGCCGTCTGGTCAGGGGTGGGTACCGCCACAGCGAACTTTGTAAAGTGATCAGTCATCACAAGGCAATATTGATGTCCACTCACTGACTGACCAATCAAGATATAATCAATCATTAAGATTTCCAGTGGCGCCGATGTCTTAATAACTTGACTTGGTGCCCTCTGTTCAGGAGGTTTCGCCAGCTCACATGCTCGACACTTCTGACATACTTCTCGGACAATCTGCTCCAACTGCGGACAGTACACTAATCTCTGTACCCACTTGTATGTCTTCTCCACGCCAAAGTGGGCACCCTTCTCATGTCCTTCGAGGGCCACTTTACGAGCCAGGTTACTGGGTATCACCATCTGCCACCTTTCTTCAAGATCAGTAGGTAGAAACACCTTCCGGTACATTATTCTATTTCGGATTTGCAGCCGATCCCACTGTTGCAACAGCTTCCATCCATCTGAGGACAAGCGACTTCGCTCTTCCATTTTGGGCCATATCCCTGTCTTCACCCAATGTTTGATCTTCTTTAATTCAAGATCATCATCTTGCACCTGAGCCCATTCTTCCTCTGTCTTTCCCAGCAACACCGTGTTATGGGTAGCCACCCCACTTGAGCTTGCTACTGGTGGCTGCCGTGGCACTCGGCCCAGATCGGGTGTCTCAGTCCCTTCATCTTCTTCATCCACCTCATCTGTTGGGGCTTCCCAGGTGACTCTGGACAGGGCATCTGCATTTCCGTTCTCCTTACCGGCACGGTACTTGATGGTATAATCAAACTTCGCCAGCCTGGCCACCCATCTCTGTTCTAAGGCGCCCAGCTTTGCATTCTGCAGGTGAGCCAAGGGGTTATTGTCTGTCCTTACTAGGACCTTTGCTCCAGTGAGATACCCCGAGAACTTTTCAGTCATTGCCCAGACCAACGCCAACAGCTCGAGTTTGAAGGAGCTGTAATTTTCCGGATTGCGCTCAGAGTCCCGTAGGGAGCGACTAGCATATGCAATGACTCGTTCTTGCCCGTCTTGTTCTTGGGCCAGCACCGCTCCTAATCCATGCAGACTTCCATCTGTGTAGAGCATAAATGGTTTGTCATACTGAGCATATGCCAGGATGGGGGCACTGATCAGGGCTCTCTTCAACTCATCAAAAGCCTGCTGCTGCGACAACCCCCACGATATGGGTCGTGTCTTCGGACCCTGGGCGGTCCCTCTCAAGAGCTCGTGTAGTGGTCCGGCGATCTTTGCGAAGCCTTTTATAAATCTTCGATAATATCCAGCCAGTCCAAGAAACGCCTTCACTTCTCGAAGTGTCTTAGGCTGTGGCCACTTACTCACTGCCTCTATCTTACTCTCTGCAGGACGAACTCCCTCAGCTGATACAACGTGTCCCAGATACTCTAATCTTGTTTGAAAGAGATGACACTTCCTCGGTTTGATCTTGAGACCATGGGCACGGAGTCTACTTAACACTTGCCGCAATCTTCTCAAATGTTCTTCAAACGTCGGAGCATGGACTATTATGTCATCCAGGTAGATCAGAATTGACTCAAAGTTCAGTTCACCCAGGCAGTGTTCCATTAGGCGTTGAAATGTACCCGGAGCATTTGTTAGTCCGAAAGGCATTCTGTTGAACTCATACAACCCCATAGGTAAGATAAAGGCTGTCTTCGGTCTATCCTTTTCGGCCATAGGTACTTGCCAGTAGCCACTTGCCAAGTCCAAGGTTGAGAAATACTTGGCCCTCTGTAGTGCCGTCAGGGACTCTTCAATCCTTGGCAGGGGAAAAGCGTCCTTTACTGTGGCAGCGTTTAACTTTCTATAGTCCACGCAAAACCTCAAGGACCCATCCTTCTTCCGCACCAAGACGACTGGCGCCGCCCATGGACTCTGGCTTTCTTTGACTACTCCACTACCCAACATCTGAGACAGCATTGTCTTCACCTCTTGGTAGAGTGTGGGCGGAATCTGCCGGTACCTTTCTCGAATTGGAGGAGTATCCCCAGTCGGTATTTCATGTTCTATAACTGTGGTACAGCCAAAGTCCTCTTCACACCGGGAAAAGGTGGATTGAAACTCCCATACTACAGCTTCAATCTTCTCCAACTGGTCGGCGGTGAATTGGTCGGCATCGATCTTCATTTGCTCCAAGATCCGCCTGCCATTCCATTCAGGCGTGGGCTCTTCCACTGAGTTCTGGTCCACTGCCAGGGTCCAGATATCATTTTCAACTGACCGTAGGGCGAATTGTCTACCCGTGAGTGGTACTCCTTGCAGAACATGTAGCTCAGCCACTTTCTCTCCAGCATGAAAGGTAACTTCATGGTCATGTATGTTGACACACCGAACTACCACATGACCGTCCATTACTGTCACAATGGTTCTGGCAATCACTGGGCTCCGTCCAGCTTCTGACACCCCCAGTGGCTCTACTAGCACTCCTATCCCATTCAATTTCCGCCAGCCTCCGACAGGCATTCGTATAATCTTTTCCTGTCGCGGGGGTACGATACAGGCTCTTCCATATGGGGCATACACTGCTCCCACTGGCTTATCTTCAGGGGTGCTTTTGCAGATACCACAGGTCCGGATCAGCCTCTGGAATACCCTCTGGGTAGGCTTGTGGGAAGTCGTTTTCTTCCAGTAGCCTGGTCCCTCCTTTGTAAACAGGAGCTGATCTAGCCCTCTCAGGACATTCATCCCCAATACCACGGGAGCTCCACACCGAGCCGGATTCTCTACCAGTACCACTCCCTTCCTGCCGACGTCCTGTCCACATAGCTTCATCCGCATCCAAGCCACTCCGAACACTGGTATAGCAGTCTGATTTACCGCCGTCAGCTTAATCACAGTACCCTTGTCAGGTTTCAACAGGTGTCCAAAGTGCTTTTCGAAGAACTCCAGTGGCATTGTGGTAACTTCTGACCCTGTGTCTATAAGACATCCCACCATCTGTTCTTCAATTTGCACTGTTAGGTAGGGGCTTTCGGCCACCAGGTCCCGGGGGTCGTTAGGAATAGCTTGGCACCTGGTTTCCCCCGCGGTGTGCCCCACTACCGCGAGGGATTCCCGTTTAACGGCGGCTGTTCTGGATGTAGGCCCCTTTTTGGGCATTGACGGGAGATATGTCCCCTTTCTTGACAAACCCAACACTGTGGGCCCATAGTTCTCCGGTTCCTGGGAGGGCCCCACGACTGTGCCTCTTCAGGTGGTGTCCGGTCAGCCCAGTGCCTGGGGGAGCTTCTCACTCTGGCCTCTGTAGCCGCGGGATATCGAGGGGGACCCATTGGGGTGGCACTCCTCTGCCAGTAATCCGGCTGGACTGGGGCCATTGCTGAAACTTGCAACTGTGCCAACTGCTTCTGGATTTCTCCCAGGGATGCACTGAGTGCCTTCACTGTCTCTTGCAGCTCCCCTTCCTCAGAAAGAGCTCTTGGACTTCTTACAGCCTGCATCCTCACGGTATAAGCCCCATAGGCCTCCTCCTTGTCTCTGGCCACCGCTTCAGCCTGTACCTTGTGAAATTGCAGCGTAGCATCCACCAGGATACGTTCCCTGAGGATCTGGCGGAGGGGGGGACTGCGCAATCCCAGAACAAACTGGTCACGAAGGATTTGGTCTCCAGTTCCAAGAACATTAGCGCCATTGGCCTCTCTTCTCTGTATGTGTGCCCATATCTCTTGAAGAGCATTCGCAAACTGGGGGATAGTCTCATCTTCACGCTGGAAGCGAGTGAATAAGCGAGACCTAAGGCTGCCAGTACCGGCCGTTTCTCCGTAGATAGGCTCCAGAATTGAGAGTATGGCCTCCAGAGTCTTCCTCTCCTCCTCTGGGCGTAGCATTACAGTGCGTCTTGCATCCCCTTCTAGGGCGGTCAGCGCCACATCGGATTGCAGATCAGGAGTCAAATTGTACAACCTAAGGGTACTTTTAAGGTAAGTGGCCCAGTCTTCTAGCAGCATGTTCTGGCCATCAAACCGTACTAGCTGGTTCAGTATTGCTCCTGCGGGCAAACACATGGTCGGAGCTACTCCCACGGCAGGAGGGGCAATGGGGGCTATGGCAGGAGCGGCCTCATGACCAGCTGGGTTCTGCATGGCGATCAATGTACCCTGCTCGCAGCGCCAACTGAAAGCTCGGAGGCGAGGGGTGGGCTCACAGATTCAGAGGGTACACGATGCCACACAGACACAGACAACGGTTCTTACCCAGCAGTGAAGTTTACTGAACAATAATAAACGATAAATAACTGGGCATGTATAAACAGTCAGATAACAAGGTATAAATCACACAGTAACAGTAATACTGCCTAACCTAAAACTAGCTCCTGCTAAATATTCCCCCACAGTCCGCAAAGCAGCCTGGCTGCCCCTAAATGTTCCTTCTCGGTCTTTGTCTTTGGGGTGCACCCTTAAGTATTGCGCAATACTATTTGTAATCCACAGGCAATGTGTTCTTCTCCTTACACGAGGCTTCCCTATATGCAGTTCCAAGCCCAGCGAAGTATGTCTCTAGCAATGTACTGTAATATACAAAATGTCACAGGTATGCACTATGATACAGCAAGGCTGCGCTTACAGTTCCTTGGGTGCTTTAAGCAAGCTTTCCATGCTTCCTTCTGGATCCACAGGTCTTTCCACGGCCAAAACCACACAGACAGGAAACCCTTGGATCATTCACTGCCAAACTGTCCTTAGGTCTGCAGAAGGGAGATCCACATCACTTCCTCTTCCTCTCAGGACTCCACCTCCTTTGATAATCTGTGATGCATTAATTGAACTTGTTCATACAACCCCAAACCTTTAATTACAGTTCACTAGCACACTTGTGGGGTTCAGATCACTCCCCTAAATTAGCCTTATTTACATTTTGAAAGGTGAATGAATATAAACTTTCATTACTATACACAGCATTGTACTTATTCCATTTCCTTTGCTGCCACCTACTGACTGAAGTGACTAGTACAGGTAATTAAATACAAATGTATTGTAGAACATGGCTTCATACCCTTACACAAGGTGAAATGTGGAAACCACCTTGGGTAGAAATGAATCTGGAGGCTTTAAAATTACCTTATCCGGCCAAAAGGAAATGTTTTGCTCTTCTACAGACAGAGCATGTAGGAGACTGACTCTCGCTGCTGAAACTATTGCCACCAAGAATAAAGTCTTTAGGGTCACCAACCATAAGGACGCCTCTTGCAAAGGCTCGAATGGAGGTTCACAAAGGGCTTTCAGCACCATTGGTAGATCCCAAGCAGGAGATAAAGTCCTTTTTGGAGGACAAATCTTTAACGTGGCTGAGAAGAAACGCTTTACTAACGGATCTTCTGCCCATCTTATCCCAGTCATAGCTGAAAGTGCTGCTACATGAACTTTTAGAGTTCTGTATTGCAAACCTTTGCTCAATCCTTCCTGCAGGAATTCCAAAACCTGAGGTAAAGGTGGTGGAAAACAGCAATTTGCCTTCTCCAATTGCCATAGGAGAAATCTTTCCCAAATCTTATAATATGTGGTAGACGTATTACTTTTTCTTGACCTAAGCAATGTAACCACCACTGCTTCAGAGAGCCCCAAGGCTACAAGCCTTTTGCGCTCAATCTCCATGCCATCAATGAGAGCGAGTGCGGGTCTGGATGTGACACTGGTCCCTGGGTCAGTAGATTCTCCCTCACAGGAATCGGCCACGGGTCTGCTACTGCCAGTCTTCTGAGCAGAGGAAACCAAGGGCGACGAGGCCAATAAGGGGCCACGAGGATGAGCTCATGAATAACCTTCAGTAGGACTAGAAGGAGGAGAGGGATTGGTGGGAACACATAGGCTAGACGGAACGACCAGGGCTGAAGGAGTGCATCTGTCCCCTGAGCTAGAGGGCTGAAATATCTTGCATAGAATATCGGCAGTTGAGCATTGTCCGGAGAGGCCATGAGGTCCACTTCCGGAAGACCCCACTTCTCTACTAGCCGGTGGAAAATGTCTGGATGCAGCTTCCACTCGTGTTTTGACAAAGTCATACGACTGAGAAAGTCCGCTTTCTGATTGAGAATCCCTGGAACATGAACTGCTGTCAGATTCTCCAGATTCTGCTCCGCCCAGCTCAGGATTGGACATACTGCTTTCCATAGTAGCAAACTTTTTGTTCCTCCTTGTTTCCTTATATAGGACACTGCTGAGGAATTGTCTCCCTTGACCTTTACCGCCATTCCTTTTATATCTGGAGCAAAGGCCTGCAGTGCTTGAAACACTGCTCTTAGCGCTAACACATTTGCCTGCACTTTCAATGGAGACTTCCAGATTCCTTGAGCCACACTGCTCTCCAGGAGAGCTCCCCAACCTTGGGAGGAGGCATCTGTTGTTATTATCCTCCAATTTATTGGAGCACGGGGAAAACCCCTGGACAAATTTGAAGGGTTCATCCACCATTGAAGGCTGACCTTGAGTTCGGGAGAAAGAGGAATTAACTGATTCCAATTGATTTCCCATCGATTCCAATGGGTCAGGAAATAACGTTGTGCCTCCCTCATATGGAATCTGGCCCATTTGGTCATTGCAATGGAGGCTGCCATCAAGCCTAGGAGAGACATAAATCGTCTTGCTGAAACCTCCCCTTGGAGACAGAAATCTTCCATTTCTTTCACCATGCGCTCTATCTTCTGTTGTGGCAACTGAACCACATTGTCTGCTGTGTTGAATAGAGCCCCCAGGTAAATTAGGGATTGAGATGGCTGCAACTGACTTTTTTCCCAGTTGATTAGCCACCCGTGAGATTGAAGAAAAGAAATTGCAATCTCTCTGTGTAACAAAAGGACTTCTGGAGACCCTGCGTATAGGAGGATATCGTCCAAGTAATGCCAGACCGTCAGGCCCTGTTTCCTTAGCTCTGCGACCAGGGTGATGAGTACCTTGGTAAACGTTCTTGGAGATGTTGAGAGACCAAAGGGAAGGGCCCGAAACTGAAAATGCCTTTGTCCAACTGCAAAGCGTAGAAAACGCTGATGCTGATCTGCTATCGGAAGATGAAGGTATGCATCTTTCAAATCGATCGACAAGAGCCAGTCTCCTGCCTGGACTGCCGCAATAATGGTGTTTATCGACTCCATTTTGAATTTTTGAAGATGCACCAAGGAATTCAGTTTCTTCAAATCCAGCACTGGCCTCCACCCTCCCGAAGCCTTCTTCACTAGAAAAAGTAGGGAATAAATGCCTTTTTCCCTTTCCTCCTGAGGCACTGGCACCACTACCTCCTGGTCCAACATGATTTGGACATACTCTTCGAGGGCTTTTTTCTTTCTTGACCTCGAGGCATAGGGGAAAACCAAAAAAAAAATTCAGAGTTGGAACCGACAAAAATTCTATGCGGTAACCTCTTTCCAATAAGTCCAGTACCCACTGGTCTGAAATTGACTGCTTCCAGACCTCGTAAAACCTTGAAAGTCTTGCCCCTACTCGAGTATCCATTACTCCATGATCGTCAGGAGGATTTTTTAGAAGTTGGGGACAGTTTGATCCTGTTCCCCCTGATAACTGCGGAGTGACCCCCTCTCCAAGACGACTGTCTTGAACTGCCTCTGCCAAAGTATCTATAGTTACTGGCATAACCTCTAGCTCTTCCTGAGCCTCGAAAAAAAAAACCTTTAAAGGGTTGAGCCTTCGATTTTTTCCTTTCTTGCGGCAGGAAAGTACTCTTCCCACCTGTCGCTTTTTCTATGATTTAGGACCAAAAAGATTTTCCCCAACATAAGGTAGGTTACAGAGACTTAGCTTAGAAGCCGCATCTGCACCCCAAGATCTGAGCCATAATGCTCTTCTTGCCGACACTGATACTGCCATTGACCTGGAAGCCAACCGCGTCAAATCCACTGCTGCTTCCGACATAAATGCCACTGCCATCTTTAATTCTGATAATCCAGCACTAATGTCAGCTGTATCCGTACCTTCAGCAATCGCTTTATCCAAACTGTTGATCCACAAGGAGACTGCCTTTGCCACTGAAACCAGAGCTACTGCCGGCTTACATGAGGCTCCTGCCACTTGATATGCCTTACGAAGCTCCGTCTCCACTCTTTTATCCATGGGATCTCTTAGTACTGACGAATCATCAATTGACAAAATTGTCTTCTTTGCCAAATGAATCACAGGTGAATCCACTGCTGGGGCTGTATCCCAGTTCTTGGTATCCTGTTCTTTAAATGGATATAATTTTGCAAATCTCGTAGTCATAGAAGCAAAAGAGACCTTTTTAGCTGCTTTTCCCCATTCTGCCGAGATTAATTCTGCCACTTCCGGAAAAAGAGGAAAAAATTGTTTTGGCTTTGAAGAAGATGGGAGCACCTTAGACTTCTGGGCGTCCGCTTCCTCTTCTACTCCCAAGATTAATTTTATTGCTTTAATTAACGGAGGGATTAAGGTCAAATCAAAGGATGAAGATTCCGTCTCCTCTTCTTCCTCCTCAGAAAACAACTCCGACATCGGTTCTAGACTTTCCTCTCCTGAGAAATCAGAGGAGTCGGACTCCTCCCTGGACACTGAAGCCCCTTGGCCTGAAGGGATTTCACTAACAGGCGTATCCTGTAGTAGAAGGCCAAAGCATGATTTTCATGAATTTCTTCCCCGGAAAAGGAGCGTCAAAGCAGCCTGCACAAACTTGAGAAGAAGAGCCAAGCTTCCTTCTTTTCCTCTGCAAGGACTCCATAAGGCAAGCTGAAGAGACAATAACAAAAAAAAAAAAAAAACCAATTGAAAATGAAAGTGTTAAAAAAAAAACACTGCTAAGAGAAAACTAAGAGGGACATACCAAGCAACAAGGGCAGCTGTAACTGAGGCTGTGAGATCACCAGTACACTCCAGTACCTCCTGGTGTGCTACAAGCAATACAGGAGAAAAACAATGAGAATTGAGTTTTTACAAACCCGACCTTTCTGTAAGACAGGCATCTAATTACCTGACTGGAACAGAAAAACTGAAGTATCTACTTCCAAATGTATGCACTTTCCAGCATACCAAAATGGCGACCTCTTTTAAAAAGCTGAAAAACATGCGCCAGAAAAACGTGCGCGCGACAAAACGTGCGTGCGACAAAACGTGCACGCGACAATACGCACGCTCGTGCGCGCGAAAAAACGTGCACTCGAAAACATGCACCCTAGGAAGTATGTTTGGTAAAAAACCACCTGGGATCCCACACACCAGTAGCGACTTTTCAAATCACTAACCTGGAGCAGCCTGTAATAAGGAATTGGATTCCTGCTGAGGGGGCTTCATGCGACAGTTTCACTGAATGAATAGCCCTCAGAAATCGCCAACCTTTCTGAAGAGTTGGATCTGATCAAAAACTGCCGCCAAGATGTCCCATGCTAACTAGAATGAAGACTAAGCAAAAAAGACAAGTAAGTGAGGAGGAGCTGGGTCCTTTGTCGTTTTCTTTGGGGGAGGGACAATGCTAACTGGGGTATGGGGGCGGGGCGAATACCCATAGTATTGCTGACATGAAGTGGCCAGGAAATAACAAATTTGACTTCAAGTTTCTGGAACTCAAATTTGTATAAAGCTCCAAAAATGTAAAAAACCATCAAAAAGTTGGTGAATGTATGTAGAAGTCAATAGGCGTTGCATTTTAAAATTTCAAGCTATTTTCAATTACAGTTTTCAACCTCAATTTGAAATTTGGCAGACTTATTGAAAAGTATAGAATGTGATTTCACTGCATTCATTTTTTTGTGTGTGTTTTTAAGCAATCATGTTTTAAAAATGTCCTTAAAAGAAGAGCACATTTGAGATATTCAAGTTTTTTAGAATTCTAAAAATCAATGGAAAATTTAAATTTTCATAAATTTGCTTCAGCATCTCTGATAAATACCCCATATTCTGTATAGCGATCATTAACTTAAATATCCCATTATTAAACAGCATCAAGCACCATTGTGTGTATCCCTAACCATGCCTAGAGAGGAAAACCCCCTATTTTAAGAATTTTTATTTTTTTAAATTTATTTTAAAATTTATAGTATTTCTAAATTTAATATTTGTTCTTAAGGTGTGATAAATTGGTCTAGCTGGGAGCAGTTAAGGGTCCCAACTCATTGTGACCTTTTACAGTTATAGGTTTAGGTGCCCGACTATATTATTTTTAAAAAAAAACTTTTTTTTTATATAAGACAAAAGAAAGTCCCTGAAAAAACATTTGAGATATGTTACCAAAAATTTGATAAATCAACTTTTTTATTTAGGAAAGAATATTTTGCTTGAGTGAGTATACTAAGACCTACTTTGAACTATTAATTTTCATCTCAGAATTCTACCCCCCCCTCCTTAAAAGCTTTCCCACTACTTCTTTGTTAGTTTGTCATTTGCATGGCTCAATTAATTTCCCCTTTCTGAAAGGTAATTCAGTTTACATATTAAGGAGCTGGTGAAGCGTCCAAGTGGAAATCAGAAAGTGTAATTTAATTACTTTTCAAAATAAGAATGGTAAATTGCATTTGCTGTAAATACATTTTGAAATTATCTCAATCAGTCTCAATTATTCGTAGTAAGCTTTGGGCATATTATTGATTACCAATATAATTGACCTTGCAAACTGCATTACATTGTTTGAATTTATAATGATCCTGCAGAAGGGAACTTATTCTTTGCTTTATAATCTCCAGATATGCAATACTTGCCTCTTTGAACTCTAACGAACAGAATGTTAAAAGGTGAACATAGAAGGCAGGAAGTAGGAATCGTAATCAAGTGAGGACATCTAGTGGTATGAACCAAAAGTTCTTTAACAAGGGAACCTTTCAGAAGAATCTTGATCAAGTAGTTGTTGGGCTTGAGCTCCCAGCCTACTGTGTTATCCGGAAAGCTCTGAATTACATAAAGGCCGTCTCCCATAGACTCCAGTTTATCCAAATAATTCAAATGTTTTAAAATGATTTCTTCTTTCTCTGTAATAATAAAACGGTAGCTTGTACTTGATCCCAACTAAGATATAATCAATCCTTATTGGAAGCAAAAGCAGCCCATTGGGTTTATTTAATGTTTACATCTTTTTTTAATAGACATAAGGTATGAGAATTATGGAAAGATCAGTTATTTGGAACACCACAGGTCCAATAACAGAATTATCAAAGATTGATGCCCAGTGGTCTATTAGCACTTGGTTCATCTGTTATGATGTTATACTGTATTTAGGTGCTATTAATGCTAGGTATTCCACTTTTCTGCGCATAGCACCATAATTTCTTTTCAGAAATATGTTTTAAAACAAAGGTCTTTCCTATAGAAGGGTACGCTTACATTCCTATACGTTTTCTGATAGATATAAAACTGAGAACTGTTCTTCTAGACCAAAAAGGTTACTCAATATTTTTATCTTTCTAATGATATTCTCCTAATTAACAAAAATGAAAGTACACAAATGGCTGAAGTAATAATACTCAGTATTTCTTTTTCTTTTCCCACAAACTGATACCTTGGAAAGACCTCAGTAATCCTCAGAAACTTCACCGAACGGACACTTTTCCTACTTACAGATCGGAGCACTGATAGAGACTCCTAAGGAACCCAATTGCACAAACTGTTTTGGTTGACAAGAAGAATTGGGATTTCTTGACTGCGCAGATCTTTCTAATCCACTGATGCAATTTTTATACCTTCACTAAAAATGCGCTTTGTAGACATTCAAGGAAAAGTTGGTTTCATACTTGACCATATGAACTGGACAATTATTATTATTATTTTTTTGTTAATCTGATCCATCTGAAAATCTATTTGTCTGTCCATTGTGGTTTGAAGTGACTTTGATTTTTGTGTGATATCAAAATGTATTTTCTTCTCTTAATTTCATATGGAAACATATTTTGTAAGCCCATCTACATTGTTCCTAAACTTTGAGACTAATAATAACGGTCTGAAGCAATGCGTTACATGGAAAATGTGTAAAATATGAGGCCCAAGTAGGGTGAAATTTAAAGTGAGTATTTATTTGCTGTCCTAAGTGCTCCTGAAACTTTATTAAGGTGACTTTGGGTGAGATGTAGGGTGAGTCGTTATGATCTAACTGGGCCCAGAACCCAGACTGAAGGCCAGTGAGGGTGAGATTTGGGGTGAGTGCTTATTTGGGCCCTGGGTACCCCTGTAAATATAGCAGGGTTAATTTTGTACACAGGCACAACTACAGTATTGGAAACTGTTACTGGCCAGGTTGTCTAGGGTGGCTGGCCATAGCAGGGGGACTGTTACCCAATGTTTCTATATATCTGTAACCTTGTTATAAACTAAGGGGCCCAGTCTGAAGGCCAGTTAGGGGGAGATTTGGGTGAGTGCTTATTTGTGCCCTGGGTACCCCTGGAACTATAGCAGGGTGACTGTTACCCCAATGTTTCTATATATGTGTAACCTTGTTATGTGCTAAGGGGGTCCAGCCTGAAGGTCAGTTAGGGGGAGATTTGGGGAGTGATTATTTGTGTCCTGGGTACCCCTGGAACTATAGCAGGGTGACTGTTACCCCAATGTTTCTATATATTTGTAACCTTGTTATTAGCTAAGGGGGCCCAGCCTGAAGGCCAGTAAGGGGAGATTTGGGGTGAGTGTTTATTTGTGCCCTGGGTACCCCTGGAACTATGGCAGGGTGACTGTTACCCCAATGTTTCTATATATCTGTAACCTGAGCTAAGGGGCCCAGCCTGAAGGCCAGTTAGGGTGAGTACTTATTTGTTGCCCATAAATTATCTTGGAACTATAGTATATGTTTACATTGTATCATTTCATAATTTAAGAAGAGACTAATTACATCATACTACAAAGGAGGTACTGAATCTAAAAAGTTTGCAAGCCCGGAACAATGAACCGAAGAGAAAACAGCATCCAGCACTTGTTTCGCAAACATGTTTTGAATTTATATTTGGCACAATAGTTAGGGGTAAAAACTTTTTTAGCTGTTTACTTAATATATTTATATTTTGTTACATGTACAAATGATATTGTGCTCATGGCTCTTAGATTATTGTCTATATTTAAATAGGTTCACAGCTTTTCATTATTTTCCATAGGTTTGTTTGAAACTTATTACATACGAATGTTTTAAAAATAAACATAAACACAGAGCATTTATTTTACACTGTTAAAGGGAAAATGTCCCCTGTTTATAAGTGGAGGCCATTGTTTTCATTTCAGTAATTGGGTAAACTTTGTATTGAACTTTTTTCACAGACAAATATTTGCAACAGCATTACCTATTAATAGACATAAAACACATTGTGGGAATTGTAGTCTTTGATTGAGGGGCAAGCTGTATACTTCACCATTGTTTCAAGAGCCATAACCAGCAGTGCACAAAGTGTCAAAGACAGACTGCTTTCAATTGCAAATGCATAATTTATTGCATAGGCATTACCTGAGCCAGAGTTCAGCATATGTATATACAAAATACACTAAAAAAAAGAAATGGTTTTGTTCAATGACATCACTGGCTGATTCCATAAGAACATGTTATGCATTTTATAGAATTTATAGAATTCTTACATTGTGACCTAATTAAACCTTGCCTCTAAACAGTTAATGCGATTATACTAAATGCTATAGCCGTGTATTTTTTAGCATGAAACAATTAGAAGGTATAAGAACTTATAAGAAGTTGGGTGAAAACAGGGCCTTGGGTCAAGCAGATCAACAGTTCATAGTGGAGGACTTTAGGTAAGAAAATTATGACAGTAGGTTGAAGATATTAGGGCACAATCAAGACAGAAGAGCAAGCTAGAGACAGTAGGGCAAGTTGTAGACAGTACAGCAAGATGGAAAAAGTAGGCCAAGATAGAGACTGTAGGACAAGATTGGTGAAAAGCATTGAAGTCAACTGGCATTTTTTTGCAGTATTTTTCATTTGTGCAAAACAATTTAAAGTTAATGGACATTTTTCACTGCAAATTCATTAAAGCTAATGGGCCCTATTTAGTGGCATTTGTCTGACATGTTTTTTTCCATGGTGAAAATCTACGAGATTCCCTGAAATTTTCTGTGGTTTTATGAAAAAATGTGCTGATAGCAAAATGCTAAATTTTACTGTGAATATTTTCCTACTGTACATTTTTGCTCCTCATTACTATGGTGTAATGGAGACAGTAGGGCAAGATGAAGACTATAGGAGAAGGTGTAGGAGATAATGTGCAAAACTTTATATCAGTTTCAACCATGTTACAGCCCATATGTAGTCAAAGAAGTCCGACGAAGAGTGCTAAGCATTTTCTCAAGATTTTTATTAATCTAAACCTCTATAAACCTTTTGGATTACCAAATCATCTAGTATTCTGATTCAGGGGCTTCCCACCAGGGCGGTTGCAGGTGGTGGAGCCAGAAGGATGAGACTGAATCACTGTGAAATGTGCATCTGGCCTGATCCGGCTTTGTGGAAAGACCACCAAGGCACAGGCCTAGGGCGGCAGGATTTTAGGTGGCGGCATGAAGCCCAACCACACCAACATTGGGTCAGATTTTCCATGGTGAAAATCTATGAGATTCCCTGAAATTTTCTGTGGTTTTATGAAAAAATGTGCTGATAGCAAAATGCTAAATTTTACTGTGAATATTTTCCTACTGTACATTTTTGCTCCTCATTACTATGGTGTAATGGAGACAGTAGGGTAAGATGAAGACTATAGGAGAAGGTGTAGGAGATAATGTGCAAAACTTTACATCAGTTTCAACCATGTAACAGCCCATATGTAGTCAAAGACCGAGGAAGAGTGCTAAGCATTTTCCAGGGTGGGGCAAGTAAGCTAATATCACATAGGGTAGCATCCCACTGAAGATGAACCCATTCATGACAATGCAGAAGATAACCTAATCAAGGCTTACCTTGGGGAGGAAAGTTTAAAAACATTTTGTGTTGTTGGCAATCACATTTAAAAACAATTTCTTGGAACTAGCTGGAGAAGTCCAGGTGTGGCAACTGCCCCTCTTGCCCCCTTCTACAGACCATTATGGTGTTGGGATATGTAGTTGAAGAACCATTGATTGGAAAGTCTTGTTTTCTATAAATAATAGGATCCACTATCTCTCCTTGTTCATGAAATTTGCCAGCTTTTCTGTCAGAGCCAAAACAGTTTTGTTGCTTTCTTAATCTAAACCTCTATAAACCTTTTGGATTACCAAATCATCTGGTAGCCTGGTTCAGGGGCTTCCCACCAGGATGGTTGTTGGTGGTGGAGGAGCCAGAAGGATGAGACTGAGTGAAATGTGCATCTGGCCAGACCCAGATTTGTGGAAAGACCACCAAGGCACAGGCCAAGGGCTGCAGGATTTTAGGGGCGGCATGAAGCCCAACCACACCAACATTGGGTCGGAAGCTCTGGGGCTGATCATGAGATAAAATATTTTTTATAAATATCCCGTGCATTTATCCCCAGTGCTCCCAACCTGATGATGAAAATTTGTGCATGTGCACAGATGAAGGGGACAGGGGTGACGAACGGCAGTGCCCCTAAAAAGGCGAGCTATGTAAATCCGGCCCTGCATCTGGCCCACACTATTAAGTGCTGAGGGCACCAATCCTGGGCTACTCCATCTCTATGTGTGGAAATCACTGAGAATCATAAATTAATCTGCATTACCATTATTATCAACATATAATAAACATGGCAGGGTTTAGATTGCTTTAAACTTTACATGTTTCCCTGCCATAGTATCAAATCAGCATAGAAAGCTTTCATACTTTCACAGGCCTCCAGCAACCTCTGGGTCTGCTGTAATGCTGTTGCTAAAGGTGATGTAAAATGATGTAGTTCTATGAATTAAAATATAAGTTTTTAATTATAACAAGCCCATGTTTCTTGTTTATAAATGCATTTCTGCTAGTTGTGTGATCTATCAGCTATCTGTTATGTTTTTCTTGTCTGGAATCATTCAAATTAATTTAGGGGGGCATTAATATTTCAATTCAATGGAAATATTCTGTTATAGATAATGAAGACAGACTTAGACGTTTACTGGTTTACGGAGGGTAAGAAAATGGCCGATCGCGTAGGTGGGAAACATTTTGCTCCTCTGTCATATTCTATTGATCCGTTTATTGAACTTGAGAAGTTGCAGTCATTAATACTGGCAAGTTCAATATTTGTTAGATGTAGTTCAAATAGTATAAAGCCCAGAAACTACATAAATTAACTGGCTTATTGGTTTTAAGTAAATAGCAGATTGGCTGTCATATAAAACAGATAGAGCAAATACTATAAAAAAAAATTCTGCCTGGATTTCTCTCTCTTTGTGTTTTTTCATATCTATAAATTCTCTCTTCTTTATGTTGTATTGCAACATACTATATTGTCACCCTTCCTTCTACCATTTATGCTTTCACTAAACTCCTATTTCAGGCATGTTTTACTATGGGGAAGCACTTTTTTTTTTATGAAACCAACTTTGATGTCTCCGACAGACAAGAGGCAGTTAAGAGCCATCATAACCATTAGAAATTTCAGAGCTGTAGGACAGTGCTTGTTGAACTTTTTATAGTCCAAGGACCAATATATGGTCAGGAGGACCCATTTGCTCATAAGAAGGTTCTAAATACAGGAAGTCCCAAGAATCTCTAGGACAGCGTATAAAAGAAGTGACCTTCAAGCTGGGCTTTCGGAGAATCAAGGAGTGCACATAGTTATTATCCTCAAACCCCACCCAAAAGGTAAAGATTTAGCAATTTTCAAATTTGAAGGTTTTTTTCTAAAACCGGACCACCACAAAAAAAAACTTAAACTCGACTGGCTTTCATTACAATCGTAAAAAAGTTTAAAAATAGACTGCATTTTCTTTTTCATTTGAAATTTCAAGATTTTTATATTCATTAAAACTTTTAACAGAATTCGACCAACCTGCAGTCAATCAGAATATCAGAATTTTCACTGGACTAGACCAACCTGCAGTTAAATGAAATGTTAATATGTTGAAAGTTAACAGAACCGATTGTCATCAGCTGTAACAACAACAGTTATATTGTATATGTATTTGGCCATTGTTCCCATCCTCAATTCCTCTCTTTCACCCTTTTTTCTCACGAGGAAACTTCAGACGACTTTGGAAAACTAAGCACTCTGGGGCAAATTCACTAAACGACGAATCGCCTAACGCTAGCGTGAATTCGCCAGCGTAGCACATTTTTGTTAATTCGCTGATTCACTAACGGACACTGGCGTAAATTCGCTAGTGTTACTTCGCACCCTTACCCCTGGCGAATTTGCGCAACGGACGTAACCACACAAATTCACTGACGCGCAAATTATTCTGAACGCTAACTTTTACGCCAGACTTCCTTCGCCACCTCAGACCAGGCAAAGTGCAATAGAGTAGATAGGGATTGCTTCAAAAAAAATTAAACATTTTTCTAAGTCCCAAAAAACGCTGGCGTTTTTTCATTTTTTATGGGTGATAGGGTGAAAAAGATTGAAATTTTTTTGGGGGCTACCCTCCTTCCCCCTACATTTCCTAACTCATGGCACCTTAACTATACAGTGGGCACATGTGTAGGGCAAAATAAAAATTGTATTTGCTGTTTTGAAGGTTTCCCAGTTTTGTGTAGTGCTGCTACATATACCTCCATTGTAACTTCAATTTGGCGCCGTATGCAAATTAAGCATCGCTAGCATAACTTTGCTTTGCTTGGCGAAATAACGCTAGCACAACTTCGCAACCTTACGCTTCCCCTGAGGCAACTTCGGATTTTAATGAATTTGTGTAGCGCTGGCAAAAATATGCCTGGCGAAATGCGGTGAAGCGGACGCTGGCGCAACTACGAATCTTAGTGAATGTGCCATTTTGAGTGCCATCTAGCCGACAGGGAGGCATTTCGGGGAGATTAGTCGCACGAAGAAGAGGCGATTTGTCGGCGGTCGACTAAATCTCCCTGAATCTTCTCGTCTGTCTCTGCTCTAAAATGACAAATGGAGAGTGTGTCCAATAAAATCTGACATTGCAATGGGATCCTTTTGTTCTAATTAGAAATGGGTACTTTCTGGAAAACTGGATTTCATCCTTGCCAGTGAGTAAATTCCCTCAATATCTTTGTATTTAATTTAAGTTTTACCATGTTGTAGAAAAAAAAAAACTGTTAAATGTTTGTCATTCATTAAACATTGAAGTGTTACTTCCTTTTGGAGAATGATTTGTTCTTTTCCATTAAACAATAATAGTGGCCTTACAACTTATTCCTTATTAAGTTAAGTCTAATCTCCAGTTTGTACAGATGTTTTTGCCAACATGAGTGGATCCCTAAGTTAAGGTTTGAGGTAAGTGACAGTAGCCCAGAGCATGGGAATCAGCAGAAAAGAAGATAGGGAGCTTCTGGGGGCACCTTCAGAAGCACAGAACTTTAATGTTAAAAGATTGTGAAGGAGTTGGCGTGGTACAGAATCCTAATACATAAGTTGTTACATTACTAGCCAAATTATTTCAATATGGGACCTCCCACACATATAGGAAGGGTGCTACATGCTGTATGTTTCATGCTATATCTTTTGTTTGATGTTTCTTTTTCTGTAATGTTTAATTTTGTATAATGTTTTAATTCCAATAAAATTCCCTTCCATATGTATAAATATACAGAGAAGGAATGCTCTGGTCACACAATAAGCTATACCCTTATACTGTACTGTCTAAGGGAAACAACATGGCACCTCCTTCCCATATGTATAAATACAAATATACAGAGAAGGAATGTTCTGGGCACACAATAAGCTATACCTTCATACTGTACTGTCTAAGGGAAACAATATGGCACCTCCTTCCCATATGTATAAATACAAATATACAGAGAAGGAATGTTCTGGGCACACAATAAGCTATACCCTCATACTGTACTGTCTAAGGGAAACAATATGGCACCTCCTTCCCATATGTATAAATACAAATATACAGAGAAGGAATGTTCTGGGCACACAATAAGCTATACCCTCATACTGTACTGTCTAAGGGAAACAATATGGCACCTCCTTCCCATATGTATAAATACAAATATACAGAGAAAGAATGTTCTGGGCACACAATAAGCTATGCCCTCATACTGTACTGTCTAAGGGAAACAATATGGCACCTCCTTCCCATATGTATAAATACAAATATACAGAGAAGGAATGTTCTAGGCACACAATAAGCTATAACCTCATACTGTACTGTCTAAGGGAAACAATATGGCACCTCCTTCCCATATGTATAAATACAAATATACAGAGAAGGAATGTTCTGGGCACACAATAAGCTATACCCTCATACTGTACTGTCTAAGGGAAACAATATGGCACCTCCTTCCCATATGTATAAATACAAATATACAGAGAAGGAATGTTCTGGGCACACAATAAGCTATACCCTCATACTGTACTGTCTAAGGGAAACAATATGGCACCTCCTTCCCATATGTATAAATACAAATATACAGAGAAGGAATGTTCTGGGCATACAATAAGCAATACCCTCATACTGTACTGTCTAAGGCAGGGGTCTCCAACCTTTTTTACTTGTGAGCCACATTTAAATGTAAAAAAGGGGTTGGGAGCAACACAAGCATGCAAAAAGTTCCAGGAGAACCAAACATGGGCTGTGATTGGCTATTTGGCAGCCTCTATGTGGACTGGCAGCATTTAGGAGGCTCTGTGTGGCAGTACACCTAGTTTTTAGGCGACTAAAGCTTGCCTACAAGTAAAGGATTCAAGAATAAGCACCACTGGGAGCAACATCCAATGGGTGAGAAAGCAACATGTTGCTCACAAGCCACTGGTTGGGGACCACTGGTCTATGGGCAACAATATGGTAGTTCCAGCCCAAATTTTTAACTACAAATGTGCAAAGATGAATTGGTCTGGGCAGACATATATCTTTCTTCTTCTATAAAACTGATGTATTCTATAATCTTGGCAGAAGTCTCAAACAGACCCCAAAGTAACTTACAGACAGGAACAACCTTTACCCTAATTAAACTTTATATTCTAGGGTCAGAATTCACAGAAACATTCTTATTAATAAAGTTTATAATGAAACGTTCTACATTATCCGTTGATAATTCTTCCAATTTAGTGACAAGTGCACAAATTCATCCAGATCCGTTTGCTGATTGCAGAAAACCCACATATTTTAGAATGTTAAACCGATGATTGACGGTACATCTCCTCACACAGGTCAGTAAATGATATTTAAATGTTCTCATTAACTTTATTCTATCTATATTACAAAGCTTTTTGCCATAGAAACCGTTTCGATATAAAGTAGTACTTTTGATGACATCCATGACCCTGGCGTAATTAAGTGGCTGTCAGCTATTTCTGTGCCGGGAATGGGAGCATATTGTAAAAATGACGGCATGAAATAAACGAAGAGCTTGATTAGTGTAATTAATAGATGCATTATTTCAGTGAAGAGAGCACAACATAATTAAATGAAAATACGGCTATTTAATTGCCATTAGAGGAGGTGCTGATGTGCTGAAAGAATAACAGCAGCAAAATCGTTCTATATACTTATAATTGTTGAAAAACTGAACTGGCATCATTGTTGAGGAAGCATAAAGTGCGAAACTCGTAGAAGTTTGCTCTGCCCGAGTCCTGCTGGAAGATTAGGCGTGGTGACACAGGACGCAATGTTTACACAGCGTGATGTCATACATCGCACATCAAGGAACAGAGAACTGAAGCTTCCTCTTTTCAAAAAGGAGACCCTGGCTGGGAGCCATATTTTATATAGTTATATATGGAGGTGGGGATTGTTAGTGCAATTTTAAATTGCAAAGTAAATGATTTATAAGGGGAACTCTGATTTGGCATGCATTCACCCAGGGTCAGGAGAGATGGGGCTGCAGTACCCCTCCTTGGAAACTTCTCTGATCCACAATCCCACACACACAGAGGAGAGGTGGATGGGTTTATTTGCAGGACACTGTAACTTTAAATAGCCGAGATACATACAGCCTGTTAGTCAGGAGCAACTTTACATAATATTTAAGATGGTTTTATCTCTCGGAAGTGGGAATCCCCACTTCAGTGGCAGTTTCTTTAGAGTCCAGAGAAGAACTAATTTCCGTGACTTTCCGTGCCCTGAGAAGAGCACTCTTTGTCTCTTTGTTCTTCAGAGCCCTGACAAGGACCCCCTTTCCTTCCACACCCTAAATAGAGTGCGCTTTTCTGCCCCTGGGGTTCCCTACTGACTTTTCACACAGTAATATCTGGGATTTTATTTACTCTGGGTTTATTTATAGGACACTGTGCCTTTAAATCGCCGAGATACATACAGCCTGCCAGCCAGGAGCAACTTTAAATAATATTTCAGATGGTTTTGTCTCTCAACAAGGCTGTATTTACGGTAGGTCTGATGCCGCCCTAGGAATCAGACCTAAACACTGCCATACGTCGTGCATGCTGACATAATACGCTGTACACGCTGACATAATGCGTTGTACGCGCTGACATCAGCAGAAGTGAGTGTTCAGCGGAAGTGACGTCAGCACCCCATGCATGTGACGTCACTTCCGCAGTGTTCCTTGGACCCCCTACCTCTCAGCTCCGTCACCGTATTTCCTATGGAAAGGGTTAGGGAGGGTTTTTTTTTTAAAAAAAAAATTAAAAACAAAAAATAGGCACCCATGGGCCATCCCCAAAACTGTGCTGCCCTAGGCACAGGCCCTCAGGGGCCTATATTTAAATACGGCCCTGTCTGCTGAGCTGCTGAGAGAAATCCCCACTTATGTGGCAGTTTCTTCAGAGTCCTGAGAAGAACTCCCTTTGGCTTTCCGTGCCGAGAAGAGCACGCTTTGTCCTTCAGAGCCCTGACAAGGACTCCCTTTCCTTCCACACCCTAAATAGAGTGCGCTTTTCTGCCACTGGGGTTCCCTTCTGATTTTTTTTTTTTTTTTACACACAGTAATATCTGGGATAATACACCTTGTTTCATTCTGCTGCTTCTCCCTCACAACAGCACTTCCTGTGCAGCACTTCCTGTCAGCTCACAGGGCTTTGGACTCCTCCCCCTCCTTGCACAGAACAACAAGTACACATTGCATCCCCTACACGAGCAATTGCAAAGTTCTATACAGAAGCTTTTATGTTTTCTGTGCACACAATTTGTCCTGTATGTGGCAAGCATAGTTTTCAATATACAATTGTTTCACAACAGGCCTCCGTTTCTTGACTTAAACTAACTCTGTTGTAATGTTTCCACTTAACTACCCTAAATTCCACACTAACCCATACACACATATATAAACTCTGTACAGATTATACACATTAGCTATTTACATAGTTTATTGGACAGAAATGATTAACAAACAAAACAGTAATTAAATCCACTCTGTCAAATTATGTTTGTGGGCTTGAGATAAAAATTTGTGAACTCCACTTGGGCATTGCCTAAAGGTGGCCATAGACTTAAAGATCCCCTCGTTTGGCGTCATCGCCAAACGAGCGGATCTTTCCCCGATATGCCACTAAACTGCGTGGCTATATCGGGGGTAATTTGAGAGTTCGGCCGTATGGCCGAACGAACGAATTACGATGCGCCAATATAATATAAGCTGTCATATCGGTCCAAACGACCAATATCGGCAGCTTTATCTGCCCGTGTATGGCCACCTTAAGGTTGCCACTTGTCCAGATTTGACCCGGGCAACCCGGTATTTTGATATTTCACCCCCTTGTAGGACACTACATGTATTTGCTGTTCTGTAACCTGACTTTGTTTGCTTAGTAGTATGGCATGTAGCCACTAGATGGCAAACTCAGATTTTACAATATTATCTCTAAACTTGATTACATTTATTATGCTGTTGTCCTGCAACAAAAAGGGCAGATCTGTAAAGAAAATTAAAATTTTTTCTCAGGTTTATAGTCCTAATGGCCTATTGCAAGGATCCTCCAATGAGAGCCCAGCCTGATCTGTGGTCCTCTTTCTTTATCCCTGTGACTGATAACTGAGGCATGGGGCAAATACATTGAAGGACAACTTTTCGCCTGCGAAGGCTTCGCCTCACTTCACCACTTACCAGCCATTAATTCGCTACCACTACACTAATTCACTAAAATAAAATATTTCAAATAAAATACAGCAAATAAAGTTGCTTCTCGGCAGCCGGACACTGGCGAAGTTTCGCTAGCACAAATTTGTTGGCGCGAGCATTTCATAGCAAACTTTTACTAACATTCACTTCTACCTAGTAAATCTTCATAGATTTGAATAGGGCGGGTACATATAGGTCATATTTATGTCTTTATTAGAGATGTTGGTGTAAATGATTAAGTGGCCACTTATAATTACATATGTCCAAGGAAGCAAAATAAAGTCAAAAGAGATCCTCTAATGTCCTAGACATGAGCCCATCCTAAAACCAATGTGGCATGCCCCTCAAATGGTTAAAAAAATGTCAAACATTAACCGTTTCAACTTTTAAATACAATTCCACTTTAAAATATGAAAAATTAATTTTTTTTGTAATTTTTATGACTTTTCATTAGTGATGGGCGAAGTTATTTGCCAGGCACAAATTCGCTTTGAATTTGCGCAATATGCCACTGGTGAATAAATTCGCAAAATGCCCGTGAAAATTCGCTGGCGAAAATTCTCCGGTGTCTGTTTTTTGGACAGTGCACATTTTCGCAAAAAAACGGACGCAGGCATCAAAAAACGGACGCCGACGTTGTTTCGCTAATTTTTCGGCCTTTCGTGAATTTTGCGGATTTGTGCATTTTTCGACAAAGCGAAACAGCGCAAATTCGCCCATCACTACTTTTCGGCATACTGGATAGAATGTCAATGACATAAGATTGAGGAGGATGTAGTTTCATCTTATCAATTCGCCAGGTCTAAGCTGGCGAAGGAAACTCTGGCAAAAGGGTTAATGTTATGGAAAATTCACACTTAAGTGAATTTGCGGAGTAACGGTCGTTCGCCGAAATGAAAATTCGCCCTGGTGAAAGGGCGCAAATTGTTCTCTATTATGTCTTTACATAATAAAATCAATTACTAATAGTTTGTAATATGCCAAATAAATCAAGGCAAATCCAGCATATTACTTTGATTGTGTAGCAAATAAAAAAAAAAAAAACACTTGCTTTTCATACAATGGGATACAAACTCAAGTTGAAGAATAAACTAATATGAACATTTCTTCATTGACCTTTATAGAAGCTCAGCTGGTCAGAGATGCTGAGTTCATTCACTTCTCACAAGGAGAAATAGCCATATGGCAAAAATATCAAACAGTTTTGGAAAAAAATGCTTAAAATCCTTTAAAAATTAAAAATGATTGATTTCTCGCAGATAACCATTGCTGACCTTTAATAAAGCTGACTCATACAAAGCTGGATTATCAGCGTTACCAGTGAGTCACCTGGATTTATATACAGGGGGAGAAGGGCAGGACAATGTCTCTAAGAAATTGCATCTAGGAGGCATTTAATATTAGAATTTAAATTTTTTAACATTTCGATATTTTATCTGCTCAGTGCTCGTCTACAGCTTCTTATTCATACTTATCCAATCAATGACATTTGGAAACCCTAAGCAGAAGGCACCCGTGAACTCCGATGTCTAAATCTGCACCTAGGGGGTAAGTAAAACGTTAGGGACATTTGCCCGGGGTAACACTTAGGCTGGGGGGAGGAGGAAGGGGTCTATGTAGGATAGGGGGTTAGGGTTTTTTTTAAACTTTTTGGGTTTACTTTAAGCAAGAGAGGTAGGGACACTAGGGCAAGGGTAGGCAATACATAGCAACTCATTTTGCACCAGCTTATCCTTTTATTTTCTATTTAATTTTTCCAGGCACAACTGACACCTGCTATGGCTTCGTACCCAAGTGCCGTGTGTATGGATGTAATTTTGCACCCTTGGTAAATGGGCTCTCGTGACTTTATCAAGGTATACTTTCAGAACAATGCCCTACTTCACTACACATTCAGACTGTCATATAGTAATAATCAGAGCTCTGAGGGGCAGATTTATAAAGGGCAAAGTGGCCGTCTCTAGGGAAAATTCGCCAAAAATCCCATCTGAAGGGACATTGACCAATTTACTAACAGGTGAAGGGGACAATTTGCAATCAAAAGAGACTGTCACTAGCGCAGTGTCACGACCGGCACCCGATACCAGAACAAATGCCAAGCACCTTGGTCTCGGCTCGGCTTCACCAGTAGTGTGACCACCGTTGGGCTTCGGGAGGAGCCCTCAGCTTACTTGGGTGCCACCTGGACTTAACGAGGGGTGCAAGGCGAGATGTTCTGGCTGGCGAAGGGGCACGGTAGTTAGCAGAGTCTTTTGGGCTGAAGGTCACGGTACAAATGGAGCAGGCAAGAGAATCGAAAGACAAGCAGAGTCGAGGCAGGCGGATATCAGAATCGTCAGGCAGGCAAGGGTCAAACCGGGTTGTCAATCAAGGGATTAAGCAGGAAGAGTAGGCAGGCAAGGGTCAGGATACAGATTTCAGAATAGTCAGGATACAGATAATCAGACAGATGAGATTCAGATCAGATGCACAAGGCTCAGGAAACCACTAGAAACAAGTTCTATCACGGGCACTGGCTGGGGATCAGAATGGGCCTTAAATACAGTCAAATTTCGCGCCAAAACGTGCGCAAATGCGCGCTGGCGTAATCCCGCCAGCGCGCCTGTACCTTTAAGAGGCGCGCAGGCGCACCACGCGCGCCCTAAGGTTCAAGATGGCGCTGGCGCCGGAGAGGAAGAACCACGCAGCGAAGAACCATGCGGCGGGCGTCCCCGCCGCACAGGTAACTTTCTTACATGCAGTTTCCCGTCTTATCGCCAGGCAAATTTTCACTCACAGGAACAATTGTTTCTTCGCAAATTGGCGAACTGATAAGATGAAGCTACATCAGGCCTGGACTGGGAGTGAAAATAGGCCATGCCATTCCAAGTACACAGAGGCCCAAACAGCCCCCTACCAGCCCACTATATGCTAACTTTCTATGGAACCATACACGCAGCCCCTCTGGCATTTGCCAGAACCCACAGATTGCCAGTCCGGGTCTGAGCTACATCCTCCTCAATCTTATGTCAGTGACATCATATCCTGTTTGCCGCAAAGTCATAAAAGTTCTAAAAAAAAAAAAAGCTGCCGTTTTTTCATATTTCAAAGCGGGATTGTCTTTCACTATTAAAGATTTTTTTGTTAACGTTTTTTCCCAGCCATTTGAGCGTCATGCCATATTTGTTTTAGGGTGGGCTCATGTCTAGAATTAGAGGATCTCTTTTGTCTTTATTTTTCTTCCTTGGAATTTGGAAAAATATGCATTTGCACCAACATCTCGCATAAAGACATATATATGATCCTTATGTAACACCCTATTCAAATTGACCTAAGCGTAACAGTACTAATAAAGTTTCGCTAGGCAAAAATGAACGCTAGCGAAAGTTCGCTATTAAATGCTCGCGCTGACGAATTTATGCTAGCGAAACTTCACCAGTGTTTGGCTACAGAGACGCAACTTTGCATTTTAGTGATTAGCGTAGTGGTATCGAATTTGCGCCTGATGAACTGGCGTGAAATGTGGCAGATTGTGTGCTGGTGAAAAATTCACCCCTTTAGTGACTTTGCCCCTAAGTGCGGTTTGGTTTTGTTATAATGAAAAATCGATTCATTTGTTCAACCACAAGGTGTCTCTGCTTTCATCTAATAAAATCAAAACTAGAATTTGAGATAAGGAGAATGTTTTTCCCCTTTCGGTTACAGCTAAGCACCTAGCTTTATCCAGTAAAGGTTAAAATATATTCCTGCTGTTCCTCATTATTTTACAGCAGTACTTACTGTTCCCACTAACAGAGATCGTGCTGTTAATATATCGCTGAAACCTACTTACCGTTCCCGGGTCACAGATATGATATAGGTAATAAGATACTAAAAGGAAGCATCTTTATTAGGACAATGTATTACCTAATGCCTCCGTGTGATCCACTTCTCCGCGGATCAGAACATATGGCCCCTGCAATATTCTGCTGCTCAAAGCAAAATTTAAATACCTGTGTAATTTGCACATTTTTAATGACGTTCATCGTTGGCGGAGGTGAGCGGGCTGGTTCCTTTGCTTAGACAGGGTGCAGGCGACATGAAGGTATAAGTGATGAGCAATGTCTACAACTAAATGTTTCCTCTTTGGGGAGCTCAGATATCATTTTACAGCTTGAAAATACAATAAGTCCCAGTTTTTTTTTGGTCTTGTTTGAATTGTGTTTGGAATTGAAACATTTTCTTCCAGCTGGAAATGGAGATGTGGAGGAGCTGCCAGGAGCCATAAGAGCTCATTTCTATTAGCACAAACACTGGATATTAAGCATGTGCACTGTTCCTATAGCTGAGTGCAACCCTGCATTGCCCTCACGTGCAAAACACAACAGTAAGGGGCACATTTACTAAAGGTCGAATTTTGAAGTTGAAAAACTTCGAAATTCGACCATCGAATTTGATACCTTGATAGTCGAAGTATTTTTTTCGATCGAAAACGACAGTTTTCGTGCAAAGTAAAAATTGTTTGTAAAAAAAACGTTTTAATCCTTCGAATCGATTCGATTCAAAGGATCGTACAAATAAAAAATTTCAACTTCTAGAAACTTAGCCAAAGACTCAAAGAGGTTCTAGGAAGTCTCCCATAGGCTAAACAGCAATTCGGCAGGTTTAAGGTGGCGAAGTGTCGAAGTCGAAGTTTTTTAAAGAGACAGTACTTCGATTTTCGAATGGTCGAATTTGTGAAGTTTTGGCCTATTCGATGGTTGAAGTACCCAAAAATTACTCGACCCTTAGTAAATGGGCAAGGCTTCTGATATACCATGGACCTGCAGCACCTCTACTTGCACATCACTGGCAATGTGCACGCATTCCAGAGGTCAGGCTCTGTGGAGCGGGTCTGGGCCAGTGGGGCCCACGAGGGCTGGGGCCCACTGGATTTTTTCCCAGCATCCTACCGGCCCAATCCAATGCTGATTGTATCAGGCAGATCAGTATCTTAGGGCTATGAAATTTCTGGAATTTGATTCTTCACTGCCATCCAGGGGAAACATTATCAAAATGGTGTGTCTGGGGCCCCCCACCCCAACAAGCTCCTCCACATGACCCATCCCCGTACCTTTTTACCTTTTGCAGCCATGATACGAGGAGTGAGGAGAGCCCCCACATTTCCAGGTGGGAATCAGGCCTGGGTTGGCATAGCCAATGGTGGTCGGGCCCAGTTTTCCTCTGGCCTAGTGAGACTTTGAGTGGAAAACAACAGTAGCCCTTCTCACTTGACAATCCTAATACAGGTTTAGAACCTATTATCCAGAATGTTCAGGGCCCCGTGTTTTCTAGATAACATGTCTTTCTCCAATTTGGATCTCCTTATCTAAAAAATTACTTAAACATTAATAAATATTTATGGGCGAATACATTTGCCAGGCATGAATTTGCAGTGGAAAATTCGGAGAAAAAAAACGATTCGGAAGACCATTGACTTTAATGCGCGTATCAAAATTAACAAGGGCATCAATTTACGAGTTTCTGTAATTTCTCGCTTTTTCCGGCGAATCGAAATGGGAGAAATTCGCCCATCACTATTAATAAAACCCAATAGGCTGGTTTTGCTTCCAATAAGGATCAATTATATCTTAGTTGGGATCAAGTACAAGTGACTGTTTTATTAATACAGAGAAAAAGGAAATCATTTTTGAACTTTTTAATTATTTGATTAAAATGGAGTCAATGTAATTTCTGAGTTTTAGGGGTTCTGGATAATGGATCCCATAACTGTACTAGTGAGAAAATGTCATTTTATTGAATGCACTCAGGTGGACCACACACCAATACATTTGCTCCACTAGGGACAATGAGAAAATATTTAGTGTGCCCCAAATTCATGCCACATAATAATAACAAATGTCGTTTGAAGTCATGGGAATTCAGCAGCTACAAAGGCCAAGCTACAAACGAATCTGGAATAATAACAAAACAGACACAAATGTAGATTCCGTCTGGGCAGAATCAAGAACTTCTAAAATGGAAGATTGACGTCTGCTGACACCAGTGCCAAGACGGAATTATGAAGTGAATAACGAGTCTCTTTGTTGTTCTGTTTGATAGTCCGGGTCAGAAAAAGCAAGTCCAATTAGTTTTAATTTCCCTAATGTGCGTCGGTGAACTTTCCCAGAAAAGAAGTCAATACAAAATAAGCTGCATGCAGTTTCTTTTCTACGTTGTAATTATGGCACCACGTTTAGCATGGGCCGGGCTCGGGGGTTCAGCAAGAAATTGTTGATTAGATTTCTGCATCGAACAGACTTAGATTCCAGTTCCTCCCCTGGTGGGCAGATGTAGAGAGTGAGTGGAAATGCCCACAGAGCCATTACATCGGACAGGTCTTTCAATCAATGAAAGGGGTTAATGAATGAAGATTATATTCATGCTGCATTGTAGCACTCAAGGTCACCAATGGATAATTATACTGATGCCTGAACATCTTCCCTTACTTTGTTTTTAAAAAAAGATGCTGGTACCTCCCTATGCAATTCTATCTGTCTTCTGATTAATGTAAAACGATGTGCAATTGATCTCATTGAATGAAATAACATGGATGGGGTAAGTCATCTGAGCCAAGTGTCTAGAGACAGTTAGCTCCATCTATAGAATCTCAGCCATAAAGCAGGACAGGACTGCTGCTTACAATGGGGATCAGATATGATCTGTGCAGCCACTGGGACAGAATGCTCTGTTATACAGATAGCTAGAATCTCAGCCATAAAGCAGGACAGGACTGCTGCTTACAATGGGGATCAGATAGGATCTGTGCAGCCACTGGGACAGAATGCTCTGTTATACAGATAGCTAGAATCTCAGTCATAAAGCAGAGCATTACTGCTGCTTACAGAGGTTATAAGATTGGATATGGATCACCATCTGAATCTAACAGCACATTTTTTGTGCAGAATTTGTAGATGTTGAAACTTGCCAAATGGTTTTATAATAATAGTAATAGATATGGTTGGTTTATGAAGGGAAACAGAGAAAGGCAGAACCAGTAGTATCAGTATCAGTGAGAAGGAATTTAGTAAACTTATATCGTTAAATTGTGACCCCCATTATATTTTTATGCACTTGAATTTTACCTACAGCTTCTAATCCATCTTATCTGACAAGAGCGCTCAACTAATATCAGAAGAATCCACCACCCATGCGCTAAGGTACCAATTCATTTGTTCTAATACATACAGTAGCTATCTCTGCTTCCCCTGGATATTATGAATCGGAATCTTGTAATCTGATATACAGTATGTAAATAAAGTAAATATCTCGGAGGATCAAGATGTGCCGTTTGGCTGGAATTCTGTTGCCTTGCACACTGCACAACTCTGACAGTATCTCCCCATGTGTTGCTCTGTATCAGGAGTCACTGTCACCACAATATAATTTGGAAATAGCTCTATATTTCTCAGCTTGTGGCAAAGCTTTTGCAAAAATTCAACTAAAAAAGTGCCCAGGAAAGATGGCCTGTAAAGCATAATCTCACCCCCAGTCTGTTTAAGGAAGCGTATATAGAGGGTTTTGGGTGGGTTAGGGCTGAACAGGCGTGCATTTACACCAGAATATTGGCGCATGTATTTATGCCAGACTTTAATTACATATTTGATGGCAGCTGCTCTAGTATGACACCAGTTCCTCATGATGCAAACATTGGGACAGTGCACATGAACAATGGGCGTTTAAGCCCATCAGTTGTGTCCATTATAGTGAAGCTGTCTTGACATACATTGGGGCAAATTCACTAAAGAGCAAATTTTTGCCAGCGAACACTCTGCCACACTTTGCGCCACTTTGCCAGGCGTAAATTCGTTACCACTACGATAATTCAGCGTATTCCTTAATGATCTTTTGCTAGCTTTCAATTCTGTCAAGCAAAATTTTGTTAGTCCTCTTACACTTAGGTCAATTTCAATAGGGCAGGTACATATAGGTCATATATATAGATATTGGTGCAAATGCTTGAAGTGGCCACTTATTAATACAAATGTCCAAGGAAGCAAAATAAAGACTAAAGAGATACTCTAATGCCCTAGACAAGAGCCCACCCTCAAACAAATGTGCTCCTCAAATGGTTGGAAAAAAATGTTATTACAAAAATCTTTAATAGTTACAAATTTTAAACACAATCCCACTTTAAAAAAAGATAAAAACGCCAGCATTGTTTACAACTTTTATGACTTTTCGGCATACAGGATATGATGTCACTGGCATAAGATTGAGGAGGATGTAGCTTCATCTTATCAGTTCGCCAGGTCTAAGGTGGCGAAGGAAACTCTGACGAAAGAGGTAACGTTCTGTAAAATTTGCGGAGTAACGATCGTTCGCCTGAGCAAAAATTTGCCTGGCGGTAGGGCGCAAAACGGCGCCAGAGATGGTCTCTTTCGCAAGTGAATTGTCCTCTACACCTGTTAGTAAATTGGCAATGTCCCTGCGGATGGGATTTCTGGCAAATTTTCACTTGCGACGGCCAATTTGCCTTTAGTAAATCTGCCCCATTGTGTGTATGATGCCGGTAAATCTGCCCCATTGTGTGTATGATTCTATAGTGGATCTTCCATTGCTGACTTTTACCTGGTTTCTTCTACTCTGATTACTGTTGCCTGCCCAAACCTTGGCCTGAACCTCTGATTACATTTTTTGTCCTTTGACAAAGTACTAGTCCCCTGTTTGGCCTTATATGCCCCTCCTCTACTAAATATATCTCTGTTTTACCTTCACAGCTTTCATATGTTGTTTGAGGTGTAGTTGAAGCTGAAGTCCTTGGTGTGACCTTACAGGTCTGTGATAAGCGTGTGACACTTGAAAAATTGTCCAGCTTGTTCAACCCTAACTATTGTCACTTGCATCTGGGAAAACATCAAACACCTCACACTGCATATCATATCAGAAGCCAATAAAAGCATAAGAATGTGTCCATGGTGCATCACATTTATGGTAACATCAACACAAACCTACTGACATTCCCACTTGCACATTCGGCTAAGAGCACCTAGTTCTTCGTCTGCCTTCCTGTATATACAGTTAATTGCAACATATTCAAACCCCAGCACCTTCATGTTTATAGTAATCTTATGTAGCTTTAAGTCTTCTTGGGTCAGCATGTGCCAGATTAGCACCCTGAGTGACTTCAGAGTTTGGCCTTTTGTTTGGGATTGCTGACTTGTTGAAAGATGGACTTCCTCCAAGGTGATTGGAATAGGTTCTGCTGAATTAAGCACCATCCTTCTGGTTTAACTAGATTCTCAAGATGACCAGTTGAAAGATGGACTTCTCTTTATTTTAGCACCAACCTTCTGGTTTTAAAATGCCCAGATCTCTGCTCAACAAACCTGATCCTGGTCTCCTCTTGGGCTGAGTTCAAAGCAATACATGAGGAGAAATTTAGCTTTGCCTAACTTTAAAAAACATGATACCTTCATTTGAGTGTGGTGGTGGTTGTAGCACCATGCTGGGGCTACTTCTTGTTAAAACAGAATAAAGAATGGATGATTGGGATAAAGTTAATCTTTCTGTGTAGACTGTAGGTCTAAAGAGACGGCCAAACTAGCACTGAAGTAAGATTTAATCACTGACCTAGAAGCTTTAGATTGGATATTGATGGTTAGGGGGCTCCCGTCCCTTGCCATGCATTCTATTCATTGGTGATTAGTGAACTGGACAATGAGTTGGACAAGGAGGAGAAGTGTTTATCAACCCTAATATATTTTTTAAATCATATGAAGAACCAAGGGCAGCTTTTAATATAACCCAATGAAGATAAACGGACAATAGAAGTAACTTCCCAAATAGTTTGAAGATCTATTTTCTGTTTTTTTAAAAAAAGATAATTTTTTTTTTGACTGAACCGGTACTAGCCATGTCAAAACTTACATCAATACACTGGGGGAATGGAAAAGTTACTTCTGGGTTCCTCAAGGCTACACGGTTTTTAGACAGCTCGTCTCTTTGTCACTTGTCACAAAGAATTTTCTTCCATCCAGACTCTCTGGGGGACATCGGTAAATGCATTAGAAGCCAACTGGGAGATACACAACCCTATAAGAAGCCAACTGTGGATGTCTAGTCAGGCAGACATACAGTCAACATTGTTATTCAAATTTAAATTCCTTTAACTGAAATTACGTTCTACTGCTGTACTTAAATGAAAGGCAGATGCATTCCAATAGGATTTCCCAGCTCTTGTACAGGAGATGGTTTTTATAACAGCGATATTTAAAATGTGGTGTGTTATGATTCAATTTTCCTGATGAAAAAGTATTTTTAATAACTTTTGTGTGAGAGAAGGAAAAATAAAAACCCCCGGATACTTTTACGTGTGGAAAAATACACATATACTCAACAGAAAGAATCCACAATGCTATTTTATATATTAGTATGCCATACCTCCCAACATTTTGGAAATAAAAAGAGGGACAAAATGTTTTGACCACGCCCAATTTTGTGGCCACACCCCCTAATTACCATGTTCATTTTACAAAATTTGCCAGTTTATGAAAGTTTGAACACATTTCTGTGGTTACAGTTTTGCTAATGAAGTGAATTGTCCTTCAAGCTGTGAGTCTAAGTTCTCCAAAGAGACCTGTTTATCTAAATTGTTACAATTACTTATTTGCTTATCTCAAAATTGATACAAAATATCTTAGTGCATCTGGTGGCTGTTCTGGGCTTTCTGCCAAAAGCCAATTAAGTAAGAAACTTTGTATCTTTTTCTGGCTGTTCAGTGCAGAGAAAGTCGGGACATTTCAGTACAAATGCGGGACTGCTGATTGAGCTGTCAAAAGCGGGACAGTTGAGAGTTATGGAATGGCAAAATGCTGAAGGAGTTTTATTATTTACATCAATTTGGGCCCAATTGATGGGAATCTGTTGAGATTAAAACAGATTGAGGGATCCTTTTGAATAGCAATGCAGTCTGCCATGTTCATCCTGGCAGTTTTGCCCAGTGTTAAGTATGAAGTGTAGAAGGTGCATTTTTTCACATTAAGCAAACTTGTTTTCAAGTTTCAAGTTTTAATTTAAAATCTCATGGAAAAAAAAAATCATATTTTGATAAATCTGCCACTTGGTATAAGAATGGTCAGTTAGCCAGATGCTTTCAACTGCTTTAAGCAGAGCAGGGGCAAATTCACTAAGCGCAGAAGCGCCTAACGCTAGCGTGAATTCGCTAGCGTTGGGCATTTTCGTTTCTTCGCCGATTCACTAACGGACGCTGGCGTAACTTCGCTAGTGTTACTTCGCACCCTTACGCCTGGCAAAGTTGCACAACGGACGTAACTACGCAAATTCACTAACGCGCGCATTGTTCTGATCGCTACCTTTTACGCCAGACTTCCTTCACCACCTCAGACCAGGCGAAGTGAAATAGAGTAGATAGGGATTGCTTCAAAAAAAGTTAAAATTCTTTCTAAGTCCCAAAAAACGCTGGCATTTTTTTCTTTATTATGGGTGATGGGCTGAAAAAGATCGAAAATTTTTGTTGGGGCTCCCCTCCTTCCCCCCTACATTTCCTAACTCATGGCAACTTAACTATACAGTGGGCACATGTGTGGGGCAAAATAAAAATTTTATTTGATGTTTTGAAGGATTCCCAGGCTTGTGTAGTGCTGCTACGAATACTTCCATTGAGATTTGAATTTGGCGCCGTATGCAAATTAACCATCGCTAGTGTAACTTTGCTTTGTTGGCGAATCAACGTTAGCGCAACTTCGCAACCTTACGCTACCCCGGAGCACAACTTCCGATTTTAGTGAATTTGCGTATCGCTGGTGAAACTACGCCTGGCAAAGTGCAGCGAAGTGGACGCCAGCGCAACTATGATTCTTAGTGAATGTCCCACAAGGCTATAGGTGAAGATTCACTAAAAGGCGAATTGTCACCAGCGACCGATTCACACAACTTCGCCAGGCGCAAATTCGCTACCACTACGCTAGTTCAGTTGCTCCCTGGGGGGCGAACCTGGCGACTTTTTGCTAGCGTTACTTCGGCACTGCAAGCATTTCATAGCGAAGATGCGTTAGCGTTCATTTGAGCCTAGCGAAAATTCGCTCGTGATCTTGCGCTTAGGTCAATTCGCATAGGGTGGGTAATTTAAAGTTGTATGGACATCTTTATTATAAATGTTGGTGCAAATGCTTGAAGTTACCACTTTTTATTAGTGATGGGGCGGCGACTGGCGAATAAATTCACGAAACCGCCACGAAAATTGGACATCAGTGTCAAAAATGAATGCCGTTGTCAAAAACGAGATGCTGGTGCCATTTCGTGAATTTTTCGACGTTTTGCAAATTTCACAGGAAATTCGCAAATTTTTTCGCGAAACACCCCAAATTCGCCCATCACTACTTTTTATTACAAATGTCCAGGGAACCTTAATAAAGACAAGAGAGTTAATATAATGCCCTACACATGAGCCCACTGAATGTTCCATATGTTATAAAATGTCTGGAGAAATCGGTTCCACAAAAAAAAAGTTTGTTAGGATTTTTGCAGGCAATCCCGCTTAAAAAAGGACAAGTCGCCAGCGTTTTTTGAACTTTAATGCTTTTCGGCACACAGGATATGATGTAAGTGACAGAAGATTGAGGAAGATCCAGCTGAGGAGGCAAAGTCAAATCTGGAAAAAGAGGTAACGTTCAGTAAAATCTGCCCTTTTAGTGAATTTGCGGCGTAACGACCATTCGCCAGAGCGAAAAGTCGCCTGGTGATAGAGTTTGAACGATTTCACTAGCGAATTGACACCTGCGCCTGTTAGTGAATTGGCGATGCCCCTGCGGATAGGAAAATTCACTAGCGTTAGCCACTTCGCCCTTTAGTTAATCTGCCCCATAATGTTTAATGGGGTGGTAGTGCCTATTGTAGCTCAGCAAATTGCTTGGAATTAATTTTTGTGCTGGAACAAACTGTAACAGTTACATCTTAAACGACTGTTCATTTTTATTGGGTAAAATTTAGTAGCTGTTGGTGTTTAAAAACAAAGTCCCAGACTTGTAACAAACAGTTAAAATTCCATTCCCATTTAAATGCACCAAAAGTTGCTTCAAAAACCGCCTCATTGTGCAAATAGTCGTATATGAACATACTGTCTTTTATTTAGAACTAGATATGCAATAACCCATAATGTCACAGAGGTAGGCTTAAACTCGAGTCAATAATGGGAAGAGCTTTCTTAGGCAAATAACAAAGCAGCGCTCTATCAGAACTAAGAAAATCTCCAAGGTCCCCGGTGAAGAGGTTTATTAGAGAAAATTTATTCTGTCATTTTTGGATTTGGAAAAAGAACATTCAATTAAATGACAAAAAGCCACTTTATTCTTTGAAAAATTAGTTATAAGCAATTTCTAATTTTTTTCTTTAATAGAAACAAATTCAACTTAACTCCTTTATCTGAATTGCCTTAAAACAGTGACACCAAAAGATTAAAGTTTTTTAAAGGAATGGCCATATAATGTACTGTTACCTTGCACTGGTAAAACTTGTGTGTTTGCTACTCAATACACAGTAGATAACAGATAAGTACTACTATAGTTTATATAAACAAGCTGCTGTGTAGCCATGGGGCAGCCATTCGAGCACAGGATACACAGTAGATAACAGATAAGTACTACTATAGTTTATATAAACAAGCTGCTGTGTAGCCATGGGGCAGCCATTCGAGCACAGGATACACAGTAGATAACAGATAAGTACTACTATAGTTTATATAAACAAGCTGCTGTGTAGCCATGGGGCAGCCATTCGAGCACAGGATACACAGTAGATAACAAATAAGTACTACTATAGTTTATATAAACAAGCTGCTGTGTAGCCATGGGGGCAGCCATTCAAGCACAGGATACACAGTAGATAACAAATAAGTACTACTATAGTTTATATAAACAAGCTGCTGTGTAGCCATGGGGGCAGCAGTTCAAGCACAGGATACACAGTAGATAACAGATAATTACTACTATAGTTTATATAAACAAGCTGCTGTGTAGCCATGGGGGCAGCCGTTCAAGCACAGGATACACAGTAGATAACAGATAAGTACTACTATAGTTTATATAAACAAGCTGCTGTGTAGCCATGGGGGCAGCCATTCAAGCACAGGATACACAGTAGATAACAGATAAGTACTACTATAGTTTATATAAACAAGCTGCTGTGTAGCCATGGGGGCAGCCATTCAAGCACATGATACACAGTAGATAACAGATATGTATTGAAGAATCCCATTGTATACTACAGAGCTTACCTTTTATCTACTGTATATCCTGTGCTTTAATTTATAAAAAAAATTTGGTCAAAAAAAGTCTGCATGAAAAGTTGAGAAAAATTTGTGCGTCAGTTTCAAATTGTGCAACTTTTTCGAATTGTCATTCGAAAAGCACAGCTTTTTCTGATTGTAGCACAAAAATCATTGTAAAAATGTTAGAGGAGTTAGAGAATTATGAAGGCAAGAAACATCTTCCAGTTGTAACAGGGACATCTACCATTGACTTCTACATGACTTTGACAAGTTCTAGCTCTAGTATTTTCGGATTTGGAGTTTTTGCAGCTTCGGAACATAATAAATTTTGAAAAAATTTAATAATGTCATTTGGATCTTCATACCTTAAGTCTACTAGAAAATCATGTAAACATGAAATAAACCCAATGGGCTGGTTTTGCTTCCAATAAGGATTAATTATATCTCAGTTGGGATCATGTACAGGTATAAGATCCCTTATCCGGAAACCCAATATCCAGAAAGCTCTGAATTACGGAATGTCTCCCTCCTATAGACTAAATTTTATCCAAATAATCCAAATTTTTAAAAATGATTTCCTTTTTCTCTGTAATAATAAAACAGTATCTTGTACTTGATCCCAACTAAGATATAATTAATCCTTATTGGAAGCAAAACCAGCCTATTGGGTTTATTTAATGTTTACATGGTTTTCTAGTAGACTTAAGGTATGAAGATCCAAATTACAGAAAGATCCGTTATCCGGAAAACCCCAGGTCCCGAGCATTCTGGATAACAGGTCCCATACGTGTGCAAACTGCTTTTTTATTATAACAGATAAAAAGGAAATAATTTTAAAACATTTGGATTATTTGATTGTAATGGAGTTTACGGGAGAAGGCCTTTCTGTAATTCTGAGCTTTCCGGATTACAGATCCCATACCTCATTCCCATATTATCATTCTTAATAAAAAATATCCTTAATATGTAATTGGGATATTTACCTAGGACTAAAATATTGTTTTGTAAAAACTCTATTAAAGTACAAGAAATGCAAGACTGGTCCTTAGAGGGGGATTTATCACCTCCGTGGCAAAACTACGATGAGACGTTTCAGTCTTTGTCTACAAATGCAGCTGAGCCAATGGCAGCAGAAGAAACTTAGATAATAATAATTCACAAAAACACATCTGTCAAAAATTCTGCCAAAGCTATATCTATATATATATATATATGTGTGTAAACAGTATGTGTGTTGTTTTTTTAACTCTCATATTTCAACTTGGAGGGGTGGATGAAATAAGTTGTCTCAGAGGACCCTTCTCACACTAAGAAAACTGTGTCGGTTTCCATGACAACACATAAAAATTTTATATCAAGATTTGACAAACCTTGAAAAGTACCAGAGTGAATAGAATTCTAAAGTATTAAATGGGGGAAAAAGTACAGTTTACAGTTTCAGCACTTCACTCCCTAGTGTACTTTAGCTCAAACAATGTCTATGTTTTTTTTTCCCAACAAACCCTTTCTTGGAGTTTAATTCCCATATTTCGGATGATATTAATCGCTTTTTAATAATGCACTTTTAGGATAGAAAATGCTTCTCACTTTGAAAAGGATTTTCACATGGGTCATAGTTTCCCATTTGAGCCAAAATAATTAAATTTCTAAATATACACTTATGGGATCTGTTTAGTGCTGGGCAAATAAATTTGCCTGGCACAAATTTGCGGCGAATTTCTGCGTTTCCGATTTTCACAATTTTGCTTGATTTTTTCGTGAAAATGTTCTAATTGCACGATTTTTTTGTGAAAACGTTCAAATTGCTAGATTTTTTAGTGAAAACATTCGAATTGCTTGATTTTTTTGTGAAAACGTTGAATTGCTCGATTGTTTCGTGAAAATTTTCAAATTGCACGATTTTTCAGTGAAAACGTTCAAATTTCAAGTTTTTTCGTAAACTTTCCTATTTCATGATTTTCCGTGAATTTTTTGCCGTTTCGTGAATTTTGCGGGAAATTCGTAAATTTTTCAGTGAAGCAAAACGGGAGAAATTCACGAATCCCAAGACCTGTTATCCAAAATACTCATGACCTGGTGTTTTCCAGATAATAGATCTTTCCATAATTTGGATCTTCATACCTTAAGTCTACTAGAAAATCATGTAAACATGAAATAAACCCAAGAGGCTGGTTTTGTAAAGTATAGAAGAATATTTTTGTCTGCTTCTCACTGGCGATGAACAAATTTTTTCGCCATGTATAGTTTTGCGAAACAGCACCAGAATTTGTTACAGAGTAAGTGTGCGGTAGACAAATAAGTCACAGTAGAGAAAGAGGTTGCTCATAGGGGCAGATTTACTAAAGGGCAAAGTGGCAATAGCTAGCAAAAATTCACCACAAATCCCATCAGCAGGGACATCTCCAATTTACTAACAGGTGTAGAGGATAATTCACTACCGAAAGAGACCGTCGCTAGAGCAGTTTCGCATCCTTTCCCAGGTGCACTTTAGCTCAGTTGAACGATCGTTACTCTGCAAATTCACTAAAGTGCGAATTTTACAGAATGTTACCTCTTGCGCCAGAGTTTCCTTCACCACCTTAGACCTGGTGAACTGATAAGATGAAGCTACATCCTCCTCAATCTTATGTCAGTGACATCATATCCTGTATGCCGGGAAGTCATAAAAATTATAAAAAAATAAACACTAGCATTTTTTCATATTTAAAGTGGGATTGTCTTTAAAAGTTGTAACTATTATAAATTTTTGTTTTAACCTTTTTTTAACCATTTGAGGGGCATGCCACATTTGTTTTAGGGTGGGCTCATGACTAGGACATTAGAGAATCTCTTTTGTCTTTAATTTGCTTCCTTGGACATGTGTATTAATCAGCGATGGGCGAATTTGTGCGTTTCGCTGCCGGCAAATAAATTCGCAAAATTGTTGCAAAAATCACAGGAAACTCGCAAATTTCGTGGCAAAGCGAAATGGGATAAATTCGCCCATCAGTAGTAATAATAAGTGGCCACTTCAAGCATTTGCAGCAACATCTCTACTAAAGACATATATATGAGCTCTGTATACCCGCCCTATTCAAATTGACCTAATGCTAGGCAGAAAAGAACATTAGCGAAAGTTTGCTATGAAATGCTCATGCTGAGGAACTCAGCTGCAGAGATGCATTTTAGTGAATTAGCTTGGTGGTAGAGAATTTACGCCTTGCGAAGTGGCGCAAAGTATTTGCCATTAGTGAATTTGCCCCATAGACTCTAATATATTAGACAATATATGTCGCCCATAGACTAAGGGCACATCTACTAAGGGTTGAATTTCGAAGTGAAAAAAAAAACGTAGAAATTCGACCATCGAATTGCAATAGTTCGAAATTCGAAGTCGAAGTTTTTTTGATCGAATATGGCCATTTGCGATAGAAGTAAAATTGTTCGATCCAACGATTAAATCCTTTCGATTTGAACGATTTGAACTATTTAATCGATCAATTCAACGATTTTCAGAATTTTCCAAAATGTTGGCTGTAGGTTCTAGGTGGTCCCCATAGGCTTACATAGCAGTTTGGCAGGTTTAAGGTGGCGAAGTGTCGAAGTCAAAGTTTTTTAAAGAGACAGTACTTTGATTTTCGAATGGTCGAATATTCAAAGTATTTTCAATTTGAATCGAAGTTGAAGTCGAATTTGGCCTGTTCGATGGTCGAAGTACCCAAAAATTACTTCGAAATTCAAAGTTTTTGAATACAAAAAATTCACTTCGAATTCACTTCGACCCTTAGTTAATGTGCCCCTTAATGTGTATTGCACATTTTTTGCCGTTTTGCGAATGTTCTCGAAGTTTCACTGAAGGGAAATGGGACAGATTCACTCATCGCTACTTCTCACCAGTTTATGAGAAGTAGACAGTCATATTTTTCAAGTATTTAGAGAAAAAAGCATGAAAAAAAGTTCTAAATTCCCAGTTGTAGCAGAATTAGCTGTAAATGAGTAATGAAATAACTTATGTTCTTGTTGACGATGAAGATTTTTCATTATGTTCTTGTTAACACCAGTCGAAAACTCTTAAAAGATTTGCCAGTGTATCTATGTCATATCCAGACATTGACTGGGGTAATGGGGTTGCTAAGACAGAAAAAGCTAGTAGGTTTGTAAATATGCTGAATGACAACTTTTTATTCCAGCTCGTTCAAGAACCTACTAGGAATAACTCTCTTTTGGACCTTGTAATAACTAACAATACTGAACTCATCTCTAACATTTGTGTGGGTGAGCATTTAGGGAATAGTGATCATAACATGGTCTCCTTTGAGATTCTGTTGCAGAAGCAATTCTATAAGGGAGTAACTAAAACACTAAATTTCAGACGTGCAAACTTTGACAGTATAAGGGCATCTCTGCAACAAATTAAGTGGGAAATGCATTTCACAGGGTTAAACACAGAACAAAAATGGGAAGTCTTTAAAATGCTGCTTAATAAATATACTTGTCAGTATATTCCACTTGTAAGCAAGGAACGTCGTTGCAAAGCAAAACCTTTTTGGTTCAATAGAAGCGTTGTTGTTGAGGTGGGTAAGAAAAGACGTGCTTTTAAAACTTTCAAGTTAGCTGGTACAGCCGAATCATTTATAAGGTACAAGGAGGCCAATAAATCATGCAAAGAAGCTATAAGGCAAGCTAAAATTGCTATAGAAAAGGATATTGCAGTAAGCAGTAAAAAAAATCCAAAATTATTTTTTAAATATGTTAATAGTAAAAAAATGAAGCAGGAAGGGGTGGGTCCCTTACTATCAGAGGGGGGTCAGCTGGTTGATGAAAACAAATTAAAAGCGCAGATTCTGAATTCATATTTTTCATCTGTCTACACAAATGAGGAATCAGTAAGTGAAGGTTTCCTTCTTAACAGTCCCAATTCTAGTAATACAACTAATGATGCATGGTTCACACATGATGAAATTCAAAAGAGACTAGAACATGTTAAGATTAACAAAGGTCCAGGGCCAGATGGTATTCATCCCAGGGTAATTAGCGAGCTTAGCTCTGTGATTGCCAAACCTCTTTACTTAATTTTTCAGGATTCATTGAGATCTGGCATAGTGCCGAGAGACTGGCGAATTGCTAATGTGGTGCCTCTATTCAAAAAAGGATCCCGTTCTCAGCCTCAAAACTATAGGCCAGTTAGTCTGACGTCAGTGGTAGGAAAGCTTTTCGAAGGGTTAATAAAGGATAAGATACTGGACTTCATAGCAAATCATAATACTATGAGTTTGTGCCAGCATGGTTTTATGCGTAATAGATCTTGCCAGACTAACTTAATTTCTTTTTATGAGAATGTAAGTAGACACCTCGATTCTGGGATGGCAGTGGATGTGATTTACTTAGACTTTGCTAAAGCATTTGATACAGTGCCACACAAAAGGTTACTGGTTAAATTAAGGAATGTTGGCCTGGAACATAGTATTTGTACCTGGATAAAGAACTGGCTAAAAGATAGACTACAAAGAGTGGTGGTAAATGGAACATTTTCTAATTGGACCAATGTTGTTAGTGGAGTACCGCAGGGCTCTGTACTAGGTCCCTTGCTTTTCAACTTGTTTATTAATGACCTGGAGGTGGCCATTGAAAGTACTGTTTCTATTTTTGCAGATGATACTAAATTGTGCAGAACTATAGGTTCCATGCAGGATGCTGCCACTTTGCACAGTGATTTGTCTAAACTGGAAAACTGGGCAGAAAACTGGAAAATGAGGTTCAATGTTGATAAATGCAAGGTTATGCACTTTGGCAAAAATAATATAAATGCAAGTTATACACTAAATGGCAGTGTGTTGGGAGTTTCCTTAAATGAGAAGGATCTAGGGGTCTTTGTAGATAACACGTTGTCTAATTCTGGGCAGTGTCATTCTGTGGCTACTAAAGCAAATAAAGTTCTGTCTTGCATAAAAAAGGGCATTAACTCAAGGGATGAAAACATAATTATGCCTCTTTATAGGTCCCTGGTAAGGCCTCATCTGGAGTATGCAGTGCAGTTTTGGACTCCAGTCCTTAAGAGGGATATAAATGAGCTGGAGAGAGTGCAGAGATGTGCAACTAAATTGGTTAGAGGGACGGAAGACTTAAATTATGAGGGTAGACTGTCAAGGTTGGGGTTGTTTTCTCTGGAAAAAAGGCGCTTGCGAGGGGACATGATTACACTTTACAAGTACATTAGAGGACATTATAGACAAATAGCAGGGGACCTTTTTACCCATAAAGTGGATCACCGTACCAGAGGCCTCCCCTTTAGACTAGAAGAAAAGAACTTTCATTTGAAGCAACGTAGGGGGTTCTTCACAGTCAGGACAGTGAGGTTGTGGAATGCACTGCCGGGTGATGTTGTGATGGCTGATTCAGTTAATGCCTTTAAGAATGGCTTGGATGATTTTTTGGACAGACATAATATCAAAGGCTATTGTGATACTAAGCTCTATAGTTAGTATGGGTATATAGAATTTAATTAAAAGTAGAGGGGTGTATGTATGGATGCTGGGTTTTCATTTGGAGGGGTTGAACTTGATGGACTTTGTCTTTTTTCAACCCAATTTAACTATTTAACTATATGTATGTGGCTTTTTTTCTTTTTGAACATGTTGCCCACTTAAACCAAGCATAGGACTTTTTATCTCCAGTCTGTTTGTGAAATCAAATACACCGGATAAAAAGCTCGGTAGCAGTGAAAATGTAGGATAGTAAGTAAGGTATTTACAATATCATTACTCTGGGGGTATTTATCAACTTAGCATTTCTGCTTCTGTTCTCAATTTTATTTTCCTACTTTAAGTTCCTGGGGGTCCAAAAATATACAGTATATATTCCATTCACAGGTAGATTCTTTCTGTTTTGATGGCACAAAAAAAGAAAAAAGTACCTTTGGGTCTGTTTCTTCCTCTCATTATGAAGCATTGCCTAGAGCTTTGTGGTTTTCAGACGTCAGATAAAAGAAAGAAAAGAAGAAAAAAAAAGAAAATAATATCTAAATGTGTGATGTGTAAATGTTTGAAAAGTCCTCCACCCCCACCAAAGACAATCTCTGTATTCCAGATGTAGGTTTCTCTAACTTTTTCATTACAACTCAGGTTTTATTTGCTTGGCACAATCTGAAACTTTCTTGTATTAACAAATTCCTTGTACAGGTATTGGATCTGTTATCCAGAATTCTTGGGACCCGGGGTTTACCAGATAATGGATCTTTTTGTAATTTGGATCTTCATACCTTAAGTCTACTAGAAAACCATGTAAACATTAAATAAACCCAATAGGCTGGTTTTGCCTCCAATAAGGATTAATTATATCTTAGTTGGGATCAAGTACAAGCTACTGTTTTATTATTACACAGAAAAAGGAAATTATTTTTTTAAAATTTGTATCATTTGGATAAAATGGAGTCTATGGGAGATGGTCTTTTCATAATTCGAAGCTTTCTGGATAGTGGGTTTAAGCATAACGGATTCCACATCTGTATCAGAATTATCCTACTTACTTCAGTAGTGTTTAAGTGCATGTAAGTAGATGTATTTAAAAAAGGAAGCTCTGCATTTGTTGTGCTGATGTGAAGTATTGGCAGCCATGTTTCTGTGAGTTCCTAACCCCAACTTTACTTTTTATATTGGATGTTACTTAACACATAAAGGAGACATACTGTAAGTGTGGATATAAGTGGGGGTTATTTTTGAAAATCCGATTTTTTCTGATGTTTTAAATAAAAAAAAAGTCAAACCAAACTATAATCCATGAATTTGCCCTTATTTATCAATAAAAAAAAACTGGAAAAAAATCATATAGGCAAAAACCGTGACTTTTTCAGATTGTCGCACTAAAACCGTGACTTTTTTGGATTGTCGCACGAAAACCATGACTTTTTCAGTTTGTCGTGCAAAAAATTATTTATTTTTTTGGATTTGCCATCCGAAATGTCCGTGAAATCGGTGGAAAGCCCTGAAATGTTTGGATTATCATACAGAACCCAGCGCAGACAATAATATCTTCAAATTACAAATAGGACCTCAGCCATTGACTTCTACAGGACCTCGACAGGTTTAGATGGAGTATTTTCAGATTCTGACTTTTTGCAGGGTATAATAGATCTCGAAAAAAGTTTTTTCCCCACTAAAATTCAGATTGTATAGTTAAAAACTCTAAGGGGCCGATTCACCAATGGTCGAATATCGAGGGTTAATTAACCCTCGATATTCGACTAGGAATTGAAATCCTTCGAATTCGATATTCGAATTCGAAGGATTTAGCGCAGGAAATTCGATTGATTGATCGAAGGATTATTCATTCGATCGAACGATTAAATCCTTCGAATCGAACGATTGTAAGGATTTTAATCCAACGATCGAAGGAATATCCTTCGATCAAAAAAACTTAGGCAAGCCTATGGGGACCTTCCCCATAGGCTAACATTGACTTCGGTAGCTTTTAGCTGCCGAACTAGGGGGTCGCATTTTTTTTTAAAGAGACAGTACTTCGACTATCGAATGGTCAAATAGTCGAACGATTTTTAGTTCGAATCCTTCGATAGTCGTAGTCGAAGGTCGAAGTAGCCCATTCGATGGTCGAAGTAGCCCAAAAAACACTTCGAAATTCGAAGTTTCTTTAATTCGAATCATTCATTCGAATTCACTCATATTTAGTGAATCGGCCCCTTAATGTTTTGAGCTGTTCATTCAGACTTTAATAAATAACTCCCAAAGTTTTGTATTTCTGAGCACCCAGCTCTCATGTTTCATGTTTAGATTAATGGCATGTGAAATGATTGTACCAGTTCATGTCCTTGGCATGTCCTTGGCAATGAAGCAGTTCAATCTATATTATATGTTTTAAGCCTGTGGGGAAGGTAACAAAACAACTTACCAAGAAAGTTCAAAATTGAACAAAAAACATCACAAAACATGAAAATGAAAATAAATCAGCAAAAGCAAAGCAGACAGCCATTATCTTTGAAACATAAACCCCAGAACTCATTCAATCACGTTTCCCAATTATTTTAATTTGTGTAATCAAACAAGGGCAGCACAATTGATGTTTTCAAATCGCTCTGATTAGAACTGGGAAAGTGTTAACGCCACTATTCACAAGTGATTATAAAACTTCTTACAACAACAAAGTAATTCACAAATATTTAATGAGAGAAGATTACAAGTGAGTACAAAAAGTTTGCTAATTCTGTAAATGCTAATTACACAAAAGCATGAGGCTGGAAGAAAATAAACTTCATTTTCAGAATATGTAGTATAGGTAAATATAAAACAACTGGACTTGCTGAGTAATCAATGAAGAAGTTTCACTACTCGTCCGAGCAGCTTCTTCAATTCAATTGACTGGTGTGGGAAGTTCTCGGCACATAAACTCTTCCACTAATCCAATCACAATGGCCCATTGTAACTCTTCAAGAAGAAGAAATTCACAAAGGTGTTGATTCTGTATAGAGTAGAGTTACAATGTGCCATTGTGATTGGATTCGTTTTCCATTACCTAAAGTATCCTGTTTCTATCCATATGTAATTGTTTCGATGGACAAAAGAAATGGGAAGAGTAGAACGGAGCCTAAAGGGAGTTAGAAAAGTGAAAAAAAAAGGAATAGAAAAATGATGGGGGAAACACAAGACAAGAAATAATGAGATGGATGGAAAATGTGAAGGGCTATTGAGAGAAGGGGAGAGCACAAATGAAAAGAGAGAAGTTAGAGAGGAGGGATGAACAGTAGAAACAGTAAATCAGAAGATGAAGTAGGTGTGGAGGAGAGGAAGACAATGAAAACATAGGGAGGAAAAAGAAACGTTAGAGGAAGGGAAACAAAAATAGCAGTAGAAACAGTAAAACATGGGGCATAGCCTTTCAAGCAGGTCCGGACTGAGAATTAAAATAGGCCCTGGCATTTCAGGTACATAGAGGCCAAAACAGCCCCCACCAGCCCACTAAAAACTGACTTTCTATGGGATCTTATAGCAGCCCCTCTGGCATTTGCCAGAACCCACAGATTGCCAGTCCGGGCCCGCTTTCAAGCACAAGACACAGATACGTGCTAAAGAATCCCATTGTATACAACAGAGCTTATCTGTAGTGAATTGGTCTCATTTTGCTTCGCCATGGAATTCGCGAATTTCCCACGAAATTTACGAATAGGGCGAAAATCAAAACGCTAATTTTGACACAGGGGACAATTTCAATTAGTCAATGGGCGTCTGGTTAATTGACACCAGCAAATTTTCACGGTAAATTCACAAATTTATTGTCCACCCCTTGATGGGGGTAAAATCAGCAGTCGGACAGCTTTTTACTAGAATGGTATCCACTAGAAGGATACAAATGGTTGTCTATCATGACCTTACCCTGAACATAAAATCCATTAAAGTTCATTTTAAGAACTTCTGATCTGCACCAGGGTAAAAATAGTTTTACAAATAAAAAGGAAAGATTTTAACCTATGAAAAAGTAGAGCCTTTGAAAAACCTGACCAGAAAGGAGTTAATGGTATCCCCTTAAAGGAACAGTAACACCAAAAAAATGTAAGTGTTCTAAAGTAATGTAAATATAATCCAGTGTTGTGCTGCATTGGTAAAACAGGTGTGTTTGCTTCAGAAACACTACTATAGTTTATAAACAAGCTGCTGTGTAGCCATGGGAGCAGCCATTCAAACACAGGATACACAGTAGATAACAGATAAGTACTACTATAGTTTATATAAACAAGCTGCTGTGTAACCATGGGGGCAGCCATTCAAGCACAGGATACACAGTAGATAACAGATAAGTACTACTATAGTTTATATAAACAAGCTGCTGTGTAGCCATGGGGGCAGCCATTCAAGCACAGGATACACAGTAGATAACAGATAAGTACTACTGTAGTTTATACAAACAAGCTGCTGTGTAGCTATGGGGGCAGCCATTCAAGCACAGGATACACAGTAGATACATTCTAAAGAATTCCATTGTATACTACAGAGCTTATCTGTTATCTACTGTGAATCCTGTACCTTTTCTCTTTTTTCAGCTTTGAATAGCTGCCCCCATGGCTACACAGCAGCTTGTTTATATAAACTATAGTTGTTTTTCTGAAGTAAACACACTGGTTGTGCCAGTGCAGGGCAACACTACATTATTTTGCCTTTTCTATAAAACACAATCCGTTTTTGGTGTTACTGTTCCTTTAAGTTAAAACCACAAACAGAGCAATACTTATCTAAATCCCCAATTGTGCCACCAAAATCATTCATTAACCTCAACTAATTCTTGAATATCGCATGGGCTAAATAGCTTGATTTCTTCCCGATTCAAGGAGACACTTAGCAATTATGTAGTGAAATAAGAACCTATTATTTACTGACTCCAAGTGCTTTCAGGGCTGATTAAGATGTTCGTCAATATGTTATTAATTTTCTGTCCTTTGATGAAAGTGTGCACGTTCTATGTGTTATATACACATTGGCATTCTTTACTAATCAAGATGAATTCTTCTAGGGATTCGTCCTTTTCAAGAATACTACTTCTGTTATCTTTTGCTGATCAGCTACAAAATGTCTCCTGGCTTGATGGATTATGTTATATTGTCTTTCCTGAAATAGAACATTGGCAGCAAACTGTGAAGTGAAATCCCAGCTGAATGCATTTGGTCACTGGGAGATAAATTGGTTTAAATATTAAGCTCATTGCAACGATTTATTTGACCTAAATGATGCTGAATTACATTTCTTAAGTCAGTGAGAGCTTTGTGATCATCGCATGGGGTAAAATGCAAGGGACTAATAAAAAGTCAAGTCAAGTCTTTTCTAGGTTAAGGCATGGTCTAGAGAAAACTGGGATTTTCTTATTAGGAAGGAATGTCAAGTCTCCTCAGTAAGAGAAGTTGATCTCTAAGGACTAGCTAGCTTCTATAATAGCTCACTCTATAACAGTGATCCCCAACTAGTGGCTTGCAAGCAACATTTTGCTCACCAACCCTTGGATGGATTCTGCTCCCTAAGACCTCAAATTAGGTGCTTATGTTTCAGATTCTGCCTTGGAGACACATTTTAGTTGCATTAGAACCAGGTTTACTGCCAGGCAGAGTCTCTTGTAGGCTATCAGTCCACACAGGGCTACCAAATAACCAATCACAGCCTTCTTTTGGAATCCTCTTAGATTTTATTCATGCTTGGGTTGCTCCCCAACTTTTTTTTTACATTTGAATGAGGTTGGGAACTCCTGCTCTAGAAGTAAGAGATGCACTGATGGTAGTATGCAGAACAGCCAGAAGTTCCATCAATGAGAGCAGAGATCAATGCCCTATACATCAATTGGTAGCCTCAAGCATAATAAGATCCCAAGATGAGTACCACTGTTAGGGGATTTTAATCTGGGGAGCAGATATGTTAGTGAGCACTACCACTGGCTGTAACTAATACCCTGCCTTATCATCATGGAAGTGCCATCCTGGAAATAACATCTAAGATCCAGTGTTAATAAGAGTCAGCTTTGAACTTCCATCAAATTTAGCTGTGTTTTAAGAACCGCTGTCACCCAACTTATTGAAAAGGCTGCGAAAAGTCAATGTGGTAAGTCCTTTTACTACAGCAACGGCCAAACTGAAAGAATAAAGGCTGGAAGAAAATAAACTTCATTTTGAGAAGAAAAGATATTCAATTATCCCATATGAAAAATCCCATATGTAGGCAAATGTAGTGTAGAAAGAAGCCTAAAGAGTGGTAGAAAAGAAAAATGAATAGAAATAAAATTAAGGGGATCCAAAAGTAGATGGGGAAACACAAGACAAGAAATATGAGAGATGTGCCCTTGTCAGCATGGAAGTACCATCCTGGAGTAACAGCAGAGATCCTGTTAAGTCAGTTGTGACCTTCCACCATATTTAGCTGTTTTTTAAAGGAGAACTAAACCCTTGACCCCCTTCACTGCTCGCTTCATTGCCCCTGCTTCAAGATCCCTGCCCACAGTATTTATGGGGGCTATCTTCTGTCTGTGTTCTCACCCTCTTGTGACAATTGCAGGAGCATGCGCAGTAGAAGCTGATTCAGGACATAGCCTTAACTCCGCTTGCTCCTTCAAGATCTGTGTTGCCGCTCTACAGAGGAGGCTGAGAACACAGATAGAAGATGGCCCCTTTGAACTCTACTATTCAACGCTACAAATAGCAGGTCAGCAGAAGGGACACTTCATAAATACCCTCCGTATTTTGAAGTCTCCCTTCTGGGAGCTCGGAGCAGGGCATTGAAGCAAGCAGTGGAGGGGGTGAAGGGGGTCAAGGGTTTATTTCTCCTTTAATAACCACCATCATCTAAGTTATTGAAAGCTCTGAAAAGTGTGTGAGAAGTCAGTGTGGAAAAATCTTACTTTAATACTACAGCAAGGGCCAAATTGAGAGAAAAAGTCCATGTAGAATACATGTTAAATTGTGATTTGTGGGCCAGCCCAATACCAGTGGAACCCACGGGTCAGGGGGGGTTGGAGCCAACCTTGTTGCACCTTTGTGGGTCGTGGAGGGGTTTGGGATGAGCTCTTCTGCCCGCTCTTCCCGCCCACGGCCTTACACTGCAGGCTTATGGCTTTATAGACACATGCCTGCCCCACCCCGCCACTTTTGTAATGTTGGGGCAGGTCAGCGTGGGTCTATAAATATTGGAGGAAAGCCCGGTGCAGGCGGGTGTAGAGTCTAGTCAGGTGCGGGTTAAGGTTTTCTCGAAATGCACATCACTAATGTTCAACACATGCATGAGAATTAACTAGCAGGCCTGTAAAAAGTAGCAAATCAGCCAGTATTTATAACATAATAATAATGTCCTGTGATAGTCCTGATTCTAATAAACATCACATATATGTTAAGTATGCATTGCATAAAAATGTACACAGCTATTGGGTCACACTTGATACTTGCATCTGCAACCCAAAGTACTGAACCTGACATTTAGCTCTTCATGGACCATCCAAGTGAAGCATCTATTACATTCATCCTCAATAACATAAAAGGGCCAGTGTGGCATGTCATCAGTGGATACAATATTCATAAATATTTTCATGGCATCATGAATGTGAAGGTTTTATATGCTCCTCAGATTGATGTATAATTAATTTTGTATGCCGTTATTGTTTTACTATAGTGCATGCCAAGGTTGTGCAAGATGATGGATAATCAGCCCAGTTTACAGAAAAAGAAGACAGCACTGCAATATGTTATTCTGTACCTATCTATCTGGGGAGTGCAGAAAAGTGTGGAGGAAAACTAAGGTAATTTAATGGCAAGAAATTCCATTTGTGGCACCAAAAGTTACTGCTAAAATAAATATATCCCATTTTCTAGCCTATCCAGAGACTGAACATTATTGTATAACCTTCTGCATTATGCCATTGAGGCACAGCAAATATCACATATTTGTCTAGAAAATGATAATGTTTTATAATGAGCTAAATGTTTGCTTGGCTTGCATTTCAGTTAAGCAGATTTTGGAGCATACCATGTAGGCTGGCAATTGAAGTCAGCGGTTTTCTTAAAAATGCACTTTAAAAAATTTTGGCAAACAGAATTATGATTTGCAAGTGGAGGCTAATTGCTGTATGCCTAAACATATAAATATTACAATCTGCTATGCTGAAGGGTATATAATTCTGTAACCGAAAGTCATTTCATTTATTTATATATCTGTTTTTATGAGCCAAGGGGGCCCAGCCTAAAGGGGACAGTTAGGGTGAGATTTGGGGTGAGTGCTTATTTGTGTCCTGGGTACCCCTGGAACTATAGCAGGGTGACTGTTATCCCAATGTTTCTATATAACTGTAAACTTGTAATAAGCTAAAGGGACCCAGCCTGAAGGCCGGTTAGGGTGGGATTTTGGGTGCATTCTTACTGTGCCCTGGGTACCCCTGGAACTATAGCAGGGTGACTGTTACCCCACTGTTTCTATATATATGTAGCCTTGTAATGAGCTAAGTGGGCCCAGCCTGAAGGCCAGTTAGGGGGAGATTTGGGGTGAGTGTTCATTTGTGCCCTGGGTACCCCTGGAACTATAGCAGGGTGACTGTTACACCAATGTTTCTATATATCTGTAACCTTGTTATGAGCTAAGGGGGCCCAGCCTGAAGGCCAGTTAGGGGGAAATTTGGGGTGAGTGTTTTTTTGTGCCCTGGGTACCCCTGGAACTATAGCAGGGTGACTGTTACCCCAATGTTTCTATATATTATTAACCTTGTTATGAGCTAAAGCAGGGATCCCAAACCTTTTGAACCTGTGAGCAACATTCAGAAGTAAAAGGAGTTGGGGAGCAACACTATCGTGAAAAATGTTCTTGGGGTGCCAAATAAGTGCTGTGATTGGCCATTTAGTAGCCCCTATGTGGATTGTCAACCGACATTGAGACTCTGTATGGCAGTGAACCTAGTTTTTATGCAACCACAAGTTTCCTCCAAGCCTGGAATTCAAAAATAAGCACCTTCTTTGAGGTCACTGGGAGCAACATCCAAGGGGTTGGAGAGCAACATGTTGCTCACGAGCTACTGGTTGGGGACCACTGAGCTAAGGACACCCAGTGTGAAGGCCATTTAGTGTGACATTTGGGGTGAGTGCTTTGTTAATAAAGTACTCATCGAGTTTTCTGCTAGAGGTGAGACTATTTTATGGTCTGAGCAAAATTTTGGTTGAGTATTTTAGGATTTTTAATAATCATTTTAATCAATTTCTAAATTGATTGAAACAGTGGGATTTGTTTTGTTTTGCATAGATGTGTGCTGTCCCCAAAATAATAACTTTTGTCCCTTTAATTTTAATTGATTTGCTCTACTGAATATCATTAAATAACTCATCCATACTGGTTGCTGCCAGGCCTGTAGTTGCACTCAGCATTTATTGTCTTATTGATTTGAAGTAGCATACCTGGTAAAAAAGGTAAATAATATCCCTTACTAACTACAATATATCTATGGTGACAAACCATTCAAAGTACCATAATAACCTGTCAGCGATTGTTGCCAATTGGATGATGCAGGAGAATATAGGAGATGATTGCATGGTAAATGGATGATGGAGAAACCTTGAGACTAGACTGCTGGAAAGTCTCAGTACCTGTTTGTCTCATCTTCATCTAGGTCATCCTTTTCAAACAATGGCTTATGGGTAACCAAAAACATTTTGCTGGGAGGCCCCGTACCTTCAAACTGTATCACTTAGGGGCCTATTTACTAAGTCTCAAATTTTTCTGGTCAATCTTTAATTTTTAGAGAAAAGAAACCTCAAATTTTTCGAGAACTCATGTAAAAGTCAATGGCAGATGTCTCCTTTTACAATTGGAATTTTTGCCTTTATGATGTTCGAGGCCCAGGTTTTGGACTGTTTGACGCTGCACTCGAAAACTAGGAATGTTTGAGTTTTTCAGGAGAAAATTCAAAAAAGTCAGGCAATTTGAATTGTCGCACAACCTTGTCTAGACTTTTCCAGCACGGACAATTTTCATTTAGATTTTCAAGTAAATTAAGCCAAATGGTTAGGCGTGGGGTAGAATTTTTGTTTTTAATAAAATGAGAAAAATGTGAGTTTTAATAAATACTCCCCTTAGTGACATATTGCTAAAATCAACAGTTTTCGAAAATGTCCATTTCTGATAGTTTTAGACTAAACAATGATGAGCACACATGCTGACGTTATGAAATAAAAAAAAAATGTTTTTTTTTTAACTTGGAGTGAGTGGGGTTTTGTCTATTGGGGGAGCCTAGACACCTACATTAGAAATAGTGATGGGCGAATTTATTCTCCAGGCGCGAATTCAAGGTGAATTTCTGCACTTCGCCACCGGCAAATAAATTTGTGAAATTGCCGCAATAATTTGCCAGCGAATTTCAAATATTTTTGACGCCAGCGACAATTCTGATGCTGGCGACAATTCTAGGCGCCCATTGACTGTTATGGGCATCAGAATTGTCGCCAGCATCGGAATTGTCACCGGCGTCCAAATTATGTGGCGGGAAAATTTTCAGCGAAAGGGAGAAATTCGCCCATCACTAATTAGAAACCTAGAACTAGTGGTGGCCAATTAGGGGCAGAGACTGACTGTTCAGCTGTACTGTATCTACCTGAACTTCCTCATAGCAACATGTCCAATTATGTCCAATTTAACATTACCTGTATTTCATCGGCAAAATGAATACACAAATTGGCAAGATTTAGATGTTGAAAATGGATCCATGGACCAGACGAAATTAAATAAAAACAAGTAATCTGTTTTTTTTTTTACTTTCCTATCATTTATTTTCTAGGTAGCATTGATATGCTTTGTGCCATGATCACTAAGTTGCCTTCACTGTGATTATTTGACTTTGAAAAACGTCTACTTTGTTACTAATTGGGCTGACCCAGAATACGAATAGTCAACTGAATTTAATTATTTCTCCTTCTATGTAATTTAAAGAAAACTAAATGAGAGGAATACTTATATAAAGTTATTATATGTGCTTAACTGATACATCTATCTCTATATATATCTCTCTATATATCTCTCTATATATCTCTCTCTCTCTCTCTCTCTATATATATATATATATATATATATATATATACATATCTCTATATATATATATATATATATATAGTTATATCTATATATATATATATATATATATATATATATATATACATATCTCTATATATATATATATATATATATATATATATATATATATATATATATATATATATATATATACTTTTTATTGCAGAGTGAGACAGATCCAAGTTCCAATAATATATTACGCTTCTGGATGTGCTAAGTAGATTTTCCGATTGTCTAAAGTAAACTCGGAGGGCATCCAAAATGGCATAATCTCTAACGAACTATAAATTATTTATGGAAGGCAGGTCACTCGAGCAACTAGAAATAGCCGTCGCTGTAGCTAGAGATTTATGGAGTCCTCCAGTAATAGACTTTGTTCTGGAATAATTAGTGTTGAACACTTAAATTGTAATTATTTAATATACTGGAGATTTAAGGCAGAGAAAGAATTGTTTGAATGCGCAAACGGCAATGACTTATTCATCTATTCAAAATGTAATTTAATGCAATCATATTTTCAGCAGAATTTATTGATACGTTAAAAATGACTTTAACCCTTAAAGGATAAGTAAACCTTTTAAATAAGTGACTGTAAAATTGACAAGCGTGCTATTCTAAGTACTTTTCTAATTTAGGTTCATTATTTATTTTTTATTCCAAAATATTAATGGAAATCTGTACTGTTAATATGGACGGATTTAGTTACAACAGCGCCACCTGCTGGTCAGTTTCTGACCATTCTAACCACCAAGTAGCCAAGGAAGTTGTCATGAGAAATAGGCGCAAATTCACTAAGCGCCGAAGCGCCGAACGCTAGCGTTAATTCGCTAGCGTTCGGCATTTTCGCTACTGCGCAAATTCACTAACGAACGGTGGCGTATTTTCGGTAGTGTTACTTCGCATCCTTACGCCAGGCGAATTTTCACTAGCGATGTAACTACACAAATTCACTAACTTGCGCAGTGTACTGAACGCTACCTTTTACGCTAGACTTCCTTCGCCACCTCAGACCTGGCGAAGCGCAATAGAGTAGATAGGGATTGTTTCCAAAAAAGTCACATTTTTTTCTAAGTCCCAAAAAACCCTGGCGTGTTTTCTACATGATGGGTGATAGGCTGAAAAAGATCGAAAATATTTTTGGGGCTCCCCTTCCTCCCCCCTACATTTCCTGACTCATGGCAACTTACTTAGACAGTGGGCACATGTGTAGGGCAAAATAAAATTTATATTTGCTGATTTGAAGGTTTTCTAGGCATTTGTAGTGCAGATACGTGTTCCTCCATTGAAATTTGAACTTTGCGCCGTATGCAAATTAGCCTTCGCTAGCGTAACTTCGCTTTATATAGCGAATCAACGCAAGCGCAACTTCGCAACCTTATGCTACCCCTTTGTGCAACTTCGGATTTTAGTGAATTTGCGGAGTGCTGGCGAAACTACGCCTGGTGAAGTGCGGCGAAGTGCGGCGAAGTTGCGCCTGGCGCAACTTCGCACCTTAGTGAATTTGCCCCATAAAGAGGCTGCTCTGATGTTCTTCTGCTTAGGAAAGATTTCAAGATTTTTAAACAGAAGAACATCAGAGCAGCCTCTTTATTTATACCAATTCCTTGACCTGGTGATCAGACTGGTCCGAAACTGACCAGCAGTGACATTGTTGTAACAAAATTAATTCATATTAACGATACAAAAATGATTTTCTTTTTCTCTGTAATAATAAAACAGTACCTTGTACTTACTTGATTCAAATTAAGATATAATTAATCCTTATTGAAGACATAACAATCCTATTGGGTTTAATTAATGTTTACATGTTTTTTTTAGTGGACTGAAGGTACGGAGACCAAAATTACAGAAAGACCCCTTATCTGGAAAATTCTAGGTCCTAAGCATTCTGAATAATAGGTCCCATCCTTGTATGTAATCTCTATGTATTGGCAATATAAAGCAGGTTATATATGTTCTGTGGAAAACTACACAGGCACAAAATAAGGCTATGCAAAAAGCAGATAAATGTCTTCTCTTCATGCACCTATGGGTTTAACTACTAACGTTGGGCAAACATAGCAACTGAATGAATGCTTATGCCAGCTTTATGACAGATAGAAACCAGCGAAGGTCTGCACCACCCCAGGTGCCCTTATCTGCAAGGAAAGCATAGGTTACTCAATAAATCATTAAGCCATGCTAGCTTTAATAGCAGAGGAGTTTGGGGATTTAGTCAATATATGAGAGGTCTAGCCACATGCATTAAACTTGACATTTGTGCTTAGCCATGCAGCATTTGCTGCGACAGGATCCTGCCTATTTACCGATGCTTTGCTCTAACAAACAATAGAGAATAAAGATTAAAGGACAAGGAAAAGGTGCTCTTTATGTGGGGGTGCCAAAAATTAGGCTACCCCAAGTGATTGTATATACTTATCTGAAACCCCGGGCCAGTGCTCCAATCAGCAGAAAACTGTACTGGTCTGGAGGTTCTTCCAGTGAGCACCACAGAATGATCGGCTTCCGGCTTCTTCTTTCTTTGCACGGGTGCATGAAGAAGTCAGATATTTTGTTCTATTGCGCATGCGTCTGCCCTGGGAAATTTGAAGAAAAAAGAAGAATGAAGCTGATCGCTCTGTGGTGCTCATTGGAATAACCCTGGAAGGGTGCAGTTTTCTCCTGCTAGGAACACTGGCCCAGGGATTTGAGGCAAATATATATAATCACTTGTGGGTGCCTAACTTTTGGCACCCCCAATTAAATATGCCTTTCCTTCTCCTTTAAACTGTATCAATGTGTTTGTTTTATAATTAGTTTTCTTTCCTGCTTTATACAATAGATCCAGGTTCTTCTTAGTCTATGACTATAGCAGTGTCTTCATCACCCTTAATACTCAATCTTCCTTCAGGTTCCCTATGTTATACAGATAAAAGCTTGAAACCTTCCAGACTACTATCTTTCAACTATAAGTTACAGCTTCAGTGTAGAAATCAAATGACAGTTCTGCTCCCACCTCATTTATAGTCATGTCGTTTTTCCATTGGGTTTCACCTCCAGGTTTTATTCAGAGGGCATATAGTCAGTGTTGGACTGGGATACCAGGGGTCCACCAAAAACCTTATACCAATAGCCCACCCAAAAACCTTAGACCAGTGGCCCACCCAAAAACCTTAGACCAGTGGCCCACCCAAAAACCTTAGACCAGTGGCACACCCAAAAACCTTAGACCAGTGGCCCACTCAATAACCTTAGACCAGTGGCACACCCAAAAACCTTAGACCAGTGGCCCACTCAATAACCTTAGACCACTGGCCCACCCAAAAACCTTAGACCAGTGGCCCACCCAAAAAACTAGTGTCCCACTCTTAGTATTATTATTTTTCCTCTCCTCACTCAGGGGTAGATCCACTAATGGGCAAATTGTCGTAAGCGTCAGCTTCGCATAGCTCACACTAGTTCACCAGGCACAAATGCACTATGACTACGCCAATTCACTAATAGTGAATAGTGCCAATTCCTGGGCGCCGAATGCTGGCGAGTTTTCGATAGCGTTACCTCGGCAGTGCAAGCATTTCTTAGCGAAGATGCACTGGCGTGTGATCTTGCGCTTAGGTCAATTTGCATAGGGCGTGCAAATTAAAGTTGTATGAAGATCTTTATTATAAATGGTGGTTCAAATGCTTGAAGTTACCACTTTTTCTTACAAATGTCCAGGGAACCTTAATAAAGACATGAGAGTTAATATAATGCCCTACACATGAGCCCCCTGTAAAATTCATGTTCCATATGTTTTAAAATGTCTGGAGAAAACCGGTTACCCAAAAAAAGTTTGTTAGGACTTTTACAGGCCATACCGCTTCAAAAAAGTAGTGATGGGCGAATTTGGAGCCGGCGTCTCTTTTTTGACACACGCGGGCATTTCGCGAATTTTTTTTTAATTGCGCAAATTCGCCGCAAATTCACGCCTGGCGAATAAATTCGCCCATCACTACAAAAAAGGAAAAGCCGCCAGCATTTTTGGAACTTTAATGCATTTCTGGTACACAGTATATGATGTAAGTGACAGAAGATTGAGGAAGATGTAGCTTCTTTTAGCACTTTGCCTGGTCTGTGGTGTCGAAGTCAACTCTGGCGAAAGAGCAAAAAGTCGCCTGGCGATAGAGTCAGTGTCGGACTGGGACACCAGGGGCCCACCCAAAAACCTAAGCTCAGAGGCCCACTCTCAGTTATTATTATTCTCCTCACTCAATCGCTATTCTCCTAGTCTCTTTTCTTAATATACTATAATTTATTATTCCATCTATTTAGCCTCTTTGTTGTTTGTTTAGCAGCAGGAGGGCCCACTGACACCTGGGCCCACCAGGAGTTTTCCTACAATCCCCGTGGGGCAGTCTGATACTGGAAACATTCTTTCAAGGTGTATATTTATGTTATAAGCATGTAACTTCATTGCATTGCTTTAAAAACAGTCGAGCAGAAAACCTTCAGGGCACCACAGGATGTACATAAATGATGCAACGCGTTTCATGCCTGTAGTTCAACTTTGAATCAGGAGAAATAACCCTATGGCAAACTAGCTGGAAAGGGACCTGATGAAATGTTCGACTGATGGGTGAATACCTCAAGGCCACGAAGTCTGTAGTTTCTGTGCTTTTGGGCACATACAAATCTTATAAGAAACACAAGAAGAATGTAGAAAAAAACATTTAATTTATTAACCATAAATCTGCCAGTTGCTGCCTGCTTCCCTTTACCCGCTTTACTCGCTCTGCAGCTAATTTAATACAATTTTCACGCACGGCCGCACTGTGAGCTGGAATGACAGCGCAGAACCAATGGAAATTAACATTTTAAAGGAATTCATATTGTAATTATAAAGTACACTAAATTCCACTTAGTATAAATGCATTGGAACGTACAATGAAATTCCTCTTGCTTGAATTGTATTTGTGAAAGATTGCTTCAGTTTTGCACGGATGCCCTGAAATTAGCATTTTTGAATCCCATAGCGCATACATTCTTTTCTATCATAATTTCCTTTCAGGAAACAAAAAAACGCTGAAATGTAACTTGCTTTTATAACATCCAGTCGTAAAAAAAAATAAAGTACAGAAAAAGAATTTATATCGGCTCAAATGGTCCTATGTCTAATAATTAAAAACGGGACAAGGAAAGGAACGAAAGTTCTCTAACTGTGCAATGTATGAAAATTCAAAGAAAGGTGAGAGTCAATCTTATGTCTCATTTGAGCTCACCCTTAAACTCTTTTGACCCAGGTGTGTAAGAAACCCTGGGTCCAGCACATAAATCCAATCCCGCAATTAACTCAATCACGGCTAATAAGGAAAAGCACTCACCAAACGTGCAGGGTGGCCCGGGTGCATCGCCCCGAACCCGTAGCTGGGGTGAGTGAGGAAATGTGCAGAAAAACGGCAAGCACTCCTGGAGCCACTCGTAGGTAAAACAGCTTTTATTCAGTCGGTTAAAACATGGAATCCTGACGCGTTTCGTATCTCACCGATACGTAGTCATAGGCATAGTAAAAAAAAATAAGCTAAAACTTTTGTTATACCTAGAAATAATTACTTTGCATTCACAATACATTTTGACTTTATATGCGGAGAAGCAGCAGAACGTGTCATGATTCTTCCTGTTTGGTTTTACCCCAAACCATGACAGTTAATTGCATGTTGCAAAATGAAAAATACAACAATATTAATTAATTGTTCAAAGGGGTGGTCACCTTCATGTTTGAAAGAAACTTGATGGTTTCGGAAGCATCCCCAAAACAGGAATCCGGGGAACCCAAACTTGGTATAAAACAATAAATCTTTATTGATCCGAATTAAAACACAACATGATTGAGCGGGCAGGAGAAATAGCTTTACGCGTTTCGTGACCGAATGTCACTTCATCAGAAGCTGGATATTATAGAAAGACCAATTCTAAGCTACTTTTCAATTGGTCTTCATTATTTATTTTTCATCGTTTTCTCAAAAAGTTTTCAAAAGGGGGTCACTGACCCCATCCAAAAAACCAAATGCTCTGTAAGCCTACAAATCATTATTAGTGCTACATTCTATTACTTATCTTTCTATTCAGGCCTATCCTATTCATATTTGATAGGGATGTAGCGAACTGCCGATTTGATGTTCGCGAACACCGGCAAAAAATGCGAACGTTCGCGGACAGTTCACGAACTTCGAACACCCGCTAAAATCGAACGATCGAAACCATTCGATCGAATGCTTTTCATTCGATCGAATGCTTACAATCGTTTGAACGAATGGAAATCGTTCGATTTTTAGCGGTCGAAGGAATTCGTATGGTCGAATGGTCGAACGAATCGAACGCGAACCCAAATTGGCGAACGTCGCGCGACGTTCGCGAACATTCGGTGGACGCGAACGGTCGAAGTTCGCGCGAACAGTTCGCTACATCCCTAATATTTGAGTCTTTTATTCAAATCAGTGCATGGATGCTAGGGTAATTTAGACCCTAGCAACCAGATTGCAGAAAACGCTAACTGAAGAGCTGCTGAATAAAAAGCTTAATAGCTCAAAAACAACAAATAATAAAAAAAAAGTCTTAGAATATCACTCTCTACATCATACTAAAAGTTATCTCAAAGGTGAACAACTTTAATGAACAATTCTTAGTGATGGGCGAATCTGTCCCGTTTCGCTTCGATGTAAAATTTGTAAAACTCTGAAAAAAATTGCGAAACTGCAAAAAATTTGCAAAGTTTAAGTACCTACCATTCCTGTTGTTAGAATGCTAGGTTACTAGAAGATTGAAATTGTCACGTGGTATTGACTTAAGCTGGCCATAGACGCTAAGATCCGATAGCAGAAATCCTCGATTCGTACGATTTTCAGACCGTATGTGGAGAGTCCCGACATTTTTCTTCCTACAGAGATCGCTCATTTGGTCGATCGGCCTGGTTTAAAGATTTCTGTCGGCTGCCAATAATTTCTCTGCGTGTATTGCCGATCGGACGATTTTCAGTGGGAATCCATTATGGATTCATGCAGCTTTGTTAGGATCAAGTACAAGGTTCTGTTTTATCATTACAGAGAAAAAGGAAATCATTTTTAAAAATTAGAATTATTTGCTTAAAATGGACCCTATTGAAGATGGCCTTCCCGTAATTCAGAAACTTCTGGATGCAAGTTTTCCTGATAACAAGTCCCATATAGCGATGGGCGAATTTGGGGTGTTTCGTTTAGTCAAAAAATTTGCAAATTTCCCATGAAATTAGTGAAACAGCGGAAAATTTCGCGAAACTACGCCGGCGTCTAATTTTTTTTAACACAGGCGAATTTTAGCGGGCATTTCACGAATTAATTTGTCGGGGGGGGAATCGCGGGAATTCGCCCATCACTAGTCCCATACCTGAACTAGCATTATTCCTATTTACCATATCATACATCAGGCTATAGGTCTATAGTCAGATCTTTAATATTATTATTATTATTATTATTATTATTAACATGTATTTATATAGCGCCAACATATTGCGTAGCACTGTATATAATATACAAAATAGAAAGATAAAATATAACAAAATATATTATTTTAAAAAAAATCTTGTTTCTTACTGCTGGCTAGGGCTAGTAAGCTGGCTAATGCCAGTTTTTTTAGGGTTTTTTGAAAGGTGAAAACACTGTTCATATCATAGACCTTATTGCTAAATAAATAATTAATATATATATATATATATATATATATATATATATATATATATATATATATATATATTGCTATATGTATGTATGTATGTATGTATGTATGTATGTGTGTGTATATATATATATATATATATATATATATATATATATATATATATATATATATATATATATACATATTGCACATTTCCCCTTTAAAAACAGGAGGAAGATGGTGACATTTTTGTTTGGGGAGGCTAATAATAGGTGACTCCAAACAGGAGACATTATAATCATATACATGGAGGCTGGTCTCTCCTTGGGGAGACGGCACATCTTAAGCTTATGAAAAGTTGGTTGATTTAATTATTTGCATACAAATAATGATTTTAATTAAATATTAGTAAATTAAAAAAAAAAAATTAAAGGTCTTCTGTGATTAATGAAACTGAAAGCACCAGTCTTCTCATCCAAGTTGGATTTCAGAGGATTTCGTGATTAAAAAAAAATCAGAGGCAGACGGGTGTTAAGTGGGATTAACACTACAGAAAACAGCACCTTGTTCACATTTTTTAGCAGCTACAGAACTAAATTCCTGTGATCAAACAGATGCTTGGCTTAGACATACAGATAAGTATTTAATTTGTCTCCCAAAGAAAAAATCAGAATAAATGCAACTGGCTCCAACTTCAAACTTTTCCTTCTAATCTTTAGCCTACTTAATTGGAATATCATTTCTGTCAGCCTTTATGTTGACATATCTGGAACAATGGGACATTTGATAATAATTATTCCACTTCTGAGGCTTTCACTTCCCCCCTCCGGTTCTTTATGCATAATGGAATAGCTTTCAGCATGTTTGACCTTGCAGGTGAACCTGAGTAATAGTAAATTAATCCTGTAATGTGAAGAATATGTTGAATCCGAGTTGAATAAAAAATTCTAACCTGTTAGAGGCGGAGGTGTGTAGTGGGAAACATCATTACCAACCAACAGTGTTTCATTTCACTTACTTAGAGTAGTGATGGGCGAATTTATTTGTTAGGTGCAAATTCGCAATGAATTTCACCGAAGATTGACGGTCACCCATTGACTTTAATGGGCGCCGGGATCAACTTTGAATCGGAGATTGGCAAATTTTTTGGCAGTTTTGTGAATTTCGGGGGAAATTCTCTAAATTCATGGCGAAGCGAAATGGGACAAACTAAGACTGAAAAATCTACTAATTTTATGTCTAATGCACCAAAGCACTAACGGAGTCAACACAACAAGTGGTACAGGTATGGGATTTGTTATCCAGAAACCTATTATCCAAAAAGCTCTGAATTATGGAAAGGCCTTTTCTCATAGACTCCATCTTAACCAAATAATCCACATTTTTAAAACTGATTTCCCTTTTTCTCTATAATAATAAAACAGTAGCTTGTACTTGATCCCAACTACGATATAATTAATCCTTATTGGAAGCAAAACCAACCTATTGACTTTATTAAATTAATGATTTTATAGCAGAAAGGAAGGTATGAAGATCCGTTATCAGGAAAACTCCAGGTCCCGAGCATTCTGGATAATAGGTCCCATACCTGTAATGGAAATGGACATAGAAATGTATTTATTGTAAACTTACTTTTATGTATTGAATTCATTACTGAGCCTTGGATTAATCTAAGCAATTTTTTTTCCTAGAAATTAATCCTGAATCCAGACAATTTTGTTTTTTTTTTGTCTTATTTAATAGTGGCAAATTTATTCGGCAGGCGGTAATTTACGGCAAATTTGCGCGATTCACCGCCAGCGAATAAATTCGCAAAACAGCCATGAAATTCCGATGCTGAAAATTCTCTGGCGCCAAAAAAAAAAGGTCGCCGTTGTAAAAAAAGCGGACGCCGGTGTCAAAAACGGACGCAGGCATCAAAAACAAGACGCGCAAATTTGCCCATTACTATTATATAATTATTGATTGTGAAGACTAGGGATGTAGCGAACCGCCGCCGATGTGTTCGCGAACGCCGTTCACGAACACCGGCAAAATTGGCGAACAGTTCGCGAACTGTTCGCGAACTTCGATCATCCGAAAATCGTTCAATTCGAACGATCGAAGGATTTTAATCGTTCGATCGAACGATTTTCGTACTAGTCGAACGATCGAAGCCATTGGATCGAATGATTTCATTCGATCCAATGGCTTCGATCGTTCGATTCGAACGAAAATCCTTCGATTTTAGCGATCGAATGGTCGAACGATTTTGACGCGAACGCCTATTGGCGAACGTCGCGCGACGTTCGCGAACTTGCGGCGGACGCGAACAGCCGATGTTCGCGCGAACAAGTTCGCCGGCGAACAGTCCGCGACATCCCTAGTGAAGACAAGATCAAATATCAAATCATAATTGCATATGGCTAGAAAGAAACCCAATCCATTAATTTCCACCCCATCTCTTGGAAGGGAATTTCATACGCTTTTTTAAAAATCGTCCAAACTCGCAAACCCGAACCCCTCTTAATTTATCAAAAAAGATTGGTGTGAAAAACGATTGCAACAAAATCAAGAATCAATTCGAATGGTGTGACTTTTTCAATTTGGAGCTTAAATCATCAAATTGTCGATTCAATTGATAATTCAAATTATTTGCATTATCAACTAAAAACCAGCACTAAAAGCCCAAAACTTTCAAGAACCATAAAGGCAAAAAACATGTTCCAAAGGGACCATCTGCCGTTGACTCTTACATGATTTTAACAGGTTTTAGCTGTTAGAGTATTTTTGGATTTGAATTGTTAGCAACTTTGGGGTAGAATTTGAGTTTTAATGTTAAACAGAAATAATATAAAGGGGGTTATTTACAAAAGTCATAATTTTTTGTGGTCGGAGTTTTAAAGGGGAAAGCACCATTTTCCTTAGGGGAAAAAATTTGATTTTTTTAAACAGAAATAATATTAAGGGGGTTATTTACTAAAGTCCTATTTCGTTCTCGTCTGAGTTTTGAAGGTTTTTTCTTGAAAAAAAAAATAGATTTTTTTCGAGATTTATTTTACCCGTGGCTGATAAAAGACACAATAAAAAAATACTCCATCTCAAATCTGCCAAAGACATGAAGAAGTCAATGTCCCTTTTGGAAGATATCATGATCTACGCTGGGTTTTGTACAATAGTCCAAATAACTTGTGGTTTCTGGGCGATAATCCAGAAAAAAATGAGTTTTGGGGAGTCAAAACTACATTCTTTTACCCTGAACTTTTCATCACTTACACAAAACAATCACACAGTCAGGGACTTAACTAGAAACATTGCACTCTACTCTCTCTCCTCTGAGATGTTTTTGCATTCATTTATTGATAATTAAGGTAAAATTGTGGATAGGAGTTTGGTTAAAGTTGTTTATATACACAACTCCTGTCAATGGCTACATATAATGCTCTCTATAACATCTAGGTGGGTGTATTTCTACACAGGGGGCAGGAAGGCCTTAATCCAGAGGAGAGCGATGCTTTGCGCAGGGAGTGGGTCTGGGCCAGCAGGGCCCGGTGGATTTTTCGGCAGTGTTTTTCCCGGTGTCCTGCTGGTCCAGTCTTACCTGGATATACTAATAGGTACATTATTTGTAAAACTATTCTTAAAGGATTTATGGGCTTCTTGCTAATGATGTGTATACCTTCATTTATTTCTGTAAGACTAGGAAGTTTGATATTAGCTTATAATTGTCCAAAATATCTGAAACTTTTCTGGGCATTTGTTAATAAACAAACGGAGACCCTGCACGGAAAAATATAAAAATGGTTCACGTAAGGATTTAGATAAGAGTTTTTAAATAAACAGTTCAGTGTAAAAATAAAAACTGGATAAATAGATAGGCCATGCAAAATATTTCTAATGTAGCTAGTTAGGCAAAAATGTAATGTATAAAGGCTGGAGTGACTGAATGTCTAACATACTGTAATAGCCAGAACACTACTTCCTGCTTTTCAGCTCTGTAACTCTGAGTTAGTCAGTGACTAAAAGGGGGACCACATGGGACATATCTTTTCAGTAACTTTGCAATTGATCCTCAGCATTCAGCTCGGATTCAAAAGCAACAGTTATGACCCATGTGGCTTCCCCTCAAGTCACTGATTGGTTACTGCCTGGTAACTAATCAGTGGAAACCAAGAGAGCTGCAAAGCAGGAAGTAGTGTTCTGGCTATTATGTTACACATCCGGTCAGTCCAGCCTTAATACATTACATTTTGGCTAACTAACTATATTAGAAACATTTTTTATTTCTATTTACACAGTTTTTATTTTTATATTGAATGATTCATTTAAAGAAGAATGGTGGATCAGAAGTTTAGAATTAAAGTCAAAATGTTAAGATGGTGGAATTAGTTAGCTAGTAGTCTCAGCAGTGCATCTCCGCTATCGGGGAGAGCAGGAACACTATGATTTGGCCTCCACCCAGAGTCAGTATAGGCTTGGCTGTGATACCCCTCCCTGGGAACTTCTCTGAACCACAATCCCACACACAGAGGAGAGGTGGATGGGTTTATTTGAAGGACACCGTAATTTTAAATAACCGAGACACATACAGCCTGTCAGGAGCAACTTTACATAATATTTCAGATGGTTTTATCGCTGAGCTGCTGAGGGGAATCCCCACTTATGTGGCAGTTTGATTTCTCGTGACCTGCCATGAACCAAACTACTGCCTGTCTACTGCCAATCTTGGCCTTTGTCTGAGCTGACTGCAGTTTCACCTGATAATTTATCCTCCTCTACATCGGTACCTCAATTGGCCATTAGATCTTACCAGTTTCCTCTTCCGGCCTTTGGATAGCCTGGTACCAAGGTCAGACACTTGTGGGTCCGTTTGATCAAAGATAAAAGGAAATCATTTTAATAATTTAGATTATTTCAATAAAATTAAGTCTATGGGAGACGGCCCTTCCGTAATTCAGAACTTTCTGGATAACGTTTTTTCGGATAACATATCCCATACCTGTAAAAGTAATAGAAAGTTGCAATATCAATAAAATTGTAGCCTCGCAGAGCAATAGTTTTTGGCTACTAGGGCCAGTGACCCCCAATTGAGAGCAATTGAAAAGTTGCTTAGAATTAGTGATGGGCAAATTTATTCCCAGGCATGGATTCACGGCTAATTCCTGCATTTTGCCAACCGAGAATGGTTTTGTGAAACTACAGCGACAATTCACTGTGGAAAATTTGCCACAATAAAGAAAATGGTGCTAGAAAAATGCTTTACAAATTGTTGCATGCATAAAAATTGACGAACGTCAAAATTATTTGGACGCCCACTGACCTTAATGCATTTTGAAAAAAGAGTTGCGCATCAAATGTGCGGCCATCCAATGCAAATCTGTATCTAGAGCATGTAAACATAAAACCACACAAAAAGAATTCATATGATTTTTTTTTTTTCCCCGAATTGTAATTCTTCTGCAAAATGTATTGATAAAAAAGCAGAAAAAAAATCTTGTGCGGATTTGGTCAGAGTAGTTTTCAGAATATAGTAAGATAAATTCAGACTTTGATAAATAGGTCTCTGTGTCATGTCAAGAGAAACTGTAACATTATTTAGAGGGATTGTCAAGACCCACCCTAAATAGGATGGGGAAACATTAGAGGACATGGGGCACTTCACCAATGAGGCGAGCTGAGAATCTCACCTCAGGCACCAGCGCCCCACTAGGTACCAGTTGCTGCAACAATGCCTCTCCTGGTACTTTAAGAGCCGAATTTTCTGGTTTTCAAAACCGTAATTCGGCTCTTCTAACGCAAAGATCCCAATTATGCTCACTGTGCTAGTGTCCTGGACATCTCTGCCACCCTCGTGGACCCCCTGGACCTCATCCAGAGCAAAAAAAGGTGATTGCATGGGGGAGGCAGTAATTGCAAGCTGCCTCAGGTGGAGGGGCCAGGATCGCCCCTGTACAGGATCCAACCCATAGTTTAAGAACCAAAGGGTAATGATTTCAGAGTGAAGGATAAAAAGAAATAGTTAATTATAATATTAACACATTTGGACTAGAACCTGAAATTGCCAATAAAATAATTTCATTGTAAGAACACCATATATCACATAAGTCACATAGTCCCTATTGATAGACTTTCAAATCATAAAATGTGTGTTTTCTATTCTACTGTAGTTTACATTATACATGGGGACGGTCCCCATAGGCTTTGCTATCTTTTTTAGGTCGAAGAAAATTTGTTCGATCGATGGATAAAAATCCTTAGAATCGAACGATTTTCGTTCGATTGTTCGATCAAACGAATTGCGGTAAATCCTTCGACTTCGATATTCGAAGTCGTAGGATTTCAATTCGGCAGTCGAATATCGAGGGTTAATTAAATTAGTAAATTTGCCCCTAAATGTGCAATCTCTCGATTGGAGAGGAAGGGAGTGTGCATATGAGTAAGTTTTAGGTACATGTAAGTTAACTTCTTCTGTAATTCCCTTGGAAGAAATAATCATTTGTAAATAAGAGGTATGTTTTAAATCATGGAATCTGTCACAATACCTGCGCATACCCAGTTTATGAAAATGAAGTGTAAGGTCTAATAAAAGGTAATTTGAAACAGTTTGCCTTCAACTCATCACAGATTTCACAACATAATATTTAATATGTGAACAAAACAGATTTTCAATGACAAAGTGCATCAGTTTTGTTTCCTCCTACGACGAAAACGACCATATAAATCTCAAGAATGCTGATTGTGACAGATTTAAGTAAAAAGAAAAGTGAATCCAGACATGGAGCCAGTATAATTGGTTTTGCATTTTTGTTTGTTTTATAAAACAGAAAGAAAGCATGACAAATTAGATTTGAAATCTCGGGGAATTCAAGTGCAATTTCCTTCGATTTTATAAACTCCATTTATTACATTCAGTGAGACAAATGCATTTCACATGCTGACAATTTCAATTTCCTTGCCGTTTTATTACACAAATTACTTATCACTAGAGCGGAAAAAATGCTAAATGTTGAATCTTTTCTATCTTTGATTATGTCTTTTAAGGCAATCAGTGATTTCAGTTCATTTAAAGATCTGACCATTTTGCTGTTAAAATTAAACAAAGGAGATGTAATACTCAGGGTAATCCTGATATAAAATCAGTGAGTTATATTTTTTATTTTAAGTTAGAGAGTAAGGGGCAGATTTCCTAAACGGCGAAGGGACTAACGGTAGCAAAAATTCGCCAGCGCGACGTCATTTTCGGTACTTTACCGATTTACAAATGGTCGTTGGTATAACTTCGCTAGCGAAGGAGATAGACTCTAGCGGTACTTTGCTCCCTAACGCCTGGTGAATTTTTGCTCTGGCGAATGGATGTAACAGATTTTACTGAACGTTACCTCTTGCGCCAGACTTGCCTTCACCACCTCAGACCAGGCAAAGTGCAATAGAGTAGAGTCCCAAAAAACTCAGGGTGATAGGCTGCCAAAGATCGTAAATTTTTTCTGGGGTACCCGGCTTCCCCCCTACATTTCGTAACATATGACACATAAACTATACACTGGGCTCATGTGCAGGGCAATATAACAACTTTATTTTATTTTATTAAGGTTTCCTGGGCTTGTGTAGTGTAATGTATCTGCTGCAACATATACGTCCATTCAGCTTTAACTTCCTGCCATGTGCAAATGAGGCATCACTAGTGCAACTTTGCTTGCCGCAGTGATGCTAGCGTAAATTCGCCAGTGTTCCGCGCCCTGGACACAATTTCAGATTTTAGTGAAATAGCGTTTTCTGCCGAATTAACGTCTGCCAAAGTGTTGAGATGTGAGCGAAGCCATCACTGGTGAATTTTCGGAGGTTAGTAAATTTGCCCCTATTAGTAGTGATGGGCAAATTTATTCGATTTGCCACAAATTTTTGGCAAATTTCTGCGGTTAAACTTCAGTCCCATTTTTAGAAACCCAGTTCTGTCAGTAAATTCATCTTCAGGACTTTGCCTGGCAATACAGTATGAATCTGGCAAAAATGTCTATGGACAAATTAGCCCATCACTAAGTAAGAGAATTTAGCAAAGCAGGAAAGCTTATGTCCCCTTGTAGGGAGGGAAGCTTACCGTATATACTAGAGTATAAGCCGACCCGAGTATAAATAAGCCGACCCAAGTATAAGCCGAGGTACCTAATTTTACCTACGAAAACTGGGAAAACTTATTGACTCTAGTATAAGCCTAGACACAACTACAGCCCTGTCTCCCAGCAGCGCACATTCCGCCAAAGCGACCCCCCCAGTGATCAACCGGACTTCTTTGCAAAGTTGATGGTGACAGAGAATTGCCAAACGGATTGCTGTGTGCATTGTCCCACTGTCCCACTACCATGTGCAGAGGGTGCTTTGATATTGCAGTCACTGTAATTCTTTCATATAACCAACAGAGGGCGCACTGTTATTCTTTCATATAACCAACAGAGGGCGCTGTGTGATATTGCAGTCACTGTTATTCTTTCATATAACCAACAGAGAGCGCTGTGTGATATTGCAGTCACTGTTAATCTTTCATATAACCAACAGAGGGCACACTGTTATTCTTTCATATAACCAACAGATGGTGCTGTGTGATATTGCAGTCACTGTTATTCTTTCATATAACCAACAGATGGCGCACTGTTATTCTTTCATATAACCAACAGAGGGTGCTGTGTGATATTGCAGTCACTGGTATTCTTTCATATAACCAACAGATGGCGCTGTGTGATATTGCAGTCACTGTTAATCTTTCATATAACCAACAGAGGGCGCACTGTTATTCTTTTATATAACCAACAGATGGCGCTTTGTGATATTGCAGTCACTGTTATTCTTTCAAATAACCAACAGAGGGTGCACTGTTATTCTTTCATATAACCAACAGAGGGTGCTGTGTGATATTGCAGTCACTGTTATTCTTTCATATAACCAACAGAGGGTGCACTGTTATTCTTTCATATAACCAACAGAGGGTGCTGTGTGATATTGCAGTCACTGTTATTCTTTCATATAACCAACAGAGGGCGCACTGTTATTCTTTTATATAACCAACAGATGGCGCTTTGTGATATTGCAGTCACTGTTATTCTTTCAAATAACCAACAGAGGGCGCACTGTTATTCTTTCATATAACCAACAGATGGCGCTGTATGATATTGCAGTCACTGTTATTCTTTCATATAACCAACAGAGGGCGCACTGTTATTCTTTCATATAACCAACAGAGGGCGCTGTGTGATATTGTAGTCTCTCCCCAAGTGAACTGTTGGTATAGGAATGATTAAAAGTGACTGAAATGTCAGCTACTGCCCGCTGACCCGAGTATAAGCCGAGGTAGACTTTTTCAGCACATTTTGGATGCTGAAAAACTCGGCTTATACTCGAGTATATATGGTATATCATTTAGCAGTATCCATCCATCCAATCTCCAGTTCTTTATCTACAACACCCTGCAAGTACCTGATATTCACACTTATAACCACATCAATTTGAATATTGTCTTCAGGTCTCAACGCTCAATTGCACATTCATGGTTGAAGCCAATTCCTGACTTGGCCCAACTGCGCATGCTCCTGCAGACTTTGTGTTGGCAAAGAGACCCGAAGACAATATGAAGAGAGGGAAGACTACTGTGCTTCTCTGCATTTAAGGGTCAGATTTATTTAAAGATCTTTTTTTACTATCGTACATCAGGGGGAGGGAGGGTAATGCCAGGAAGTTTGAGGGGCTTTTGGTTTGGGGGGGTTTAGTTCTTCTTTAAAGTTAGCGTTTGAAGATAAAACCATGCAGATTTGTTTTTTACTGCTCGTGTTTTTTTTTTCTAGATCTTAAATTTTGATAAATCAGCTTTCCCAGACCAGTGCAATTGTCTCACAAGACACACAACAAAATCAGTAAACCTATCTTAAAGCCTCATTTATAGGGATCGCCTTGTTTCATGACGCCCATAGACTTGTATGGCGCTGTGTGTCAAAATAAAAAGACGAGTGTCCAAAAAATTTCGGCGCACGACAAAGTTTTTTGATGCCCATAGACTTTTAATGGTCGTCATTTCGCCGGCGGCGAATTTTTGGCGAAACGAAACGGGTCAAATTCGCCCATCCCTACTCATTTACATTTACTGCATTAATTTAGCTATTAGAGTAGTAGGGATAAGAGCTCTGGTTGACAGAGCCATTAAGCCTCTAGTGGTCAGAAATATATCATTTTTGAACTGCTAATTGCAATAACTATTATTATTTATTATTTTTATTATTAACATGTATTTGTATAGCGCCAACATATTGCGTAGCACTGTAAAGTAAATGTAATTATGCAACTAAATGACATGAATTATATACATAGAACATATGGAGTTACATACATCATAATCAATACTGGTACAAAAGGTGAGGAAGGCCCTATGCAAAAGAGCTTACACTCTAAAGGGAAGGGAGTAATACACAAGGTGTGGGAGTGGGCAAGATCGAATTAAGTGGGTGAGAAATGTGGTATTGTATGTGGTGTTGTGTTTGGTAGTTAAGCAGAGGGAGGGTAGGCTTCTCGAAAGAAGTGCGTTTTCAGAGATTTTTTGAAAGCAGAAAGGTTGGGAGAAAGTCGGACAGACCGTGGGAGAGCGTTCCAGAGGAGGGGTGCAGCCCTTGCAAAGTCTTGAATGCGAGCATGTGAGGAGGTAATGAGAGAAGAGTTGAGTAGCAGGTCAGTAGAGGAGCGTAGTAAGCGGTTGGGTGAGTATATAGAGATGAGTTCAGAGATGTAGGGTGGGGCAGAGTTATGAAGTGCTTTGAAAGTCAGTGTCATTAATTTGAATTTTATTCTAAAAGGTAACGGAAGCCAGTGCAGGGATTGACAGAATGCCGAGGCAGAGGAGGAGCGGTTACTGAGGTGTATGAGCCTCCCCTATTAAAATGTGTGTACAATTAAAATGTAATTACAATATTATTATGATAAATTATACAATAAATAATACATTCCATAAAATGTGGCCACCCATAGTGTGTGCAATATTTACTCAGAGAACCCATCAATGTTTTCGAGCATACAAAAAAATCTCTGCTAAATTGTCCTCCATGAAATTGAATTAACATGGCATCAGTAACAAAATCTCTCCACCAATATTGAGTTGAGTCTCCATCTTCAAGCTGGCAACTATTTTCTGAGAGCAAGCTTTTAGACATTTTCAATAGACAGTCCTTGCATTGACTTCTTCACCAGCAGTGTCTTTTCTAATAAACTGGTATAGCATAAAACTCTTTTCAAACCAAGCATTTCAAATATCTTTCTGTTATCTTCATATTTATTCAGAAAGACAAGGCTAAAGAATTTAAATCTAATCAAATCAAAGCTTGTGTGAATCACTCTACGTCTCTTCATTCCTGTCTAGAATATGCAACCTGCTTCAGTTGTATAGATATTTCTCTAAGAGCCCACAGACTATTTTACAGATATCAATAGCTCTTAATTATAAAGTGTTTTCTCCATTATTTCCCTATAAACATCATCAGTACCTTCTAGTGTACGCTAATTATTAGCAAATGAAAATTCATTACAATTAATATTCACATAGCTATGCACATTTGGTACGATGTAAATATTATTCTAAGGCATTTTGCGACCTTTGTTTTGTATTTTTGACTTAACGTTCTTGTTCTGCTGCTGTCCAATTTAGACTCACTCATCTACACTCATCTGATTTATAGGGTCTCGCTTGTCCAAACAACCAACATTTTCAATTTGTGGTCATTGAAGCAAAGGCAAATAATTGAAACCGACAAAAACAAAAATTGTTTTAGAAAACCATTGTTTATGTCATGGTAAAAATGTAATAACTTTAAAAAATGATTTAGAACATTTCTGTCAGCAGATAAAGTACATCATTATAATAATTCACAGTGTGCCTACATGGGAATCTAGAAGCCAAAGAAATAGGGCACATAGGGCATATTCAACTTGGGAATATTTCTACCAAACCCACTATTGCCACTTACGGTATATCTAATTTAAACCACAGACTTTTTTTAAAAAAAAAAGTTGCTCAAAAAATGCCCATTGACTGGAAAGAATTTGGTGAATTTTCAGCAGCGAAATGGGAAAATTTACTTATCATATCTTAGTTGGGAGCAACAGTAACATAATATTAAACATTATTATTACAAAATGTAGAATATATATCAGCAGATTTTGGGTGGGCACATGCTAATGCTTAACTAAAGTAGCTAGAAATGTTATACATTATGTTTTGGGCTTCTGTACCAGCCCAAGGCAACCACAGCCCTTTAGCAGTGAAGATCTGTGTCTCCAAAGATGCCCCAGTAGCTCCCCATCTTCTTTTCTGCCGATTCACTGCACATGCTCTGTGCTGCTGTCACTTACTGACCTTAGGGACCCACTCACAATATACAGCACACAAAGGGGCAGATTTATCAAGGGTCAAAGTAATTCGAGGGAATTTTCGAAGTAAAAAATTTCAAAATTCGAAGTAATTTTTTGGAGACTTCGACCATCGAATATTCTACTACGACTACGACTTCGACTTTGAATTCGATTTGAAGTAAAAATACTTTGAATATTCAACCATTCGATAATCAAAGTACTGTCTCTTTAAAAAACTTTGACATCAATACTTCGCCAAATTAAACCTGCCGAACTGCTATGTTAGCCTATGGGGACCTTCTAGAGAATTTTTCTAAGTTTTTTGAAGTTGAAGAAAAATTGTTCGATCGATGGATGTAAAAATACTTCAACTTCGATATTCGAAGTCGAAGCATTCCAATTCGATGATCGAATATCGATGCTTTTTCTACTTTGAAATTCGACCCTTGATAAATCTGCCCCATAGAATAGAAATGTCACAATATAAGGCTGATTAGTAATTAATACAGATAATTACTACATGGCAGCACAGAAAACAGTGCAATTAGCATCAGAATTTAATAATCAGCAAACCTGTAGCATCAGCTTATATTACAGCCAGGGAAGCTCATTTTCTGCTGGATAATTAGTGACGAGCCCTAAGCTTAGCTTCTCAACAGCCAATCAGAGCCCACTGAGCATGTGAGTGTCACAGACACTTTCCAAGATGGTGACCCCCTGTGACAAGTTTGAAGTCCTGGATCATTGTTGCTACTGAGAAGCTGAAACGTTAGGCTGGTGCAATAAAGTCATTGTATAAAATATGGCATTTTTAGCCATGTTCATTTTCAGGGTTTAGTTCTCCTTTTAAATAATAAGAAATATTAAAGGGAAAGGGTAAAACAGACTGAGAGACATCTAAATGTTTATATTTCTCTCTCTAAATGGAGCTAATTCAATTCATATAAAACAAGACTTAATAAAGAGCATTTAGCTATATCTGGCTAAGCATTCATATTTACATGACTAATTTATGTGAAAAGAAAAATAGACAAGACTAACAATGCGTATGACTCCCAACTTCACTAGTGTTCCTCCCAGTATCACTAATCAAGTCAAAACGCAAAAGCAAATAGTTTCTGCCAGCTGTGCCCTTAGAGTATGAAAAGTACCAGTTTATGCTTATGTCCCTAGGTAAAACGGATATCATTTCTTATCTGTTTTTCATGCAAAGTGCATCAATGCTGATAAAATGTAAAGGCCAATCAATACATGTCCTAGAACAATATAATAAACCTTAGAGCTTATTCTGAATTAAAATAATATTGCTGCAAAATAAATGTAGTGCAACCTGCTTTTTGTTTTTATGATTCTCAGATAATTTTTTGAAGTATAAAAGTTGATTTTTTTTTTTATTGCAGAGATGCCACGATGATCTCTTTCTTCAGTTATTTATTTCTGGTGTACTGGCCTCTTGAAGGACAAGTTTACTTTTTAGTAACTGCTAGTATGCCATGCATGAGAGTTGCTTTATTTGATACTGTTTACTGCACTCATACATAGTACTTTGCATTGAATCTTACATGGTACATGAGAGCAGATTGAGGTATTGAATCCTATATGGTGAAAGGCCAGGGCCAGATACATAGGGTGATCCTAGGCCAGGACCACTAAGTCCTTTCCCCCTTCCTCTCTTCTTATGTGTGTGCAAGCATGGGCAAATCTTATCTCGTTGTGTCTGGAGCACTGGGATTCGAGTGCAGGAGATGTAAAGAGCTACAGATCTCCTGCATGTCTCCACTGCTCCCAAACCCATTCTGATGTGGATAGGCAGCATGCCACCCCTAAAATTTTGCTGCCCTAGGCCCGGGCCTTTGTGGCCTTTTCACTAATCCGGAAAAGGGCTGATGACCAAAGTAAGAATTAAAGTAAACTGTCTGTCATAAGTTTGGTTGTAATACAACCACATACTGGAACATTGTTGGAGGAGTTTGCTTCCATTCAGTCACAAGTGGTTTGGCATTGATGTTAACAAATCAGGTGTGGCTCATAGGTGGCATTCCAATTCATCCCACAGATAGGGTTGCCAGTCAGGGTTCTAAGCAGACGCTATCAGAGAAAATCAATTCTCTGAAAAAGAGCCCCAAACTATTGCCACAAAATAGAAAGCATGAAATTGTCAAGAATATTACTTGTGTTAATTATGTTAGATAGTGATGGGCGAATTTATTCGGCAGGTGTGAATTTGCAGCGAATTCGCTGCGAACTCCCGCGATTCGCCGCAGGCTAATAAATTCGCAAAACTGCCACCGGCGGAATATCACCAAAAACGGACGCCGGTGTAAAAAATGGACAGCGGCATCAAAAACTAGACGCTGGCACCGTTTTGCGAATTTTTCGCTGTTAAGATTTGCTTTGGCAGTTATAAGTTATAAGGAACCTAGCCCAAAGCATGAAAAATAATTCCAGACCAATATTCATCCACTAACAAACTTTACAGACAGCATTATAAATTTAAGTAGCACACTCTTGGCATCTGTCAAATTATGACTTGCTCATCACACATGAAAACATTTTTCCACTGCAATGTTTTTTACACCACTCCAGTCAATGCGTCGAGGCAAATTTAATAAAACTTTAGTTTCAAAATAACTTGAATTTCCCAAACACAGATTCTAAATTGACAGGATATTAATAAATAACTAGAATCAGAAAAACAAAATCGTGTTTAATCGCATGAAAATGCACCTCACATTATTTGTCATGAATTCTACAGTAGCTTGCAAGCTTTCAGCTGCCAGGTTTTTTTCATTTATAAATCTTGAAAATTTGAGTACATGTATGGGACCTGTTATCCGGAATGCTTGGGACCCTGGACTTTGTGTAAAATGCATCTTTCCATAATTTGGAGCTTCATAATTCAAGGGGCAGATTTATCAAGGGTCGAATTTCGAAATAAAAAATATTTCGAAATTGGAACATCTAATTGAAATACTTTGAATTCGAATATTGAATTCAAACTTTTTTCATAGAATTTGGGTATTCTGCGGTCTAAGTAAAATCGTTCAATCGAGCGATTAAATCCTTTGAATCGAACGATTCGAATAATTTTATTGTACGATCGAACGATTTTACTTTCGACTTCAAAAAATTTAGAAAAATACTGTAGAAGGTCCCCATAGGCTAACATAGCACTTCGGCAGGTTTAATTTGGCGAAGTATTGAAGTCGAAGTTTTTTTAAAAAGACAGTACTTCGATTATCGAATGGTCGAATATTCAAACTATTTTACTTCAAATCGAATTGGACCATCCTATTCGATGGTCAAAGTATCCAAAAAATCACTTCAAATTTTGAATTTTTTTACTTTGAAAATTCCCCCGAATTCACTTTGACCCTTGATAAATCTGCCCCTAAGTATAATAGAAAATCATGTAAATATTAAAATTTTAAATCTGGATGGACTTTTCCCCTATTTGTAAATAAATTTAAACAAAAATTTGTTGTGTAGGAAAAGACTTGAGAAAATTGATAAAAAATCCTAATCTGAAATTTTTCAGATTTGTCACCCAAAATCTGTGACTTTTTTGATTTGACGACCGAAACCACGAAATATTTGACTTGACTGAATTTTTTTCTATGAAAAAAAAGTGAAAGATGTTTTTCCCCTTTAAAAGTCCTACCAGAAAAAAATCAGACCTTTGTAAATAACGCCGTAAATAAACCCAGAAGGCTGGTTTTGCTTCCAATAATAATTAATTATTTCTTAGTTTGGATCAATTGTAAGATACTGTTTTATTATTACAGTGAAAAATAAAATAATTTAAAAAAAATTGGATTATTTGGATAATACTAGGGGGCCGATTCACTAACTTCGAAGGATTCGAAGTAAAAAAACTTTGAATTGCGAAATGTTTTTTGGGCTACTTCGACCATCGAATGGGCTACTACGACCTTCGACTACGACTACGACTTCGAATCGAACTATTCGAACTAAAAATCGTTCGGCTATTCGACCATTCGACAGTCGAAGTACTGTCTCTTTAAGAAAAAACTTCGACCCCCTAGTTCGCCATCTAAAAGCTACCGAACTCAATGTTAGCCTATGGGGAAGGTCCCCACCGGCTTTCATAAGTTTTTTTGATCGAAGGATATTCCTTCGATCGTTGGATTAAAATCTTTTGAATCGTCTGATTCAAAGGATTTTATCGTTCGATCGAAGGAATAATCCTTCGATCGTTCGATCACACTATTTGGGCTAAAATCCTTCGATATTCGAAGTCGAAGGATTTTAATTCCCAGTCAAATATCGAGGGTTAATTAACCCTCGATATTCGACCCTTTGTGAATCGGCCCCTGAGTCTATAGGAGATGGGATTTCCATAATTCAGGGCTTTCTGGATACATGGTTTCTGGATAATGGATCCCATACCTGTAGGAAAAACTTATATCTGAAAATAAATGTGATCATGTTTTCTAACTTGCATGCAGTTGCTCACCAATAAAACCCCATAATGAATATTAGTAGACTAAACACATGGGAACGACTGTTTGGATATGTTTGGTCAAAATGTCTCCAGTTACTTTTGGTATAATATATATTCAGCATTATAGAAACATGAAGATAATTAACATTAAAACATCCTTATTTAACAAACCTTAAGTAGCGAGACATTGCCTACATTAGCCAGTGTTACTTTTAAACCCTAGTCTACAATTAAAATGTAATTTTCTTCTAGTTGGTCATTTGTTGTGCTTGAAAGGCATAATGATTTATTTAACTGAAATATACCCAAATCCTTTTATACTATTCCCTTGTTAAGATTTTCCAATTTGACTTCATTATGGGCTGCTTTGACAGATCTTAGGCTAACAAGAAATGTTTTATAGGCTATTCTCTAAGGAACAATAATCACAATTTAAGCTCTTCATTACTATTTTTTTTTCATCCAATTAACTCTTATTTCTAAGAAACCTATTATGCCAACCTAACATAATTTGAACAATGGGAAATCAGAAACGATCTAACTCATCTTCTGATCTTAGCTGAGTTCCCTTGAGTTTGTTTGAGAGACTTACTATTCCTTTCCCTCTCATCGGCGGTCATCCATTTTCGTTAAAAAAAAAGGAACAAGGGCGTTTTTATGCTGTTAATTGTCAGAATTTTCATTTCTTCGTCGTAGAACCAGTGTAATGTCTGTTTAATTAAACTGAGTTTCTCCTCTGCACAAAATTCGCTGCCAAACAAAAGTAGTTGATTAGGAAAGAAGTAAATGACAAAAGATGAAATGATTTGGATCATTGCTAATACACATTTATGTTCTCCCATAAATGTATCTGCAAAGTAATTAAAGAAAAAAACATAATTGTTCTTGATTAGCTTCGGTGTTAGGAATATAAATAAAATAACAAAAGAAAGACTTTTGTACTCAATCTAAACGATTAACTTCCAAGTCTCATTCTGTTTGTTGCCATGTTTTACATTTCAAACCCTCATCATTTTCTGCCTTTTGTCCTAACAAGTAGTTGACTTTTTATAATCAAACTTGTTTTGAAATGAATCTATGAATAGTAATGATGAAAAATCTTTTCACCTTTTTATTTTTCTTGAATTTAAATATATGCGGAAATAACCTTTTATTCATTTCCACAATTCTTTTCAAATGAAGTCTGAAATCACAGTTATTTCAATTTATATGGAAAAGAGTCATGATTACTTTGAGATCTTTGTTGTCAATGTCAGTTATTTCTTTTTCTGAACGGCTGAACGTGAGCAACTTTTATCCATTTTTACAAGTTATCCAACCTGAGTCAATATAACTTCATAATTGAATTTTAAACACAAATATATATGTTATGTTTGGCTCAACAATTCACAAATTCCTCTGCACACATTCTACCCTGCACATCCTTTATCAGAATAAATGCCATATAGTAAAATAAAGCTACTAATCGTAAATGAAACATTTTATTGCCTAAGAGCATACAAATTCACCCCAAGACTTACAAAGGAAAGAAGTTCATAAAATGTGCATCAGACTCATGTATATTAAAAGCTGTCAAATTTATAGGAAAAAAGAACATATTTCCATAGGGTAATAAATAATTAGCTACATTTTATGTAAGTATAGCCCCTTAGCAGTACTAATGTGGAATAAAGAGCATACTAAACAGGGGCAGAGTAAATCTAAATGTTTCCTAAGAGATCTGTTATTTTCAACCATGTAAGTTTGTGCATCATGGAAAATCTGAGTTCACATTTAATAAATGTCTATAGAGATAATATTTACTGGGTCAGGATGGTGAGCTGACCAATAGTGATGGGCGAATCTGTCCTGTTTCAATTTGCTTAACAATGAAAAATTTGTGAAACTCATCAAAGTCATGGGCGTCAAAATAATGTTGATGCGAGTCAATTTTGACATGAATGGCACTTTTTATACATGTGACTATTTTGTGCAAATGCATTAAAGTCAATGGGCGTCCAAATAATTCTGTTGCGCATCAATTTTGACGCAAGCCAATTTTTTTTGTCGCTGCAAATTTTCATCGCAGTTTTGTGGAGTTATTTGTGGGCGGCGAAAATCGGAAATTTGCCCCAAATCCATGCCTGGTGATTTTATTTGCCCATCAATACTCACTAAGTTCCTCATAGTCATTTATGCATTTACTTAATTTTCAGTCACCTCAATGTTAATGGATTATTGTATTATGACATTTTTAGCCATTCAGCAATAGCTCCTGTTAGACCAACAAATTGTTCCCAGGTTTATATCTACCTAACAGTTAAAGGAACAGAATCACCAAAAAATTCAAGTGTTTTAAAGGAATGACAGTGTACTGCACTGCTGCCCTGCACTGGTAAAACTGGTGTGTTTGGTTCAGAAACACTACTATAGTTTATATAAACAAACTGGCGTGTAGCCATTGGGGCAGCCATTCAAGCACAGGACACACAGTAGATAATAGATACATTTTGATAAATCCCACTGTATACTACAGAGCTTGTCTGCTGTGTATCCTGTGCCTTTCCTTTTTTCAGATTTGATTGACTGCCCCCTTGGTTATACACCAGCTTGTTTATATAAACTATAGTTGTACTTATCTATTATCTACTGTGTATCCTGTGCTTGAATGGCTGCCCCTTTGGTTATACAGCAGCTTGTTTATATAAACTATAGTAGTACTTATCTGTTATCTACTGTGTATCCTGTGCTTGAATGGCTGCCCCCTGGTTATACATCAGCTTGTTAACATAAACTATAGAAGTACCATCACACCAGTAGTACCAATGCAGAGCAATCAATACATTATATTTTCTTACTTTAATACACTTTCAGGTGTTAATGTTCCTTTAACTGTTACTCCGCAGATCAATGATCAGTATCAGTATTGCTAAATCCCAATCTCCTATTCTAAATAATAGTGCTAGTGCTAAGGCCAAATCAGATGGAGTACTGCCTATCCCCAATAATTTCTTGAGATATCCCCAATATTCTAAGATAAATTCCAAAGTTTTCCTTGGATTTGGATGTCTGAAGACATTATGAACTCTTTTGAGATATGTAGGTTATTTACTAAACGCTGAATGCAAAAATCCCCCCAAAAATTGTGATTTTTCCTTTATAAAATCAGACTTTTAAAAAATCATGAATTTTTCAGAATTTATTAAACCCAGAGGATGGAAAAGTCCAAATTAGAAAATCCGGCATATCAGACCTGTTGAGGTTGAATATAAGTCAATGGGAGAAGTCCCAATGATTTTTTTGATGTGCATTGGGTTTCCTGCAATACCCCAAAGTCTTCGGGCAAAAAAGCACAAGAGATTGGAGTGTACTGGTGAAAAACCTGGAAAAAAACTTTAAAATCTGATTTTTTTCCCCGCAAAACAAATTTTTGGGAAAATATAATAATAAATAAGCATAAAAGCCCCAAGCGCATTTGATAGGAGTTTGTAGCAGAAAATGCTGAGATAAAATCGGACTTTGATAAATAACCCCCTTAGTCCAGAAGAGTTCAACATAGTTTAATCCATTTAGTTAAAGTATTCCCTAAGGATCCAGTTTACAAAATCTAACCATCAAAGATATCTCAACAAATCACTTGGCACAGCCAAGACTTCATCTGCTAGTTTTGTTCCATTCAACTGGGTCAAATGTAATGGAATGGTTTGTGAAATGCTTCACAAACTATTTTACATTATTTTTCAAAAACATGAAATTCATGCTTCAAGTAGCTTTGGCAATCTGTAAAAAAAAATGTAAAAATGTAGTGCAGACTTGTGTTCAAGAAAACAAAAAAATATCCTATGATCAAAATCTCTCAACTTTACCTAAAAGTTATCTTTAGTTCATGACAAAAGAAAAATCTCTTTGAACTGTAATAGCGGTTATCTTGCCATGAATTGGCACTGCATGGTAAATATTATATTTTATAAGTTTATTTAGAGAGGTACATTTGCTTTTAAAAGACTATGCTCAGTGCTAAATATTCTTAAATCCATTAATGATGATATTTTTTACATGACAATTTAAGCTCAGGTTTAGGCATCCATAAAGATAAAACTCTGTGGCTCATATAATTTATGTTTTGCGCCCTTAAGTGGGTGATACACACTGTTCCAGAATCAGCTGGGAAAGTGGCACACAAAAAATAACAACAGAACAATACTGTGTGAGTCTTGTATTCAGTACTGAAGTCAAGGCAGCTGTTGGCATTATTGAATAATTACATCAATTAGAAAATATTGGATGACCATTTCACGTTGTGAGGAAGACAAAGGTGACTGTCTATAGAAACTAAAAATACAGTGTCTTCTTCAGAGAAAGAGAGAGCAGAAGACTGAGGCTGCAGTTTGCTCTATACAATAAATTGAAAGCTGGGGGGAATCAAATATAATTATTTTATATTGATATAAAAGGGTAACACTCAGAGGTTATTTATCAAAATCCAAATTTTTATCATGCTTTAAATATAAAAAAAATCCTACCAAACTAGAATCGACAATTTAAGATTAGAAATTTTCAGATTTGATGGTCAAAAAGTCTAAGTGAAATTAGCCGGAAACCCCAAAATGTTTGGATTATCCTTAGAAACCCATTGCAGAGCATAATATCTTCAGATTGAAAATAGGACCTCTGCCATTGAATTCTACATGACCTGGACAGGTTTAAGATGGAGTATTTTTTAGTTTCTGACTTTTTGCAGCCTCGGGGTATAATAAAAATTAGAGAAAATTCAAATTTTATAAAAAAATTAAGCATTCGGACTTAACTCCCTCAATGAGCAAAATGTTAAATTGGGGTTCATTTGGAGGACTAGGACTTTGCTCTTTTTTCAACCCAAGTAAATGATGTAACTACGATCCTACTGTGAGAATCCGTCCTGCTATGTGTACACCCAGCTTCATGTTAATATGGGTTTTATGTCATTGCCACTGGAGACATTATGTACATTTCTAACAATAAACACAGTTGCAGCACTTTATCTGTTTTTTGTTTTATAACAGTATAATATCTGCAAGCCAAGATTTTGTAGATAACAGAAACATGACTGATGCCACTCTGATTAGTGATGTGTCTCAGTTTTTTGTTCAAATGCATTAAAGTCAATGGGCGTTTTTTCTTATGGCAACTTTTTTTGTCTCCTCGATAATTTAGTCTTGGCGACTTTTTTCTCGGTCCGAATTTTTTCATGACGGATTTTTGCCGCTGTTTCACAAAAATATTTGCAGGTGGCAAAGTGCAGAATTTTGCCTCAGATCCATGCCTGGTGAAAAAATGCGCTCATCACTAGCTCTGGTACAATTTATATTGGCACAACCATAATTAGATTTGGCCTGCCTACTATGGAGAGTTGGGACGAGCAATGGAAAGTTTATGACTATGGCATGAGGCTTCATTTGCCAATACCTATTCTTTTGAGCTTTATTGCCATTGCCATTGATCTCCTTAAAATAAAATAAACATGTACCCAAGTCATGCCTTTAAATAACGATTCAAGCCTATCTAAAATTCAAGAGACTGAAGGCATTATTATAATTAACCCTCGATATTCGACTGTCGAAGTGAAATCCTTCAACTTCGAATATCGAAGTCGAAGGATTTAGCGCTATTCGTTCGATCAAACGATGGAACAAAAAATCGTTCAATTGAACGATTAAATCCATCGATCGAACGTTTTTTGTTCGACCAAAAAAAGATAGCTAAGTCTATGGGGACCTTCCCCATAGGCTAACATTGACTTCGGTAGCTTTTAGGTGGCAAACTAGGGGGTCGAAGTTTTTTCTTAAAGAGGTCGAATATTCTAACGATTTTTAGTTCAAATCGTTCGATTTGAAGTCGAAGGTCGAAGTAGCCCATTCGATAGTCGAAGTAGCCAAAAAAACATTCAAAATTCGAAGTTTTTTTTCTTCTATTCCTTCACTCGAACTAAGTAAATGGCCCCGGGGTATTGAGTTCAAAGATTTTTATTTTATTTTATTTTTTATTTATTTATTTGCATGTTTTACTTTACTCATATATATATAAAAGCCTACATACTGGCTAGTCCACTGACCTCATCGCCTTATATGGCAAATAGTCAAGGTTACTAGATTTTTAAAATAAAATCCAGGGACATGTGAGGCCAAGTGCACAATTTTCAAGCCACACCCACTTGTGGTCACACCCAAAGTTGCCACATCTACACTATATTACTGGTACATTTTTCTATTTATAAATTTTTCCACTGAAGCTGCAATATAATGCATTATGTCTATTACAACCAAGCCACAATGCCAAGGTGTTTTTTAGAGTGGCAATTTACAAATATATATCCCATTTGAACTGTCCATGTTAACAAACCAAATATCTAGTGGTACTAATGTAGCACCAGCTTCTTTCATTATTGATTCCAGATCATCCATTTGGATCAAATCCCTCCCAGCCCTCCCTTGTCTGTCTGGGCACTTTATTTGGAAGAAATTGGTATTATGGGAGCCCATGAAGAACTGTTGTATTGTATGTATTTGGTGAAATTTCTGCAATAAAACATGGAACACAAATGATAATTGTAGCCCTTTGAAGGTAAGATTGACAGTTATACCTAAAAAGTACAGAAATTCTTTAAAACAAGGTTTTCTTACTTTAGAATACATGGTGCCCCTCCTTTCAAGTGCTTAAAAAGTACAAATCATATCTTTTTAAGACCTCACAGTGGATAGCAGAGGTTCATGAATATTTAGGATATTTAATATTTTATTATGCAACTTGACATTAGGAAGAATCAGCTCGTCTGAGCTAGCGGCAACTGCTAAGTAAATTATTTTTCAACTTTTAAGTTTTGCACTGGACATGACCATTTCCTAATGAGCATGTTAAAAAGTCCAAATCTTAAGTTTCTTAGAAAGTTATCAACAGAAAATGTGAAGGACTGAAAAATGCAGAAATCGGTTCATTAAAATTGTTTTTATTTTTCATTAATCCAATTAGAAAAACACTATGAAAAATAGAAACATCTTTTAATTAAAAAGAAAGATTTATATTTTTCTTTTTTATATTTTAAAAATATAAGTGGATCATTGTTTTGTTTTCAAGAGTGGAGTCAGGGGCATGGGTTGAAAGCAAAATTTTTCCTTCCATCATTTGCTGCATGTCTTAGGTTTACAGCTAAGGAGGCATTCATTATACAAGAGTTCAACCGGGGTGGGTAATTTAATGGATTACTTTATTCACCCCCACAATTGCTTTGAAAAACCTGAGAGGAGGGATTCATGTTATCTCAAAATCTTTTAAATATAACTGTTATGCACTGATTTAACTTTTATTAAAATTTGTTTAAAAAAAACATAAAAATCACCCACAAGACCTAGGAAAATACAATGTTAAAAAATGTTTATACATTTTCTTCCAAGCACTTTCTAATTTTATGATGGAGCTGCTTTAATTCCTGCATCTGACACACAGACACACTTAGGAGGTTATTTACTAAAGTCCAGTCAGGCTTTTTTTTTTTTTTTTTTTAAACTCAAATTTTTCAGGATTTATTAAAGTTCGAGGCTGTATAAAGTTAGAATATGAAAATCCGCCATCTCAGACTGGCTGAGGTTATATAAAAGTCAGTGGGAGAGGTCCCTATCCATTTTGGAAGTTTCTGTGGGCTGTGTTGGAATTAGTCTGAAAATCCGACTATTTGGGCTTTTCGCTCAAAAATCCAAAACATATGGGCTTTTAGGGAAAAAGCCAGAATAAATCTTATGACTGGGGAAAAACCTCTGAAAAACAGCTTATGATTCGGGTTTTCGCTTGATTTTATCGAGTGTTCCACCAATCCGATTAAATTGTGCTTATTAATAATAAAAAATGTCCAATCAGGAAAATTCTGATTTTAGTAAATAACCCTCTTCATTTTCCATTGAAATTAAGCCTGTACCGAGGGCAGTCCCAAGGTTCAGAGTCTGGTACTTTCCATTATTGTAATCAATTTTATTATTTTTAATTATTTTATTTATTTTTTTTATAGTTCTTCGGATACTGATCTGTTTTTGGTGCTTTAGAAATGTTTTTTTCCAGCAACAGAAGAAACAGAAATAATGTCACCTTAACAGAATATGATTAGGCATGAGTGAAGTTTTTCATGTGAAATTGGTGAATCTAGTGCTTAAAATTTTGCCTTATGTTTTGCTTTTTCTTTAAAACAAACAGGGCAGTTTTGCTCATCACTAGAAATGAAGCAGTTGTCCTAGGTAAGTCATTAAAAAGGTGTATGGAGTATTCTCCTGGGTATTGAAGTGAAAGCTGTGCTGGTTATATCAAATTTAATTTGTTAAAAAAAATAATCAAAGTACAAGTTATGTGGGATATAGGTTTATTATAAACTTGCTTTAGAGAAAGTTATATTGCTTCAGATAAAGTGCATGCATTTAATCTAATATTTTCTAAAAGAATAATTTGTTCTGTTTTTTTTTCCCTATGATTTGTCTGTTTTGGAAACATGAATTTTTCTCATGCACAGTCAATTTAAAATCAAACAAACCTAAGTAAACATTAAGTACTTAGGTGTTAAAAAGACGATGACTTGTCTCACAGGCTGTAGGAAACACTGAATCCAAAAGCAAACTAACACAAATGTAATTTGTCATCTGAAAAGTAAGAGGTCTAGTTACACTGTAAGAAATTGGGTTTCTGATGGAAGAAGTAAGGTGTTGATGGGACAGTAGAGAAAATAAATGGTTTTTATTCTGTTGGTAAAGGTCTGTCTTTTAAGAACCATTTAAATACAAGTGGCGCCCAATGCAGGTCCGGACTGAGAATTAAAATAGGCCCTGGCATTTCAGGTAAACAGAGGCCCAATCAGCCCACACAGAGGCCCAAACAGCCCCCACTAAATACTGACTTTCTATGGCACTTTATAGCAGCCCCTCTGGCATTTGCCAGAACCCACAGATTGCCAGTCCAGGCCTGGCCCAATGTAACTGTAAATCTATTAAACATGAATAATATAGCATTTTAAATTACAGTGGGTTGAGCAATTTATTTTTATTATATTATAATTATATGCAGATCTTCTGTTTTAACAGCTTATTCCTATATAATCACATAGTAATGACATGGCAAAAAATTGGAGAACTGTGTAAACTGCAACCCCCTTCGTGGAAAGTAAATACATAGGAGTTACAACAATACAAAACAATATGTGGTTGATGTGACCATTCATTTAAACTCAATGACCAGTGTCGGATAGGACTTCAAAACATTTTAAAAGGTGTTCATATGATATTTGGCAAAGTATCTCCCCAATTTTAATCTTCATGCCAAAACTGTGTGAAAGTACTAGCAAATGTTTTAAGCATTAAATTAGTTGGGATCAAGTACAAGCTACTGTTTTATTATTACACAGAAAAAGGAAATATATTTTTTAAAATTTGTATTATTTGGATAAAATGGAGTCTATGGGACATGGCCTTCCAGTAATTCAGAGATTAAGGGGGTTATTTACTAAACTTTGAATTCTAAAAACCAAATTCATGTTTTTTAAGTATAAGATCCAAATTTCTTGTGAATTTTTTTTCCCGGAATTTATTAAACCCTTAGGATGGAAAAGTCTGAATCAGAAAATCCGGCAATAAGACATGTCGAGGTTGCATATAAGTCAATGGAACAAGTCCCAATGATTTTTTGATCTGCACAGGGATTTGAGCAATGATCATAAGGGTTTTTGGGCAAAAATCAGAAAAAATCGGAGTTTTCAGGCGGGAAATCTGAAAAACTTGTACGATTCATATATTTCACGATTCGGTTGGAGTTTTTTTCAGAAAATATTGAGATCAATTCAGACTTTTAAAAAATGGGCCTCCCTGATATAATTAATCCTTATTGGAAGCAAACCCAGCCTATTGGGTTTATTTAATGCTTATATCATTTTTCTAGTAAAATTAAGGTATAATGATCCAAATTATAGAAAGATCCTTTATCCAGAAATTTTGCTCATCACTAGTTAATAAGCAATGTATTCTGGTAATATGAACTAACTGTCAGCCAAATGGCGCAGGCTGTTAATTGAATGCTATTGTCATTACTTATTGAGGCCAAGGGCTGGAACCTAGAGTGATGGGGCTGGAACCTAGAGTGATGCCATGAGAAAATAAAAATATACTGTACAACTTAAGCTCAGTTTGCCAAAACAGACTCAAATTTGATTCCATATTAGAGGTTGTAGGAAACAGCAAATTTTTGTATGGATTTGCGGTGAAATTCTGCATGTTGCCATAGGTGAAATTTTTCAAAAAGATTGCAATGAAAGTTTTCACCATGTTTTGCCCATAGACCCAAATTCATTTAGTGCATAAAAGTTACCATGAAACAATGTCCATATACTGAAATGAGCTCTCTTGGCAGAAAAAATAACCATTGATTTCAAATCATTTTGCTAATTCTCATGAATTTTCCTGCAATTTTTTTAGCTAAAGGAAAATGCAACAGATTCCCTTATAAACCAGGTTTATTTTGCCTTAGGTTTATAGCAGGACATAAAAACTTGATCAATCCCAGAATGAAACATTGCTGGAGATTCTTTCTCAGCCCATTAGAAACTCTTAAAGACACAAGAGAAACATGATTTGGAGTTCTTTTGTCATAACCCTAAGGACATCTTGTTAGCTCTTGAGTAGAAGAGAGAACCATACAAATGAATGCGTAACAATTGTCTTTATGTCAAAATGTTCACCAATTCAAGACAATAATGACATCTTCCACATACAGCCAACTTAATGTCTTGCCTTTTTGGCATGACTAACAAGGATCTTTCAGTGTCACTAAGGGAATACAATGGCAACTCATGCATTTCAAGGAATAAAATGATGTTGACAGAAGATTTCTGTAAAAATGTTGTGAGGGTCATTGCTTATAGAATACAAAACTCATGCTGTTTGCTAAAGAGATGATTCACCATTCATTCTAGGAAATAAACCAGAAAATACGAAATATATTATGTAAAATATTTTTACTCATATATGCATTAATACCACATTTCTATAATGTATTTCTAAACTAAATGAAAGTTAATAAAACACAAGTTTAATGTAGAATAAATGTATCAAGATTCAAATATATTTGGTCATTTATCACCAAAAATCAGTAACAACCTCTTGCCAAATAACTAAAACAAATTGTGAATATCAAGTTTATCAGGCATACATATTACATATGTCTAAACTGTGATTATCCTGGAATTGAGTGCAGAAAGCCTAAGCAGAGATGTGTTTTGCATATGGCAAACCCATGTGCCTAGGCCATTGCCTATATGGTGCTTAACAGCTGGAAGAGATTTTTTGTTGTTGTTTACACAAATTATTATATACAGGTATGGGACCTGTTATCCAGAATGCTCGGGACCGGGAGTTTTCCGGATAACAGATCTTTCCGTAATTTGGGTCTTCATGCCTCCAGTCTACTAGAAATTAATTTAAACATTAAATAAACCTAATAAGCTGGTTTTGCTTCCAATAAAGATTTATTATATCTTAGTTGGGATCAAGTACAAGCTACTGTTTTATTATTACAGAGAAAAAGGAAATCATTTTTTTAAAATTTGGATTATTTGGATAAAATGGAGTCTATGGGAGAAAGCCATTCCGTAATTCGGAGCTTTCTGGATATCGGGTTTCCGGTTAAGGGATCCTATACCTGTACTTTTAAATATTAATACAATTTTCAAAGACTCATTTTATGTAACCATCATATTCTAAAACATATTTTATCAAATCATTTATCAATATATTATAAGCGATCGTGTAATCATCTTGTTCACTGATACTTGTTTTTAATGTTACGTTGTACTGTTTTTTTATATATATTTTTGTAATTGGGCACGTGTTTAAATTTTGCTGTGGATTTGCTATGTGATGTCATTTTTCCCATTCTCCTCCCCCACCCTTTTGATTGGTGGTTCAGCCTTTAAATAGTGACCCATGTTTGTAAGTGCTCAAGCCTATGATTAAGGGGCCGATTCACTAACTTCGAGTGAAGGATTCGAAGTAAAAAAACTTAGAATTTCGAGTTTTTTTTGTGCTCCTCGACTATCGAATTGGCGTAAATTCACCTGAGTAGAATGAGTCGAATAGATCGAGCGCAAAAACGCTGCGACTATTCACCATTCGATAGTCGAAGTACTGGATCGAGCGCAAAAACGCTGCAACTATTCGCCCATTCGATAGTCGAAGTACTGTCTCTTTTAAAAATACTTCGACTGCCTACTTCGCCACCTAAAACCTACCAAATTGCTTTAAAAGCCTATGGGAAAGTCCCATAGGCTTGTTTTCCAAGTTTTTGATCGAATGAAAAGGCATTCGTTCAAATGAAAATCCTTCGAGCGAATTCGACTATTCGCCAGCGCGTACATTTGCCCGAATAGCCTATTCGATTCTATTCGATTCTATTCCCCAGTCGAATTTCGAGGGATTTACCCCCTCGAAATTCGACCCTTGATGAATTTGCCCCTAGGTGTCCCAGTGATACGAAACGAGTCAGGCAAGAGATGATTATATAAATAAAGCATTTATTTTTTTATCCATAAACTGATCAATACGTGTGTAACCAGTGTGCCTTGCACCAACATTTTTTGCTTCAATATACAGATTATCCGCTTTTCTGAGCTGAGGGCCTGGGGCTGGAGCACCTGGGCCACGTCTCTTTTTACTAAGCTGAATTTGCTTTATGCTTAACCTGTTTGTGTTCACAAATTATTGTCCCAACCACCAGCAAAGACTTGTAGCAATGTGCCTAAAGGAGCAGCACTAGTAGCACCCTGGAAATCAAACTCCCAGTATGAAGCAAAGTGGCTGCAAATATCTCATCATGTGCCAAACATGTCCAGCTATTTGGTGGGGTACTCTAGAGTGTTACGTTTTTTTAGTAGAAGCCGAAGCCCCTGGCTTCTTAGACCACTTGCAGGTAGAGTATGTTGTACCAGTTCTGTCCAAACAAATACTGTTGAAGGGATAGATACGTTTACTTCATGCCTACTGCCCTCTTACATAGAAAAAGAATTCAATGAGTTTGTTCAGTTCAAGATTTAGAAAGATAACTCAGCAGGAGAATCGTAAGGTGGGACACCGGGAAAAAACCCAGTGGGCCCCTGTCCTCATGGCCCCCGCCGGCCCAGACCTGCTGCCCCAGAAAAGAAAGTTAGTTGCGTGGCACGTCTTCTATTCATCACATCTTTTGCTCACGTTCGTGGAGGCAGGCAGGGGGCTGGAGTTCAGGAGTGGGCCCCAGGGACTGCCGGAGGCGGGGGCAATGACAACAGCCCTGGTGGGCCCTGTGCCCCCCAGTCCGACCGTGGGTTTAAAAGTAGAGGTAAAGGTAGAGCCTCAATATTTATTACAAACATCAAGAACAATTAATTAATCATATGCAAATCGTGGGTAGTTTAGCAGGCCCTCTGTAGGTATAAGTAGGTACTAAATGAAGTTGCTGAACTGTACCCTGAATGTTTTGCAACATTCCTTTTGAACTTATCATACTGTATAGTTACATTAGTGAATGTGAGGCACATATAAACAAGAGAAGCAATGGAACATATGAATAAAAGAAGCAGCGCACCAGTTCTGTATCCTAGCAACCCATAAGCAGTTCATTGTTGCTGGGCTAGTGCATAAGAGCAGACAGAATAATTCAACTATTAAACCTATGATTTTGGTTATCCAAACTTGTTACTTTTCATAAATAGTAATATAAATGTATTTTAGCCAAAGGTGAAAAATAAGGAATGGCATCAATGCTTTTATACTAATCACAAGGGGGTTAAGGCTTAAATTACAAATTACTTTTATCTCTAGGAGAATCCATATGTTTTCCCTTTGCGCTCATTGGTATGCACGTCATATTTTTTATTTTGTTTCGTTTCACATCAACCGTCGGCTTTTCACAGAATGAAACTTTTTTTTATCTCACTTTTCCATTTTCCCATAAGGAACCAGCTGCAAGTTTAAAGATATACCTGAGGAATAGTGAGGCTTTTTACTTTCACTCTATCTTTGCTTTTAAATCTGCACAGTGAGGAGATTGCTGAACTCAATCTAGAAGGAAATTAGAATAAGAATAAACCAGATCTTCAGTACAAATGAAACAAAAATTCATCAAAAATAATAACACTGACAAAGTGCTTTATATGTTTCCAAAGTTATAATAGTCTTTGGAAAACCAAGATGTGCAAAGAGCTGTTTGTTCATAGTTTCTCCTTAAAAGACAGTACAAAGGACAAAAAAATATATTGGGGGTTCATACATGCTTGCATTTAACACTCAAACTGCAACTGAAGTATTAGGCAGGGAAGCTACATAGTAGCTATGTTTCCAGGTTTAAATGGCATGTAAAGTAGAATAAGGCTAAAAATGCTGTATTTTGTATACTAAACATAAACATAAACTTTCTGCACCACAAGCCTAATCAAACATATGATTTATGCTTTCAAAGTTGGCCACAGGGGGTCACCATCTTGTAACTTTGTTATACATCTTTGCAAGACTAAGACTGTGCACATGCTCAGTGTGGTCTGGGCTGCTTAGGGATCGTCATAAACAAAGCTGCTTGAGTTCTGCGTGGCTGGGAAGTAAGGCGGGGGCTCCCCCTGCTGTTCATAAGTATGATTGTTTCCCTGCTCAGCAGTTAGGGACCATCTGACAATTCCTATCCACAGCAGTAACTGAAGGGAGAATTTCACTGCATACAGTCAGGTTTCTTATAAAAACTGTATGCATTTTTTAATAAAAGTATATTGGAGATTGGTTTCTTTTTCATTAAAGAAAGTAAAAATGGGATTTTTATCTTTCCCGATGTGCAACTAAGTCCACCAGATGGCTAGAGAAGGAAAAAATATAGACTAGTAGATGATACCAGTGGCAGAACTACCGGGGGAGCAGGGGGTGCGAGCGGGCCAGGGCCCGCACCCCCTCAGGGGCCAAATGTGGCTGTACAGAGGGGGGCGAAGCCCGGCTGTGCATCACGCACCAGGGCCCGCCCCCTCTAGGATCGCTACTGGATGATACCAACCCTCCCAGTATGGTTATTACTTCCCTCTAGATAAATTACAATAGCGTGCCTCAATAGAGAAGTTTGCCTTCAACGAAGTTGCTCCAGCACTGTAGTATTTCACCAACCAATTCAATAGGATATTCCAATGAGAATTCTTTTTCGTTTTTTTTTCTTTTTTTTCTTTTTACACTTAGTAACTTTTTTTACTTGGTGTCATGAGGTTGCCATCAAAAGCATTAGATCAGTGTTAACTGCTATAGATAGAGAGATGCCATCCATTGTTTGATAATAGTACATTGTAATCAAACAAATGCAATTTCAGAGTAATGCATGAATGTAAGATAATTATTGGCATAGCGCTAGTAGAGATGATTCGAAGATGAGAATACTTAGGGATGGTTTAAGCCCTAATTTGTTGGTGGTACAATGTCTGCAGTTCTGTCTTCAAACTACTTTAGCCACAGTATAAGATGGACAGCTAAGTGCCCCTACAGGTGTATATAACTTCATCTATGAGGGGCTTTTTTCCATCCTTGAAGGAGAAAGGTCTGAGTTGAAGTTCTCCATTGGCTTCCTGGCTGGTACCCCAATCTTGGTGACTGCAACCACAAAAATATTTCCTTACACTAAGAACAAAGTAGTGTGATGTGGTGGGTGTCAGTTAGCCTTTCTTGTCTATGTAGGGGACTGGTAAATTAGTCTCCCAGGGGGGACCTGTTCAGGCCTGGACTGGCAGAACTGTGGGTTCTGGCAAATGCCAGAGGGGCTGCTATAAAGTGCCATAGAAAGTCATTATTTAGTGGGCTGGTGGGGTCTGTTTGGGCCTCTGTGTAGGCTGATTGGCAAGCAAACCTTTAATCTTTGTACCTGAAATGTCAGGGCCTATTTTGACTCTCAGTCCAGCCCTGGACTTGTTCCTATTCTTGCTTAAAGCTATGCACCTTTGTGTTTACAATAGTGACCAGTAGATAGCACTGTGCTAAAGTATAAAGTCCTGGGCAGCCATGTGCTCAGGGTCCATTGTGTGCTAGCTCTGGCCTGAGCAGACAGGCAGAGCTCAAGTGGAACCTAGACAGGTCAGGTCTAGTAAGGATAGGCTACTCATCTTAAGAGGTCACTCTAGGAGTGACAGATAGACAAACTATTTAGCTCATCAGCTTGAGGCTCCTCTGAGGATTATGATCCCGGGTACCAATTGCCCAGAAGTAGGGACTAAGTGTAAAGACCTAGGGATGTGAGTTTCCCCTCAGGTTCCACTTAGGAAAAAGGCTGAAATCTGGGTGTACCCCAAGCGGCTGTTGTGTACATTGTCCCCATCCCTGTGGGGGACAGCTACTGACCAAAAGGTGCTGTGAGTATATGCCTATCCACTGTTGATATATGATCCTGCTTGCTCTGTATGTACACTCCATTGAGGATTGTTATTGCTCAATAAATATGTTCTTTGGTTAAGTTATAAGAACCACTGGCACCCAATTATTGCACCCTGCATAAAGTTACAGTCACACTACACCCTGCCTCCACACCGTTTGTGAGGGCTTACTCCCTAAGAATTAAGGTCTCATCCGGAGCATAGTATTGGAGTGGAGCTTATAGAATGGTGCACTCAATGTACTATAGCAGTACATCTACAAGGCAGTTGTGGTGGGAAAAGAAACAGCAGGGCAAGATAGTCGGTTGCCTGAAATTTTTTTGCTTGCCTCTGCCTGGCTAATCTTTAGCCCATGGCCAAATATGTTTTTCAAACAGAATATTTTCTTTTAAATTTAGATATTTATGAAAGTCAGTGTTTCCAGACTACAAATAGTTTTGTCATTGAACTATAACACTTCTTCAAACAAAAGCACCGCTCAATTCTGTTCATTTGCCTTCATTTTTGGCTATAATAAAATGCTTTATGCAGCCCAAATCCTCTCCTCTATACTTATTGCCCAGTAGCCAGAGACTGGTGTAAGATATATTTTAGGTTCAGCTCACTTTACAATGTTGTGTAAAGTTCAAAGAAAGAACCTCTGCTTCTAACTGATAGGACTAATAGTTTTGACTGGAATTGCATTACTGTATGTTTATTTGCAGGGTAAATATAATGCCTAGCCTTTAATTGTAATTATGAAATATTTAAGTGTTTAATGTTTTTAAAAAAGATAAAAATGAATCTTGTGATCTTTAAGAAAGAAAAATGCAGGGATTCTTATGATCAATAACATAGCATTGTGAAGCCACGATCAATTCTTTTTCTTATATCGTTGAAAACAAATGAAGAAAACATGCCAGAAGCTTCTGTTTTTTAAGATATATTATTTCCACTTGATTAGCTCAGAAATGTTCAATTTAAAAAGCAGAGGGAAGCTGGATTTTTGGACAGCACTGCAGAGGCAATATATTGCACTCCAATAATCACCACACTCTGTTAAATGTCTGATAATGAATTACAGCGTGAAGTACTGCTGGTAACTGGTTGCTGTAACACTCCATAATAAAGTGCTGTGTCACTAGCCACCGAGCTTGGGGAGATAGAATGGTTGCACAAATGTTTATCAAACAGTATTCTAACTCTTTCCTTTTCTATTTTATTATATTCCTCTTGGGCTGCAGGAACGTTACATTTCATTTACGTTCCTTCTGTTAATTTTCAAGTTATTTTAAAGCCTCAGTACCAGATCCTACCCTATTCGATAGATTTAATGGCAGCCTGTTAAATAGAAATTTTGCCGTCTGGGTTTTAGGCTCCAGAATAAGTGTTGAATAGGGATCTAATTAATCCAAAAAATGCTGGGGCAAAATTAGATTGAAGGGGATATAAACCTTTATTAAAGCGTAGGCATTCCAAACTTGCAGTCAAATATTAAAATGGTGCTTTTTATAACTAGAAATGTTTTCAGTGGTTATTTATGGAACCAAGAAGAGAGAATTAAGTTAGGGGAGGTTTGGGCTGCTGGCCCTGGAAGACCTGGAGAAAATATTATTGTAAAGTTTTGATTTGAGGGTCCATCTCTATGGTTGGTCATCATGCCTTAAAGGAGAAGGAAAGGTTAAAACTATGTCAGCTTTATCAGAAAGGTTTATGTAATTACACCAAGTTACACTCACTGTGCAGCTGTTCTGTGACCAAAAACTATGTCAAAAATGGACGCCGGCATCAAAAACGAGACGCCTGCGACGTTTCATTAATTTTTCGCCATTTTGCGAATTTCACTGGAAATTCGATAATTTTTTACTAATTTTTCACTAATTCTAGAGAATGGGCATTAATGTAGGTGTGCTGTGGGTGGTCTCTGATAACTCAGTGTTGCAAACTGCCAAAGGAACCAAACATCTAAAGCAGAGCGGAACTACTGCACATACTGTATGGCAAGCAAACCTTTAATCTCACATTTTCTAATGTATTAAGGTGTTTTAAAGCCTTTTCTTCTACAAATCATGAGCCTTCATCTGTATAAAAATGAATCGTTGGACAAACAAATAAAATAATCGATTGTCTCTTCTCCTCAACATACTAAACTACTTTTGCATTGTAATTGCAAATAGTCTACAATTCAATATGACTGTGAAGATTTTTATTCATTCAGGTCATGGTACATCTAATATAAGTTATTCAAAAAACAACTGGAATTAAGTAATTATTGAAGACGTTTCACTACTCATCCGAGCAGCTTCTTCAATTCAACTGACTGGTGTGGGAAGTTGACATATAGGGGCCGATTCACTAACTTCGAGTGAAGGATTCGAAGTAAAAAAAATTCGAATTTCGAAGTGTTTTTTGGGCTACTTCGACCATCGAATGGGCTACTTCGACCTTCGACTACGACTTTGAATCGAAGAAGGACTAAAAATTGTTCGACTAATCGACCATTCGATAGTCAAAGTACTGTCTCTTTAAGAAAAAACTTTGACCCCCTAGTTCGCCATCTAAAAGCTACCAAACTCAATGTTAGCCTATGGGGAAGGTCCCCATAGGCTTTCCTAAGTTTTTTTGATCGAATGATATTCCTTCGATTGAAATCCTTCCAATCGTTTGATTCAAAGGATTTAATCGTTTGATCGAAGGAATAATCCTTTGATCGTTCGATTGAACTATCTGCGCTTTAATTCCCAGTCGAATATCGAGGGTTAATTAACCCTCCATATTCGACCCTTGATGAATCGGCCCCATAGACTCTTCGACTAATCCAATTACAACGGCACATTGTAAGTCTACAATTCAGGTAAGCTACCATCCACATTTGTTGAAGTCTTCTCCCAGTCTGGCCAATTCTGCAATTAAAAAAAAAAAATAAAATATATATATATATATATATATATATATATATATATATATATATATACTTAATTATAAATTATATTATTTATTGATAATAATACAATTTAAACGATGAAAATTTAGTAGCCTTATAGAAGTTTACAACATACCCTACAGCACAGTTTTTTAAGGTTAAGGTAACTAAGTTGGAAGCTACAACATGCAGATGACCTCTACCCAAAAAAAATAAATAAATGTTGTGCCCAATATGGCAAGTAAACTATTTGGCACCTACTCTGTTGTTTTTCTATATCTCCCAACAACAAAATGTATCATTTGTTATTATTATGAACCTAAATAGGTACATAAACTCCCCCCCCATCCCCATCTAATTTGTCTACACAACATAATGTGAAACAGAATATTTTGTTTACAAGCTATAGTTCTTTAAAAAGGAAAATCTGATTTAGATGATGATGATTTGGAAGCTCTGCAATCTGGTCTCCAGACTCAGGATATCTGGATCGCTTTCAGGGAAACCAGACCTAAAACAGTATAATCATTTAAAGAGGCTCATTAGCAATTTAACACACGTGATAAACATGATCCATGAGCTGGTTTCTATTTTTTGACAGCATATTCAGAGCCATCTGTCGCTATTTAAGGAAACAGTCAGCTGCAAACATTTACAATAAGAAGCACAACAAATAAATGAGCAATGGACCTAGGTAATTATATCCTAAATGATAAGATGACTCTTTAGTACTGCTGAGCTGTCAGGACACAAGAATAAAGGAGGAAGATGCAGCTCACCTGTTGATCTTACTAATCATGGTGTAAGAAGGCCAAAAGGTCAGACTATTGGCCATTGTTACGGCCTATATGGGCCAGTGCAGACTGAGATCCAAAATAACAAAATCAAGTGTACAGCCCAAAAGATCTGCTCATCTTTTAATAAAGTTTTCCCCAACCAGTGGCATGTCTCCGACCCCTTGGATTTGCTCCCATTGGCCTCAAAGCAGGTTCTTCTTTTTGAATTCCCGGCTTGAAGACAAGCTCTAGTTGGACATACACCATGGGGCCCATTTACTTAGCTTGAGTGAAGGAATAGAATAAAAAAACAACTTTGAATTTCGAATGTTTTTTTTTGGCTACTTCGACCATCGAATGATTCGAAGGATTTCATTGTTCGATCGAACGATTTTTCGTTTGATTGTTCAATCAAACTATTTGCGGTAAATCCTTCGACTTCGATATTCGAAGTCAAAGGATTTCCATTCGGCAGTCGAATATCGAGGGTTAATTAACCCTCGATATTCAACCATAAGTAATTTTGCCCCCATGTGTACTATCAAACAGAACCTCCTGTAGGCTGCAAATCCACATAGGTGCTATCAATAGGCAATAGCCAAATAGCCAAATATGCAGAACAGTTTTGGGTAAGTCAGAGCAGCAGTGCCCAACCTTTTTTGGCCCAAGGCCAAGTGTTTTGCAAGGACTGGGAGGGGGGGTCAACTGTGTCCAATTCGGGTGCGCCTGTGTCCAATTCAGGGCACCCGCGTCCAATTCGGGACAACCATGTCCAATTCAGTGCACCACATTAAATGAGGGCTCGGTGGCCCAGTTCAGGAATGTCCACGGCCCGGTACTAGGCCACGGCCCGGCGGTTGGGGACCCCTGAGTCAGAGGTTATAGGGGTTTTGCTTACATTTCCAATCCACCTACAATATGTGGGCAAACTTGATCCATTTGTTCAGCAGCTGGATTAGAACTACTGTATATTGTCATATTTCCAGTCAGGTTCTTTGATTCCACCCTTTTTTAGACGACGCTGAATTTATTAGATATATTAGTACTGAAATCGTGTCTGATGCCTTCACATCTCAGCAATCTGTTATTCATTAGTCATCTGAAGCCCTCTCTTATAATAAAATAAGCACTTTAGATAGTCAAAGACAACAATAAGAATACAATAACATTCATATACTGTATGTTCAAGAAATCAAGCAGATATTGCATACTTATTTAGCTATGCATTTATATGTGATAACCTGTGCATTTTTACTGGTCACTGTAAATCAGTTTAACCCAAGAGGGCTGGTAAAATCCCTCCCTATACAAAAACAAAGTTTTGTTGGTCTGGGAAGTGGGGATTCTTGTTGTGTGGTTGCTGCATGTGTAGCTCCTGGCTTGGGGCATCTTCTGACACTGGGGAGCACCCTGGCTGCGGCATGGCACCCCACCTTGGCACCTCCCTGGAATCTACCTTAACTACGACAGGAAGACTCCCTCTAACAGTTTGGATTCCCTTACCTCTGAGAATGAGTGCTTATTGGTGGAACTCGGCAAGTTAACATTATTATTATGCTATGGAGTTACCCAAAGGAATCATGTGCCCTTATTTGTGGAGTTACCTAGAGCAACAGTGTATGCTGGACTGTGCTTTTTTCTGTGGATTGACGTCAAAAGAGACTCTGCCCTGTTACCTGTATAGAAAGAACTGTGCCTTGGACTGAATAAGGAGAAACTAAAACACAAGCTAAAATATAAATAAGCCGGCCAGTATCTGAATACTTACAGAACACGTTTTTGTGACTCATACAAGATTTAGAAATGATCTTAAATTTCCAAGTTCTCTCTCTCTGTATCATTAAATTATAATCAGCCCATTCTTTACACTGGTTTCACTGTTTTTCATCTTAAAGATTGCCTACAGGTAAGTCTTTATAATTGCTATTTTCCCTAACAAAAACAGCAATTTTATTCTTCCTGTTACGAACTGGATAAATTAATTTGACCAAGCAACATGCATTTTTAATGCAAGTAAGAGGCCAGCTAATGCTCTTTTTTTTTTATCTGTACCGCAACTGTTCAATTAAAAATAATCTTATGGTATGTTGGAAACAGAAATTATAACAAAATAGGCAAATTTAGACACATTAGATCTTATTGTAAATTGAGAAGAATTAATTATTGAAACAGCTTTGAGCCGAATAGCACACTTTATTAGGCACAATATTGCAGTAGCAGTAAGAAGTGAGAAAAGAAAGCTTGGTCATTAATTTTAATGGACCACATATCTTATTTTCTAGGGAATTAGATGATACCAGCAAAACTTAGTAACTGAAGTCATCCCACTTGCAAAATCTTTACTAAATGAGAGTAAATGCTCTTGCACCACTTCTTTTCCATGCCACTGGGGTATATTTATCAAAGAGGGAAGTTGGAGATGGCCACACGATGGTTAGTCCACTAGAGTGAAATTCAGGCACATTCCATTCATTCGATTGGATTTTTGAAGGCATATTTATCAAAGGTTGAATTTCCACTTTCACCCATTGATAAATAATATTTTAAAAATGCCATAGAAATGAATGGAGAGTGGCAGAATTTAAATATAGCAGACTGTAGCCATCTCTACCTTCACTCTTTGATAAATATACCCCATTATGTATTACCCAGCTACTGTATAAGACTGTGGATAGTCCATGTTGTATTGAAGTGGATTGCTTCTCATTCTCTGTCTTCTGCTATGCTAGGATAGAAAATCACTATGCTCCAGCTTTTGGTTGCTTGGCAACAATTACATACATGCAACATGCAAAGTTTAGAGGGTTATAACTGTATTTCCAAATATCAACTGAAGAGATCCTTAAATATTATTGGCCTAATGGGGCAGTAAACACATAACATATGCATTAATGCTGAGCCTTCCCAATGTATGAGATATATTGCCCATAATCATCTAGTTGTTTGTTTCCCTTAAATAAACAAATGTATGGCCTTTTCACCCCACTATGCAGTAAAGTGCCTCCACAAGTTACCAGGTGCGTCAAGTCAAACAGGGAATTTGGCACTTCTAGTGCAGAGAAGACAATTGCGCTCTCTGCACTAGTATCCTGGGCCCCCTCTGGTGGTGAGTGCGAGGGAATGGCAGCAAGAAAGTACTGTACAAGGGTCAGAATAGTCCCTGCCATTGTGCATGATTTTCATCCACCCTACTATATAATAGCACTATGGAAACCATTTAGCTCATTGAATGGTTACACACATATAGATATAGAGAGACATTGGAGTAACAATCCCCATGTTACTGCTCCAGGGGTACCAAATCTCACCCTTACTTGCCTTAAGTCTGGTCCCCCTTAAGGTTACAAATTATGGAAACACCCTAAATTTCACCAGGGCACAAATGAGCACTCGCCTCAAATATCACCCTACCTGGCCTTTAGAATGAGCCCCCTTAGCTCATAACAAGGTAACATATACTGTATCAATAGAATATACACAGAAACATTGAGATTTAGTTCCAGGGGTACCCAGGGCACATATGAGCAATCACCCCAAATTTCCCTCTAATTGTCCCTTAGTCTGGGCTTTCTTAGCTCATAACAAGGTTACAGATATATAGAAACACAGATATATAGTTTCATGGGTACCCAGGGCACAAATAAACACTCACCCCAAATCTCACCCTAACTGGCCTTCAGGCTGGGCCCCCTTAGCTCATAAAGGGTAAAATATAAGCACAAAGGTGCCATATAAATGTAGAAAACTCATCAGGGTGAAGCAGCGGCACAGCCTCTCAATCAATCCGTATGGAAGTGATAAAGGTATAGGGCACTCTGGAAACCACTTGCAAATCAGATCAGAAGAATCAGTTTAAAAAGGAAAAAATCTTTATTTAGACAACCATGTCAAGCTTTACACATTCCGTGTCCATCTGACACTTAGTCATAAGCTTAATCATAAATCTCACCCTAACTGGCCATCAGACTGGGCCCCTTAGCTCATAACAAGATTACAGATATATAGAAACATTGGGGTAACAGTCACCCTGCTACAGTTCCAGGGGTACCCAGGGCACAAATAAGCACTCATCCCAAATATCCCCCTAACTGGCCTTCAGGCTGAGCCCCCTTAGCTCATAACAAGGTTACAGATATATAGAAACATTGGGGTAACAGTCACCCTGCTATAGTTCTAGGTGTACCCAGGGTACAAATAAACACTCACCCCAAATCTCACCCTAACTGGCCTTCCGACTGGGCCCCCTTAGCTCATAACAGGGTTACAGATATATAGAAACATTGGGGTAAAAGTCACCCTGCTATAGTTCCAGGGGTACCCAGTGCACAAATAAGCACTCACCCCAAATCTCCCCCTAACTGGCCTTCAGACTGAGCCCCCTTAGCTCATAACAAGGTTACAGATATATAGAAACATTGGGGTAACAGTCACCCTGCTATAGTTCCAGGGGTACCCACGTTTTTAGATAGAGAGGCATGTGCTGTTTATATCAATAATGGTTTTTGCTAAGTATTTATGTTTTTTTTTCCACTGAGATAGTATATTGAGGATACCTTGTGCTCATCTTAAAAAAAAAATGAGGTGTTTTTCGGATCTTATAGTCAGCCATTCATTGCTTTTACAGAGTTTGTTCATGGAGTTATTCTCTTTCTCTAGAGCTATGTATTGAGTTAATTAAAATCTTATAATCCTTCTAAATCCATAGCTCTGAAAGGTCAAGGCAACCTTATTAAGCAAGTAGTGACTCTTATGTCAATCATAAGATCTATAATTATATATATATATATATATATATATATATATATATTTTTTTTTTTTTTTTTTTTTTCAATAAATAGTTTTATTTTTAACTGAAATAGATGCACCACTTTTTCTTCCCAATGTAGAAAAAACTACTATCAACCTTAGTAGTATTTTAACCTTATATGTTAAAAATGTTGACATTTATTAACCCAAATATTAAATGCTTTGTTAAATAATTGAAGCTGAAAACTATTTTCCAGTAGCCCAGCAACAGGCGCCATCACGGCCAGTTATTGCCATTTACCCAACCTTTACTGATCAGCTGAATCAGGCCTGGAATAGTTGTGAATGCTTCTAGGGAATATGGCTTTGGAAATGCCATTGTGAGGTGATGACATGGGGGGGGCAGGGGCTGAAGGGGTCCACAATGGTGAGGACATTATTAGGGCAAAGATACATGTAGCTGTGTGCTGTTGTTTCCCAGTGAAACCTTCTTTTTGAGGTCCCCCTGAAATGATATCTTCTCAGTTTTCAGGTTTTGTAATTTGACAAATGATCTTCCAATACGGTACCTCACTTGGCTGGACAGATTTCAAGGCTTGACTTGTCATGTTATCAGACTTCAGTTCCTTCTATTTCTTGTTGGCTCAGTTGCTTGGACAGACATCCTTGGTAACGACTCGGCTTTCTCCTGTTAATTGTGAGTTCTCTGATCTTGATTGATTGTTGTTGTGGCCTAGTTTAATATTAAGCACTGGCGTTACTCCTGTTAAAAGACTGTGTTATTTGCTGAACTGCAACACTCAACCTGCTAACAGCTTGCGTGGGACAGTATGTCATGCTACAGTACTCCTGCTAAAAGACTGTGTTATAATCCTTGCTGTACTGCAACACTAATCCTGCTAACATTTTATATTTCTGCAACACTATTCCTGCTAAAAGACTGTGTTATAATCCTTGGCACACTTTGTATTTCTGCAACACTATTCCTGCTTAAAGGACTATGCTAACAACCCTTGCAACACTGTGTATCCTGCAACACTATTCTGGCTAAAGACTGTGCTAATACCCTTTGCTGACTTGTGTTAACCTGCAAGCCAATCCTACTATAGACTGAATTATTGTTCTTGGCTTGGGTTGGTCATGCTTGCATTCTCTGCAAGAGATGGAGCTGTTACTTCTGCAGACTTGTCTACATCAGTCTTTCCATCTGGTCTGCTCTGTGTGCCCCCAGTGGTAACCACTCACTTACCTTTGTCTGGTCAGCCATTCCCAGCTGGATTGGTCAGTCCTCCTCTCATCTTCGTTCTATGCATACTTACCTCCGAAAGGGACCTATACATCAAGTACCTGTGGAAAGAAGTTATCATTAAGATCACGCTTTTCTATTGAGAATACTACCTGCCTACAGGTGTACTTTTCTGGGTCTTCCACTGTTCTCTTCAGATGTCCCAAGGACTCTTCTCTCTTCGTGTGAACACCTAGAAACCAGAGGTTTGTCATTATAAGGTACTTACACTGCTGCCACATACAACGCTGTTTTGGCACCTCTCCCTGGAAGGTTTAACATTCCAGAGGATATATAGTGAAGCAAGATCCTACTGGTGAAATGTCTTCAAGAAAAACACAGCAGGTCCCATTGATTTGACTTATTGCTATAGATATACCATGACCTGGATGAAGGAGAACTTTCACAAACATTTAGCAGAAGGATTGTATATGCTTTTCTTTGTTTAACAAGCAGCCATGCTAAGAATTTTATTTGTGGTTGAACAGGATCCCTTTTAGGAGAGAGCAGGAGGATTCTGGTAGTAGAGTTTAAGACTGATTGGAGGGGAGAGAGATATGAGTCTAAAAGACTGGTTAGTAGGAGATTGCAGTAATCTAAATGGGATAGGATGAGGCCATGGATTAGTGTTTTGGATGTTGTTTCTGAAAGAAATGGGTGTATCTTGGCTAAACTGAGGTGGAAGAAGCAACAGGTTTTGCTGGTAGTATTAATATAGTTAGAGAAGGAGAGAGACTGGTCAAAGATGATCCCCAAAGATCATGCAATCACTAGTAATGGTGAAAGGAAGAGATGAGCTGATTTTGGTGGAAAGACCATGAACTCAGTTTTGGCCAAGTTGAGCTTAAGGTGGCATTGGTTCATCCAGGAGGAGTTAGCTTTGTATTTACATTTTATCACCAGTGAAAAATATTTCAATTGGCAGTAAATTGCAGTATTTTATTGATTTTTTTTAAGTTGCTCGAGTTTCCCATGGACTTGCTTTGTCTCTATTTTAACCTTTCATAATTCTATTTTATTCAGGCATATCTGAAATCTTTAGACAGAAAACATGACTGGTTCCTTACTAAAGTGCTCCAAATTACTAATTCATATTTAAATTTAGATGGATGAACAAATACAGATGGAGCATTGTCTATACCAAATGATTTATTGATACTGAATACTAGAAGTTAATTTTTTTAAGCCAAATTCTTATTAAGTTTAATTTATTATTATTATTGTTATTATTATTATTATTATTATTATTATTATTATTATTATTACTAATAATAATAATAATAATAATAAAATCCTTATTCAGTTTACAACTATTAACTGTAAGTATCCAAAGAAAGCATTTGAGATAGGCAGTGCTCCATCTGTACTTGCTCATCCTTTCTTTGTGTCAGTTTAGAGGGCTTCTACAAGTGTTGTGTGTTTGGGGGTGGGGGAATAGTTTAGGTTTGAGAAAGCATGATTTCTAACTAATTTATGACCAAAGGTTCACAGGGAAGTAGGTTGGCCATTCTTTAAATGTGGTATGTCCACAACTTAATTTACCTTACCATACTCTAAAGCCAACCCTGAATTTATATAAAAAAATATTTGTTTCTTCTTTTTTTAAAAGTTAAATCAAATTAAACTGTACTAGAGAAAAAATAGTAACTAAAGAAAAATTTAGCTTTCTGTTCTAGTATTCAGAGTACTTTAGGTCTTAGAGAATCTACAATAATTTGTTTGTCACGTTGCAGAATCCTGCAGATAAAGAAGTTACTGGTAATTTTCAGTCATATTCATTCTGAACAGTTTCGTTTTGTATTGTTATTGTATTGTTACTGTTTAGAACTCTTTTATACTGATGGCTTTACACTTCATGAGGTGAATATAAATGCCAGAAACAAAGGGGCCGATTCACGAATTTCGGGTGAAGGATTAGAATAAAAAAAAAATTCGAATTTCGAAGTATTTTTTGGGTACTTCGACCATCGAATTGGAATTCGATCGAATTCGAACGATTCGAACGATTAGAAGTAAAAATCGTTCGACTATTCGACCATTCGATAGTCGAAGTACTGTCTCTTTAAAAAAAACTTCGACCCCCTACTTCGGCAGCTAAAAGCTACCGAAGTCAATGTTAGCCTATGGGGAAGGTCCCCATAGGCTTGCCTGTGATTTTTTGATCGAAGGATTTTCGTTCGATCGTTGGATTAAAATCCTTCGAATCGTTCGATTTGAAGGATTTAATCGTTCGATCGAACGAAAAATCCTTCGATCGATCGATCGCAGGATTTGCGCAAAATCGTTCGACTTCGATATTCGAAGTCGTACGATTTTAATTCCCAGTCGAATATCGAGGGTTAATTTCCAAGAAACAAGATTGTGCGTTTTAATGGACCTGTATGGACAGATTCCATAGAGGAACTTACTTAGAGAAAAATATCCAGATAGGCCTCAGAAAAGAAACTCAATACTCAGTTAAACGTGTTTGAATATTGAATGAAAACAATATCTTGCTTCTCAGGTCTTTGCTGTTGTAAAATTTGAAGGTAAAAGAAAACTAGAAAGCAATTCAATTACTACATTTGATAATTTCTCTCTCTTTTCTAAAGTTTTTACCATTTTTTCAAAGAAAATGGTTTTTATCCAAGGCCACTTTATCAGTACAGAAGTATTATGCCACTCATTTTGAAGGGATGAAATGAATATAAAATTAGAAGCTTTTTAAGAAAGATTTAATTTTCTTTAACATCTAAGATCTTAACATTTCTTTCTTTGTGCTGCTGACATTTCCTTTGACATAGCATGTTCATATTGGCCTCTGGTTTTGAAAGCAAAAGACCAAAGATAATTACATTAGCACAAAAATATGTTCTGTGAAATTGACTTTCTTTTTCTTTCCCCGTGTCAAGGATTACATGAAAATTATAGAATATTTTATACTGCTATTGGCTTTCAGCTTTCATAACTGGTAATCTATGACATTCATATTTGAGGGTCTCTCCATATCAATTTCCTTTAATGAATCTGATTTAACAATGATGATTAGGGATGAATGAACTTTTTTGCACCAGTGACAATTTTTGTTGTCTGTTTTACTATTTATCTGATGAAGTTGAATGGGACAATTCCATTTAACACTAATGATAATGGAAAGGTAGAAGGTGTTTCTCATATCACTAAATGTGAATTTGGCTCAATAAATTATATACATATTCTGTAAGGCATTTTAGTGCTATCCAAAGGCTAACCAATGGCTTTTAGGGTAATTTTGTTGCACATGCCTAAGGAAGAGAGGAAGACTGTGCAAAAGGCAATACTGGTTGCTTCTAAACTAGGGATCTACAAAAAAACAGATTTCCTATTTTCTTTTCATAAATCATATTTTTCCTCTAAAGAATTGTGTTTTTTCATGTTTCTCTAAAACTCAATGAATTTGAAATTTGTGTTAAACCACAGAAAAAAACTCAATTTCAAAACTTCTCCAACAAAAAGCAGTTAAAGACCCATAGAAGTCAATAGGAGCTGCACTGATCTTATTGGACCTTTTTTTAACCATTCAGACTTTTAGAGATTTTTTTATTTTTTTGTTTTGCTTGTAATAGTCCAAAAAACGTCAGTTTATTGTGTTTTTAGAGCTATTCGTATTTCTTTTTGAACATTCGGTGCTTTTTTTCGGTCATACTTTTTATTTTAGGATATTTTAATAAATTTCTTGGCATTCGAGGCTTTAGAGAATTAGAGTTTAATTGTGGCTTCAAAAAGTTCTAATACCACTTGATATATTGATATATTATAAACAAGGAAAAGTTGTGCTCACCACTAATTATTAAAACCATTAGGCGGGGGTGCAATGAGGCTGTGACCTTAAAATACATATAGACAAATACAAGATTCCTCTGCACTCAACCCATTATCAATATATTTAAGACAGAGACATTTTGTGCATACTGCTACTGAAAAATGCCTTACCCTTTAAACAAAACAGGGATTTTTTGTCCATAGATTGCAATATATTTAAGCTGGCCAACTACGTCAAAGTCATCCCATATCTGGCCAGTCCTACTCTTATGTTTCATCTGATTCATTAAGAATTCTATTGTTTCATTTTATATTTTACAAAGGGACTAAGTTTTACCTGCAACTTACTTGCTGCTTTCAAAGTAAAACTCCCAAACTTGGCTGCCCTTTTATTAGACACCAGTGGGATCACCTGACTATAGCTGGGAAGGGTGGGAGCTACAACATGGAGCTGGTCACTGCTCCTGTATAACTATAACAAACAAGGGAAAGTTGTGCTCACCACTAATTATTAAAACCATTAATTATTAATAATTCAAAAAAGACCACACATACAGTATATCAGTGTTTTGAACAGCTTGTGATGAATGGGAGCAATACTTAATGTCTGTAATAATATAATTATATGGAAATGTAATAAAAGTAGCAATGTTTCCATCTAGAACAAAGTTAACCTTTCCCTTGAAAGGAAATATTAATTTCATTTCCTAACTGGGATATTTCTTTGGATAGTAAAAAGCCACCCGCTTCCATTCTAGTTTCTGCATATTAGCTTCTTATCAACTGTCCTCTCTTTGATCATATTTTTAATAGCAGTGCATGTTAGGTGAGAAATTGCTGAAATTAGATTTTGTACGTGTCTATTAGGGATGTAGCGAACTGTTCGCCGGCGAACTTCGACCGTTCGCGTCCGCCGAATGTTCGCGAACGTCATGCAACGTTCGCCAATTTGGGTTCGCGTTCGACCATTCGACCATTCGAATTCCTTCGACCGCTAAAAATTGAACGATTTCCATTCGTTCGAACGATTGTAAGCATTCGATCGAATGAAAAGCATTCGATCGAATGGTTTCGATCGTTCGATTCGAATGAAAATCCTTCAATCGAACGAAAATCCTTTGATCGAATGATTAAAATCCTTCGATCGTTCGAATCGAACGATTTTAGCGGGTGTTCGAAGTTCGCGAACTGTCCGCGAACGTTCGCATCTTTTGCCGGTGTTCGCGAACGGCGTTCGCGAACATCGAATCGGCAGTTCGCTACATCCCTAGTGTCTATATGCTCTCTGTTGAAATGCCTTTTCCTTCATCAGAATTAAATGTAGATGCATCATTGATAAGACACGGAAGAGCGATACCAAGAATCTGTCATCTCTTTATCCCTCTTGCTGATAAAGTTCATGAAAAGGAATGAGATCAGGGTGGGAGAAGACAGATGTTCTGTGGTTATTGGTGACAAGTTCTCAGTATGTTACAAGCACCGGAATAAGCCTTGACCCATATTTCTTCACACCTAACAGATGGTGAGTTGCAGAGGGCAGAGACATACACAGATAGGCATGTTAATATCATTTCCCCATAATCTTTTACTCAATCAGCATATGCCAGATGCCTCTATTAACATAATTTATAAAGTAATTTATATTATATTATTCTGTATTTTATTGAGCTATGCAAAACGCTTTACATGGTGGCAAAACGCTTTACATGGGTTTTCATTTGGAGGGGTTGAACTTGATGGACTTTGTCTTTTTTCAACCCAATTTAACTATGTAACTATGTAACAGATTTTGGAACAGGTCCATGGCTAAAGTAATTCTGATACCTACGTATGTTAGCACCAGATGTTGATAATTAAAATATCACTTTTCTTTAATGGGTCTACAAGGCTTTCCAGAGCCAGTGGTCCACTTAATGGACCCATTAGCAGGAATGTTTACTGCTCTGTATACTCTTTACTCCTTCCATGAAATCATAGAAAAGGGCATTAAACATGCTTTCTTAGGGCAGAGACACACGTGGAGATTGGGGAAGATTTAGTCACCCCGCCTACAATCTGGAGGGCGGAGACACACGTGGAGATTCGGGGAGATTAGCCGCACTGCGACATCACCTCTTCTTTGGGTGAATAATCTCCCTGAACTGCCTTCCCACAGGCTATACTTGAAATGACCGGTAGGATGGCACTCGGGGAGTCATGATGCAACTTCGGGCGACTTTGGAAAACAAAGATTAGTTGCCCTGAAGAAGAGGTGATATGTCGCCCCCCGAATCTCCACGTGTATCTCTGCCCTTAGGGCACAAAGTGATAAAACAGCAACCTATCCACTCTTCAAAAGTTTGGCACCAGTAGGCAGGATTCTCATTAAAACACTCTCTTGTGTTGGTCATTAGGTCTGTACTTCTATCTGGAGGGCGGAGAGTACAAATGGATAGTTTTATGAAAGTTTTCATTCACTGTTTCAGTAGATGATCATGAGAGCATAGGGCTATGTACGAAACTCTGGATTAAATCCTCACCTCAACAAGTATTACAATACGTATAATAGATAATGAGTGGAGTGCAGGTATGGGACCTGTAATCCAGAATGCTCGGGATCTGGGGCTTTCCGAATAATTGATTTTTCTGTAATTTGGATCTTCATACATCTAGGGGCACATTTACTATTGATCGAATATTGAGGGTTCGAACATCTTAGTAAAATCCTTCGACTTCAAATATAAAAGGATTTATCAATCGAATGATTTTCCTTCCATCAAAAAAAGCAAGGAAAGCTTCCCCATAGACTAACATTGGTGCTCGGTAGGTTTTAGGTGGCGAAATAGGTAGTCAAAGTTTTTTTTAAAGAGACAGTACTTTGACTATCGAATGGTCGAATAGTTGAAAGATTATTAGTTCGAATCGTTCGATTCGAAGTCGTAGTTGAAGGTCGAAGTAGCCAAAAAAAACCTTCGAAATTCGAAGTATTTTTTATTCTAATCCTTCACTCGAGCTTAGTAAATGTGCCCCTAAATCTACTAGCAACTCATGTCCCCAACAGGCTGGTTTTGCCTCCAATTCGGATTAATTATATCTTAGTTGGGATCAAGTACAAGCTACTGTTTTATTATTACAGAGAAAAAGGAAATCATTTTTAAAAATGTGGATTATTTTGATAAAATAGAGTCTATGGCAAATGGCCTTTCCGTAATTTGGAGCTTTCTGGATAATAGGTTTCTGGAAAACAGATCCTATAGCTGTATAATATATCTACAGTAGGAAAAGAGAGAAAGCCCAAGCTACAGTTAATTAACAGTATTTTGCAGATAAGAAGAGTGACAGTTTGTTCATGGAATGGATTTCTTGGCTTATACACTGTGCCATTCAGCTAGGCCAATATAATGGGGCACTTGTCTTCTGTCTTCTACATCTGGGCATATCTTGTATGGGAATTTGACTGGATGAGAATGAGGATAGAAAAACGTTTTTATCTCTTACTGAGGCTAGGAATAAAAAATATACGCTTTTGCATTAACAGATGATGTGAGTGAAAGTGACACCCACAAGGAATTAAGACTGTGAAGGAAACTGCAGCACCTAGAAATACATATTAATATATTAGTCCAGATGATGTGGGAGACCAGGGACCCATCCAAAAACCTTAGACCAGGGGCCCACTCTCAGTACTATTATTCTTCTTCTCCTCATGCAACCTCTATTCTCCTAGTCTCTATTCTTTACATAGTTTAATCTATTATTCCATCTATTTAGCCTCTTTGTTCTCAAAGAAATATGGAAATGGCCATGAAATAGGTCAAATGTTTAGCAGCACAAGGGCCCACAGACACCTTGGCCCACCGGGAGTTTTCCTGGTATAACGGAGGGCCAGTCCGACACTGTGTGCCCACACTGATTTGATTCACAAAGATGGGTAGAGATGGCGCGAACTGTTCGCCGGCGAACTTGTTCGCGCGAACATCGGGTGTTCGCGCTCGCCGGAAGTTCGCGAACGTCGCGCGACGTTCGCCATTTTGGGTTCGCCATTGTTGGCGCTTTTTTTTGCCCTCTCACCCCAGACCAGCAGGTACATGGCAGCCAATCAGGAAGCTCTCCCCTGGACCACTCCCCTTCCCTATAAAAACCGAAGCCCTGCAGCTTTTTTTCACTCTGCCTGTGTGTGCTGAAGAGATAGTGTAGGGAGAGAGCTGCTGCCTGTTAGTGATTTCAGGGACAGTTGAAAGTTTGCTGGCTAGTAATCGTTTTGATACTGCTCTGTTATTGGAGGGACAGAAGTCTGCAGGGGTTTGAGGGACATTTAAGCTTAGGTAGCTTTGCTGGCTAGTAATCTACCTTCTACTGCAGTGCTCTGTATGTAGCTGCAGTGGGCAGCTGTCCTGCTTCTGATCTCATCTGCTGACTGCTGCAATAGCAATAGTCCTTGTAAGGACTGCTTTTATTTATTTTTTTGTTCCAATACAGAGCAGTATCAAGCAGATTACTAGCCAGCAAACTTACTATCATCTGTCCCTGAAATCACTAACAGCTCTCCCCCTACACTATCTCTTCCAAGCACACACAGGCAGATTTTTCAGATAAATTTTTGCCCTTGATCCCCCTCTGGCATGCCACTGTCCAGGTCGTTGCACCCTTTAAACAACTTTAAAATCATTTTTCTGGCCAGAAATGTCTTTTTTAGATGTTAAAGTTCGCCTTCCCATTGAAGTCTATGGGGTTCGCGAACCGTTCGCGAACCGCTCGCATTTTTGCGCAAGTTCGCGAATATGTTCGCGAACTTTTTTTCCGACGTTCGCTACATCCCTAAAGATGGGTACTTGATCTAATTGTGTAGATACTTGAAGGAATGATCAGCACACCAATATTACCTTTCATTGTTAATGCATTCCACCGTTCAGTCCAAATGTGGATTTAAATGGTTAAAGCTGCTTTTGATAACAGCTTTTCTAAAAACCCTACACATCAGTCTATAGTGAGGTACAGTATAATGATTTCTTTAAAAAACAGCAACATAGGCTTCACAGTAATGGTATTTGTTGAGCATTTTCTAAAGCTATTAAAGGTCCACTAACTTAGAATGAATGAAAACAATTCTCTTTAATAGACCCGAAACAAGATAGATCATTTCTGCTTTTACGATTTTGTAAAAGAACATCCATTGCAAACTTGTATTGTCTGTTCCTGTGTTGTGTCACCTGAGGATCCGGGAGACGGTCAGGAATGGGATTTGCAGAAGAGAATCACTTACTGCTTCATTTCATGTCTCACTGCTCACTTATGGAACACGGTTATTCGACTTAAATACTTGTCCTCGTGTGTCTTATTGATTAAAAATTTGGCACATCTTAACATTTGGATTTAATCAAAAGGGAATATGGGTAATAGGAAAACATAGGGCAGACTGAATTCATTGCACAAACACATTTCTGCCCAGAACGAATTCAGTATCTTCATTCTTTGAGATCACCAGTGATGGGTCGAATAAATTCGCCTGGCACAAATTCGCAGCGAATTTCCGCGTTATGCCACTGGCGAATAAATTCGTGAATCTCCCGAAAAAATTTGCTCATGAAAATTTGCCGGCATCAATTTCCAATTTTCACTATGTTTTCGTGAAAATGTTCAAATTCCACGATTTTTTCGTGAAAACGTCTGAATTTCACAATTTTTTCATGAACTTCCAAATTTCACGATTTTTCGTGGATTTTTCACTGTTTCACGAATTTAACGAAGTAAATTCACCTAGCACAAATTCACAGCGAATTTCCACATTTTGCGGAAAAATGTGCCCATGAAAATTTGCCAGCATCAATTTCCAATTGTCACTATGTTTTCGTGAAAACGTCTGAATTTCACAACTTTTTCGTGAACTTCCAAATTTCACGATTTTTCATGGATTTTTCGCTGTTTCACGAATTTTGTGGGAAATTCGTTAATTTTTCGGTGACGTGAAAAGGGACAAATTTGTCCATCGCTAGTGATCCCCACCTCAACCATCAAAAAAATCATTACTTCTAAACTCATTTAGAATTGAAGAGACTTCCTTAGAGGACAATGTGATTGAAGACTGTCTTTATACTGACAATAATCTCTAATCACTACAAGATTGATGTACATATTGTTACGGAGCATAAATAAGTAGCTTTCATAATCTAAATCTATCCAGACGCTTAGCCATGTCATGACCTACTTCACCCTCTCTGTGGTACATGAATCCCTTCCCACCACAACTGAATGATTATTCATGGGCTGTTAGATGACAAGGATGAAATTATTTAGGAAGTTACTACAGGCTAATCAATTATGTGTAGATAAATTGAATTAGTCACTTAAATGCAAAGCACAAAATCTGGTCTCATTTGCTTTGGAAGTAGATGTGAATCATTATGAACTAAAGACCAACTTTAATGATTGCTTGCTAGGATTAGTTCCTATGTTCTTTGGTAAGTTTATTGGACAAGGAAAGGAAATGGGATGTAGTACAGGTATGGAACCTGTTATCCGGAAAAGCTCCTAATTACAAGAAGGTCTCCCGTAGACTCCATTTTAATGAAATAATTGAAATTTTTATCAATTATTTCCTTTTTATCTGTAGTAATAAAACAATACCCCATTGTTGATCCCAATAATATATAATTAAAACTTATTGAAACCCCCAAGACCCAAGCATTTTTGAAAACAGGTCTCATACTTGTATAGTAAAAACTAGAGAAGGCAACAGCTCTTATTGAAGCATCCATTCCTAGATTTGGCCTATACATGATAGACTCATGTGCCATCACTGACTCTGGAATGTAGACCCACATTTCTTGCTTTTACATTGCACAAGTAAGTCTGATGTGCTGGGGTTATAGCAGAACTAAAGGATGCTGGGAGCAGGAAGAAGGATGTCAGAAAATTCAACGTGGTTTTTTGTAATGTGTAATCATTTACTTATAACTCCTGGTAACTCCCATCTTCTGTGCTTTTGGGTATGATTTACTGTATGTAGCATTTGGGGAGAGGAGGCAATCCATAGATGGATAATGAAATGTAGAACTTGCATTGTCCTTTAAGTCTCCCTGTTTATCTGCAGTTCCTCAAAGTGACGGACAATTTAAGAAATCACATGCATTACATACATATAACATACAGAGTTACATACATAGCAACCAGTACCAGTACAAATGCTTTATATTGTAACGGTATTTTCATTTATTTGCCTTTTCTGAAATAAATGATTTGATAAAAACTCCACAGAGCCATGGTCTTCTGGTCTGTGAAGAGTCTGTATATGTTTCAAGTGTATTATATGATTTACCATAGTTTTTCATGTATTTAGCTCATCCATTCCAAGTATATATCTGACAGACACCAGAAACACAGTAGATAAGGTTGAAAAATGCACAAATGCATAATGTTTGTCCTTCCTTTAGCCCAAGGTAAACCTGACTACTTTCCATCTTATTTTAAGATCCAGTCTCTGGATCAACTTTGTACCTAGAGTTAATATTTTTAACTTGAGAATAAGGGATCAAACTCATTGTTGGAACTACTGTATATAATATATTTGTCAGTCAAGTGGTTTCAGGCAGAGAATTCACATCTTAAAATGGACCCTCTGTTCTTCTAATCAAAGAGATACCCTCAAGTCCTCAGGAAATGTTTACTAACAAATAAGGCTTTGGAGAGTTTATTTCACGGTCATCTTATATATCAACACAATGATCATAGAAGGTCAGAAGGAAATTCCCTGGGCGCAAAAACCCTCCCCTGTGTTGCCCCCCCCCCTCCTCCCCCTTGGCCTACCTGTCCCTCCGGGCAAATGCCCCTAACTTGTTACTCACCCCTCTGCGCAGGTCCTGTCCACGGAGCTCACAGGCGCCATCTTCTCCCAAGCGGTCTTCTTCCTGCTTTGATCTGCGTTTTTGGCGCATGCGCAGTAGGAGCATTTACCGGTAGGAATCTACAGTGCATTCACCATAAGTGGCGGAGTTTTCCGATTTCCATGACATCTGTACCGGTAAATGCTCCTACTGCGCATGTGCCAGAAGATGCCGATTAATCCAGGAAGAAGATCACTTGGGAGAAGATGGCACCTGTGAGCTCCGTGGACAGGACCTGCACAGAGAGGTGAGTAACAAGTTAGGGGCATTTGCCCTGGGGGACAGGTAGGCCAGGGTGGAGGAGGGAGGGGGGCAACACAGGGGAGGGATTTTTGTGCCCAGGGGGTTTCCTTCTCCTTAAAGTTGCTCTTCTTCAGTTCAAACAGTTCCCAATGTGCTAAGCCTTTCTACATAAATGAGATCTCCAGTTTCCTGCATTAGAATACATTTCTTCTCTGGACTTTCTCTTTTCCTGTAATATTCATTTTGAGTGCTGAAGAGCAAAACTGTTCTGCACAGTCTATGGACCTTACCAGTATTTCTAAGTCTATATCCTGTTTTATCTTGGCCAATACCTTGCTTACTTAGATCAGTGAAGGGTATAAGTAAACTGCATATTTTTAAACCACAAACCTTGCTAATATGTACTGCAAGGATGAAGCTTCTTTTTATTTTATTTGCATGCTGTCAATCCAAGAAACTATGGCAAAGTTTAGACATCAGCCTTATATTCCTGTCTGCTGGCATTACCATTTAATACCTTCATGGATCCAGTAACAGGCTATTTATAATGCTGTTTAGGACTAATTGAGTAAGCTTTGGGAAATAGTGCCCTAGAATGGCCCAGGAGAAAAATCAAGATGTTGACTATGCTGAGTCAAACATAGCAAAATTAGTTTCCTTACATTTCCTTTAGGATGATAAGTTGATAACCTCTAAAAACCAGCACCATACGAACATCATTTGGTGATATGTGCTTAGAAAGGCTAAATAACACAGTAAATGTTTCCAAAGTTTTTAACAAGGTCCCGAAGCGCCTCAAAGCTCTTAAGTGGGTCATCAGGTAAATGCTAAAATCTTTACAATGAAAACATGCTGCACATTTGCAAAGTCAAATGACTTTTCAAGAAACTCCTATAATGGTAAAATTACAGATTATAATCAAACATCTTTGGAGGTGTTACTTGTCAGATCAGTATGAGATCAACTTGGATTAAGTCATTAAAACTAAGATGCCAATATTGCATTGAAACCCTTTCTGTGTACTTATTTTAATTTTTTTTTAAAAAAAAGTCTGCTGTGAATTGTGACCTTATTTTGGCAGGTTTATAATATAAAATGCTCTGTTGGTCAATAGTACACAAAAAAATAATAGAATGGGCTTCACGTGTGTCCAGAAATACATGAAAAACATAATTGATTGATAAGAAAACAAGATGTTTTGCCGAGGCTGCAGGCGGTTGCTTGACAGAAAATCTTTGAAATTAAGCAAATTCAAACTGACAGGTACAAATGAAAAAATTATCCAAAACTTTATGTAAAAAAAGAGAGAAAAAAGGGGGAATTTTATGAAGCTAAAAATGGTAGAATGTGTTAAAAAAAATCCAACACCAGCCGATGGTAAATGTAAATCCTTGCTTACTAAGAGGATATTATGGAACCTTCACAGTGAAAGTCAGGTTCCACTTAATAACTCTAATCCTGGGAGAGTTCTATTAATTACTTTTGGTGATGATACATTAAACACATGTCACATTAACTCGCTAATATGAAAGTACTGACCCCAGAGGAATTAAACCAGGAGAGTATTTTTGCTTACTGGAGTTTTTAGGACCTCAGAATAAGTTGACATTTTTTTTTCATTGTCAAATGAAACTTTGAAAGATATATTTTGGCTTGTTTGCTGAACATGAAGGATCAATACTTGCAAGACTTATGAACTTTCAAAGTCAAAAGTGACCGTGAGCGATAACTTTGCTATTAAACTTTTTCAAATAAGATGGTATTCATTTAAACACTTTGCTATGTTCTCAAGGAGGATAATATGTTCCACATACAGTCCATTTTTTTTCTTTTATAAACATGCTGTAAGGGGCATGAGATTACCTGTGCGGCGGGGTCACCCGCTGCATGGTCCGTGAGCCGGTGCTGGCGCCGGCGCCATCTTTGATTCTAGGGCGCGCGCGGAGCGCCTGTGCGCCTTTTATAGGCGCAAGCATGCTGGCGCATTTGCGACAGCACGTTTTTGACGCCTGTTTGGCGCGAAATTTGAATGTATATAAGGCCCATTCTGTCTCCCAGCCAGTGCCCGTGATAGGACTTGTTTCCTGGTGCTTCTGAGCCTTAGTGCATCTGTTCCTGTTATTCTGTATTTTGATTATCCGTGTTTGACCCTGCCTCTATCCTGACTACTCTGAACTCTGTATCCTGACCCTTGCCTGCTTACGACAACTCTTCCTGTTTAACCCCTTGATTGACAACCCGGTTTGACCCTTGCCTGCCTGACGATTCTGATATCCGCCTGCCTCGACCCAGCCTGTTTGACCATCCTTCTGCCTAATCCTTTTGTACCGTGACCTTCGGCCCAAAAAGACTTTGCTAACAGCCGTGCCCCTTTGCCAGCCAGAACATCTCACCTTGCACCCCTCGTTAAGTCCAGGTGGCACCCAAGTAAGCTGAGGGCTCCTCTCGAAGCCCAACGGTGGTCACACTACTGGTGAAGCTGAGCCGAGACCAGGGTGCTTGGCATTTGTTCTGGTATTGGGTGCCGGTCGTGACACATGCACTCAACTTTATTCATACAAATAGAAGAATGAGTTAAGGCAGGGGTCCTTGACCAGGTAAGGAAGGCAGGTTAAGGTTAGACAAATGAAGAATGGAGAGATGGGCATTGTGACGTTGTGCTTGCCAGGTGGGAATGGACTGGTATTCCCCTATAGGAGGAAAGGTTGGGGCAGTGCTTTTTTGGCCCACCAAAGGACCTGACATCATGGGCACCCCCAATAATGTACCTCTGACCCTGGTAGATTGAGAAGGTCCACCTAAACCCCAAGACAAGTTCGTTCACCAGATACAAATTAATTTGTCTCAAAGACAAACGACTGCTCCCCAAACGACTGCTTTCTAAACTAATATCTGTTGGGCTTAATGAAGTTGTTGCACATGGATAGGAAACTGACTACTGGATAGAGTATAGAGGTTGGTTGTTAATGGTACATTTTCTGCTTGGAGTAAGGTTCTTAGTGGGGTCCCTCAGGGCTCGGTATTGGGTCTACTTTTATTTAACTTGTTCATTAATAACGTAAGGGAGGCTATTGTAGGTAATGTATCAGTATTTGCAGATGACACAGAACTAATGATGCTCAAATTTATTTACCAGGCATGAATTTGCTGTGAATTTGGGCTTTCCATTGCCGGCGAATAAATTTGTTGCAAAAATTCGCCGGCAAAATTGATTAACAGACACCTATTCAATTTAATGGGCGGCGGCATCAACTTTTACGTTGACGCCCATTTTGACACTGTAGTCAAAATTGGAGTTTTGGAAAAATCACTCATTTTGAGAATTTAGAGGAATTATGCAAAATTTGTGGCGAAGCAAAACTGGACAAATTCACCCATCACTACTCAGAGCTATCCAGCCCAATTAATTTCATCCAGGATGTGGCATCCTTGCAACAGGATCTTGACAAACTGGCAATCTGGGCAGCTAAGTGGCAAATCAGTTTCAATGTTGATAAATGTAAAGTCATGCACCTGGGATGTAAAAATATCCACTTATACCCTTTATGGGACTGCACTAGCCAAATTCATTATGTAAAAGAACCTCGGAGTTCTTGTAGATAATAAACTTGGCTGTAACAATGCCATTCAGCAGCATCAAGGGCAAATAAGGTCTTGAGCTGTATTAAAAGGGGCAGAGAGTCACGGGAGAAGGGGGTCATTCTTCCACTGTATAGAGCACTGGTAAGGCCTCATCTAGAATATGCCGTACAGTTTTGGTCTCCAGTGCTCAGACAGGACAATATTGAATTAGGGATGGTGCAGAGAATGGCAGCTAAGCTGGTAAAAGGTATAGAAAATCTGTGAGGAAAGACTGCCCAAATTGGGGATGTTCACACTGGAGAAGAGGTGCTTAAGGGGTGATATGATAACTATGTATAAATATATAAGGGGATCATATAATAATTTCTCTAATGCTTTATTTACCAGTAGGTCTTTCCAGCTGACACGAGGTCACCCATTCCGATTAGAAGAAAAGAGGTTCCACCTAGATATTTGGAAGGGTTTGTTACAGTGAGAACTGTGAAGATGTGGAATTCTCTCCCTGAATCAGTGGTACAGGCTGTTAGATAACTTTAAAAAGGGGTTGGATGGCTTTTTAGCAAATGAGGGAATACAGGGTTATGGAAGATAGCTCATCGTACAAGTCGGTCCAGGGACGGTTTTTTTGCCTTCCTCTGGATCAGCTAGCAGTTAGGCAGGTTAAAATAGATTCAAAGGTTGAACTTGATGGACATGTGTCTTTTTTCAGCCTAACTTACTATGTTACTATGCAGTGAGCAAATTTAGCATTCTGGTCTCCCACTACAGTGAGATCATCAGTGGCTCTGCTCTGGCTTAAAGCAGTGCTATAGATGAACTAGCCTAGGATGGTGGGATCCACCAGGATTGGGGCCCACTTGGATTTTTCCCCATATCCCAGTCATCCAGTCCAACCCTGAATAGTACAACCTACAACTGAATTGCCTAAATTGTAAAAAATAAATAAATAACATAAATTGTAAACAATATTCTATTTGGAGTGCTAAGAGGGGTGGTTTCTGCCTTAACCTACAAAAATATCATCAGCACCAGTTTCCCTAGGCATTCTGGGTATATATATATATATATATATATATATATATATATATATATATACTTGAATTGGAAGAATTGGAGTTCCTTTCCACCATTTGTTTTCTTACAGGTGTTTGGAAAGTTTAGTGGAACCACAAAGTGCCTAGTGTGTTAACTCTCTCTCTGATCCAGATGTGCATTTGTTTAGATTTAATTAATTTAATTGCTTCCAAAAACTTTAGAATAATCGTTTCTCCTTTTTAGAGTCCACAATTGTTCTGTTGTGCTGTAACTAGCCTTGGCATTAAAATATCTGAAAGTCTGTATGCAACCCTAGCGTTTTGACTAGGCTGCTGTGAAAATGGGATGAATTCATTTCTGTCTTTTTTTCCAGTCTGTGAATGTAAACAAATCAATACAAAATGCTGTTGGTTATATGCTAAAATGTTATTGTGCAAATCCATGGATTAGATACAGTACAATTTAAATATGTAATTATTTAGAGATTTACCCCTTTGCAATTTTTTTGTTAGCATGAGTCTTTCCAAATGAATTCATGAAAAAGGCATTGGTGGACTCTTATCTATTGCTCCGAGTCCAGATATATATATTGTTGTATTTTGGTATGTGTGCCTTAACAATTGGATTTACTGTAGGCTGTTTCAGAAAATGGGAATTTATGCGAAGAAATCTGTAAAAATCTGGTGTAAATGATGAACAGCCTCTGGAAACCAAATGTGTTGGTTGAAATACTGTGACATCAGATTGTGTGTTTGGTGCAAAATAAAACCTTAAAAGCCACTGACATCAGTGGGACTTGTTTGTTAGGTCCTCCTGCTGCCTGTGGCAGGTGCTCCTGTCTCTAATGACTATGAATATTTTTATTTATCCAGGTCATGGTTTATTAAGTATAAGTAATTCTAGAGCAACTAGACTTGTTGAATAATTGAAGACGTTTCACTACTCATCCAAGCAGATTCTTCTAAGTTCAACTAACTGATGTGAGAAGTCCTCGGCATATAAACTCTTCCATTTATCCAACCACAATAGCACTTTGTAAGTCATCAGAGTCATGACACCTGAAACTCGCAGATATGTGATTCTGTGGGGTTACTGTGATAGGATTATCCAATGTGTCATGCAACTCCTAGAAACAGGTGTTCCCTGTGAGAGTTCCATGAATGGATGTGTGAAGTGTTCTGAATCCGCCGGGGTACAGATGTTAGAACAGCATTGTATGTAGCAGACAGGTGGTGTCGAAGGCTTGAGTTTATATGCCGAGGACTTCCCATACCAGTCAGTTGAACTGGAGAAGCTGCTTGGTTAAGTATTGAAACTTCAATGATTACTGTCTCTAATGTTCCTGATCCTGACTGTATCCTGGCTGTATCAGGCACTGATTGCCTTGTATGATTGCCTTGCATTGGAATTATACCTTGTTGCTGAACCTTGGACTTCTTCTTCCCTTGCCGGTAAACCTTCTTAACTCTGCTAGTGCCGTACTTGCCTTGCTAGCTGCCTGTGTTTTTATAAAAGTGCCTATTTCAGTTAACCCTACTTGTGTCTGATGTTCTGTTTTGTGTTGAGGCAATAACACTTATTAATGTGTCCCAGTTCAGGCTACTCCTAGGTCCCTACTTGTCCTCCCTTTTATTCCATTGTTACATGGGCTCCCTGTTACTTTATTATTCAGGGGTTCAATACAATATTGCACTCAGCGGACAAAAGGGTGATGTGATTCAAGTTGGGAACCAACAGAACACTTCCAGATAAGCCATTTTTATATCCTAGTGCAACATTTCATGACACATGGTTTGGGCTCAAAAGGCATTATGGAAAATATTTAGAGTTGTATTTTTCCCTGCATTTTCATCATATATACTCCCACCCATTTAGCCAAACTAGCTAAAAACTAGGAATGTGGCTGAGTTTTTCATCTGGTTTTTAATAGCACATAATGGCAGTCTTGCCACTTATGTTGAGTTGGGGACAGCATGATCCTTCTATGGTCAGGAGTATATACGCATATATATATATATATATATATATATATATATATATATATATATATATATACTCATTGCTTACAATCCATTATTGCTGAGCTGGAGGTGGCTTAGGGGCAGTTTTGTAAAGAAAAAAATTGCAGCCTCCATTTTTCTATGAGCTTTAATACTCTCTTCATCCCATCCTTCATGGAACATCCACTAGTATAGGGCTGGAGTTGCTCACTGTTCTCTCTGCATTAGTGAGGCTCCTATCTTAGACAGTTATCTTTGAAAATTAGCTTCTCCGACTAGGAATTTGTCTAATCCTTATGTGCAGCATTTGTATTGAAATCAGTGCATGACCCTGCCTAGCTTCTGCTCCTCTTTTGGTCAAATCCTTTGGTGCTTAGTCTTGGTATTTGGATTCCCCTGTGTATGGCCCAGCCTGGTAGGCTGTTTAGCTAATTAAGCCCTAAATACTAGTGCTTAGTAACTCACCATTTCAAATGCTGAGCATTCCTCCTCTTGCACTGACTCACAAACTTACACAAAGAGCTCTCCTCTCTGCCAGTCCCTCTCAGTGAATTTTATTCAAGAGTTCCATTAATTGTTAAGCAGCTGCAACCTGTAGCAAAGTACTAGCTTTAAAAATGATAATTGGCCTTTTTTGGAATAATCTGGGCCAATAACGCATCTCCCAACTATATATACAATCAACTATATGAAAGTGAAAGGAGCTTCTTTTGTCGGGAATACCTTTAATCGATGTTCTTCATCCTGCAATTAACTGCAACCAATTAAAACATCTCTGCAACTGCACTCGCAGACGTAAATAACCCGTGCCACTTAATTTTATAATTAATTGCAAAGCAGTGCTGGAGGCTAATTCCTCCACCTTTTTTCTGATAACATCTGGAGGCCCATTTATCAAAGGTGGAATTTGAATTCATGTGAATTTTTTTAATTCAGATATACTCATTATTAAAGGGAAAAAAAATCAAAATTCTAACATTCGATCGAATGGTTCCAACCCAAAAATTTGAATCGTATTTGATTTGTATTCAATTCTTATGAAATTTACATTTTCTTCAGAAAATAAAACTTGAATGTCAGAAAGGCCATTAACATCTCGAAACGGCTCAATGGACCTCTGCCATTGACAGTTGTACATGAACTCAGTAGGTTTTAGGTGGGGAATATTCGAATTAGGACTGTTTCCATGGTCGAGATGTGAAAAATCTCACATTGGAATTTACATTCGAATAGGGGGTTTAAAATTCGAATGTGTGAATTTTGAAACTTGAAAATTCAAATTTACTATTCGACCCTTGATAGAAAGAAATGTTTTATTTGCTTTAAAAATAACAAGGCATCAGTAGTGAATCGATGTGAATTTTAAAGTATCTGAGACAAAGCTGAAGGTGTTTTTGCCACCAGAGTATCTATTAAGTTCCCATTTAACCACTCAGCTATTGAAGACTCAAGGGGGTTGAACAAGTAAATCAGCACAGCTGAGAGGAGATATCTTGCCCCCAACACTCCATCCCAAACAATAAAGAAATGCCTGGAATTGTTCATTTATGTTCAGATCTCTGTGGCCTTTCATCTTCATGTCTAAAAATGTTTAATGTAAGTGGAAACCGATTGTTTATATACCTGCAATGAGTGCATGTTGGGGGATTCCTGCAATTAAAGGGCAAATTAACAGTGAAACTCACTTTATACAATGAAGAAGGGACAGGCTGACAGGCTTCAAGGACTTAATTCCCTCAATTCTTGCAAGATTTATTGCTAAGTGAACACTGAATACCATTCTGGGCTGTATTATGCATGAGTTATGCAGATCCAGTAACAAAAGGACATTTTTTTCTCCTTGCTTTTTTCTTGTTCAATGAACTTTTCATGAATACAAGTAGGAATAATGCCAATGAGGTGTCACAGCTAACACGTCTAACACAGATTATTATATTTGATTACTGTAGGAGAAAGAATGAGCCAGATCATAAAAAAAAACAATGAAAATCACAACATTCATGCAGTTATAGCCAACGGAGTCTTCAACCAGACTTAGAGGGTTTGTTGGTTCTTTTTTAATGAGTATAGGTTTGACTCCCGCTTGACGTCAAGACATTACATTTAATAGCAGGAAAATATCAACATTGGCTTCTTTTCCATGTAAAGCACTTGAGAGTGCTTCAACGCTAAGGGACATGTCATTCTGTTTTTTAGAAGATCTAACCCTACATGTGAAGAGTTATATCTCTCTACAATCTCACCCCCTTCATTGATAAACCCCCTACTAAGTACCTTCATTGCTTTTTAATATAGGAGCTGTTGTACAGTATGTTTGCTATGGCGTTGCATATTTTAACCAGTTACAGACATACTGTAGGTGTAGTTATGAGATTCCCAGTGTTGTGGTTTTGGAGATGGGTGGGAGGATTTTGTAGAAAGTCTGGGCTTTTCTTTAGGATTTCATTTTCCTATTTGTTCTCCATTAAATAAGGGCGGCAATATACAGTAGGACAAATGAGTAGTATAGAGGGGTTGTTGACATCTCTCAATGCTTCACGCCCCCTTTGTGATCTTTGATAAAAACAAAATGGTTTGCTTCTGTTGATTACGCAGAGAAGAAAACCTAAAGATGCCACCTTACAACTGTCATGCTACTTTGTATTTTTTTAGTTTGGTAGAGAGACAAGTGAAGATGTGTCTGGTGGAGCCATTCAGGATGAAGAATACTTGTGCATCTCCAATTATTTTTGGGATGCCTACTATGGAGAACTATGGGGTGCAAAGAAAACGATCTTAGGAGAAGCGTAATATTTAAGTAACCACTGTTGAGTACGAATACTTATATCACCTTTATATCCCTTTGCCTGCTGTCATGGGAATGTGATGCTAGGTCTAGTTTAGAGGTTTTTAATCAATACACCTAGTAATAAACTCTAATAAAGTGTTTAAGTGCTAGATTGCATGCTGTGCTGCTTAGCTTTCTCTTGGTGGAGAACATTTTACTTTATTAGTGCTCAGTATTTAGGGGACAATACCTAATTCAGTTGTTAGTGCAAAAATAACAACAGTGTTTGAGCAGAAGTCAACATTATCCCATAGATCTGCCAAATAACAGTTTTAAGTTGGGGCTCTTCCATTAATACTATTTTAATGTTGCTTCTAACAGTTCGAATGTAGGAAACGACAAGATATGTCTTTATTGTCTTGGAAACCCTGAAGTGTGTGTGGCAGTCTTCATTTCTGACTGCCTGCTGGTGGCTAGCAGAGGTGCTGCTGGCATGAGGCAAGTTGAGAAACTGGCTTCAGGCGGCAGCAGCCCCCAAGTTACCAGGGGTGGCAAAAAGCTGGCTTTTAAATTGGAAATTTGGCTCTTCTAGTGCAAAGTGTGCAATTGTGTTCTCTGCACTAGCGATGCACGTCCCCCCAGACCTCGCAGGAGCCACCTCAGAAGGCAAGGGGCAAAGAATTGCCCCTACTGGCTAGCATGCAAAATCTTAATGGTAAGCATTTGCTTAATTTGTTGCACTATTTCCCACTGCCTAATGTACATTATACACAGATTAAACAGGGTTATGCATAAACTGTTGCCTATAATACATAGAAACCAATCAGCAGTTAACTGTTAACGCAAACATGCAGGCCAGCTGTCTCTTGTTCCCCTCCCCCGACGTGTGCGCACCTCTCACGTGCAGTTTACCGTTTCTCCAGGTCCTCTGCTTCCAGTGATGCTTCTTCCAGCGAGGAGCATTGATGTGACTTGGCGGCATGCCACCCCTAAAAATGTGCCACCCTAGGCCCAGGCCTTAGAGTCCTCACCACAAATCCGGGCCTGCAGACATGTCATCACCTACTTTGTGTTACAGTGTTAGGGCAAACTTTGTTGGTGATTTGCCCTAACACTGAGATCTCCTGGGCACCCTCCCAGGCTCCCCAATCCAGCCGCAATGTCCCTTTTGGCCCCAGCATGTACATTCCTCTCAGGGTCGTGACCAGGACCAGAGAGGGAGGTTGGGGTCAGCGGCAATAAATTCAGGCAGGAAGTGGGTATGGACTATTGGGGCCTTGAGGGCCAGGGCCCCCCGGGTTTTTTCCCCAGTGTCCTGCTAACCCAGTCCGACCCTGTGTGCTGGTATCAAGACCAAGATATAAGATCTAGTTTGCTTAAGCAACCGATAGATATAGATGCTTTTGGAAGGGGTCAGGAACTGACCCTTGTAGCACCAAATAAAACTGAGGCTGGGCAGTTCAGAATTCTTAAATTCCAGCAGAGAGCTGTAGAATTAATAATACTGTTTCACTGAGCAGAATTATTCTTCAGTGCAGTATAACCCTTTTAAGAAAAAAACAATTTTTTTGTGTGACACGGCTCATTATAAAGCTGATGTGCCATATGATATCCACAAAGATCATACAGTATCATCCCTATGTTAGACAACAGAAAGATGACTGACGTGGCTCTAGTTGGGATGGTTTTTAATAGAGCCTTCTTTTGCATCCGTAATTCATTTTAATCTGTATTAAAATGAGCTGGGGTATGAACTGGGAGATTTTTATGAAAGATTTATGTTCCTTTAGGACTTTAGGATGCAGTTTTTTTGCTTGACATACTAAAACAAACAAATAAATAAACAGCCCTGTGTTGGATCCTACAGAACCAGCGACCCCGTTATGCTTCATGTCAATGTGCCATTCATTAGCGCTCAGCGGTGTGAATTGTGTATGTGAGTTACAGATGGAGAGCTCATTTTAATGCTCGTTCAGAGCCCCTTTGTCTTGTCTTATGCTGGAAAAAAATTGTGCTTGTATAGTCAGGGTGTTGTGCGGTCACGGTGCATGTATATGGATGCTCCCAGGCGTGCCTCCGGGCAAATATTATTATATTTTTTTTTCTGTTTGTTTCTTTTTTTGGCGCAATGGTTTTAGTTGCTTCTCTGCATTATTTATGCCTGGAGCCTCTGGATAATGATCACAAAGATATATAAGCCATGCCTGTGGCAAATCCTGGGAGTTCCACTGCTATTAATACATTAGATTTGTAATCACAAGTAGACAAATTTATCTTATGATTATGTCCTCTTAATATTGTTCAAAATAAATCATCAGACAACATACAACACCAAATCCAAGTAATGTATAAAGCCTTGTGCCTTTATATGGTCACAGAACAACCCCTCAGTGACTTCTAATATCCTTATCATTTACAGTAGGGGGTACATTATCCCATATAATACATGAGTGATACTCAGAGTTCCCTGTATAACTCAGCCTGCAGCCTTGTGCCTTCATATGGTCACAGAACAACCCCTCTGTGACTTCTAATATCCTTATCATTTACAGTAGGGGGTACATTGTCCTTTATAATACATGAGTGATACTCAGAGTTCCCTGTATAACTCAGCCTGCAGCCTTGTGCCTTCATATGGTCACAGAACAACCCCTCTGTGACTTCTAATATCCTTATCATTTACAGTAGGGGGTACATTATCCCTTATAATACATGAGTGATACTGAGAGTTAGTGATGGGCAAATTTATTCAGCAGGCGCGAATTTGCGAGATTCACTGCCAGCGAATAAATTCGCGAAACACCCGCAAAAATTTGTGGCAAAAATTCGCCGGCGTCAAAAAATGTTCGCACGAAATTCGCTAATTTTTTCGGTGAACCGAAATGGCGCAAATTTGCCCATCACTACTGAGAGTTCCCTGTATAACACAGCCTGCAGCCTTGTGCTTTTATATGGTCACAGACTCATTCAGTGACTTCTATTATCCTTATAATATTGACAGTAGAAAATTTAAAACAGAGGTTCATTCTGGGTCCCCCGGTATTGTCCAATAACTGAGCTGCTGCCTCTTTAAAGGGATACTGTCATGGGAATTTTTTTTCTCAAAATGAATCAGTTAATAGTGCTGCTCCAGCAGAATTCTGCACTGAAATCCATTTCTCAAAAGATTAAACAGATTTTTTTACATTCAATTTTGAAATCTGACATGGGGCTAGACATATTGTCAATTTCCCAGCTGCCCCAAGTCATGTGACTTGTGCTCTGATAAACTTCAATCACTCTTTACTGCTGTACTGCAAGTAAGAGTGATATCACCCCCTCCCTTTTTCCCCCCAGCAGCCAAACAACAGAACAATGGGAAGGTAACCAGATAACAGCTCCCTAACACAAGATAACAGCTGCCTGGTACATCTAAGAACAACACTCAATAGTAAAAACCAATGTCCCAGTGAGACACATTCAGTTACATTGAGAAGGAAAAACAGCAGCCTGCCAGAAAGCATTTCTCTCCTAAAGTGCAGGCACAAGTCACATGACATGGGGCAGCTGGGAAATTGAAAAATGTCTAGCCCCATGTCAGATTTCAAAATTGAATATAAAAAAATCTGTTTGCTCTTTTGAGAAATGGATTCCAGCGCAGAATTCTGCTGGAACAGCACTATTAACTGATTCATTTTGATTTTTTTTTTTCCCATGACAGTATCCCTTTAATAATACATTAACATACGTCTAAATGATCAAACTCTACCTGTTTTCAAATGCTGCAGGAGCTATAGAATTCTAAGGAATACACCACCCCCTAACAGTGGTTTCTTTAGTTTAAATATTTCTTAGTTTAGCCATTATCCTCCCTGTTGGCTTTTTCTGCTTGTCTCCAAGTGTAATAAACGTTGAATAACTTTCATGCCATTTCGGTGAATAAGCAATGTGCAGAGACACGATCACAGATGTTACAGGATAATTAAACTAATTTCAGAGCAGGTCTCTCTTGCCATTAAGGACTATCCTTTTTTTGCTTCCCTAATCAAAAGCCCTGGGAAAGATGTTCCGGTCTTATTTTAGGTAGAAATACTGTATATAATGCAAGTGAAGAGAAAATCGTTGTGCTTAAAAAGTAATTTCAGTACCTACTTTAAAATACCATCTTTTCCAAATCTATAAATATGTACAAATTTTTTTAATTCATAACCTTGAAAGAACTATTCACAGAAAAACAAAACTGATAAACTACATCATAAAATAATTAACAGAATATTTAAATTATTAATAATAACATTAATAATAACAAAAAAGTTATACTAAAATACTACTAATAAAAATAATTTTATAAACATACTACTATTACTACTACTACAGGTATGGGACCTGTTATCAAGAATTCACGGGATTTGGGGATTTCGAGATAAAGGATCTTTCCATAATTTGGTTCTTTATACCTTATGTCTACTAGAAAGTCAGGCAAACGTTAAACAAACTCAATAGGCTTGTTTTGATTTCCATAAGAATGAATAATATCTTAATTTGGATTAAGTAGACGGTATTGTCTTAGTGTAACAGATAAAAATTTAATCATCTTTAAAAATTAAGATTATTTGGATAAAATGGAGTCTATGGCCTTTCCGTAAATTGGAGCTTTTCAGATAATGGGTTTCCAGATAATAGATCCCATTCTTGTACTACTACTTCTACTACCACAACTACTACTAATACTACTACTACTAATAATAATAATAATGGAATAAAAATAATAAATGGAATAAATAAAATAAATACTAATGTTAATACTAAAAAAGATACAAAAATAAATAAAATAAATACTAATAGTAATACAGTATGGGATCCGTTATCCAGAAAGCTCTGAATTACGGAAAGGCCGTCACCCATAGACTTCTTTTTATCTAAGTAACCCTAATTTTCAACAAGTAATTCCTTTTTCTCTGTAATAAAAAAACAATTCCTTGTATGTGATTCAAACGAAGATATAAATAATCCTTATTGGAAGCAAAACCAGCCTATTGGGATTATTAAGGGGCAGATTTATTAAGGGTCGAATTGAAAATTAGAATTAAAATTTAAAAAAAAAATGTTATGGTCGCAACTGTCAAATTTGACTAGGGAGTTATCCAAATTCGATTCGAGTTTTTTAAAAAATCAAATTTGATTTTTGAGATTCATCATATTCTTTAAGAATTCAAATTTGACTATTCGCCACCTTAAACCTTCCGAATTACTGTTTAAGTCAATGGGACAGGTCCAGGGATAAATTTGGTGATGTCTGCAGCCTTCCTTTTGGAGAAAAAACTCTAATCCAGTTTGATAGAATTCGAAACAAATTTGATTCGAATTTCCGGGTTGTTTAAATTCATCAAGAGTTGGAAAAATTTTATTTTATTAAAACATGTTTAAAAAACTCCCATGAGTTCGAAATTTGACTATTGATAAATGGGCCTCCCCATGTTTACCGAATTTTCTAGTAGACTTAAGGTATGAAGATCCAAATTATGGAAAGATCTGTTATCCAGAAATCCCAAGGTCCAAAGCATTCTGGATAACAGGTCCCATACCTGTACTAAAATTAATAATAATAATTATGAAAATAATGCTGAAAATACACGTATCCAGTGCACCTGGTAAAGTTTTAGCTGAACTTGATTTAGAAATATTCAAAATGAACTTTTCCTGAATGTCATAACAAAACATGATTGTGATTTCTAATCTAAAAAAGTGTGCGTATAATGTCTGGTCTCCCATGTACAATTTATATTGGATGGTCAATGATAGTCCTTGTTACCCAGTTTTGCTTATTTTTAGTGGAAATTGATAGAACATAATTGCCAAATGTATGTGAATTTTTGAAAACAGGTACAGTACTGGCAAAACAAGCTAGGAGTGGTTTGCTGATCTTTTCACATGATCCTTGTATTCCAGGAATGTTTTCTGTATATGTTATTGCTGATATATCAAGTAACATTTATTTTCAACTCTTTAATCTGTCTTGTTATCATGTCAATCAACACTGAGAAGGAAGAACCTTTGCACTGATTGTCTGATATAACACTGGATCAGTAGGTGACGAATATTCATTGAGACTTGAAAAAAGTATAAAAATATTGCCACCCAGTCAGCTAAAACCTTTTGGATAATTCTCACCCTTTAAATTCTTTTCAATGTGGTAAATCAGGAAAAACACTTTTACTCTTAAGGCAATTCGTTTCAATATTATTGATTTGTGCAGTGTCAAGAAACAGCAAGACATAAAAATTTGACATTAGTGATGGGCGAATTTGGGGCGTTTCGCTTCGCCGAAAAATTCCCAAATTTCCAGCGAAATTAGAGAAAAAATTTGCGAAACGGCGCCGGCGTCTTGGTTTGTGTCTTGTTCCATAATTTGGAGCTTTGTGGATAACTGGTTTCCAGATAATGGATTCCATTCTTGTTTCTTAGTTTGGCTCAAGTACAAGGTACTGTTTTATTATTACAGAGAAAAAGGAAATCATTTTTAAAAAACATTGGATTATTTCAGCATAATGGAGTCTACGAGAAATGGCCTTTCTGTAATTCGGAGCTTTCTGAATAATGGGTTTTGGATAATGGATCCCATACCTGTATATCTAAAATGATATGAGAATAAAAATAGAGCAATTTAGGATATAGATCTTATAATCCATTAAATGGTTCACACTGTAACTGAATAACTGGACATATTAGTAGCTTATTTGATTTCTTCCAAATATTCAAATAGTGTAGCCTATTCAACATGGGTACCCACAGGCTCAACAAAGAAAAATGTCTTGTATCATAATATATAAATCCTAGGCACCTGTCTGGGAATATGAGACAGCAAGTGGCTGTTGTGTACAGTAACATAAAAACAAATCAATTCCAGTGTCTGTTAAAAAGATGAATCATACCCGAGCCTGAAAATGTCCAATACATCCATTCATTCCTCTGTAAAACGCTTGTCCACCCATGTGCAGAAAACCATTAAGTATATTTTATTCCTAAATGATGAATGTGAAAAATATTCCTGGCTTAGCTTTGAAGTAGCTCCTTCTACTCTAGTTCTTAAGAAGGGAATATGGACAGCTTGTCGTCTTTATAAGAATTCAAACATCTCCTTTTACTGTGAATGGCAAGTATGAGATATGCCCTCGTCTTCCCCTTCCTTTAGCAATCAATTCTCCTTGTCTTTATCTTCCTCAGCATCCCTCTCACCGTCCAGCAGTTCTAGGATGATCTTGTTTCATGATGTTCCTGTCTCCAGCTGTGGGAACCCAGAAAACACTAGAGAAGTTGAGTGGGACACTGATCTTAGTGTTAAGGCATGAATACAATGTAGGAAGGATACCTCAGTCAAGGACAATTGTAAATGTCCTATAACAGCTTAAACATAACATATTTTTAGACTGCATACACTTTCTTTTACCTAGAAAATTTAATTTGTTTGATTATGAAGAAGTTCAGCCAGACCATCCAGTCTTTGGAGATCTGTAAACTCAATCATCACAATCTTTTTGTTCTTCTTTGATGGCCTTACATGGGGACACTTGGGGTCTTCTTTATTAAAGTTCGAATAATAAAAACTCCAAAATAGAATCCGAATTTTTAGTGGAAAAAAAATCAAATTTTTTGAGAATTTTTCAAATTTTTTCAGAATCTGAAAATACTCTTCAACCTGTCGAGGTCCTGTACAAGTCAATGGCAGTGGTCCTATTTGCAGTTTGAAGGAGCAGATTTATCAAGGGTCGAAGTGAATTCAAGGGAATTTTCGAAGTAAAAAAATAATCGAATTTCGAAGTAAATTTTGATACTTCAACCATCGAATAGGATACTACGACTTCGACTTTGAATTTGATTTGAAGTAAAATAGTTTAATATTCGACTATTTGATAATCTATGTACTGTCTCTTTAAAAAAACTTTGACTTCAATACTTCGACAAATTAAACCTTCTGAAGTGCTATGTTAGCCTATGGGGACCTTCTAGAGCAGTTTTCTAAGTTTTTTGAAGTCGAAGATATATCATTCAATCGATCGATGAAATCCTTCGAAACGTTCGATTCGAACGATTTAAACGTTCGATCGAACGATTTTACTTTGAACGAAAATGGCCAAATTCGATGAAAAAAAGTCAAAGTAATTAAATTAGATGGTCGAAATTTGAAATATTTTCAACTTCGAAATTCAACCCTTGATAAATCTGCCCGAAGATATTATTGTCTTCTCTGGGTTTTGTACGATAATCCAAACTGGATTTTCCACCGATTTCATGAAAAAATTTGACTTTTTGGGTGTCAAATCCGAAAAAGATTTGTATTATTTCTGCGACAATCTGAAATAGACATGGTTTTGGTGCAAAATCTGAAAAAGTTGCATTTTTTGTTGATCAAACACAAGCCAAAAAGCGAGAAATTATAATAGTCAAAGTTGCCAAGAAGATCTGTGGTTTTTCAACAAATATCATGACTGGTTATATTAATCAATTTCTGCACTATCACAAAAAAAAAATATTGCGGAAACAAAGTACAAAGTACAATGTACAAATACATGATTCAAGTGGGTTAATTGCAACCACTTCATGTTGTGTTAAAAACATAATACAAATAGTGATGGGTGAATTTATTCGCCAGGCGCAAATTCATGGCGAACTTGCGCAATTAGCCACTGGCGAAATGGGCGGGGAAATTTGCTAAAAAAAACGGAAGCCGGCGTCAAAAACGAGACGCCAGCACCGTTTCGCAAGTTTTTTCCTGTAGGACTTTGGTAGGAGAGAGATTTATCTGCCTCTCAGATTCACAAGTTTCACATTTAACAATAAGACACAGAGTTTCAGTTCAGATTTAGAAAATAATTCCAAAATTCTCTGAAGTATTGCTGAAGGCATATTCTGTATACATAAAAAGGAAAGTGATATTACTTTTCTTGGCAATAAAAGAAAAAAACGTTAAGGTTATGATCCCATGGTTTGAAGTTGCAGGATATTGGAAATGCATCTATCGGTCAATCTATCTATCTATCTATCTATCTATCTATCTATCTATCTATCTATCTATCTCTCTCTCTCTCTCTCCCTCTCTCTCTCTCTCTCTCTCTCTCTCTATCTATCTATCTATCTATCTATCTATCTATCATCTATCTATCAATCAATCGTCTATCTATCTATCTATCTATCTATCTATCTATCTATCTATCTATCATCTATCTATCTATCTATCTATCTATCTATCTATCTATCTATCTATCTATCTCTATCTCTCTTTAAAAATAAACCACTCATTTGCTACCAACCATGAATGTCACCCAAGTAATTACACCTATTAAATATTATAGTCATTAAAATATGAACATGGGCTTAGTTTGCCATATGTATTGATTATTTTATTTATTTTTGAAATAAGTTTTAACCCAATAGCAAGTTGTTAAAATCTTTTCCAAAATATTAAAAACTGTTGCTTCTGTGTTAAAAATAAATACTCCACTGAAATTAAATAATTATCATTCATAAGTGTCCTTTGAAATTTGTACTGCTTGTCTGAATACATTACAAATTCCCCAGCTTTTTCATTGTTCTCATTATGCTTACTTTCTACACCACATATGTTTAATGTATGGTAAGAGAAAAAGGGGATTGGTAGAAATAAGGAAAAATATTCTCTATAGTACGAGTCACATTTTTTAAGAGGTATAAAAAAAAGAAAAAAAAAAGCTTAGAAAAAGGTTTTCTTTGAATGACAAAATCAATGTACAAAATTGTCCCCCTATTATCAGTATGGAAATTCTGTGCAGACAAATAACACAGTATTATTAATGCACTTCAAGCAGACAAAATAGGTTTGGTAAAAGTAACAGCAGCTTTTCCTTCTTATAAATATAACACAAAACAATGTAAAATATAACACAAAACAATGTACTCCCTATTTTCAAATTTTCATACGACACAAATGTTGTGACTAGTGATGGGCGAATTTATTCGCCATGCACGAATTTGCGGCAAATTTGCCTGTTTCGCCGCCAGCGAATAAATTTGCAAACTTGCCATGGCGTCTCCGACATTTCGTAATTTTTCATCAGTTTCGCGAATTTCCCAGGAAATTATCGAAATTCACGGGGAAGCAAAACAAATTCGCCCATCACTACCCATCACTAGTTGTGACACAAATTACATCACTAAGTGCTGTTTATAACCAATGACATCACTAAGCACCATTTATAAGGCTATAAATTATAGGATATTTATTGGTCCTGTATATAATAAGAGTATATCACTACTTGCCCTTAATGTACCTGTGTGAATAATAATAACAATATTAGCATCCATTTCTCAGGCTGGATGGGTGCATTATCTCTCCTGAAAGGAGGCACTTAGTGCTGGACCATAAACAGGGCTTAGTTTGTGATGCCCAGGTCCTTCTGTCACACAGGTGGGATTCTCTCATCTATTCTATTTTTTTGTGGTAAACATGTTAGTAGCCTCTTTCTATCCTTTAAAATAGTTTCATCCCTTAATTTATAGAAAGTGCTGCCATTGTACCCTTTGCCATATTAATTTTATCCACAATCTCTAAGTATCTCTCATTACTAGATTTGACTAACCTAATTCTTTGTTGTACCCCTAATGGTATTTGGGGTATGAAAACTATCTTATCTCAACAGATTATTCCTTTCCGTGTGTTTATAATACAGGTCAATCGCAATCCAACCTCCTGCATCACTATAATTACTGAACTCCACTTTGCAGTGCAGACATAAAGAAAGATTGACTGAAGTTTATCAGAGCATAAGTCACATGGCTGAGGACACCTGGAAAACTAAGAAATCTCTAGCCCTATGCCAAATTGATCAATTAAATATGAAAAAATATATTTGCTGCCTTGAAAAAAGGATTTCTGTTTTACTTTAATTTCCCTAGTAAAGTCATGTAGAGCCAAGTAGAGTATGTTCACTATTCTGTAGCTGTGAGCCTTGGCATAGTCATCTTTATCTTGTACCTCAAAACCACCATCCTTGTCTGCTGTTTTGATAAAATCACACTATTAATTTGAAATGTTTTTAAAGCATGTCAATCAATTGAAGTGTATTAGTCCTGAACTAGTTCTAGCAAGTAGTGATGGGCGAATAATTTTGAAGTGTGCCAATTTTTATGCACGTGCCAAATTTGTTGCAACAAATTTTTCGTCTTTAAATTTTCTCCGCAGTTTCACGAAAACATTTGTAGGCGGAGAAATAGAAGTCCATGGCTGGTGAATTTATTCGACCATCACTACCATAGGCAAGCTTATTCCATAGGCTATTAGCCTCATGCTAAAAAACCTGCTCAAAAAGGTCTAAACAAAATGAAACCCAGTTGTTAATCCTTGTTCTTTAAGCTTTAGTCCTAGTATAGTGTAGTATTGCCATACTGTGCTGAACTACACCAGTGGTTCTTAAAATAAACTTTATATTTGAAGGAACATATTGAGAGCATGTGGAGATACACGTAAATACAGATTAATACAGCTCCGATGCTAAGCATATAGAGGGGCAAATGACTGTGGACAGTCAACTTCCTGAGGAAGGCTGAAGGTCCATCTAGTGCATAAGGTTCCCCCAAATAAGTTACTTTGATGAATAAAAAAGGCACATTGTGCTATCCGGGCATTCCGATTATTATATTTAAAAGTGTTAATCCTAGCGTTGGGCCTCCTGAGTGGAGGCATAGACATAGTTAGGGCAGCATCTACCCCTAGGTCTGTGCACTTAGATCCCTGCTCTTGGATAATTCCATGACTCTAATCCTCAATAACCTCCTCTGTGAAACTCAGGTTGCTCACTAGCTACGCTACTCCTATCGATTGCTCCCAGAGAGATCTGTAACAGAGAATATGCTAACACTAACTAGGCCTACCTTGGCTTAGGCTCTTGTCGCAACTGCCTGCCCAGGTTGAATCAAGGAAGAAAGAGATAAATAGCACGTGCGTCAACACAACACAACAGTGTCATCTCTCGTCCAGCCATAGAACTGCCAGCAGAATACTTTAAGAAGCATTAAGGCATGTTGTTTTTTAACAGTAAATATTCAACAGAGAGGATCATAGTATCCAGACTAGCTGTATTACCATTTGTTTAAATATTCCCTATTCTCTCTTGGGATCCTTTTGTTTTTAATGTATTCAAGAAGAGTAGAATCAAATTTAGCTCTTTCTTTGAAAGAAACAACAGCTATTTTGTTTTAGTCCATATTTTTTGCAGCTCTTAGTGGTACTAAATCTACTGACCCCAAAATCCTCTCTCAAACCTCTCAAACTTGGTATAGTCAAGTACTTGCCTTTTTTGTGTCAGGTTTGCTAATTCAGGGGTCCCCAACCACCAGGCCGTGGCCGCAAACAGTCCTGAACTGGGTCGCCAACTCTAGCCCACAAATAATGCCACAGAATTGGACCAAACTGGACGCTGGCATGCCCCAATTGGATGTGCAGTTGCCGCTGACCCCCCTCCCTTTCGGAAAAATTGAAAAAGTTGGGAACCAATTGCCTTTTTTTTAAACCATTGGGCACTATTTTTTTTTAATTGTAGGGGGAGCCCAAGGGGTCTTTTTTACTTGTATGGGTCCCTGGCCACAAATGTTTTTTATATTTGTAGAATTTTTTTCACTTGGAGAGGATAGGGGATCCCAGAAAGTTTTGATGTATGGGGTCCCACAAATTCTTGAAAAAAAAATGAAATATTGTGCCCCTTTTAGAATTCCAGTACATTAAAGCAAATAAAACTGCAACGGCTGACTTCCTCAGAGAGAGAATATTGTTGATTTCATCTTCTACACTCTGAGCTCCCTCAGTCCCCGGCCAATAGTTACCATGTCAAGAGAACAGCAAAATGCTATTCATCCAGCTTATTACAATACCGGTGACAATAGTTAAACAAGTCCATGAAAGTCTACAGAAGTTTCAAAGTCAAGATAATGGAGCAGAATTGCCAATAACAAACCCACAAGGAAACATTACAGAGGTGATATGAAATTATGTAAGATCCATTCGTACGCAAGGAAGAAAGCCTAAACGATATCACTTTTCAAGGGTGGTTGAACTATGAAACACGGAAGCGTGTAAATCAAAAGCACTGTAACTGTATCATATATATTGTAAAACCATGAAACATGGAAACCTGTGTGTATTCAGTCATCATTTATCTTGTACTTAATAATAGGACACCGATTTCACTACATATTTATGCCTAATAATGTATATTTTCCATGTACAGTATTATATATATATATATATATATATATATATATATATATATACACAAAATAACTAAGGAGATTTGTAACAGTAGGTACTGTATGTTTTTAACTGATCAGTTTAATTACTATAAAAAAGATTAGAAGCCAGTGTTGCTTTGGGGCATAATTGATAATTAATAGTAATTCCCGGGAAGACCATTCATCCTTACTGATAAGCTAACACGTCTGCCCATTAAGAGTACAGCAGACATTAAAGTAATTAAATCAAGCTAAGGTTGTTACTCTACATATAAAATATAAGGCTTCAGTAGCTAACTATCTTGTCACTTTAAATCAGCAAGGAAAAGTCTTATCTGAGATCCATAGACCAGCCTGGAACAAGAGACATTAGTGATACTCTTAGTTATGGCTGTTGCTTGGAAACTGCTGTGTGGCCAGTGGGGGCATAACCATATTGTTCAGACGTGGAGTTTCCTAAATATTTCTGGACTTTAATTCCCATATAATGTAAGGTTCCGCTATAAAGATATTGTTTTCATATATATTTATATAAACTGGTGGTGGAGCTTTGAGCACTTTTAGTTTTAAAGAGGACATATAGGGGGTTATTTATTAAAGTTTGAATCCAAAAAACTTGAAACTTTTTTTTTAACTATAAAATCCGAATTTTCAGTGGGAAAAAAACCTTTTCGAGATTTATTATACCTGGACTATGGAAAAAGTCAGAATCCAAAAAATACTCCATCTCAGACCTCCCGAGGTTGTATATAAGTCAATGGGTGAGGTACCTATAGTATTTTTAAGTTTCTGTGGTCTGCGCTAGAATTTGTCCAAAAATCTGACTATTTTGGGCTTTTCTGGAAAAAGTCTGAAAAAAATCAAGAGATTCGGGGAAAAAAATCTGAAAGCATTGTACAAATTGGATTTCCGCTCTATTTTATGGAGTTTATACTGGATCTGATTAAATTGCGCTTTTTTAATCATAGATTAATTAAAGGTCTAATCATGGATTCTAGTTTGGTCTGACTTTTTAAATACTTTTTTTTTAAATACCGATTTTGATAAATAAGGCCTCCATGTTCCTACCTTACAACTTCCTGCTTACAACTCATACCTGTAGGTTTCTTCAGCATATCATCAAGGGTTAGAACACTGATTTCCAAAATGTGGGGCTGCCTCCCCCTGGGGTGGACAAAGAGAATGGTCATTTAATTTCTAAGAAGCCCAGCTTGTAGGTCAGTTAAGGTAAGATTTGGAGTGAAGAGTATTTGTAGTCTTAGAGATTCTTGAAACTATGTGTGAACAAATGGTACACCAATATATTTCTGTATCAAGAAGGCCCTGAACAAATGTAGGGCCTTTATGGAGACCCATGACCAAATGTAGGACCTTTATGGGAGTGGATGTTCCACTTGGATGACTGAAGTAGTATGATTAGGCACAATTCTAATCAATTCTAACCTTGAGTTTTGGGGAAGGTTAAATTTATTTTTTAAAATTAAACAGTGTATTTATAAATCACAGTGTATGTATGAATGTAGTTAAGCATGCCATTAGCAAATGTAAGTGTGCCAAGACAGATTTGAACACAGCTAACAAGATCCAACCATGAGGACTCAATGTACTTACCCAGTCTAATATTTAAAATGCAGATAAAACTTGTCTCCTACTGTCTCGCAGTTTAAATATGTGAAATCTGTATTTATATTTCCAAACTCTATCTGATTAAAAAGAATCAAAAATCAGAGATGTTCCCCTAGTCATTTTTCCCTTTTTTGTTCCGCTGACCTGGAAAGCTGTACATTTTAGCAGCCTGTGTTTTGATAACAGTTTTAATCTTTTCCCTCTTCCCTACTAGAGAACAGTTGGTTTATTTGTCTGCCAAGTTAAAAACACAGCTCTCTCCTAAAAGGAACATATGTTGTTGTAAGAAATCAGATTTGATCATAATGATTATGCAGCTTCTTACCCAGAACTCAAAAAACAAAATAAAACAAAAATAGAAAGGTACAAATAAGATACTTAAAAATAAGATTTTGACTTTTTTCTCCAAAACAAATCCTTTGTACGAAAACAGAAAATCAGATGCTAACACTTAAACTGGCCATAAATGCAAAGATCTGATCGTACGAATCCACGATACGTACGATTTCCAGACGGTGTGTGGAGAGTCCCAACATTTTTCATCCCATGGAGTTCGGTCGTTTGGTCGATCGGCCAGGTTAAAAGATTTCTGTCGGCTGCTGATAATTTCTCTGCATGTACTGCCGATCAGACGATTTTCAGTGAGAGACCAGCTTTGTCGGACATAACTTTCGTACGATTGCTGTAGGGTCAGAACATCGGCTGATCTGTTCTTTTTCTACTTTATTTGATCTGAAAGGTTAGTAGCAGGTCTGGAGATGGGGAAGTCCGATTGTTCGAGGATTTGAGGTTCAAGGATCTCTGCATCGATGGCCAGCTTTAATGGAACAGGAGGCAAAGATAAAGACATACAGACCACCCATAAAATGTTCTTCCAACCCACAAAAGCACAACATAACCACTTGTTTGGGTGGCTTGTTAGGTCCTGTGGAGCGAGTGTCTAGCTTGTCACAGCACCAGTATTGATGTGCCCCACACCAGTTCCAACGTACACAGAGCTGTTACTGAAGCACATGCTACATGGATATGCAAAACCTTTTAAAGGATGCCAGGTGCACATTTAATTTCTAGATCTTCAGCCATACTGTATTACTAAGCTGGTTTCTTTATGAAACTCTTGTTCCTGACCCTGCCTTTTTGATTCTGTGCATTTAGCCTACCTGTTATTGACCTCCTACCTACTCTGACCTTGTTTTACCTTCTAATCCAGCCTGCCTCATAACTGCCTTTTTTTGCTGACATCTTGTCCATTTGACCTCATTTCCTTGCTGCCAGCCCTTACTGTTTGACCATGAGCCTGTCTGATGTTTTGACTCTTTCCTTTTCTACTGTTTCACCCCTGTCTCTACTCCCATTGGTTGAGAAGAGTCCTTTTACTTAGCTTGCCTTCACTAAGCCCTTTTAATAGATGGCAGCTTACAGGGGATGTCCCGGGAGTTCTAAGTAGTGGAAACAATAGGGAAGAGTCACTTTTCTTATCTGGCCTCCACTTCGCCCTTTTGATAGATGGCAGCTTACGGGGGATGTTCCAGGGGTTCTAAGTAGTGGAAACAGTAGGAAAGAGTCACTTTCATTATTTGGCCTCCACTACGCCACTTGTGATAGATGGCAGCTTACAGGGGATATTCCAGGGGTTCTAATAGTGGAAACAGTAGGGAAGAGTCACTTTTCTTATATGGCCTCCACTCCACCCTTGTGATAGATGGCAGCTTAAAGGGGATGTTTCAGGGGTTCTAATAGTGGAAACAGTAGGGAAGAGTCACTTTCTTTATCTGTCTCTTTGCCCTTTTGATAGATGGCATCTTACAGGGGATGTTTCAGGGGTTCTAATAGTGGAAACAGTAGGGAAGAGTAATTTTCCTTATCTGCCTCTTTGCCCTTTTGATAGATGGCAGCTTACAGGAGATGGGAGCAGCGAGTGTAGCTATAACTGTAAGAGACATACCTGGTGGTCTAGTGGGGGAACGGCAGGGGTGCCTGCCGCCCCCTCGGCGGGGACGCCTGCTGCGTCATGCGGGTTTGGTTAGGCCGCAGGCGCCGGATCGCGTGGGCGCACGTTAGGCCGCAGGCGCTGAATCTCTAGGGCGCGCGCGGCACGCCGCTGTGATATTTAAAGGCGCAGCCGCGCTGACGTCACAAAGGCGCGATATTCAAATAGTATAAAAGACCCATTCAGACTGCTGACTGATGCCCGTGATAGAACTTGTTTCTTGTGGTTCCTGAGCCTTGTGCGTTTGATCTGTTCTGAATCTAGTCTGTTTGATTACCCGTGTTTGACCCAGCCTGTTCCTGACTATTCTGCATCCTGTATCCTGACCCTCGCCTGCCTACGACAACTCTTCCTGCTTAACCCCTTGATTGACAACCCGGTTTGACCTTTGCCTGCCTGACGATTCTTGATATCTGCCTGCCTCGACCCAGCCTGTCTGACGATTCTCTTGCCTGCTCCATTTGTACCGTGACCTTCGGCCCAAAAGACTCTGCTAACAGCCGTGCCCCTTTGCCAGCCAGAACATCTCGCCTTGCACCCCTCGTTAAGTCCAGGTGGCACCCAAGTAAACTGAGGGCTCCTCCCGAAGCCCAACAGTGGTCACACTACTGGTGAAGCCGAGCCGAGACCAGGGTGCTTGGCATTTGTTTTGGTATCGGGTGCCGGCTGTGACAATAACTCTCTGATTGCAGCTTATAGGGGAGGGACAGGAAGTCTATCCATTTAAGAAGTGGGTGAGTGAGGAGGACGCTCTGATAGTATCTTATAGGCTAAGGGGCATTTTAAGCAGTGGATTGGACTAGAACATTCTAATGGCATAAAATGTATAAAATGCATATTTATTTTGAAGCAATGAGCTAATTCTTACTTCCTAATACACTATTCTACATCAAATGTTTCTGGGAAAATGTATGTTTAGATCTTCTTTAAGTTAAAATAGAATCAATACCGGGTTGAGTCTGTATTTTATCTGTTTGACTTCTGGGCTAAGGCCTGAATTTCTCAATGGGTGGAGGAATATAATTATATGAGCTGCCATTTGAAGCCAAGAGAGAAGATAAACAATCCAGAGAAAGCAATTTATTTCTAATGTGATTTATATCGTTTAGTGAGCAGATAATTGGCACTTTTAATGCCAGTGGGAAAATACAGCAGAAGGTGAGTAGCTACTCCCTCAATGATGAAAGGGTTCTGGTGGTTTCCATTGTTTCCATTGTTACACCATCCAATAGCCTTTCTTTTCACTCATATGTAGGGCTATGGACTCTTTTCATCAAATTTATGGACCCAGATCAACCAATCAAATATATTCTTTCATTATTCCAATGTGAAAACTAAAGACTCACTCTTGACTTTGGTAAAAACATTGTTGATTAATTATGTTTGATAATTTTCTAATTGAAACAAATAGGTGTGTGTAAGTAATATACATAATTTGAAGAGCTAATTTGAGAAAACAGTGTGCCCTATATTATAGTCAGGTTTACCTATAATAATCATCTAGGGTGGTATAATAAAAGGTACAAACGTTGTTCAGGTATTATAACCCATAGCAATTAATCATTTAAACACATGGCCATTTCGCTTAACCGAAAAATTTGTGAAACTGCAAAAAACATTTGAGAAATGGCAAAAAATTTGTGAAACCCATTGACGTCAATGGCCATTTTTTCTAAAGGCAACTTTTTTGTCTCAGCGACAATTTTGTCTCAGTGAGAACAACATTTTTTGTGGCAGATTTTTGCTGTAGTTTCGCAAAGAGAATCTACAGATGGCCAAATGTGGAATTTCGTATCAAATCCATGCCTGCCTTCGCTCATCACTAGCAGTAAATGCCCCATGTTCACTGGTTGCCATATGTTTCTAAAGCAGTAACATTTTGCACCTTATTTTTCATTTCCACCTGGTCTAGGTATTGACCTGATTTCTTTGGGAGTGATAAAGGATTTTTTTTTACTTTTGGATGAACTAGAAGTTAGAACCTACCAACTACTTTACAACTGTGTGTGTAATAATGTTAAACAGTGAACTAAACTGAATATTGACCTTAACTTTAAACCTTGGTAAAAAATGGGGTGTAGATAACCCTAAGAAAGATTTTAGATGGGACATTCAGCTTTGTACTGTATTATATCTCCAGATTGGTGGTACTTGTGGCAAACAGCCGAGGCACCTGAAATAGGGTACAAATATTTTTGGAAATGGGTTGTGGGTACATTTCCAAGTACACTATTTGAGTCACTCATCATTGGACCAGCTTATTGTCTATCTTTACCCTTTCTGGGTCATCTTTTTCATAATTACCACTAACTGTTCCAGATACTGTAGGTGCAATGGGGCAAGATGGAGCCATCTTTGCCAAGGCTCCTCTGTCAGGCTCTGGGCTACAGGTAAACACATCTCCAGAAATAATATACAGAATTAGACAAAAAAATTAGGTTACATTGAGGGGCAGATTTAGCAAGGGTCGAAGTGAATTAGAGGGAATTTTGAAAGTTAAAAAATTCAAAATTCAAAGTAATTTTTTGAATACTTCAACCATCGAATAGGATACTACGACTTCGAATTTACTTCAACTTTGATTCGAAGTAAAAATCGTTTGACTATTCGACCTTTCGATAATCAAAGTACTGTCTCTTTAAAAAAACTTCGACTTCAATACTTTGCCAACTTAAACCTGCCGAAGTGCTATGTTATCCTATGGGGACCTTCCAGAGCAATTTTCTAAGTTTTTTATAATTGATGGAAAATCAAACGATTGTAAGATAAAATCGTTTGAAGTGGACGATTCGAAGTACGATCGGAGTACAATCGTACTATGACTGGAATACGATCGTACGATGAATAAAATCCTCCGACTTCGAATGCCGGAGGATTCTATTCGATGGTTGAATTTCGAAGTATTTTCCACTTCGAAATTCGACCCTTGATAAATCTGCCCCTTAATTTTGTAGATGTCAACCCTGTCTCCCAAGGAGGCTTCTATAACAGCAATAGCTCTATATTTCCAAAAAGATACCACGAGGCAAAGTGAATTTTAAATGATAATATATGATGTTTTATAATGTATACACAATATAAATGTAATATTACAATAAAGAAAGGTTACATTGAATGTGTATAAACTATGGCTTTCTTCTTCATTGATTGTCTCGTACAAAACAATTTTTTCCCCAAACCGTGACTATGTGAATGTCTAGAACACACACTTAAGAACAAAATAATAAAGGTACAGTTGACAAAGTTAGACAGAAAAGAAATATTGCCACAGGATTTAATATAAAAAGAAAGAGTTTTTTTTTTCTCTTGCACACCGAGACATCTCCTAAAGCAGCTAAACGGCAGGATCTTTTTTGAGTGTTTCTTACGGATATTCTCTCATGGTTTTAGTGAAACATAGAATTTTAATTAATGGCTGGTTACATCTTTTCTTTTCCAGATAAAAGTTAAATGTATGGATCCATAGCAGATTATTATTAATTTATGTTTATTTATACAGTTATGGGATCCTTTATCCAGAAAGTTCAGTATTACGGAATGAACGTCTCCCGTAGATTTCATTATAATGAAATAATTCAAATTATTTATTTTCTCTCTTTATTAATAAAATATACTATATATACTATATACTATAAAAATAATAATAAAAAAGTGCCTTGTACCTGATCCCAACTAAGATTAATTAATTAATCTTTATTGGAAGCAAAACCAGCCTATTGGGTTTATTTAGGGGCCCATTCAAGTTCGAGTGAAGGAATAGAAGAAAAAAAATCTTTGAATTTCGAAGTGTTTTTTTTGGCTACTTCGACCATCGAATGGCCTACTTCGACCTTCGACTATGACTTCGACTTCGAATCGAACGATTCTAACTAAAAATCGTTCGACTATTCGACCATTCGATAGTCGAAGTACTGTCTCTTTAAGAAAAAACTTCGACCACCTAGTTCGCCACCTAAAAGCTACCGAGCTCAATGTGCTCCCCATAGGCTTGCCTAACTTTTTTTGGTTGAAGGATAATCCTTTGATCGTTGGACTAAAATCCTTCAAATCGTTCGATTCGAAGGATTTAATCGTTCGATCAAACGATTATTCCTTCGATCGTTCGATCTAAGTATTTGCGCAAAATCCTTCGACTTCGATATTCGAAGTCGAAGGATTTTCATTCCCCAGTCGAATAATGAGGGTTAATTAACCCTCGATATTCGACCCTTGATGAATTTGCCCCTTAATGTTTATAGCATTTTCTATTAGACTTAAGACCTAAGGACTCAAAAAAAACAAAAAATAAAACCCTTGAATTTTTAGAGGAAATAAAAAAATTCAAATATTCAGAGATTTATTTTGCTCTGAAGCTGCTAAAATTTAAATCTGAAAATACTCCAGCAGATGGTTCTTTTAGAACATGTTTTTTACCTTCAGGATCCTCAATAGTTTTGGGCTGTTTATACTGGTTTTTGTTCTATAATCCGATAAATTACACTTCAACTCCAGAAAGTCACATGTTTTGACCGTCAAATCAAAAAAGTCCCAAGATTCAAATTGTCACATGATTTTATTGTGATTTTTTTCTCGCACTGATATTTTCAAGAATAATTATTGGTAAAGGGTGTAAGGGGATTTGGTTATAGGAATTCGGTTGAAATTTTTAAGATAGTGAGCAAAAGTTGAGTCCAATAGGATCAACGCAGCTCCCCTTTACTTCTGTTGGGACTAGCTTGCATTTACTTGGCAAAGTTTTGCATTAAAGTTTTCTTGGTTTTTACACTTTGGGCCTATTTATCAAGGCTCAGTTTTTTCTGGTTGAGTTTTAAAGGGAAAAAAATCCATATTTTAAGAGGAAAAATCCTCAAACTTTTAGAGATTATTATGCTCCTAAAATGCTAAAGATCTGAATATGAAAATACTCCAGCTAAAACCTGTCAAAAATCGTGTAGAAGTTAATGGCAATAAAACATGGCAATTTAATTTCATAAATATTCTATCATCCCATGTTAACAGTGAGTACTATAAAACAATGTAATGATGGTTTTTTTTCTGATGTTTCTTCTTTGGATCCACTAATGGTGTTTTCCTTATCTTAACTGTCTCTTCATTTGCATCTTAATGAAAAGAAATCTTCAAACGTATAACCATCTTTCTTGATGCACTATCGTCAATCTATAATCTGCATTATAAGGCATAACATCCCCCCCAGCTAAGATTCTGATAAATCACCTTGGCCTGTAGCCTTGCCTATTCTTATGGAAATCATTACAATGAGTATATATTTTATACAATATAATATTGCTTAAACAATTAAGATCCATCATTAGGAGACGTAATGATTTTAGGTACCTGTTGGTTCATTTTGCATGCTTGTCAGGCTCCAGAGATACACAAAGAACATTATCATACCTTTGCACAAAGTTAAGAAAAAACAAAACAAAGAGAAACAGAGAAAACTGCTCTGAAACAACCAATCCACTATTTTAGTGATTTCAGAGGATTTGGAAACCACAAATAAACTAATTTTCTCTAAAACCCCAAAATGCCATATCATTTATTAAAAGATCTGAATAGAAAAAAGCATAAATTAAAAAAGATGCTCAATGATCCAAATTAAAATAGGAAAACCTCTAATTATTTGTTTTTCAGCAATTACAATAGAAAAAGAATCTGAAAATTTCTAAAAGTCTGAATTGATGAAAATAATCTAATAAGATGAGCACAGCTCCCACTTAATACTTCTGAACCTCAACAACTTTTACTTGTAGTTTGAATTAGTGTTTCTCGTGGTTTTTGAACTTTATAAATCTAGAAATGTTTCGAGTTTTAGAGAAATTTTAATGATGAACGAACATTTAGGAAAAATATATACAGTATTTGTAAAAAAAAGAGAAATTGAATGGACCCCTTAGAGATATTCTTATTAGGAAAGAGATGTTTTGGGTTGGATATTAGTGATGGATGAATTTCTCCCGTATCACAAATTTATTCACCGACGGCGAAACGTGGAAAATTGATGCAAATTCGTGCCAGGCAAATTTATTTGTCCATCACTGTTGGATATGTTTAACAAGGTCAGTATTACAATTTGTCCACTAAACAAATCTTGAACAAGATAACAAAGGTGTCATGTGGGCATCTGTTGAGAGTGATGGAAACAATATTTAAGCTTCATAAAATAAAAGTTTCTTAAAATAGATGGCAGGTTTTAATTATTGGTAATAGAATACTTTAAAAGTTCCATTCTAGCCTCCTATATCTGTGTATGAACAATGAGGGACAGATGTTTGTAAAAACATAGATTTGTTTTCTCATTAAGCATACAATTAACCACCTGGCTTACTTTCTTGACTTGCTTTATGATCCAATAAAACTTGATGTTAAAATATGTAGGGATATATTTACATTATTAAAACTGAATTATTCCCAGCAGTTCCAATGATCTCACATGGGTTTCAAACTGTCAGGAAAGTGTTTACCATTTTGACATGTGATAAAACTGATGATTGTACCAATGTGTCAGAATGTGTTTGATTTCAGCAGTTGAACACCAAGTTCTGTTAAGAGCAAAACTGCCCCATTTCTTGTCCACAAGAGATTCATGAAATTGAAATATGTTGCCAAAGTTTCATCAAAAACATTGGAATCAATCAACAATTTTCTTGTGCATTTCAAATGCATTGGAGTGAATTGGCATTTCTTCTTGCACGTTTCCTGTGCAAAACAAAATGCATCTTGAAATTCCAGTGCAGATTCATAAAAATGTATACTACTCATTAAAACACAAATTTTGACTTGAATCTTTATCTGGTGAAAAAAATTAGCTGATCCCTACTCACAGGAGCAATAAAGTCAAACCCCACTCTGGATCATTAATCTCCACTTACTGGGTAAGTAACCCCTTGACATTTAGGGGGTTATTTATCAAAGTCCGAATTTATCTCAGACCAAAGCCGCATGGGTTTTTTGGGCTTATTTAGTAATACACTTTCCCGAAAATGTTGTTTCCGGAATAAATCGTGAAAAACTCAGATCTTCAAATTTTTTTCTGATTTTTCATCCGATTTTCATGATTTTTTTTTCACCGGAAATTCCGAATTTTGCCAGAAAACTCTGTGGTATTGCCAAAAACCCAGCACACATAAAAACATCATTGGGACTTCTCTCATATGCAACTTCGACAGGTCTGAGATGCTGGATTTTCAGATTCAGACTTTTCCCATCCTCTGGGTTTAATGAATTCTGAAAAATTTGTAATTTTTTTAAAAGTCCAATTTTATAAAAAATCACAAATTTTTCACGATTTTTACATTCGGAGTTTAGTAAGTAATCCCCTTAAAATGGTTGAATCTGAAAATACCTTTTATTTTTTCACCAATTGTTACTATTTGGTAAGAATTATCTAACTTTGTTGCATAGCTAAATTTTACTCAAAATTTGTATACCAAAAACATTTATGCTACACTTTTCCTTTTCCTGCTGATTATGGAGATCTTTAGAAAATGAACTTAGGGAGGAAGCATCTTTTTATATAATGAGACAGCAGAGACTTATTTACGCAAATTCCACTGTAAAAGAAATAATTTAGTATGCTTCCATCTCCTATAAAAAAAACCTTATTTTCGGTCTTTCTTTATGATTTAAAACTGAAATACATTTCCATTATTAACTTGTAACTCATGTTCTTTTCTCATTTACTTTGCCTAAAATTGCTGTGATTTGTTAATAGATACAGAGGTAAAACATGTCTTTCTATAATTACATGTTAGGATTCATCTTTTGATTCCTCAGCCATTGCATTGTTACTTATTTGAATTAATAATTCATGATTGAACATTTGCTAATACATTGAAGAAGATTGTTTTGCAGTCATTAACGCTAAGGAAAATATGCAGAAATATTAATATTCAGAAGATCACTTAAAGCCTGATGTGAAAGTAAATGGTTAGGATACCAATTACACCCCAAGCCTGTGTTTTCAGTAAGGGTGAGCACCTATTTTGCCAAAATAGTCAATTTGCTTTTGTTTGTTTTTTAAGCTTATTGTAAGAATACCTGGTGTTCTAGTGGTGTGGGGATGCCCACTGCTTCCTCCCTCTTTGCAAATGATGCACGCTCGTGACCCTATTCATCATCGCCCTTGATGTGAAATTCAAACATTTAAAGAGCCCATTGTCAATTGTTCCTTGTCCAAAGTAGGTCTATTTTCAATATTTCCAAGGTGAGATTTATAGTCTGTTTTGTCTGTTCCTGACCTAGCTTGTTCCCAGCCATTCATAGTATGCTGCCTGTCCTGACCTCTGCCTGTTTATTCTCTTGGATCCTGTTTATTTACTGCAATACTGTTGGTTCTGAGCCAGCCTGTGACCCCCACTATGTTCCTGACTGCTGATTTTGTACTGCTCTGCCCATTTGGTATTGACTCGGCATGTCCCTTGACCACTCTCCTTGTTCCCCTAGTTCTTATTTGGTTCCCTTGCCTGTCCAGAACTCTCTCCTTGGTCATCTCACTATAAGACCTGGTGGCATCCGAGTAGCAGAGGGCTCCTCCCGAATCAAAAAGTGGAAGTTTGAGCCTAGGCAAGGACCTTGGGGTTTGTTCTGGGTTTGGGGCACCTCGCGTAACACTTATTGAATGGTTATACTGATCGCTATGCCTACCCTTAACAAATTAATAAGAAATGCACATTCTGTGCTGCTGAGTAGTGATGGGTGAACTTGTGAGAATAATTCGCGAAACAGCGCTGGCGTCTTGTTTTTGACGCCGGCACCCGTTTTTTGACGCCAACGCACGTTTTTTGACGTTGACGCCCATTTTTTACGTCGATGCCTGTTTTTCTCGCTGGTTTTTTTTGGACATCGGTGACAATTTTTTATTTGACGCTGTGAACTTTCACCAGCGAATTTTCGCGGCTGTTTTGCAAATTTATTCGCCGGCGGCGAATCGTGCAAATTCGCCGCAAATTCGTGCATGCTGAGTGCAAACCACATGCAAGTGTGGTGCCTCTTCCATTCTATAGTTTGGTCATTCCTACTGTAGAGATGAGCTAATTATTTTACTTGGTACAGATTTGCAATGAAATTTTCGGTTTCACCACACCATCATTTTGTCATGCAGTCATTTTCAACAAAAAAATAATTAAAAAGCAACCTGATTGGTACATCTATCATCCCTTTGTCAATATTGGTGCAACCATTGTCCCTTTGATTGACCACTGATGCATCTCTGCATGCCTGTCAATCAAAGGGAGCAGGATATCTACATAAAACCAACAGCACACTCTGAACCATTTCCCATAAAAACCACCTAATTCTCAATATTATTTCACCTTTGCATTTTACATTGAAACTTAGTGGTTTTGCAATTTTTTTGCTGACGCGTCACTCATCAATAGACATAACCAACGTTTAGGCTTTCAACACTTGCAGGGGAATAAATTTACTAACATAGTAGGATGGTTTCCCTTAAACAAATATACTTTCTTTTGGGAGGCTGATTTGCTCATTCATGTTTTCTCTGCACCTCAGTCAAGAAAATATCTTGCATAAAGTTGCTTTTTTTTGTGATTGCATTTTTTCTTGGACCAGTAAATACTGTATATGACATCAATAGAGGCTTTACAGGGTACAGTTTTACAGGTTTTAGTTGCTGAATTCTTTTATTAGAATTTTTGAAAAAGTAGTTTTATTGAAAATACATCTTCCATTGATTTCAATATAAGCTAAGTTTCCAAATCTTTTCATTCCAAATTTTGAGAATCGATGCAGCTTTAAAAACTGATTTCAAAAAGTTCAAATTTGAAAATATTTGAATTCACTTTTTTTTGCAGTGATTTGCACAAATTGAGGTAGATACTAAAATATGGAATTAAATTTGCTCCATATTGTAGTGTAGTGTCCCAATTTAATATGGAGGCCTCAAAGGGCAGTTCAGAAGATCATCTTCCTTAGAATGGAGCTCTTTGCAGAATCTGCACAACCAACATTATAGAAGTAACACCCCAAAACTACTTATTGAATTGCTAGTATATTCCTAAATGAACTAAATATGACAAATTATAGAGCTGAAAAAAATACAGAAAGGCTGTCTATCATAGACTCTATTATAATTAAATAATCCAAAATTTTAAAAATGATTTTCTTTTTCTCTGTAATAATAAAACCGTAGCTTGTACTTGATCCCAACTAAGATATAATTAATCCTTATTGGAAGCAAAACCAGCCTATTGGGGTTATTTAATGTTTACATCATTTTCTAGTAGAGTTAAGGTATGAATATACAATTACTGAACAATCCTTTATCTGGAAAACCCCAGGTCCCAAGCTTTCTGGATAACAGGTCCCATGCCTGTACTGGTTCTTTGCCTTTCACTTAGAGTGAGCAGACAGGGGTCATACTCAGAAAAGGAGAAGTCTGCATTTGGCACACAAAACATACAAAAATATAATAATACCATGCAACATATCCCTCTATATCTAAAGAAAGATATTGCCCTGTTTGAGGATGTCTCTCCAACACTCCAATTGCCATAATCTTCAGATTCAGAGGATAAATCCCTGGGTCCCATAAATATTCTCTAATCCCACAGCCCATTTTATTTAGAATTATGTTCTGTATTACAGATATTTATATAAGATACAAATCTATTGAGTTTATCAGTACTTAACTGAAGGTGGCCGCACACAGGGAGATATGCTCGTTTGGGTGATGTCGCCAAACGAGCGGATCTCTCCCCGATATGCCCACATTGAGGTGGGTCATATTGGGCTGATCCAATCGTGGACCCTAGGGCCCAACAATCGGATAAGAATGGAGGTGACATGGGCGGTCGGATCATGGGACCGCATCAACTAAAGGCCCCATACACGGGCCGATAAAAGCTTATTGGCCCATGTGTGGGACCATCTGACGGCGGTCCCAATTGATATCTGGCAGAAAGTCCATCAGATGACATTGCCAAACTAGTGGATCTCCCTGTGTATGGCCACCTTATCAGATGCGGCTGCGATTTTTTACCCTGCCCGATCGACATCTGGCTGACTCTCTGCCAGATATCGATCGAGGACGCCCGTCAGATGGCCCCACACACGGGCCAATTAGCTGCTAACTCTCTCTGTTGGCAGATTTTATCGGCCCATGTATGGAGGCCTTTACTCTATATCCCAGAAGGTACTGACAGGTATTAATTGTAAGAAGTTAAACTAAAGTCCTTCAACCTTTGTATTGCAACATTTCCCTACCATCACAAATTCTGGTATTTGGAATTGTTCATAATTCTGGGGTTGCTCAAACGTCTGAGTAGAAACGGAAGTCTGAACAAATGCAAGTGAAATAAAGCTTACAATGAGAGAGATAAAAGAAAAGAGAGAGAAAAAGTAATTTGCTTTGACCTAAGCAATAAATCCAAGGGTCGGTAATGACCATCTCTTGACACAAGTTGGGACAATGATTAAGTGGACACCTTCAGCCAGACTGTGGTACACTTCTTCCTGTTCAGAGTCCGTTTATTTTAAACAAAAGCAGACTTGACTCGAGAATAATCCAGCCTTTGATTGGGTTAATAAAATATGCTGAAGCCCTAGAGGGAAAAGTTTCATCTTTATTAACTGTCCATTTTTCTTTTCTTTACTGAGTCTGAGGATTAACAGCACAATAGCAGTGCAAAGCTGCTCTTCATTTTGCAAAGGTAAAGGGGATATACACTGTTTATATCACTGTTGTCAGCAATTCCTAAGACTGTAATCATGATATTATCTGTATAGAGTTTGAATAGTCTAATAACTATGTAAAATGATGATGACATGACAATGGCAACACTCTAGCCATTTACCCCAGCCAGTCGTATGGGTTTCCGCTACTTGTGATTTAATACAAATGCTTCCTTTACATCAGGTACTGAAATTCATACGAACAGCCCATTTTCTGCCCTCCCAACCCCCAAAAAAAGTCCAGGTACAGTTTTCAGTTTTGTCTTAGACTCAATTGTTGTCATGATTGAAGCTTCTTCCTAATTTCCTTCTACTATATGTGTTATCATTTATTTCTAAGAACCTAGTAGGGTGAATGGCCTAGTGACCATGGACATGGCTCCACATATTTTTTGGGCAGCTGAAAGCAGTTACTAAGCACAATTCAGCAGGAACAGTCCCCTAAGTTTACTCATAGCCTGTACAGAGAGATCCCATAAAACTATGGCAGCATAGGTATTCCCCTGTACTAAGCACAATTCAGCAGGAACAGTCCCTAAATTTGCTCATAGTCTGAACAGAGAGATCCCATAAAACTATGGCAGCATAGGTATTCCCCTGTACTAAGCACAATTCAGCAGGAACAGTCCCCTAAGTTTGTTCATAGTCTGTTCAGAGAGATACCATAAAACTATGGCAGCAAAGGTAATCCCCTGCTCATAGCCTGTACTGAGAACTGTATTCTTTTATTTAAATACATAAAAGCATGTTTCAATTTCTACTGTTCCAGCATGCTGTGTTTTACACAATCATTTACTCTACTGAGAAAACATAGAAGCCTGTTAACATGCAAAATAGGAAGAGCATTTTCTTTGTAGCAAAGCTTGCATTTTCATTGGGTAAATGGGAAAAAATCTGCCATTAAAATAATTATATATGTTAGCAAAAAGAGAGAAGAGGTGTGAAGCACAGGATATTAAAGTACAAGTACAGACATTGAAACTTATACTAAGATCTATTTTCAATAACCCTGTATCTAATCAATTGCTAAAAAGCCATCCAAACCATTCTTGAAGCTATCTAGTGTACCCACCAGTATAACTGGTTCAGAGAGAGTTTCCTATCCATATAGAAACAACTTTACAACAGACCTTAGTTTAGAAAGCAGTTGTACAATCTACAAATTTGGTTTTCTGGGGCACAATGAAAATTTTGTTTTTGGCAAAATTAGAAAAGCATCAATTTACTGGAATTTAGACAATGTTCATAAAATATTCAAAATGGTGTAAAACAATAGGAATTCACAAATATAATAAATCCGTATTTTATTTCTGAAATTAAAAAGTCTTTAAGGTATAATCAGTTTGGTGAAAGGCATCTCAGGAGTTGGAAGTGACAAGTCAAATTACAAGTGCATTAGTCTGCTCATTTATAGTCACAGACTTTAACCTGATGATGGCCTTAAATATTTTCACTCTTATTACAAGTTCTAATAGTTTTCGATATATTTTATGGCATAGGTATCTTAGGGGGTTATTTATTAAAGTATGAATCCCAAGTTTTATTATACCTCAAGGATAGAAAAATTGCAAATCCAAAAACACTCCATCTTAGACCAGTATGTAAGTCAATGGAAGAGGTCCCTATCCTAGTTAGGAATTTCTGTGGTCTGCACTGGAAATAGCCTGAAATCCAATTGTTTTGGAAAATTAGTAATTCTTGCAAAAAAGTCTGAAAAAAATCAGAAAAAAAACTTGATTAAGATTTCCGATCTGTTTTTTTTTCTTGTTTGTCCCCGATCCGATTATATTGTGATTTTTTATTATTAAATGAGCGCCAATCATGGAATCTAGTTTGGGATGAGTTTTTTTTTTTTTTTAAATGTTCAGATAAATTTTGATTTTGATAAATAAGGCCTTAAATTTTGGGTCTGCCCTGCTTCATGGCAATTAAAGTCAGATTCTCAAATGAGAACTAAAGCTTAAATAAAGAAGTAAGTCAGAAATGTTGTACATTATGTTTTGGGCCTCTGTACCAGCCCAAGGCAACCACAGCCCTTTAGCAGTAAAGATCTGTGTCTCCAAAGATGCCCCAGTAGCTCCCCATCTTCTTTTCTGCTGATTTACTGCACATGCTATGAGAACATGCTCCTGTAACAAATTGAAGACCTGGATCGTTACTACTATAGAGATGCTGAACATTTAGGGGTACATTTATCAAAGATGAAGTTAGAGATCGCCAGAGTCTACCACTCTCCATTCATTTAGATTTTTAAAGGAGTATTTATCAAAGGATGAACTTTCAACCATTGATAAATACTCTTTTTAAAATCCCATAGACATTAATGGAGAGTGGTGGAATTTCACTCTAGAAGACTGTGGTGATCTCTAACTTCACTTTTTGATAAATATACCCCCCTAGGCTGGTTCAACAAGTTCAGTATTTAGAATATGGCATTTTTAGCCACATCAATTTTTGGGGTTTAGTTCTCCTTGAAAGAATGTAAATGTATTACTGTAAAGCCAATCCCAAATGTAATTTACGGTGACAGTTTGTTTGAAACAGCAACTTGGGTCTTTAACCTTAATAAGAATCATTAACATAACCTTTTCTATTAATCTGTTAATATTGTATTTTTATATGTATATTGTATTCATTTTAATGGGCGGGGGTGCACAACTAATTTCAGGAAATGAAAAAGGAAATTTTGAACTTAAAAAGTCTTTTAAAAAACCAAAGTCCTCTTTGCTCATTCCAAATCAGTATAGGTATACTGCTGATCCATTAAAATCACTTATTTAAAAACAAGAAATCAATTTGATATCGATTCCTTTGAAAGCCCAATCACTTAAATGGTAATTACAGTAAATGCAGAAATATACTGGGGCACACATTCAAGGTTGCCAGGACAGAGCCAAGCTTTGTTTCATGAATATATTATGCCATTCCTCTTCATAAACTGGAGTCTTCATTCTGAAGTTCGTCCACCGCTTAAATCCTAGGTCAATTTTCCTGGAAGCGGAGACAGGCATTTGCTTTTCTAACCAGTACACTGTAATCTTGTGAAATGAACAGGGAAAATGTGTCTGGCTATTAAACCTTCCAAGGTTGAAATTAACTGGTTATAAATTGTTTCACCGAAGCTCATTTAGATCATATTTGTTTGCATCTCAGCCCACTGAATGAGGCGACATGGACATGAACTTATGAACGGAAGCTTTTAAAATGTACTTTAGTGATGGGCAGCAATTACTTCCTAATTTCTCTGTCTTCTAAAAATATGGGCGTTAAAACAAGGAGTGTAATTAAATCTTACAATGAGCCATAGAAAGGAGACGTTTAGCTTACAAGTTAAATATTTGGCGTAATGTAGATAGTGGTAATATACAGTATGACCATCTATTTTTCTTTTGTTGCTTAGACACATATTTGTAGATTTATAAATGATTTGGTGCCAAATGATGTTTCTTCCAAGCCAAAATATTTACAGGTATACAATCTATTATGTGATATGCTGGTGTTTTCTATTATTTACATAATTTGGATCATCATACTTAAAAGCAACAGTAAGGGTAGAGACACATGCTGCTATTTCGGGAGATTAGGTGCCCAGCGACAAAGCGCTTCTTCTTCGGGCGACTAATCTCCCCAAACTGCCTTCCCGCTGGCTAGAATGTAAATTGCCGGTGGTATCACACTCGGATTACTTCAGCTTTCCAAGTCACCCTAAGTTTCCTCATGACAACTTTAGGCGACTTCGGACAACGAATCGGCATTCCAGCCGGCAATTTACATTTTAGGAGGCGCAAAGAAGAATTGATTTGTCGCTGGGCGACTAATCACCCGAAATAGCAGTGTGTGTCTCTGCCCTTGTACCGAAAAAAAAAGTGTTTAAAGTAAGGAAAATAGAATGTAACACACTTCACTGGTAAAACTGTTGTGTTTCAGAAACTCTACTATAGTTTATATAAACAAGGCTGTGTAGCCATGGGGGAAGGAGAAAAGGCTCAGGATACACAGCTGATAATAGATAAGCTCTGCAGTATATAATGGGATTCTTCTGAACTTATTCCATATCTACTTTGTATCCTGTGCTTGAATGGCTGCCCCCATGGCTACACAGCAGCTTGTTTATATAAACTATAGCAGTACTTATCTTTTATCTACTGTGTATCCTGTGCTTGAATGGCTGCCCCCATGGCTACACAGTAGCTTGTTTGTATAAACTATAGCAGTACTTATCTGTTATCTACTGTGTATCCTGTGCTTGAATGGCTGCCCCAATGACTACACAGCAGCTTGTTTATATAAACTATAGTAGTACTTATCTGTTACCTACTGTGTATCCTGTCTTGAATGGCTGCCCCCATGGCTACACAGTAGCTTGTTTATATAAACTATAGTAGTACTTATCTGTTATCTACTGTGTATCCTGTGCTTGAATGGCTGCCCCCATGGCTACACAGTAGCTTGTTTATATAAACTATAGTAGTGTTTCTAAAGCAAAACACATACGTCTTACCATTGTGGGTCAACAGTACATTATATTCTCAACACTTTCATTTTTTGGTGTTACTGTTCCTTTAAGCCTAGTGGAAAACATTTCAAAGATTACATTTCCCTAAAGGATTATTCTGCCATCAGTATTGATTTATTTTGGCTTAGTTGGGATTAGTGATGGGCGAATTTGCCACGAATTGTCGCGGTTCGCTGCCAGCGAATAAATTCGCGAAACGCCCGTGAAAATTCGGGTGAAAAAATTTGCCGGCGTCCAAAAAATTTTTCTCCGTCGTCGAAAAAAACAGATGTAAGCATCAAAAATGCCCGCCAGCGCCAAAAAAATGGGCGCCAGCGTCAAAAATGAGATGCTGGCACAGTTTCGCTAATTTTTCGCCGTTTTGTGAATTTCACGGGCGCAAAACAGCGCAAATTCGCCCATCACTAGTTGGGATCAAGTACAAGGCACTGTCTTTTTATATAGGGGAAAATTTGCTCATGGACTCCCATGGGAAATAGACCACCTATAATTCAGAGCTTTCTGAATATATTGTTCACAAATAAGGAATCCCGTATCTGTATATTAAAGTTTGGCATGTACTTGACAACTGGAAGCAGAATGATGGCCATCAAGGTTAGTAATTTGTTCAGTTTTGCCATACACCATCAAGTTTATCAACAGATTGATTGACCAGATGGCTGATCTACAGTAGTTCTGGTTTTGGCCAATAGAACCATTGTTTAATCAGCCCACCCAGACATTAACAATTTTACAGTTAGGGAACGTAATGACTATTCTGCCATTCATACTAGGAATGTTTCCATTTCCTTTCACTTGATTTACTCAAATAGATTTCTTTATTAGACAGACTTGGGATTTCCCCTGAATGTTCCCAAATGTATTATAATTGGAAATGTTTTTTAATGAAATATTTTAATTTCATACATGAGCAAGCTGACATAAAGAAATGCTGTGTAGGAACCTTGTTTTCCAAAACAGAAGCTGACATAAGCGAATTAGGAGAAAGGAGGATTTGGTTGATACAAGTGCAAATTTTAATAGAATTCTCAACAAACAACATTTTTCAGCAAATACATCTTTTCGGCTGGCATTTTTTAACAATAAACCTGAGGCCACTGGAGTGTGTTTAAACTACAGAAAAAAAACAATAACAAAAGAAATAGAACATTTAGGTGGACAGATACCTGTGTCCTATTTGTTAATTTCTAAAACTACAAAAAAAATATATTCTTTATAGAAAGAACTCATGTTAAGGACAATTTGTAATTAGTTATTTTTCTTATACAGTGGAAGAAACTCAATTATTTATATACTACTGCTTTATAAACATATGCCCAAATTATATATCTACCCTCCCAATAAACTCACTGTACATTACACCCTAATTGCCTCAACAGTTCATTCTTCAGTCTATATCAAAGGGCTCCTGTTGGCAAAATACATTTTCCCCAACTAAAGGTAAAGGACTAATGGAACCCACACTCTGATTGGGGTTAACAATAGTTTTTTTGTTTTTTTTAAAGGCCATGGCTAGCGCTAGGGCCACCTGCATTGAGAAGGAGCTCCTGGTTTGTGCGGCCATATTGGGGCACACACATGGGCATAATGAGTGAATGCCATAACCTGCTCATTATGTGCATGCGTGTGACCTCAGAAGCTGGTTATGCCCATACAAGCTGACTAACATGGCCACTCCCACTGGCTCCCCTACAGCTGATGGGGGCAATTTTTTTTTAAAAAAAAACCACTATGACCCACAACCGGAGTGCGGTATCTATTAGCACCTTTGGTTGGGGATAATATATTTTGCCAACGGGTGCCCTTTAATTTTGAAGGCTTCCATTCAGAAAGGTGGTGAAACATGGGCAGATTTAAGCTGTCAATTTGGCTTTCTCACACTGTGCAGGTTTCTCTGACCATTCATATCTGTCCAAACAGGTTTTAAAGTCCTATTAGATAAGTAGTGTTTGACAGCCCCATTTTACTTTAGCAAAAATGAAGAATGGACGCACCTCCAAAGTATATCTAAAAAATTCGAACTTCATTAATGACCATTAGAAAAGTGCATAAGAATAAGTTGACACATCATCGCCTGACGCGTTTCCGTCCCCTCTGGTCCTTAGTCATCCTCTACATTTTATTTTATGACTTGAATGTTGGCTCTAGGGCCAATGATGGGATCAGCTTGTTTTGGCCCAGCACATAGTTGACCAATTCAAACCTCTGGTCTGCTCTTCTGAAAATCCTGTTGGACAAGAAGCAACTCGGAACATCGATGTGGTCCTTGTCTTATGGGTCTCAATAGGCCCCACTTTATGACCTCTGAGCTCCATGATCCGATTATCCTTATTTGGCTCAGCACATCCCCATGCATAAAAACACACACCTAATTCTGCAGACATGCTTTCCCCTAATTATGAAAACATTCATTCAAAAAGCACAAATATAAGCAACATTGCAGTAGATATTATAATCGTATATTGCTTTCATAGCTGTATTATTATTACAAAGCAATGCCCATAATTGTATAAAGTAAAATATTTTAAAGAAAAACAATTTCCAGCCACTTTCTTTATTTTTTCTCCCCCTGTAATGCTAATGTCATAGCTCAGGTGCCAGTGACATTTCATGTGTGATTCCCAAATTTTAATCCACTTTGGTCATTATTAAGACAGGAAAATTACCCAAATGGAGTTGAAAATCATTTTGCCACTCAACAACACTACAACAATAGTTCTAGAGTTGCCATGACAGCACTTAGCTCAACCAGAAGAGAGGCCTATTGTTACTGTCCATTCCTGGTGCCACCGCATGACCGTTTCAGCTAGCTTATGTGAAATGATATGAAAATTTGTTCAAAGAGAAGGAGGAAAGAAAAGTAAAGATTGAGCTGCCTGTGGGTTTATTTTATCTTCTTTGATCGTAATTGTTTTCCTGTTGCTCGGTGCAGAGGTAATGTGCTGGATTGGGCAGAGATTTCAACATTGTAACACACAGTCTGTGCCAATTTAGGAGAACACATTGTAATAGTTTAAGGGGGTTATTTATTAAAATCAGAAAATTTCTGATAATTTTCGGTAAAATGGTCTGACACTGATCCCCCCCCCTCATTTATCAATACATTTTTTCCAATTATTTCCTCTGTAGGAAAAAAACTCAGCACAGTTATGAAATAATCAATAATTTTAATTTTTTTCAGCATTTTTACTCGAAAACCACAAAATCTTCCTAAAACCTAGAGCAGATTTAGAGATATGGGCACCTTCGGAATTGTTGGCCTCGGAAAATTGCATTTAGTCACTCTTACTCCCATAAACAGTAGTTCAAATCTGTCTCCTTTGGGTTTTTTTCTCTACCATAATCCTTATATACAAAAAACATACTTATTGTCTAGATTGTAGACTGTAGATTGTAATCTTGTTCTGCAGCTGTTCTAAATACAAACCATTTGTAAGATTTTGATGCTTGGTTATAACTATTGTCTGTAAAACTATATTTTCATGCTTAATAAAAATTTAAGTTACAAAAAAAAAAAACCTAGCGCAGATCGGGATATCTTCGGGACATCTCCCATTGACTTCTACATGAACTCGGCAGGTCTGAGTTGGAGTATTCGGACTTTAATAAATAACCCCTGTGTATTTGCCGTTAAAAAAAACCAAAGTCCGCTCTTATTTAAGAAAGCATATGGGAACTTTAATATGTGCATGTGTAAACCGATTGAAAATATGGAGACGTCGATGATGTTAAACCCGTTTCAAGAGTCTCTAATGCTGATCCGAAGACTCAGGGAAAGGGAACCACTTGGGGGTCTGTTTGACTTAAGCTATTCCTTTCAGCAATTTTGTATTAATTTCTGATTTCCCACTGAATAATATCACCCTTTTGGTTTTGTATTAAAAAATATCCGAACAGTTGGCCATTGTTACGGTATAAGTTACATTAATCACTTACTGTCCTGTCCCTGGTATTCTGAAACCTTGCAAAACATTTTGTCCTGGCCTGGGCTCACATTTGAACATTTATTTTCAGAATGAAACAGCCTTAATCTTCAGTTTCTGAAACTTTCATTTTTCAGCTGAATATCTGCCTTTATATCAAGTGGGTAAATGGGCACAAAGAATCAGCCATATTGCTTTTATCTAACCTAGGGAGATAATTGACTGCGGCACCCATTAAAGTCAATAGGCGTCCGTTTACCGCTGCCGGTGTCGAAAAAACATTGACGCAGGCGTCAAAACCATCGTTGGCATCCAAAAAATTTCGACACAGCCGAATTTTGGATCCTTATACCTTAAGTCTACCAGAAAATCATGTAAATAATAAATAAACCCTTGGATTGAAGTACAAGGTTCTGTTTAAATACTAAAAATAAAAATAAAATCATATTTAAAAAATGTTGATTATTTTGATAAAATGGAGTCTATGGGAGACTTTCCGTAATTCGAAGATTTCTGGATAACGGGATTTCCGGATAATGGATCCCATACCAATATATTTATATATATATATATATATATATATATATATATATATATAGTTGAACAAAATATGTGTATGTATATATATATATATATATATATATATATATGTATATATATATATATATATATATATATATATATATATATATATATATATATATATATACATATATATTTATATGTTCCTTTTTTTGTTTTTTTGTTCCTGAAGACGGCTCCAGCAGTCCAGCCGAAACGTTGATCATTAAAAGTTTTTCTATCTTTGTATAAAGACCTGTTGGTGCGGTTTTTCTTTACACTCATTACTATTGATATTTATAACCAGCACACAGGCATTGTTTTTTGGTTATTCGTGTGCACTATGCCTAAATTTATATATATATATATATATATATATATATATATATATATATATATATATATATATATATACTGAATATAAAGTGTTTTTTTCTTCAAAGTATCCACCAATCAGATATCAGCAAGACGTGTTATACAACTCCCCAAGCTCAGAGCACAGTGATGTTGTATTTCATAAACCAGACTCGATGTACCTTAGATACATTGAAGCCAGAGATACGGCATGTTCCCTTGTACAAGTTATTTCCTGCCATTAGTGTCCCTTTGATGCTCTCGGCTTTTACAGGCCCATCACAGCTCTTAACATAAAGCCTGCACCATTCTGAGATCAGTCCAGTAATGATGGAAGATAAAATGAATGCACGAGGCAAAGACAGACGCAGAACTGTGGCGTATGAGCATTTCAAATGGGCACAAGGTCCGGATTTATTCCATATCTGTGACTTGCATAAAGCCTGTACATTGATTTTTCTAGCAAAATCCACCAAACCCTGAAGCTGGGAAGGGCTCAAACGATGCTTTACTCTGTTGTATTTTCTCACTTTTATCCTGTTACATTCTCCAGGGCCTGACGGCTTTTTATGATTGGGGCTTTTTATCTTTGTCCCCAGTGTTTTTATGTTTTTAAAAGCGAATGGACTTGATTTTGCAGCTCAGTAAAATCCAGAATGCAAAGCACTGCAAGCTCTTAAACACTCGGCTTTTCTAAGGCTCCATGTTGCACTCAATATTTAATAAGCAGGCAGAATTATTTTTAAAAAAATTACAAGTCTGGCAAAGCGGCATGGGATTGATTTAAAGGGCTTCATCAATTAAAACCACCTTTCTTATAATGATTAAAGATGTATAAACCGCTCTGCTGGAGTTTTCTGGGGGTTTTTCCAGCTACCCATTCTACAGATATTTATTTCATAGGGAGATGTACACGGCGTAGAGTATGCATTATCCATTATTCAATTCAATGTTTGACATAATATTATAAGGAATATTCCCTTGCCAACCATACAATGCTTATGAGCCTTTAGAATCCTTGCAAGTCCTGGGTATATAGATGAAGAAGTCTTAAAGGGGATTGTACCTTCCCTAAAGCTCTAGGAGACGATGCTCAAGCTACAGCAGACACAGTGCTGTTTAATTGTATGTATAAATCCAAGAACAGTAATCTGATTGGATGATATAGGTATGGGATCCATTATCAGGAAACCCATTATCCAGAAAGCTTCTAATTAAGGAGGCCAACTTTTATAGACTCCATTTTATCCAAATAATCCAAATTTTTAAATATGATTTCCTTTTTCTCTGTAATAATAAAACAGTAGCTTGTACTTGATCCAACCTATAATTAATCCTTATTGGAAGAAAAAACAGTCTATTGGGTTAGATCCTAGGTCCCATGCATTCTGGATAACAGATCCCATACCTGTATCTCATAAATTGGGACACTGACCATAAAGGACATGGAAAAAGTTTCATAATGATTTCTAGGGTACCTTACTGGATTTAAGTATCCACCCTTTTTTAAAATAGGTGGGCTCATTTATAAACACTGGGTAAATTTGCACCTGGGCAGTAACCAATGGAGACCAACCAATGGTTTGATTTCATTATTCAACCTGCAGGTGGTTGTAAAACGCTAGTCACTGATTAGTTGCTATTGGCGATGAGCGAAATTTTTCATCTAGTTACCCAAAGACTCCTATAGGTGAAAAAAATTGTTGCTCATCAAAAAAAATGTGTTGCCCATCCAAAAAAAAGTCACAAATTGACTTCAAAGCATTTGGTGAATTTTTACCCCGCTTCGTGAATTTTCGGCAAAGTGAAACTGGTCATATTTGCCCATCAGTAGTTGCTATGGGTTACTGCCCACATGCAAATTTCTCCAGTGTTTATAATTGAGCCCCAATGAGCTCCGAGTTGTAGTCCAGCAACATATGGGCAGAGCAACACTGCTATGAAAAGTATATATATATATATCCTCTGTAATTGAATTATTTTTCAAGTCTTAAAAATGTTCTATTTATTCAAATTCATATTCACGTTAAGACCTGGCAGCATCCGAGTAGTGGAGGGCTAGTTCCTGTAGCCAAAGGCGCCTGTTATAGGCAGAAGAGTGAGCTGCGAGCTGGTGTCCTTGGAGTTTGTTCTGAGTTTGGGACAGTCTACATTACAGATTGTCAGTATATTTCAGACAGCCTAAAATAGCTAATCTTGAGATTCCTGGAAATGTGTTAATGAATCATGGCTTGAGTTGCTAAATGGACAACCCAGAGAAACATGAAACCCAATAGGAAAAGTAAGCCACAGGGCTCCTCTTGGCATGAAGTATGGCCATTAATAACTCAGGTTGTTAGAACAAAAGGCAGCCTAAATCTACCATAAGCCAGAAAATCATAACTCGGTAGAAGGTTAAAGTATTATTGACCATTAATGACTTGATTTCTCTGTGCATCCAGCCTTTTTGCTACATTATTGCTGAGCTTGTACTGTTCCTACCTTCAGGCCCCAAGTACCAAGTTTAAGATGAAGAAGAGACCATAGCTGTGCCAGGATCCTGATACCTCCTGTCAGAGGGCCTAGCGTCTCCGAAAGGGAGTAGTCCAGACCAAGGAGGAAGCCAGGAACAAGAGTCCAAGATTGTGGTATCCGAGGGGTTAAACAAGAGAAAAGTCAAAGTCCAGGCAAAGTTTCAGGAGGCAGATCAGGTTCAAAGTCAGAGTTTCAGGCAGGAATCAGGATCAGAATAGCAATAGCAAAAACACACCCAGGTTCTATAGCACAAGAAACCTATAATTGGGCAGGGTTTCAGTGTCGAGGGCGCCCTTTTATGACAAAATCCCGGCACCAGTGATGACGTCATCATGCAGCAACGCTGCACCCATTTGTTCAACATGGGCGCCGCCATCTTGGATTTTCATTGCGACCGCCGGGAAGGTGAGCAGCGCCGTCGGGTGCTTCTGGCAGTCCTGACACTTCCATAGGTTGTGTTCTACTCAAGTTTCAAACAGAGCCAATAACTTGCATAAAAAGCATGGTAATCATATATACCCTTAAGCATTTCATACCCTAAAGCTCTTTTCTAAATCAAGATACACGTGATTAGCATTGGCAAGCCATATTCATTTATATTCAAGGCACATCGTTCCTTTAGACTTCCTTTAGACACAGAGGATTACTTGGCTTTTAAATTCCCATCCAGAACTGTTTGTTCTCTGCACAGCTGCCATCGGTAGTTCCAAACCTTTTAGGCAGATAGATTAAGCCATCGAGCAAATATTGCTTTTTTGAGTTTTTGAAAATAAAAGCAGAGTCACTAAGGAGCCCTTTGTTTTGATTTTTCCTATGCAGATAGTTCATACTATACTATGAGCGGTCACATCTACAGGGCAAACCTCATCCTGACAGCTTCATTACTTTAGTTTTGTTGAGATGCTACTGTGTAAGATAAGTCTAACAGACTTCTTAGAAACCAAAATGATTTAGCATTACAATGTAATGTGTGCTGTCTCTAGTAGCTATGCATATCCATGAACAATAACTGAGAGCAGAGGTTGGGAATGCTGGGTCCAAAGGAATCATGTACGGAGATATGAGATTGAATTCGTTAGGGCTGCCAACTAGTGATGGGCAAAATTCTCCCGAAACGTGAATTTTGACGCCAGCATTACAGTCAATAATGTTGACACGCAACGGTTTTGACGTGCAAGTTTTTTGACGCCGGCGAATTCAGTCCGCAGATCTGCGAATTTATTCGCAGCTAAAAACATGGAAATTCGCTGCAAATTCGCACCTGCCGAATTTATTCCCCCATCACTACTGCCAGTCAATTACATTTTCGTACTTCATGAACAACACCCTGCCTAAATTTCACATGAAAACATATATTTTTAGAAAACGGGTAAATATGTATTTTTATAATATTTATTTTTAAATATTTAAAATACAGGTATGCAGCCTGTTATCCAGAATGCTTGGGACCTGGAGTTTTCCGGATAACAGATCTTTCATAATTTGGATCTTCATATTTTAATCTACTTTAAAATCATGTAAACATTAAATAAACCCAATAGGCTGGTTTTGCTTCCAATAAGGATTAATTGTATCTTTGTTTGTATCAAGTACAAGGAACTGTTTTATTATTATAGAGAAAAAGAAATCATTTTTTTAAAAAATTGGATTATGTTGATAAAATGGAGCCTATGGGAGACTGCCTTTCTGTAATTAGGACCTTTCTGGATAATGGGTTTCTGAATAACGAATCTCATACCTGTATATGTACTCCAAGCTACCAAACTGCAAATGCTTTAGGGCTCTTACTCACGAGCGTTTCTTCATGCGCTCCCCTGCGCTCCGTTTGGCTGCGTTCAGCCGCAGGGGAGCGCTGGTCTAGACGCTGCTAATATCTTTCTATGTGCCTGTACTGACACAGGCGCATGTAAGCGCTGAACGCAGGAAAAATGCAGCATGCTGCATTTTTCTGCGTTTTTCAATGGTTCAGCGCTTACATGCGCCTGTGTGAGTACAGGCACATAGAAAAATATTAACAGCGTCTAGACCTGCGCTCCCCTGCGGCTGAACGCAGCCAAACGGAGCGCAGGGGAGCGCATGAAGAAACGCTCGTGAGTAAGAGCCCTTAGATTTTATACAATTTCTGAAAATTGCCTCAGAAGCAATTTGTAGCATTATATTCCATAAATGTGTTGGACGTTCAATTAGGGCTGAGATAAATTGAAGGTCTTAAATCGAGTTTTATGGTACAGGGATCGGACCTGTTATCCAGAAAGCTCGGGACCTGGGGTTTTCCACATAACGGATCTTTCCATCATTTAAAACTTTATTCCTTAGGTCTACTAGAAAATCATGTAAACATTAAATAAACCCAATAGTCTGGTTTTGCCTCCAATAAGGATTGATTATATCTTAGTTGGGATCAAGTACAAGCTACTGTTTTATTATTACAGAGAAAAAGGAAATTGTTTGATTATAATGGAGTCTATGGGAGACAACCTTTCCAGAATTTGGAGCTTTCTGGCAGATTGCAGAAATGAATCACTTTTGGTTCATGTATCCTTTACAGAAAGGTAGCATATAACTGACATTATTGGTAGCCTCTGTACTAAGCACAATACTGCAGGGAAATGATGCTGTGTTGACTTTTAAACTGTACAGAGATACATAAAAAGTCTGCAAATATATGTATCACCCTGTATTATCCACATTACCCTGTACAGAGAGATCCCATAAAACTATGGCAGCATAGGTATTCCCTGTACTAAGCACAATTCAGCAGGAACAGCCCCCTAAGTTTGCTCATAGCCTGTACAGAGAGATACCATAACATTATAGCAGCAAATGTATTCCCCTGTACTAAGCACAATTCAGCAGGAACAATCCCCTAAATTTACTTATAGCCTGTACAGAGAGATCCCATAAAACTATGGCAGCATAGGTATTCCCCTGTACTAAGCACAATTCAGCAGGAACAGCCCCCTACGTTTGCTCATAGTCTGTACAGAGAGATCCCATAAAACTATGGCAGCATAGGTATTCCCCTGTACTAAGCACAATTCAGCAGGAACAGTCCCTTAAGTTATGATGCTTGGCTAGTTATTACCGTCTACTATACACAATGTAGCAGGAAAATTCTGTATTGTTGTCCTTCAATGTTATGCTGTTTATGTATGCACAGAATAATTTATGGGCAGATATGTAGACAGATAGTACACTGGTCTCAGCCAGGGAGATTTAGAATGATAAATCACACTGATTGAATACATAAAACTCAACAATAGAAAAAGAAAAAGTTGAACGGTTGATGAAGTTTTGATGACCGATCATAAGCGCCAAGTCCCACTTCAGTCATAATGTTTTCTCTCTGATTTATAGATGGTCATAAATTACCCCCATATTGGGACAAACCTACCGCAGAACAAGATCCACCAATCATTATCCTGTTCAAATATAAAAAAAATATGACGTCGTTTAATTTCCAGTTGTGTTTGGAAATGAAAATGAGCATTTTTCCCCCATGTTATTACTTGAAAGGGGAAAAGCATAGTTTATCCATAAGAATCCACGAGAGTTAATCATCCTTGTGTCATGTGTAATCCGACAGCATACAGAAAGAGTTGGACTGGTATGAAATATAACAGATAGATGAATAGTAAGGAAAAAACCTAGTTCTGCGAGTGTGTAGGACATGTAATCTATTGCATTTGGGTTGATGGGGTTTAAAGGGCATGTAAAGGCAAAAAAATAAAATACCATTTTTACTTTCTTTAATGAAAAAGAAACTTATCTCCAATTTACTTTAATTAAAAAAAATTTACTGTTTTTATAAGAAACCTGACTGTATGCAGTGAAATTCTCCCTTCATTTACTGCTGTGGATATGAATTGTCAGACGGTCCCTAACTGTTCTTCAGGGAAACAATCATACTTATGAACAGCAGGGGGAGCCCCCGTCTTACTTCCCAGCCATGCAGAACTCAAGCAGCTTTGTTTGTTTCCCTGTAGAACAGTCGGCGACTGTGTCGATATTTGTATTGGATTTTATTTTTGCCTTTACTGTTTCCGACTCCAGCTGCAGGGACAAAGATCATGGAGCCAGATTTAAACAGATAAACTGGGATTCTATTTGGAGGATTATTTTGCTGCAGCCACTGGTTCTGCAGAGTTGGAGAAAGTTTATATTAAACAATACAAAAACTATAAAATCCACATTAGATTACATGACAACACAGGACCCAGTGCAGTCTGTATATTCTGATTATTAATCAGTCTTAATAAATTCGCCTGGTACGAATTCGAGGTGAATTCCCAGGTTTTAGATTCCAAATGGTCGACGTCGAATTTTTAAAGAGACAGTACATAATAAATTTATCTAATAAAATTATAAATTAAATCTATTCCCTAGTACACAAAAAAAGCTGGAAATTCAAATTTTTTTAATTCGAAAATTCACCTCGACCTTTGATAAATCTGCCCCTTAATAAACCCAATAGACTGGTTTTGTTTCCAATAAGGATTAATTATATCTTAGATCAAGTACAGGTATGGGACCTGTTATCCAGAATGCTAGGGACTGGGGGTTTTCCGGATAACGAATCGTTCTGTAATTTGGATCTTCATACCTTAAGTCTACAAAAAATCATGTAAACATTAAACCCAATAGGCTGCTTTTGCTTCCAATAAGGATTAATAATATCTTAGTTGGGATCAAGTACACGCTACTGTTTTATTAATACAGAGAAAAAGAGAAATCAGTTTTAAAAATTTGGATTATTTGATTATAATGGAGTCTTCGGGAGATGGCATTTCTGTAATTTCGGAACTTTCTGCATAACTGGTTTCCGGATAATGGATTCCATACCTGTAATTATATCTTAGATGGGATCAACTACAGGTATGGGACCTGTTATCCAGAATTCTTGGAACCGGAGGGTTCCAGATAATTAATCGTTCCGTAATTTGGAACTTCATACCTTAAGTCTACTAGAAAATCATGGAAACAGTAAATAAATACAATAGGCTGGTTTTGCTTCCAATAAGGATTAATTATATCTTAGTTGGGATCAAGTACAAGTTACTGTTTTGTTATTACAGAGAAAAAGGAAATCATTTTTAAAAATTTGGATTATTTGATTATAATGGAGTCTATGGGAGACGGCCTTTCTGTAATTCAGAACTTTCTGGATAATGGGTTTCCGGATACTGGATCCCATACCTCTACCTTATTCTTCATGAGACTTTCTTTCTTTGTTCGCTCTCCCGGAATATAGACCTTGGCTAAAGCTGACCCCTAACACTGCACATTAGTTTGCTTTGGAAACAGATGGGCCATAATACATATAATCATGGCCATTTAGACTAAACGAGAAGAGCGGTATTCGGCAGTAAAGGGCAGACGTGGGTCCAGGTCTACCCAATAATTATTTTTAATGGCAGTTCTAACAAGGTCTCACTGAAGCTGTGGTATGTTATTAAAATGTCGGAGGCATTACTGATCGAGACTGGTCCTTCCATGCTCGGCGGGGATTGTTTTGTTTATTTTTTTGCTAAGGGTTAGCCAGGATTCTCATCAGCTAAAGATTTTAATTTCTCTTCGTTTGTATTTTACTGTAGTTGTACAATCTAGGAGGGGTAATATACAAGTCTGAAATATTTTTAGCAAATAAATGTAAAAGCTATAAACATAAGGACGATAAGTGATCCCACCCAGACGGAAGAACCATTAGGGACAAGGGAATTTTTCTACCTGGTACAGTTTCGCAGCTAATTTTATTAAATCCGTGCCAGAACTTCACAGTGAGTTCTTATTTTAAATTAAAGGAGAACTAAAGCCTAACTAAAGAAGTAGCTAGAAATGTTGTGCATTATGTTTTGAGCTTCTGTACCAGCCCAAGGCAACCATAGCCCTTTAGCAGTAAAGATCTGTGTCTCCAAAGATGCCCCAGTAGCTCCCCATCTTCTTTTCTGCTGATTCACTGCACATGCTCTGTGCTGCTGTCACTTACTGAGCTTAGGGACCCACTCACAATATACAGTACACATAGAATAGAAATGTCACAATATAAGGCTGATTAGTAATTAATACAGATAATTATTACATGGCAGCACAGAAACCAGTGCAATTAGCATCAGAATTTAATAATCAGCCCTGTAGCATCAGCTTATATTACAGGGGATGCTCATTTTCTGCTGGATAATTAGTGACGAGCCCTAAGCTTAGCTTCTCAACAGCCAATCAGAGCCCACTGAGCATGTGAGTGTCACAGACACTTTCCAAGATGGTGACCCCCTGTGACAAGTTTGAAGTCCAGGACCTTTGCTGCGATTGAGATGCTGAATTTGTAGGCTGGTGCGATAAGTTCAGTATATAAAATATGGTATTTTTAGCCATATTCATGTTTACGGTTTAGTTCTCCTTTAAAAAAAACGAAGGTGTTGTGTCGCAAAAAAATGGAATTATTTGAATTTCACCATGCTTTTTATAGGAAGATGTAAGCAAGGTTAATAGGGAGCTAGAGCCCTAAATATACTAAAATATTCCCATTAAATGTCTTGCATGAGATCCACTGTCCACAGTACAAACAACAATTCCTAAAGAGAAAAGTGTATCATGTTTAATAAAGATTTAAGAATGGAACTCATGGTAATGTACACTTCTGATGCAAATCATTTTGATTTTTTTCCCCAGAATTCCAGTGTCCATCCAATTCACCAGACTACTAGTGATGGGTTATTGAGGTAAATGGGCGTCAAAATAATTTTTACGCGTGCCAATTTCGACAATTGTTATACGCGTGCCGACTTTGGGCAAATGCATTAAAGTCAAAGGGCGTCCGAATAATTTTGATGCGCGACAATGTTTCTATGCACTATTCTGATGCGCGCCCACATTTTTTCACCATCTGATTTTTTCCAGACGAATGTTTGCTGAAGTTTCGCAAGTTTATTTGCCAATGGTCGAAATGCGGAAACTTGACACAAATTCCCTCCTTGCAAATTTGCCTCATGACAAAAGCTCCCTTGGTTCTGGCATTGGAGTGAAATTCTCTTGCCAATCTATTGGTGAAACTAATGATGGGCAAATGTTTTGGCCTGCCATGGATTTGCGGTGAAATTCCGCATTTCACCTTCAGCAATTTTTTTTTTCCGCGAAACTGTGGCAAAAATTGGCAGCAGAAAAATTAGCTGTGACAAGAAAGTCACAGAAGAAAAACACCCAGATGAAAAAATGCCCATAAGAAAAAACACCCACCGTCGTAAAAAAAATGTTGACGCCCGTAGACTACAATTGTATGGCGTTGTGCGAAAAAAAAGACACGCTGTGAATTTTAGGCGAAACTAAACGGGTCAAATTCGCCCATCCCTAACTATAATGCGTTTTGCAAATTTTTTCTCAGTTTCGATAATTTTTGTGCAGTTTCGATAGTTTTTCGGCGAAGTGGAATGGGAAAGATTCGCTCATCACTAGGTGCAACCTGTAGAGGAACGCTAAAATGACTGGGGTGTCATTAATTCCAGTGTTCCTTTGATTCAGGACCTGCACTTGCACATTATTCATCGAAGAAGGGTTGGTGGGTAAACTGGCACTCTTGCAACTACATAGAAGTGCACGGAGCAGGTTTGGGCACAAGTTCCTTTTATGAATGGCATTGATACATAAACAGCTTTATTATAGCTAATTCATCTGATCTTTGGAACACCATTGTTATGATCTCACTGGATCTCACTGCACTTATTAACACGGGGGTCCTTCACAACACACCTGCACTAGGGATGTAGCGAACCGCCGCCGATGTGTTCGCGAACGCCGTTCTCGAACACCGGCAAAAAATGCGGACAGTTCGCAAACAGTTCGCGAACTTCGAACATCCGAAAATCGTTCGATTCGAACGATCGAAGGATTTTAATCGTTCGATCGAAGGATTTTCGTTCGACTCAAACGATCGAAGCCATTCGATCGAATGATTTCATTCGATCCAATGGCTTCGATCGTTCGATTCGAACGAAAATCCTTCGATTTTAGCGGTCGAAGGAATCGAATGGTCAAATGGTCGAACGATTTTTGTTCGAATCGAACGCGAACTCGCATTGGCGAACGTCGCGCGACGTTCGCGAACATTCGGCGGACGCGAACAGTCGAAGTTCGCGCGAACTAGTTCGCCGGCGAACTGTTCGCTACATCCCTAACCTGCACTAAGAAGGTCACCAAAGTGCATTCATGGGAAATTTATGCCGACATGGTGTAGTCTTTCTCCAATAGATACATATGTGAATGTGTGTCTTGCACATGCACATTTTACAGTAATTATCCTTGTTCTGCTATATAATAACGAAAGCCTGTATTATCAAATAAATGTCTTCCCACACACACCACTTACCATCTCAATCTTCGTCCTTTAGAAATGCACCGTTGAATACAACCGTTACACAACAATGCACTGAGCTACAATCCAGCTCTATAGATTCCTCTGCAGAAAACAATTATATCATGGCTGCACATTAGTTATATATGGGCTTATTTTATTTAATGACAAAAGAAAAAAAAATCTTATATATATAAATATCTATATGCACTGTAAATGTATTCCTTGGTGGCCTGCTTAATGTATTCAAGAATACATGCTTAATAAGCACTCACTTTACCCTGATGTGCAAATAAGTAATTTAGATTACAAAGGTTAGCATTTTCAAAGTAATTAAGTTAAAATGATTTAGGAAAAATGACCTTGGGAAAGCTCCTGCAATTCTTCAAGGAAATCTTCTTGCTTCATTGCTTCCTAAGTTAACAGAGGGTACAATCTTAACTCTACAGGTGCTGAAAAAATATGGTAAGTTCTTTCATGGCATACTGAGTTGCTAGTCTTAATCATGTAATCCAATAATTTAATCATGTTGTGTGAATGGAAAAGAAATGAAGCTCTACAGGATAGAAGACTAGTACTAGTACAATATGGAAGGGTGATTTATCATCTTCATCACTCACTTTATTGGGTTGTAATTTTATGTGGATTATTCTCACAATACTTATTGTCAGTGTTGCACTATAGGCCAGATTCAAATATATATTTAACCCCCTCTCTCAGTTTAACGACATCAGTCCCCTTTTTTGCCTTCTTCTTTTTCCTACACCCCACTAATCTATTGTCCAAATTTTTATCTTCTTCTTTTCCACATTGAATGTTACCCACCCCCCATCATTTTTGTGTCTTTCTTCCCTTTGGTCTCCCATGTTGTGTTTATGGTCTTCACTCACATCTTGTGCTTTTCATCTGTTTCACTAAATATATTATCCTTTCTCTTTAGAGGAAAAGGGAGAAGGTCATATATTTCATAGAATACAAAAAGATGAACAGAACAACCAACTAAGAGTATCTTTAGTACCACTTTGGAGTCAGGCCCTCCCTAACTATTGCCTCTTCTGCTCTCTATGTTTTCAAAAAAAAGTATAGTAAGACGCGCCAGAAGATAGCCTCCATCTCTTGCCTCCCATCGCGTCTCTTCCAGGTTCCTAAAGCACCGTCAGCGTGTGACGCGGAGCATCATGACATGGGCAGTGTCAAGCTCTGGACCTCTCCCCTACACCCACACCTTCTGCAATAAACACACATACACTTTCCCTGTGGATTGAAAAGGCCGCAGCCAATTTATTTAACATAATTTAATGTCTCTTAACATTTTCCCAACCTGTTAACTTTAAATAACTATTCAGTGGAGGCTAGTCATTCAGCTTTGTCCCTCTTCTTTTGCCAGTAACCAATCTCCATGACTCAATCTCTCTCCACATTCAACTCTAGCTGTTTCTTCTATTCTTCTCTAGGGCAGGCAGATGGGGCTGTAAGTACAAAATGGTGCTTATCCCTTCCCTCGCTCTCCTTTCCCTTCCTCCTACTCCTTCCAGCCCATCCTCCGGACTACATTTCCCACAAACCCATTCCATTGCTTCCAGGTCCACTACCTTGCCCTGTCATGTCCCTGTCCTTCCATTCCGTTCAGTCCTTAAGGGTCTGCTTAACGTCACAGCCTCAGATTAGAAAAATGTCAAAAAATCACCAAGAGCTAGAAGGTTATAGAAGTGTTAATTTTTGGAGGCTGAATTATTCCATGCTTTGGCCAATAATACCACGAGAATGGCCTTAGATTAGAGAAATATCAAAAATCACTAAGAGGGAGAAGGTCATCGATGTCATAGAATACAAAAAGGTGAACAAGATGGCCAACTAAGAGTATTTTGTGTACCACTTTGGGGTCAGTCCATGCCTAACTACTGTGTCTTCTGCTCTCTATGTTAAAAAAAATGTTAATTTTTGGAGGCTGAATGATTAGTGATGGGCGAATTTATTCGGCAGGCGCGAATTCGCGGCGAATTTGCGCGATTCGCCGTCGGCAAATAAATTCGCAAAACGGCCGCAAAAATTCACGGAAAAAAACGGGCGCCGGCGCCAAAAACGGGTGCCAGCGTCGAAAAAACGGGCGTCGGCGTCAAAAACGAGCGCCGTTTCGCAAATTTTTCGCCGTTTCGTGAATTTCGCGCGAAATTCGCGAATTTTTCGGCGAAGCAAAACTGCACAAATTCGCCCATCACTATGAATGATACCATGTTTTGGCCAATAATACCACTACAATAGCCTAAAGATTAGAGAAATATCATAAACTCAAGGCCATAGAAGTCAAAAAGTCAAACAATACAAAAACGTAAACAGGAAGGTCAGCTAATACCACTAGATTGGCTATAAATTAGAGAAATGTTATAAAATAGCAAAAAGGTGAACAGGAAGGCAAACTAATACCACTACATTTTCTTTAGATTAGAGAAATGTCATAAAATAACAAAAAGGTGAACAGGAAGGCCAACTAATACCACTACATTGGTTTAAGATTAGAGAAATGTCATAAAAAAACAAAAAGGTGAACAGGAAGGCCAACTAATACCACTAGATTCTCTTTAGATTAGAGAAACATCATAAAAAAACAAAAAGGTGAATAGGAAGACCAACTAATACCACTACATTTTCTTTAGATTAGAGAAATGTCATAAAATAACAAAGAGGTGAACAGGAAGGCCAACTAATACCACTACATTGGTTTAAGATTAGAGAAATGTCATAAAAAAAACAAAAAGGTGAACAAGAAGACCAACTAATACAACTAGACTGGCTTTAGATTAGAGAAACATCATAAAATAACAGAAAAGGGGAATAGTAAGGCCAACTAATACCACTAGATTGGCTTTAGATTAGAGAAACGTCATAAAAAAACAAAAAGGTGAACAGGAAGGCCAACTAATACCACTAGATTGGCTTTAGATTATACAAACATCATAAAATAACTAACATAACTGTTAACATTTATAAGTGGTAATTTAATAATGCCTAAAATGAATGTAATCGAGGGCCCTTCATTAACAGCTGAAACAGAGGCTCAGATCTCTAACTGCCTCCTGGCTATCTCAAATTGGATGAACCAGCGCCACCTCAAACTCAACCTAACAAAACTGAACTTATCATCTTTCCACCTAAGCCTGGTCATACTCCCCTATTTACTATCTCTATTGATGGCATGCTCATTAATCCTGTCAACTCAGCACGCTGTGTGGGGGTAATCTTTGACTCCTCTCTCTCCTTCTCTGATCATATTAACACCAATGTCAAAACCTGTCACTTCTTCTTACGCAATATTGCCAAAATCCGTCCCTTCCTTTCACCTGATACATCCAAGACGCTCATGCATGCTCTCATCCTATCCAGACTAGATTATTGTAACCTTCTACTAACTGGCCTCCCTAACTCCCATCTCTCCCCTCTATAGTCTGTATTAAACACTGCTGCAAGAATTATCCTCCTCTCATCCAAAAGGGTACAGGCCCCTCCGCTGCTGAAGTCCTTATCATGGCTTCCTATAAAACAAAGAATAACTTATAAACTCCTCCTCATAACCTTCAAAGCCCTTCATTCCTCTGCACCTAACTACATCTCATCTCTTGTCTCTCTATATGCTCCTGCCCGAAACCTCCGCTCCTCTCAGAGCAACCGCTTGGTTGTACCCCCCCACTACTACTGCTGTTTCCCATATCAAACCCTTCTCTCTTGCGACTCCTTATATTTGCAATGCCATTCCTGAATCTCTCAGGAGAGAATCCTCCCTCAATGTTTTCAAAACAAAACTCAAAGACTCCCTCTGGGAGCACCTGGATAACACCTGAACTGGCACTTATAGAACAGTGTAACAAACTGTAACCCACAGCACCTTAATACCCCTATGAATTGTGTCTGTATGTTACCCTCCCATTTAGACTGTAAGCCCTACGGGGTAGGGTCCTCTAGCCTTTTGTTTCCTTGACACTGAGCACTTAATCTGCATTGTAATTATATTTTATATTTTTGTGAATTGTATTCTAATAATGCACTTATTGTTACTTTTTATTCCAATGACCCCTTGTTTGTTACTACTAATTTATTGTTTTGTTGTACAGTGCTTTGCCCTCAAGGAGCGCTTTACAAATAAAAATATACATACATACATACAAATCAACTGGACTTGTTGTGTTTTTTTTCCTTGAAGACGTTTTACCAGTTATCCAACTTGCTTTCTCAATTCAGAATAACCTGAATTGAGAATAAACTGAATTCTGAATTGAGAAAGCTACTGTAGTTGGATGACTGGTGAAACGTCTTCAAGGGAAAAAAAACACAGCAAGTCAGATTGATTTGACTTATTTCTACAGATAGTAGGAACAATATATAATGAGTAAACTATATGGTGATTGGAGTCAAGTTTATAGCATGTGTGAAGGTGCATAATCTGATTTTGAAGAGCCGTGATGTAGATGTCAATAAAAAGGTGCAAGATAGTCCTTGACCATGATAAGTGTTGACAAGTTAATACCTTTAACATTTTTACATTTAGTTTGAGAAGAAAATATTATACAAGTTGTGTGGGCTAAAAAGGAAGAAATAAATAAGTCGATTTGCTTCTGTAGAAATCCAATACTGCCCATACAAAGACACAGAAGACCTTGGGGGTTCAGACACATTGGCCTTTTTATCTTGCCACAAAATTGCAATGCCAGAGGGAATTTCTTGAAGTGGTTGCATTGTTTGCAGCAATTATTGTAAAAGCTGATCAGAATCAGAATTCTATGTACTTATAGGTTTATGTGTGATTTGGTAGGAAGATTTTTTTCCTCTTTCTATTAGCACTTTATAAATCAAATAAATCAAGAAGAGATAGTTCAGCCTCATAAGGCAGTTAATATATTAATATAGATATTGGTAAATATAGTTTGTGTGAGTTTATGGAGGAGTCAATGGTAGTGATGGGCGAATGTATTCGGGTCAAATTTTGGTGTTTGCCACCGGTGAATAAATTCGCAAAATTGGAAAATTTGCTGGCATCAAAATATATTTGCCGGAGACAATTCTGACCCAGGTGACAATTCCGATGCCGGCAACAATTCTAGGCGCCTATTGACTGTAATGGGCGTCAGAATTGTCACTAGCGTCGGGATTGTCGCCGGAGTCAAATATATTTTGACGCCGGCATCTAAATGAGCGTTTCGCTAATTTTTCACAGGAAATTAGCACATTTTTCGGTGAAACGGGAGAAATTCGCCCATCACTAGTCAGTGTATTTGTGTATGTATGGGAGTTGAGTTTCATTTGAACTTGACTTTGGTCTTTTTTTCAACCGAAATTTAACTGTGAAACTATCATTGCCCTGTTGTATTATTAATTGGTTGCTGCACCCAAGACATCCCTTCTTCCATGAATATAATATGCATTTCCAGCATCCGTACATTCCATGTTTTGGTGTGCTTGCATATTGCATTTAAAATGGTGACAGAGGCATCCATAGTTGCATAATGATTAGGGATGTAGCGAACTGTTCGCCGGCGAACTAGTTCGCGCGAACTTCGACTGTTCGCGTCCGCCGAATGTTCGCGAACGTTGCGCGACGTTCGCCAATACGAGTTCGCGTTCGATTCGAACAAAAATCGTTCGACCATTCGACCATTCGATTCCTTCGACCGCTAAAATCGAAGGATTTTCGTTCTAATCGAACGATCGAAGCCATTCGATCGAATGAAATCATTCGATCGAATGGCTTCGATCGTTCGATTCGAACGAAAATCCTTCGATCGAACGATTAAAATCCTTCGATCGTTCGAATCGAACGATTTTGCGGATGTTCGAAGTTCGCGAACTGTTCGCGAACTGTTCGCATTTTTGCCGGTGTTCGCGAACGGCGTTCGCGAACACATAAACGGCAGTTCGCTACATCCCTAATAATGATCATGGTTTTTCTCCAGCCTATGCTGAGTCTGGCTTTTCATGCTGAACATTAGTCTTCCATTGGACTTTGTTTTGAGTACTGTTTGTGATTTATTGCTGTCTAGACCAATCTTCTGCCTGTTTGACCTTGACATTTCTGTTACTAAAATATACCTGATATGCATCAGCTATGCTCCTGCTCCATTACAGCACTTACTCCATGTGGTCAGTACCTTTACATTGCCTTGGGAACTGTGTCATGTTTCTTAGAAGGCATTAGGAGCATATACCATGACAATATCACACAGAAGGATATTCCTCAACTATACTGCCCTCATCATGAAGAAACGCCTGAAGAACCACTTCAGGTGAAAAATGATGTTCCTCAAGTCTTAAAGGGTTTCTGTCTTTAATGTCCTCTAATGTACTTGAAAAGAATAATCATGTCCCCTTACAAGTGTCTTTTCTCAAATAAAAGCCCCCACTTTCATAGACGTATTTCATAGTGTTCCATTCCTTTCACCTAGTTGTACATCTCTGCACCCCTTTCAGTCCACTAATATCCATATTCTGAACTGGTGCCAAATTAGAGAATTTTTTTGGACATGAATAGAAAATGCCACTGGCTATTAATCACAGCTGACCTTGGTATTTCAGTAAAATGTTGAGTTTTTCTTTTAAATCTAGAAAAGAACATTAAGAAAAACCAACATGCATGACCATGAAAGTACAGTGAGTTATGTAGAAATCCTTTTGTCCCTACGGCTTTCTAATTTTATTTCTGTTTATATCTTTTTCCCCTCAAACTGATGTTTCCTATAGGTACAGCTTTTGTGATGGAACTTCACAGCATAGTGCTGATCTTCAAATTAAAATCTGATTGACAAACAAAAAACAAAGAGCCAGGTATCAATAGAGCAAGCAGGAGTCTTGTTACTGGATCATTTTACTTTTACCAAGTAAGCAACTGAGCCCCAAGAGTTTAAAAAAAACAATTTCATCAAATTGCGAGTAGTGACGGCGAATTTATTTGCCAGTCGCAAATTTATTGGCCAGTCGCGAAAAAATTTTGCCTCCGGCAAATAAATTCGCGAAACGGTCATGAAAAAAATTGGACGCTGGCACATTTTCGCCAGTGAATGTGCTGTTTTGTGAATTTAGCTGGAAATTCGAAATTTTTTTGGCGAAGCGAAATGCCCCAAATTCACCCATCATGCGAGGCTTTAAGAATTAATTCCTGATGTTTCTGATCTACAACTCACAGGGGTTATTTATTTATAGTTGAACTTTTAAAAGGGAAAACACAATTTTTTTGAGGCAAAAAAACCAAAGTTCTTTCATGAAACTCGGATGGTGTTAAAAGTCAGAATAAAAAAGTACTCCAACTCCAAGACCTGCTGAATTCATGTAGAAGTCAATGGCAGATTTACATTAATATTCTGATCTGCACTGGGGTTTCGTTCAATATTGCAATGATTTCATGATTTTCAGGCATCAAATCCGAAATAGTCGCAGGTTTCGGCCGTTGAATCGAAAAAAGATTTTGATGACAAATCTGAAAAATTTGTAGGATTCAGATTTTTTTCATGGTTTTATCAAGTTTTTTTTTTCCCTTACAAGAAATTTTCAGAAAGATTTATTGAAAAATAGGGGGGAAAGTCCATGCGGAATTTTTTTTACAGTTGTGTAAAGACGGCTTATCTTTATGTATAAGATCGAAAAGCATTGCATCTTGAATGGTAGTCCCCCGCAACAGTAATAATTAAATAATACTAATTTATATAAGCAGTAGTGGTGCTATTGGATAGAACACATTTATTTTTTATTTCAGTACACCTCAGTAAAAGAGAAGTTGTTGGCTGTTTCTTTTCTTTGTTCCTTTTCTTCTTGTTTTTATTTACGTATTGAGAAACAAGCAATAATCAAGTCAAATGTCACTTTTGTTAAGGCTGATTTGCAAGTTTTAACTCAGTAACATGTTTAGGGTTTTCAAGCAGGCAGCACCACTTTGTGTATCTTTGAGAATTTGTTTAAATATGAGACTGTACAAGTCATGCATAAAGAGAAGCCGCTGCCGAGCCACGCGAGATGAAAGATGTTTGATCTAGCTTTTAGCCATATTGAATTAAATCACAAACAGGAACTCGCTACCAGCGTAGCCCTGAAGTTGTATTTCCTGGCTAATCCTCTATGAAATGGACTTCAAAAATACCTTGCTTTCCCATGCAGCCTACAAAAAGGATGGTATCTCATTAAGAAACGCAGTAGAACTGACCTACATAGGCTAAAAGATGTTTCATGAAATAAAAGTTGGCAGTCCAGTCCTTTTCATATAGTTTCCTCCCTTTACATCTGTTAAACCCAAACCAAACTCAGTGTATTGCTCTAAACCATTTAAGGTTGTTCTTCTATCTCTGACAAGGGTAAAGGGCCAAACTGGCCTTGATTTGAGCACAGTGTGAAATTTAAAGGGCATGTAAAGTCTAAAATAGAATAAGGCTAGAAATGCTGTATTTTGTTTACTAAATATAAACATGAACTTACTGCACCACAAGCCTAATCAAACGAATGATTAATGCTTTCAAAGTTGGCTAACGGGGGTCACCATCTTGTAACTTTGTTATACATCTTTGCAAGACTAAGACTGTGCACATGCTCAGTGTGATCGTTATAAACAAAGCTGCTTGAGTTCTGCATGGATGTGAAGTAAGGCAGGGGCTCCCCCTGCTGTTCATAAGTATGATTGTTTCCCTGCTCAGCAGTTAGGGAGAATTTCACTGCATACAGTCAGGTTTCTTATAAAAACAGTACACATTTTTTAATAAAAGTATATTGGATATAGGTTTCTTTTTCATTAAAGAAAGTATCAGTAAAAGTCTTTGATCCACGGAGCACTAGACCAGGTTGGAGATTTAAAAAATTTCCATTTATTGAAGATTAAATGACATACATAAAATTCACCAACAGTGCATCAAACACAGTCCATGCTTAACGCGTTTCGTGGCCTCAACGCCACTTCCTCAGAAGCATAGGAAAACAATTTTCTCCCCACCCCTAAATAGTCATTAAAGAAAGTAAAAATGTGATTTTATTTTTTTGTCTTTACATGCCCTTTAAGCAATAAAAGAGAGAAGCCAGAAGTAAATTGTGCCCTGTCATATAAACTATAGGGCTGCTGTATTTGACTGGAGTCATGGTAGCCCTTAGATAGGGATAGTGATACACCAGTGAGCCCTACTTACTGTACTTATCTCTTTATTTAGGGTCTCTACCCTTTGTTCAAGCTCCATGCACATGCAATAAATAAACATTAGCCAGGACTAATCTGGATGTCTTCCCCAGTTCAGAATAGTCCCAGTATGTGGAAGGTGCTGACATAGGTATGGAGCCAGCTAATAGAGGGTTTAGTATAAAGGGAAGGGAAAGTAGATTTTTTTGGTGATCATGAAACATCTCCATGTTACAATCTTATTATAAAATTCTTGGATTCCCATCCCCATGTACAGTTACGTCCATAAATATTTGGACAGAGATAACTTTTTTCCTAATTCTGGTTCTGTACATTACCACAATAAATGTTAGATGCAACAACTCAGATGCAGTTGAACTGCAGACATTCAGTTTTAATTCAGTAAAATTATGCAAAATAGAATACTAGAATCTGAAGGTCCCATTGGGAATTGCGCCTAGCTTTCCTACATTCGTGTGAAAACCTAACTATAAGCCAACCTAAACCATAACTGCCCCAAATAAAAGTATAGACAGAGAAGGTTCTGATGAGGCCCCAACTTAGGATTTATTAGTGCAGTACTTGGTTTTTGATCCAAAACCGGGCATTTTGATATTTGAATGCCATTCAAAATAAGGACAAGTTTCTGGTGATTGTTTGACTCGAGGTTCGTTTAAATGTAGCAGCTAAAAAATTTACACAGTCATTTGTGTATTGACACATTAAAATACTCATATTTGTACCAAGAGTCATAGGGGCAAATTCACTATGCGCCAAAGCGTCAATTCGCTAGCGTTGGGCATTTTCATTACTTCGCAAATTCACTAACGGATGCTGGCGTAACTTCGCACCCTTACGCCTGGCGAATTTGCGCAACGGACATAACTACGCAAATTCACTAACGCGCGCATTGTTCTGAACGCTACGCTAGACTTTCTTCGCCACCTCAGACCAGACGAAGCGCAATAGAGTAGATAGGGATTTCTTCAAAAAAAGTTAAAATTTTTTTTTTGGGGCTCCCCTCCTTCCCCCTACATTTCCTGACTCATGGCAACTTAACTATATAGTGGGCACATGTGTAGGGCAAAATAAAAATTTTATTTGATGTTTTGAAGGTTTCCCAGGCATTTGTAGTGATTGTACGTATTCCTCCATTGAAATTAGAATTTGGCGCCGTATGCAAATTAACCATCGCTAGCGTAACTTCACTTCGCTTAGCGAATCAATGCTAGCACAACTTCACAATCTTACACTACCCCTGAGCGCAACTTCAGATTTTTGTGAATTTGCGGAGCGCTGCCAAAACTACGCCTGGCGAAGTTCGGCGAAGTTACGCCTGGCGCAATTACAAATTTTAGTGAATGTCCCACATTGTGCTGACCCCATCTCTTCTGTGCTTGCACTAATAAATGAGACTTTATATCCAGAACCAGTTCTAGGGACAAATATCAAGGAGCCAGACTTACACAGAACAGGTGACATCGATATTGAAAGATCTTCTTGCATTCACCGGTCCACTGACCTTGGAGAGCTGAAGATATGTATGGTTCAGTAACAGTGCTGAGATCCTCTTTAATTTACTGTCCCTAGCTGTTTCCCATTCAATGGTGTCCTTTTCGGTATGTATATAAAGATAGGGAGCTGTACAAGAACCATAAATCATTTACACATATGGTATTTGGACTAAACTCACAAATCAGCAGTTTTTGTTGTCGCAAAAAAGGTTTTACACATAAAACTTTAGGAACTATTGTGTTTAATGTCATGGTGTGCAGAATGTTTGTCCTCTGCTGTATTTATTTATAGAACTAATTTATATTAGCCACATGAACCTGTTTTTTTTTTTAATGTGCAGTAATTAAGAAATCAAATTGATTACTGGATAATTTATCAACTGAATGAAATCTACAAGAGATTAATGTCTCCGGCATGCATTATTTCAAATCCAGGGAAAATTCTAGACCCCAGTTTCCTTAAAGGAGGCATACATATTTCATAACAGTGTGACTTCACCCAAGCTCCAACATAAACACCAGAAATAGGAGAGATTCAAGTGTGGACATTGGAGGACCCACTTACATCAGTTGGGTCACTGACCCTGAAGGACTGAGTACAGTGTCCATCCGTCCATGCAGAACTACAGCCTCCATCAGCTTTAAACTCTTTAAAATATGCGTGATTGCTAAAGACTGTAGTCTACCAACATTTGGGAATTAGAACATAGGTATAGGCTCCCTTTAATGCAATGAATGGGGAACTGGACATACATGGAGGAGCTAACTGGATCTGTAGTTACATATGGGTCAGCTATGGAGCCACAGCTATGGAAATTCCCTTTAAATGATGGTATTCTTCAATAGCCTGTTGCTATCTGGTTCTGGAGATAATTATTGGAATAAAGCCTGCCTCTCTGTTCCTGGTTCTGAAAAGTAATAAAAAGAGTGAATGTACATCATGAACTGAGTTCAAGGGAAATGCTAAATGCACACTGATGCTTTCTCTATTGTGATTGTGTAGCTACTTTTCTGCATGGCAACGGGAATAGCAAATGACTGTAGAGTATATGGCATTCCCCTAGTGAATATAGATGTATAGTCAGTAGTACCTAGTACTTATAGAGTATTATTTACTTATTCTTCACTTCTTCTACACTCAGACATAAGCAATTATTATTCAAACACAAGTTATACTTTTCACTCTTCAGTATACTCTTCACAATCCAGATATTCCAAGACAATTTATGCATTTCTCACACAGGCAATTACATGTTCCAGTCCCTTAGGGGTCCCTTCCCACTATTCCCTGTCACGACCGGCACCCGATACCAGAACAAATGCCAAGCACCCTGGTCTCGGCTCGGCTTCACCAGTAGTGTGACCACCGTTGGGCTTCGGGAGGAGCCCTCAGCTTACTTGGGTGCCACCTGGACTTAACGAGGGGTGCAAGGCAAGATGTTCTGGCTGGCGAAGGGGCACGGCAGTTAGCAGAGTCTTTTGGGCCGAAGGTCATGGTACAAATGGAGCAGGCAAGAGAATCGTCAGACAAGCAGAGTCGAGGCAGGCGGATATCAGAATCATCAGGCAGGCAAGGGTCAAACCGGGTTGTCAATCAGGGGGTTAAGCAGGAAGAGTTGTCGTAGGCAGGCAAGGGTCAGGATACAGATTTCAGAATAGTCAGGATACAGGCAAGGTCAAACACGGATAATCAGACAGACGAGATTCAGATCATATGCACAAGGCTCAGGAAACTACTAGAAACAAGTTCTATCACGGGCACTGGCTGGGGATCAGAATGGGCCTTAAATACAGTCAAATTTCGTGCCAAAACGTGCGCAAATGCGCGCTGTGGCGTAATCACGCCAGCGCACCTGTACCTTTAAGAGGCGCGCCCTAAGGATAAAGATGGCGCCGGCGCCGGAGAGGAAGAACCACGCGGCGGGCGTCCCCGCCGCACAGGTAACTTTCTTACATTCCCACTCTTAACATCACCCCCTAGTGCTTCTCTAGAGGTTCAATTAGCACTACACTCCTTTACAGGACTTAACCCAGGCACTAGTGTTACCAGGTCTCTGCAGTGGGTCTCAATAACTTTGACTGGTCTCTTGCCACTATATGCTCACTATTTGCTCAAATCCTGACTGATGGGTTATTTGCCTAGATGGGGTGCACACTGTCTATTATTGCTGTCACCTCACACTACTATTGTGTACTATTACAAAACTAGGCCTATGGTAGCTAAGGTTTCTGCTACCTTTCTTCTTGTGTTGTTAGTTCTGCTGGTAGGTGGCCTCTTTAAGCAATCTTCTTCCTATGATACACATAAAAATTCTCCAACAATCAAACCTTTTACATTTTTCAATATACTTTCTCCACACCCAAAAATCTTTCCAAAAACTTTGATAAAAAATTTCTACTCACTTACCCCCTCTATATATTAATTACAGCTATTAAAGGGGAAGTAAATTCTACAAAAGAATAAGGTTAGAAATGCTGTATTTTGTATACTAAACATAAACATGAAATTTCTGCACCTCAAGCCTAATCAAACACATGATTTATGCATTGAAAGTTGGCCACAGGAAGTCACCATCTTGTAACTTTGTTAAACATCTTAAAAAAACGAGACGCCAGCACGCAAATTTTTGCCATTTCGCGAATTTTGCAAATTTTTCAGCTAAGCGAAACACCCCAAATTCGCCCATCACTAGTCTGGGCTGCTTAGTATCGTCATAAATTATCAAAACAGCACAAGTCAAATAATATCTGCCAGAAGCGGATACAGCAAGACTGATTAATAATCAGAATATACAGACTGCACTGGGTCCTGTGTTGTCATGTAATCTAATGTGGATTGTATAGTTTTTGTATTGTTTAATACAAACTTTCTCCAACTCTGCAGAACCAGTGGCTGCAGCAAAATAACCCTCCAAATAGAATCCCAGTTTATCTGTTTAAATCTGGCTCCATGATCTTTGTCCCTGATGCTGGAGTTGGAAACAGTAAAGGGGATGTAAAGGCAAAAATAAAATCCAATACAAATCTCTACACAGTCGCCGACTGCTCTACAGGGAAACAAACAAAGCTGCTTGAGTTCTGCATGTCTGGGAAGTAAGGTGGGGGCTCCCCCTGCTGTTCATAAGTATGATTGTTTCCCTGCAGAGCAGTTAGGGACCGTCTGACAATTCCTATCCACAGCAGTAAATGAAGGGAGAATTTCACTGCATACAGTCAGGTTTCTTATATAAATGGTACACAAGTATATTGGAGATACATAGGTTTTCATTAAAGAAATGCCCTTTAACTTTCTAAATGACTTTAGGGATAGAAATGATACCCACAACTATATAAAATCAATCCTCCCCCCCCTTCCAAGTATAGTTTGAATACTTCTTTCCATAAACTATTTGTTAAATAGTTCTTGTCACTGAGCAGTTATGGCTAAAATAAAATTTATCACCAACATATTGAGCTCAGCCGAATGAAAACCTAATTAACGAGTCCAGACTGGTGTTTACAGGGTGTTTTGTTTGTTTGCAAAGCTGTCACCGAGACGAAAGAGACGCCTGGCCATGTTTATTCTTGGCGTGCAGAGATGATATTTTCATTGTCTGTACTCTTTCTCTATGAGCTTCCTGTTTTCTGTGATAGGATGCCCATCCTTATTGTGCAAAACCCATAGACTAATGAATGGACTCAATAGGAAATCCAGTTGTATTTATTTTAATCACAAAATGTTCTCCTCTTCAAAAACACATTATGGATTTGATAAAATAAAATTAAAAAAACATTAGACAGAAAGACAGTAGCTAAAATACAATGCACAACGCCCATCTACATGTAAATATGAATGAAAATAAATTCATAAAACATTGTCTGGGATGATAGTTTCCAGACGGTGTAGTAAGTCGGACCTGCAATTAATAAACATGCCCCTAAGAGGCATTTTTTTAAATGTTCAAACTCAATAAATAAATTTGGTCAAGTTTTATTCATCTAAATTAATTACAATTTAAATTGGAATTGTTACCACAATTGGAGATTTCAAAAATTGTAATGACAATGACAACAACTTACACCTGGCAGGCTTGTATATAAGTCAGTCTGTGTATATCTTTTAAAAAGACTATTTTATAATTTTTTTAGCAAGTTTTTTAAATTAATGAGCAGGGGCACTCCTGTCTTGCCTCATGCATCAACAATGCACAGGTCTTCAGGGGCATAAAAAAACCCTCCTAGTAACTTTCAGGGCCATGAAATTGAAAATTCAGATTTTCTAATGCAAAAATGCAACTGAACTCTCTGCACTAGCAATACAGCCCTCCTCTATTTCATCAGATGCTAAAAAGGTAATCATGGGTTGGGAGAAAGGGGGGCAGTATTGGTAAGGAAACCTCCAAATGGCCTGGGGAGCAAAATCACTCCAATTAATGAGATTCACAATTTAGCACCTATTGGGCTTTCATCAGAGGCAACAAAAATTATTTCAGTTAGGGAACTGTCATAAAAGGGTAATGGGGGCTTCCCTGAAATAGATGGGGTTTGGGAAGATTGGGCAGAATAAATTCTGAATTAATCAGGTCATGGAAGAGGGCCAGCAGGGCTGGGCCAAGTTGACCAGGCAGCTTAGGCAACCCGGCCGGCCATCTCTCTCCCCCACCCTGTGCACGCGCATTCGCCGTAGCAGAGAGGAGAACAGAGGAGAGAGGGGAGAGTGACAGGGACGGGATAGCGGCAAAGAGGAGAGCAGCAGAGGGGAGCTAATATGAACTAGGGGTAGGCAGAAGACATTTTAACAGGCACTTACCCAGTGCCCCCCTATTGTTGTGCCCTAGGCAGGTGCCTCTTCTGCCTACCCCTAGTTCTGGTCTTTGAGTGAAGGTTAGTGTACAGACATATTCAAAGATATATTCTTATGGATGATGTAATCCTTTTTGTTATTACGTAGGGTTCACCTTCAGAGTTTAGGCACCGCCAAACCTTCAGACTTTCTGAATTGTGTTAGTGTACAGACCCCTATGGTGCTTTATGGCAACACTTAACAACATTATTAACTAAGTCAGCCCCAGATAACATAATCTGCACATTAGTTTTGATCTGGTTACTGTTTGTTAACATTGATTGTAGTGTTTCTGATGAATAAATGAGAGGCCAGTTGGGTGAGGATCCACAATTTATGATGTAGTCGAACACCAAATGCACCACAAATGATTGCATATATGACATACGTTGGGGAAAACCCATCAGATGTTTGTTTTTAACATTTTAGGTGCGCTAGACAACTAAATACTATTTGTTCACTGGTTGCCATGGGTTACTAGAACACTAACCCCCCCATTTTTATTATGATGACTAACTGGAATGTATTGTAAAACAGTTATTGGTACAATGAATTCAAATACATTGATACGTTCTCTTTAAATTGGCCATAATTTTGGCCAAGCAGACCAGCTTTTGGATTTGCCTAAAATAATTTGATTGGCACTGTACATGGATGGCCAGATTGTTATATTCATTCAATTAATGGCCATTAAGAACAGAACAAAGGACACAGAAGGGAGATACCAACCGTGCACATTAGATGAGCCAGTGTCCCATACCAAGAGGGTCGCAGGGCCATCTGTTATAATCACTTGTACAATAAACCCTCTGAACATGTTCAGCACTGCCCAAAATAATTGTATCCTTTGGTATTTGGCTATTGAAATACATTTCAAGAAAGCAAATTGTGTTGGTTGAAGGCTTAAAACTAGGTTAGCAGAATTCTGTTCTAATAACTCAGAAAGATACAGGAAGGGATACTGTCATGGGAAAACATGTTTTTTTCCAAATGCATCAGTTAATAGTGCTGCTCCAGCAGACGTCTGCACTGAAATCCATTTTTCAAAAGAGCAAACTGATTTTTCCTATATTTAATTTTGAAATCTGACATGGGGCTAGACATATTGTCAGTCTCCCAGGTGCCCCCAATCATGTGACTTGTGCTCTGATAAACTGCAGTCACTCTTTACTGCTGCACTGGAAGTGAATGGAGTTGGAGTGATAACAACCCCTTTCTTCTCCCCCCCCCCCAGCTGCACATATTGAATAAAAAGAGGGAAAAACCTGTCAACTGACTTGAAATGCAATATTCTTTATCTTCATTTGTTTTGCCATTGCAGGTTTTTGGTTTCTATGGCAATAAAACCGCTCTAATCTGTTTGTGTTTGATTTAAAGTAAAGGCTATTACTGAAGGCAGGTGGCTTCCTAATTGACTAAATTATGGAAGATTGGTTGAAATTAGTTCCGAAGCCCACATAGACATTGGATGACCTGTGGTGTTGTTCAAATTTCTTCACTTCTTGCCCTTAAGTTACATTACAGGAGGCACCAAACGACTTTAGGTTGTGTCAGTACAAGAACTTGGAATTAGCAATTGCAAAACACTTATGTAGAGGCAAATCCAAAATGAAAATTAATGCTCATGATCGGCACCCAGAATCCAGAACCAATGCTAGGCTCCCTGGTCTCGGCTCTTACTTCTGCCCTTAACAGCTGCCTTTCACCTCGGAAGGAGCCCTCGGCTAATTGGATGCTGCCAGGTCTTATAAAGAGAGGAGCTAAGCGAGGGTTCTGGACGATCAGAGGGGCACGATTGTTAAGCAAAGTCTTTTGGGCAGAAGGTCACAGTTCAAGGAACAGATGAAAGCGTAGTCAAACAGGCCGGGTCGGTGCGGGCAGAATTCAAGGGGAGTCAGATAGGCAAGGGTCAAAGCCGGGAGTTCAATCAGAATGGTCAAACAGGACCGGGTCGGGATAACAGAGTTCAGTATAGTTGTACAGGCAAAGGTCAGGATCACAGAATGTAGAATAGTCAGGAAGGAGTCAAACACTGGAATCAGATTATCAGAAATAGCACCCAGGAAACTACGAATAGAACTAAACAAAAGTTCCTTTAAATACTATTTGAATCTCGCGTCATTGCGCGATGACGTAATCACAACTGCATTTGTTTGCGCATATATTTAAGAAGTACATGCCGCACGCGACATAGAGCAGCCAGCAGACAACGGGGAATGATCAAAGCAGCGGGCGTCCCCGCCGGCCCACTAGACCACCAGGGTGAGTTCTCACATAACATATAATTCACAGAAGTATTGTGCCACAATTTGGGAATTACCTACATCTTTAGATTTGGCTTATTTGTACTTTGTACCTGACTTAGTAAGAGAAATGATATAAACATTTAGATAAATCGATAATTTGGGAAAATCGGGTCATAAAGAATTTGAAAAAATAATATTCATCAACAGTTCACCCTGTAAACAATAATTCAGCCAACCAAAGGGGTGCACAGAAGTAGTTCTAGATGAGCAAAACAGCAGCTGCACTGTATATTTCATTAACCCCCCCCCCCCTGAAATCATGTTGAACCAAGAATAATTCAGTCTGTTTTTTTTGGCATGAATCATCACATTACTGTCATTCAGCCATGGCTTACGTGGATTCTTTCAGACAATCATACCATGTAGATTTTTCATCCAAAAATCACTTTGCACATCTTTATTCTGGAGAAAAGCACATTTCTGAAATGGCTCGATTAAGCAGCCAGTCTACTTGATAAGTACTTTTTATCACAATGCTTTCAAGCTCCCTTTTTTTTTTTGACCTATGAATGTGACAGTTTGACAATGATTCTTTCCAGGCTAAGCAAGCCAGCAATTTCATATACAAAGAAACAAGTCTTAAATGTTGCTGAGAGTTACTAAAAACAATAGTATCTTGAAACTCTATTTCTAATGAGTGTAACAATGAATAGTAAATTGAAAGAAAAAACACAATGAATAGTAAATTGAAAGAAAAAACACAATGAATATCCCAATGAAAAACAGCACAAAGGTGGAAAATTTGTAGCACACTAGTGTATGGAAGGATATATTAGCAAGGCCCAGGGTCAAATATAAACTGGGAGTGCTGGAAATGTCAGTGGTTTGGGTGAATTAGAAGAGTTTACACAGTTCACAGGTTGTTCCTTTCCACCCTATGGTTTAAATCAGCGCCTGAACAAAGGTAGTTGCCAAAAACTCCCAAAAGTAATGATTTTCAACGTGCAAGTACAACATGATGGTGATATCACTGGGACCAGGCAGTCAAAAGCCACCCCTTTTAGAACCAACTGCAACTTCATTTATAGATAACACCCCGATTTCTCATGAAGCTGCTTCTAATTAGAGATAGAAAAAACAGATCAGCAACAGAGCTAAAAATAAGTCAATCACATGGCCTGCTAAGCCTCCTCAAAAATATTTTCCCTGTACCCCTGAGTGAAGGAGAGCCTCAAAGGAGTGTCTTATTACCTATCTCTCCAGGAAATCAGTTCTCAACCTCCAAAACCCTTCATACTTAGAACTGAGTAACACACCCAAAAAAGAAGCGCTTCTTCAACCTCTCTGAAGACCTCCCATGGGCCATGATTGAGCAATAGCCATATGGGAAAGCCCTGGAGCTATAAAAGCAGGGTCTGCATAACAAGGGATCCGAATGACCAGCAGCCAGATTACACTGGTTTATGATTAAAGATTGGCAGAATCAATGTATCTGTGATTGGGTGAGAAGCAGGGGAAAGCTGGGTTGGGGGTGAAGAAAAAGATGTCAGGGGAAAAAGCCGTTCACTTCCTTATCTACTGAGCAGATTTTGTGAAATGTCATGAGTTTCTCTTCTTTATTTTCTCATATCTCATAAGAAAATGTGGATGTTTTCCTGCATGCACTGTTATATTTTGGTTTTGGTACAGTTATATAGTATAAACGTGAGAGTATGCATGGTATCATTCACTTTAAATGAATGTCAAATGCTTGATCCAGGGAATGTTTTCAATTGCCACTGGAGTCAGGAAGGATTTTTTTCCCTCTTGTGGCATGATTGGCACTGGCTTCAGGCTGGGATTTTTGCCTTCCTCTGGATCAAAACAGTGGATATATGATAATGTATTTTAAGTTTTATTTGTCACAGCAGTGGACCTTGCCAGAGTACTGCACAGGTTCATTTAGAAGAGGAAGAAAGGATGTTCTCCTGTGACTGCACGGTGGATTGCTTGTACTAGATGACAGCCTACTTGGATTTCATATCATGGAGACACTGCACTGCAGATTCAGGGCCACCAGCAGGGCTGCTGAACTTCTCTCAAGGTGTAAGCTGCAGCTCCTGTTGGTAGCAGATTTGGGAGTCATTATCTCTGTAGGTAGAAGCAGCCTAATACTCAGTTGCAGGGCCGGAACTAGGTGTAGGCAGAAGAGGCACGTGCCTAGGGTGCAAGACACGTACCCCAGACACGTACCTCTTCTGACGCCTTCCCCTGCTCGGACCCTTGTTCCCTTAACCTGCAGCATTTCTTTGTCCTTAATCTGGTACTGAATAGGGAGTGTGCGCATGCTCGATTATGTATTTCTACGCATGCGCACTCACGGGTTCTCGGCGACAACAGTGGGGAGGCGACGTAGTCGGCTGGGTTGCATGGGGCACCCGGCCGACTTGGCCCGGCACTGCTCAGTGGTGGATATATTGTATATATGGTGCTGATCTCAAAGCATAGTAGTGATCTCTTATGGAATTATGGCTTTGAATATTACCTTGGACTGAGACTGGCATTTTACACCATTTCTGACTCCTGGGGGTATATTTATCAAAGAGTGAAGTTAATAGTGAAGTTCCGCCACTAGAGTGATATTCCGCCACTCTCCATTCATTTCTATGGGATTTTTAAAGGCGTATTTATCAAAGGGTGAACTTTCACTTTCACCCATTGATAAATACGCCTTTCAAAATCCCATAGAAATGAATTGAGAGCTGCAGAATTTCACTCTAGTGGTGGAACTTCACTCTTTGATAAATCTACCCCCTGGTGTTTCTTTAAGGTATGTAACAATGAGGTTCAATGGGATGGCTGAAAGCGAAGGATCAATTGAGGAGTTCCCTTGTCATGATCCACCTACTCCCAACACAGTAAAAAGTACGTTTTTTTACCTGGCAATCCAGGTCTCCTAGATAAAGGTCACTAAGTGGACCAAAACGTTGGTTCACAAATAAATGTTCTTTATTTTGAAAAAGAGTATGCAATACTGTTTGTCTTGATTTAATATTTTGCCCTTTTATGTGACACACAAACACACATGAACATTCCATACTGTAACACAGGGTATCCCAAACCCAGAACAAACACCAAGGTTCCAGTCTCGGCCCACTCCACCCGTAGCAGCCGCCTTTGGCTTCAGATGGAGCCCTCCGCTACTCAGATGCCTCCAAGCCTTATAGAGGGAGAACCAAGGAGAGAGTTCTGAGCGAGCAAGGGAAATAAGCATAGTGTAGTAGAATGGGAAACAAGGAACGTAGTCAAAAGCCAGGCCGGGTAGGTAACAAACAGTCTATACGGTTAAGATGCAGTAGACGTAGGAATGGTCGGGGTCACAGGCCACGTCAAACACACCAGAATCGCAGCACAAAATTAGAATCCGAAAGTGTAGTCAAAACGGGCAATAATCAGGACAGGCAGCAGACAGGGTGAGAACTAGGGAAAGACAGGATCAGTAACAACAGGAACTTCTGGAAATAGCCGAAAACTGCAGAGTGTGCAAAACCCTGAAGAAGCTTGTTTAATGCCGAGAGTGCAGCGGGCATCCCCACTGCACCCCCACAAAACCACCAGGAAAGTTTTTCACACATATCTGGGTGCTACTGGGTTGTGTATGTATAGTAAATCAGATTGAGCAAAGCTAGATGATGTTTGTCAAGGAAAGTAGAACAAAATACAAAATACCATGGTTTGTCCTTACTCTTGACAGCTGTCACAAGCACGACCGGAACGTTGGACACTTAATAAATTGCTGTTTGATTTTCAAGACCCGACTGTGCTCTGCTTTACTATACATATAGGTATATATATTTTTTCTTGTTTATTTGCCCTTGAGCTGCTGTGCATCCTTAAGTTTATATTATATAGTAGAAAATCTTATTTGGAGAGTTCAGATAAAATTATATTATTATTTCATACCACGTTCAACACAAAATTCTAGACAACAATTCTTTAAAAAGTAATTATTTAGAAGTTATTTGCAGAACAAAAGCTGCACGTGGTTCAAAGGCTTTGTTTGTGAATTCGGGGAGGAAAGAAGAAACTCAGAGACCATTTTATCTACTCAAATGCCGGGTTACACAGTTACACAACTCATTTGTCAGAAGTGTCCTGGTTTAGAACTGGACATGAGACTGATATTTCTAGGAAGAAATTAGTTAATTGGTTATGACACTGGAATAGTGCCCCTTTCAATTACAGTAAGGAAGAACCCTAAGAAGCAATTAACTAAAAAAAATATCTTATATATCTTATCTATTTATCTACAGTATATTGTTTTAAAAGAGAATTAAACGCTGTAAATGTAATAAACACACAGCATTAATAATATACTAAGCCAAAGTTAATTAAGTGCAATCTACAAGAAAATGTTCATGTAAAAGAGTTAATTAAGTTTGGATGGAGCTATTGTACAATATGTTAAACATGGCCGCTGGGATTTCCTACCTTGCTTTATAATTCTACAGTTCTTGCTTGTTTATTAATGAAACATCTACTATTTATCTCTCGCAAATGCCCGTTCCCTAAAAACTGGACTTGATAGAAGACTTGATAGAAAATCAATAACCAATAAATATATTTTTAATTTTTTTACTTGCACTTTATAAATACAGAACCTTGTCACATCCCACAGACTTGTGCCATTATTTAGTCATAGATCAGCTCAGTGAATTCTAATATCCTTTTCATTTACAGTAGGGGGTACATTAGCCCTTATAATACATTAGTGATACTCAGAGTTCCCTGTATAACTCGGCCTGCAGCCTTGTGCCTTTATATGGTCACAAAACCCCTCAGTGACTTCTAATATCCTTATAATTTACAGTAGGGGGTACATTATCCCTTATAATACATGAGTGATACTCAGAGTTCCCTGTATAACTCAGCCTGCAGCCTTGTGCCTTTATATGGTCACAGAACAACCCCTAAGTGACTTCTAATATCCTTATCATTTACAGTAGGGGGTACATTATCCCTTATAATACATGAGTGATACTCAGAGTTCCCTGTATAACTCAGCCTGCAGCCTTGTGCCTTTATATGGTCACAGAACAACCCCTCAGTGACTTCTAAAATCCTTATCATTTACAGTAGGGGGTACATTATCACTTATAATACATGAGTGTTACTCAGAGTCCCCTGTATAACTCAGCCTGCAGCCTTGTGCCTTTATATGGTCACAGAACAACCCCTCAGTGACTTCTAATATCCTTATCATTTACAGTAGGGGGTACTTGTTACCTTATAATACATGAGTGATACTCAGAGTCCCCTGTATAACCCACTACTGTAAATGATAAGGATATTAGAAGTCACTGAGGAATTCTATGACCATTTTAGGCACAGAACCACAGAGCAATTACTTATATACTGTTTATAGACCTCAAAGGAGGCTTCTTGTATTAATCATCAATATTGTTTCTATTATATACAAGTCTAAGTTATGTCACTCTTGTGCATTCAGGATCGGACTGGGCTGGTGGGATCCCGGGTAAAAACCCGGTGGGCCCCGCTGACCCAGACCCGCATCCTTCTGCTGCCCACTCGGCCTGCGTTTGCCTCTGATCTCCCTCCTACGGCCTCGATTAAGAGGGGGGCCGAGGGCAGTTGCGACTGGAGAGGGGGGCCCAGGTGGGGGATTGCAACTGGGGCAGGGGGGCTGGGGGGGACCCCAGTGAGCCTCGGCCCATTCAGTCAGACCCTGTGTGCATTAGAACTATTTATCTTTTACACTGTGTTTTTTATTCTAATTTCAAAATATTGTATTTGAAACTTTTCGAATCAGTGACAGACAAGCTCGGCAAAACCTCCAAGCGTATTTCTCTTTCATCCAACATAATGAACATCACGGTGCATTCAGCGATGTCCTTTACTTTTTCACTATCTGAAACCTCAGCCTAATTTATATCTGTCTCTTGTAGGACCCTTCAGCTATTCAGCTCGCAAGGGTTTCACAATTTGATTTGGGCTCCATACAATTACCCATCTTTTCTTATTTTATATTTTCAAATAATAATCCCCTGTAAAATATTTCTGTTTTTTTTAAAGGAGGAAGAAATTGGGGGGTTAGGTTTATATCTGTACACCTTGTATGAAGTCTTGGAAACTATTCGCTGGGGGGAGAGAGAGTCAGCAAGTCATAAAGGGTTTTTGATGGACTTTTTTCAAGATTAAAAATTATTTTCTTCATTGTAAAGTACAGGCCGAGACTGAAGCACTATTTGGGCCGGTAGCTCTTACATGCAGGATGAAAGCAAATAGTAAGTTGTCTGACCTATTATTGAAATAGCGGCGCTGGAAACAAAGATGTTACTGACTGTTAAGACAGAGTTTCTGTTCATGGTTATGAAAAGAAGATGATGTGTGACTGGCAAAGGGTACAATGAGTGCGGCAGAAAGCAAGATCAAGGACTAATAGGTCTGAACAAAAGCAAGAATATTCAATAGAATTTCTTTTCAAGGGCGGAGATGGCTTGAAAATGGTTTCTGAGAACCGAGGGAAAGTTATTGCCAAGTCGTTTGGGAAAACATTTTTCTAGTTTCCAAACATCTAAAATTCGGTCTCCCTCCCCTCACCATTTTGGAGTTTTGATTGCATTTTACAATGGTCAAGAAAAAAAAAAGAATCTGGGCAATCATTTTATTATTGATGGGTGAATTAGTCCGGCGAAATTTGCGAACTGTGAAAAATTCATGAAACGCCGCCAGTGTCTCGTTTTTGATTTTTTTTGGACGCCAGCGCACAGTCGCCGGCGAAAATGCACCAGTGTCCAAAAAACGGACACCACCGTCCATTCCTTGTATTCACCGGCGGCAAAATGCAGGAATTCGCCGTGCATTTGCGCCTGGCGAATAAATTCGCCCATCACTAGTAGTTAAGTTTGAGATTCCTACGTTAGGGAGCTAGTGGAGCGCAAAGGTTGATTTCTAAAACTTTAGGCTGCTTAATTTGGACCCATGAAAAGTGCCATGAAAAGGTTCATGTCTCCTTTAATATGAGCACAGTTTGTGAATACAGGTAAAGCTTAGCAGGCAGCATGTGATGGGCGAATTTCTCCCGTTACACCAAAAAAATTGTGAATTCCCCGGCAAATTTGCAAAACGGTGAAAAAGTTGCGGAAACTCTTTGAATTGAATAGGGTTGACGTGAGACGGTTTTGACTCTTTGGCACGGTGAATTTTCACGGGAGTTTTGCAAATTTATTCACTGGTGGTGAAATGTGGAGATTCGCTGCAAATTTGCACCTGCTGAATTTATTCGTCTATCAGGAGTGAGGGGTGAATTTATTTGGCAAATGCGAATTTGCGGCGAATTCCCATGATTCGCCACCGGTGAATAAATTCGCAAGACTACGTGAAAATTCGCCGATGTCCGAAACAAATTTTGGATGCTGCCGCATTTTCACAGGCCAATGTGCGCCAGCGTCCAAAAAAAGATGCCCGCGTCCAAGAACGGATGCCGGCCTCCAAAACGAGACGCCGGCTGTGTTTCGCGAATTTTTTTTTACAGTTTCACGAATTTCACAGGAAATTCAAGAATTTTTCTGCAAAACGGGTCAAATTCGCCCATCACTATCCATCACTACTAACAGCCATAGAGGACACTTTGTTAACGAAAGAGCTTAGTGCTGACAAAGTTTTGCGACTTTTCACCAGGCAAATTTTTGCTCAGGCGAGCACAAGTGCGAATTTCCCAGTACATTACCCTTTTCACCAGAGTCAGCTTCGCCAGGTATAACTGAAAAGATGATGTTATGTCGGTGAAATCATATGCTGTATGCCAAAAAGTCATAAAAAAAGTCAAAACGCTGGCATTTTTTTCATATTTTAAAGTGGGGTTCTGTAAAAAATTGTTTTTAACCATTTGAGGGTCATGCCACATTTGTTTTAGGGTGGGCTCATGTCTAGGACATTGCTGGATCTCTTTTGTCTTTATTTTGCTTCCTTGGACATTTTTAATAATAAGTGGCCACTTCAAGCATTTGCACCATCTCTAATAAAGACATGTATATACGACCTATAAGGACCGCCGTATTCAAATGGACCTACACATAAGTGGGTTAACAAAGTTTCGATAGGAAGAAAGAAACGTTAGTGAAAGTTCGCTTAGAATTGCTCGCACTGATGAATTTTCGCTGTCAAAACGTCGTCTGCAGAGACGTAACTTCGCATTTTGATGAACAGGCGTATGCTCTGCAAATTAGCGTTTGATGAAGTGTTGGCCGGAGGGGTATAAAGGCACCACCAGTGGAAAAACATCTTCTTCACATTTCACGGTCTGGCAGTGTGAAGGAAAGGTCTGGGTTTGGCAGTTTGATGGAGGAGGAATAATGGACTGGGGTTGTTTCCATGGTTAAAACTAATAGTGAAATCTTAAGGCTACAGGATACAATGATATTACTGATAATTTTATGCTTTCAACTTTGTGGAAGAGTTTGGGGAGGCCCTTTCCTATTTCAGCACATACATGCAAGAGCACAGATCAATGGAGGGCACTCCAAATGCAGTAAAAAAAGGAAAAATTGTTTTTGCAAAAAATGTTTTTTTAGAACATATATATATAGAATATATGAGGTGTAAATAACCCAGGGGGAAGGAAATAAAAAAAAAAACTATCTCTGCAATTGCCTACCTTAAATCCCACTTTCATTTTTTCATCTCTCTTCTGCCATTTTGCCTCCTTAAAGGAACAGTAACATCAGAAAATTAAAGTGGTTTAAAGGCATGACAATATACTGTAATGTACTGTTGCCCTGCACTGGTAAAAGTTCTATTTGACTACTATAGTTTATATAAACAAGCTGCTGTGTAGCCATGGGGTAGACATTCAAGCACAGGCTACACAGTAGATAACAGATAAGTACTACTATAGTTTATATAAACAAGCTGCTGTGTAGCCATGGGGTAGACATTCAAGCACAGGCTACACAGTAGATAACAGATAAGTACTACTATAGTTTATATAAACAAGCTGCTGTGTAGCCATGGGGCAGCCATTCAAGCACAGGATACACAGTAGATAACAGATAAGTACTACTTATCTTAGTTTATATAAACAAGCTGTTGTGTAGCCATGGAGACAGCCATTCAACACAGGATACACAGTAGATAACAGATAAGTACTACTATAGTTTATATAAACAAGCTGCTGTATAACCATGTGGGCAGCCATTCAAGCACAGAAGACACAAAAGAAAACATAAGCCCTGAATAATCCCATTGTATACTACAGAGCTTATCTGTTATCTGTTGTGCATCCTGTGCCTTTTCTCCTTTTTCAACTTTGAATGTCTGCCCCCATGGCTACACAGCAGCGTGTTTATATAAACTATAGTAGTACTTATCTGTTATCTACTGTGTGTCCTGTGCTTGAATGGCTGCCCCCATGGCTAAACAGCAGCTTGTTTATATAAACTATAGTAGTACTTATCTGTTATCTACTGTGTATCCTGTGCTTGAATGGCTGCCCCCATGGCTACACAGCAGCTTGTTTATATAAACTATAGTAGTACTTATCTGTTATCTACTGTGTATCCTGTGCTTGAATGGCTGCCCCCATGGCTACACAGCAGCGTGTTTATATAAACTATAGTAGTACTTATCTGTTATCTACTGTGTATCCTGTGCTTGAATGGCTGCCCGCCTGCCCCCATGGCTACACATCAGCTTGTTTATATAAACTATAGTGGTACTTATCTGTTATCTACTGTGTATCCTGTGCTTGAATGGCTGCCCCCATGGCTACACAGCAGCTTGTTTATATAAACTATAGTAGTACTTATCTGTTATCTACTGTGTATCCTGTGCTTGAATGGCTGCCCGCCTGCCCCAATGGCTACACATCAGCTTGTTTATATAAACTATAGTAGTACTTATCTGTTATCTACCGTGTATCCTGTGCTTGAATGGCTGCCCCCATGGCTACACAGCAGCTTGTTTATATAAACTATAGTAGTACTTATCTGTTATCTACTGTGTATCCTGTGCTTGAATGGCTGCCCGCCTGCCCCCATGGCTACACAGCAGCTTGTTTATATAAACTATAGTAGTACTTATCTGTTATCTACCGTGTATCCTGTGCTTGAATGGCTACCCCCATGGCTACACAGCAGCTTGTTTATAAAAACTATAGTAGAGTTTCTGAAGCAAACGCACCAGTTGTACCAGTGCAGCACAACACTACATTATATTGCCATTACTTTAAAAGACTTTAATTTTTTGGTGTTACTATTCCTTTAACTCTCTCTCTAAATGAACAACTGATAAAAAGCTTTTTCCCCTTTTACTGATGAACATTATGTGGAATGCTGTTCCCCGAGCCCCACAAATATCTCACAGCTGCAATTTATCTCTTCCAGTGAGAATGTCTGAAGCAATTCTTTATAGTTTTTTTTCCCTTTTTTCCCCTTCCCTAATGCTGATAATGAGTTAGATGCCCAAATTAGATGTGTTAAAATCTTCTCATTGTGTGTTACTTTTTACCATTTTCTGCCTTAGTCTGTTGGAAGTGAAATGCTTTTAGTGAAATCCAGATAACTACAGATAAACTGTTACTCTCCCTCTGTAAATTTGAATATATTATAATAATATATCTTTTTTGTAAGCCATTTCTATTAGTGTTCACTAAAGCATACAATATGTGTTTTTACGTTAGGCTGCACAGATAACAGATATTTGGGATATATTCTCCATAAACCTCTTTTCCAGAAAGCTCTAAATTACGGAAAGGCTGTCTCTCATAGACTCCATTTTATCCAAATAATCCTAATTTTGTAAAATTATTTCCATTTTCTCAGTACCTTGTACTTGGTCCAAACTAAGATATAGTTAATCCTTAGTGGAAGCAAAATCAGCCTATTGGGTTTACTTAGGGGGTTATTTATCAAAATCCAAAATCTGAAAGCTACTCCAACCAAATCTGCATTTTTTCCCCACATTTATCAATACATTTTTCCGAAAAGTTCGAAAATCGAATCACGTACATTTTTTGGATTTTATGCCCGAAAACTCAGATTTTTTTTTTTGCATGAAACCCAGCGCAGATCAGGATATCTTCGGGGCTTCCCCCATTGACTTCTAAATGAACTCGTCAGATCTGAGTTGGAGTACTTTTTTATTCTGACTTTTAACAACTTCTAGGGTTAATAAATTCCGAAAAATTTTAGTTTTTTTTTCCCCACTATTCTATTATTCGGATTTTATAGTAAAAAAACAAAACCTGGAATTTCTCAAGTTTTTGGCATTTGGACTTTAATAAATAACCCCCTTAATGTTTACAAGATTCTCAAGTTGACTTGAAGTATAAAGATCCAAATTACAGAATGATTTATTATCCATAAACCCCAGGTATCTGGGCATTCTGAATAACAGGTCCCATACCTGTATCTGCATTTCCATGCCCTGGGGTACATGCGCTGAACCAACCCTTGTTTTTTAGGAGCTAATCCTAGACAGTTCTTCCTAGACTTCCAGAATATTTGCATCCAATGCAATCAAGAGCTTTCATTCTTTGCCTAATACTGAAGGGCCAAATATTTTGCATGATGCACATGGTAGAAACATGCACCTAAGAGGAAAAGGGCGACACACCCAGGACATGGGGTGCATTTACATGCCCTGTAGTCAGGACCAAAACTTTAGGGGGACCATAGGCACATACCTTTACCACCTCTCCTAACTTTGACCCTGCTAAATCATTAAGCACAACAGGTAGGTGGGAGAGAGGGGTTGCAAAAAGAAGTGGAAGCTGTGAGAGAAGGAAGATAGGTGACTTTTGGGGTGTGGGAGGGGTTGAAGGAGGAGTCAAAGACTTGCTGGCCACAAGGGAGAGAGGCAGGTAGGGGGGATAAGGCCAGGGCTTTGCATGGATACTATTATGAGTTGGCCTGGCTCTGCCTGGATTTGATGCAATATACAGCATGTCGTTATTCTGCAACCTACTGTATATAATATCCAATTTCCATTGTTCAGCAACATTCTTGTCAAAGATTTACAACCTAAGTCTCACTGGTGCACTATATATTGTAGACACACTAATTAACAAACTCTAAAACATCCTAATTACCTTACCTTAAACCACTAATCTTTTAAGCAGGAACAGTTGCTTCAAGGGATGAGTTAAAAAGAAACCGCATTTTCAAAGAAAACTTTGCAGAATTTCTTTTTATCTACAGAACATTTTTTTTTTTTTTGCCCACTCGCTTTTCCTAATTACCACACCAAGCCGATTACAAGGCTCACACCTGGCTGGGACTCGTTATGTTTCCAGCATTACAGTGTGGTAATTAATAAAGTTGTAGAACTATTGAAAGCGGCTTGGCTCTGGGAGGGAGCGGCACTTCCGTTCTCCTGGACCATCTGACCTGCTCATTCCTTAGAGCGAGCAAGAGCTGGATTTTGCCTGCAGTAGAGCTTAATGAGCTGGAGTTCAGTCAATTTAACTTAATTATGTCCAGAAACGCACTAGATGAATGAAGTGTTCAAGAATATACAGGTGTGTCCCAGCATGAACTCTTCCCTTTGCAGAGTGCAGCTCCGGAGTCATTTTTTAATAACAATGCAAGCTTAAGCATTCGGTTCCTGGCATCTGTTGTAAATGTTCTGTGCTTAAAGTAATATGGTCTGCGGTGGCAAGATAGGATTACGGAACAGCACATATTTATCAGCAGTGATAACAGTGGGTAGGCAAACGCAGATTTAGAGACAGATTGTGACAATAGATTTGTGGGTCCAAGAAAGTCATTCATACAGATGTAGACAGAGGGGGTAACTCCAGCTGTTCCAGGAAACGATACCTGCGGTGGTTTGAGTGAAATGGTTCAGGTTCCTTAACGGGAGATGGCGACTGGTAAACCCAAATCCTGCCTTAACTGGCATTTAGGCTGCCCCCCTTAGATCATAACAAGGTTACAGATATATAGAAACATTGGGGTAACTATCACCCTGCTATAGTTCCAGGGGTACCCAGGGCACAAATAAGTATTCACCCCAAATCTCCTCCTACCTGACCTTCAGGCTGGGGCCCCTTAGCTTATAACAAGGTTACAGATGTATAGAAACATTGGGGTGACCGTCACCCTGCTATAGTTCCAGGGGTACCCAGGGCACAAATAAACACTCACCCCAAATCTTCCCCTAACTGGCCTTCAGACTGGGCCCCCTTAGCTCATAACAAGGTTACAGATATATAGAAACATTGGGGTAACAGTCACCCTGCTATAGTTCCAGGGGTACTCAGGGTACAAATAAGCACTCACCCCAAATCTCCCCCTAACAGACCTTCAGGCTGAGCCCCCTTAGCTCATAACAAGGTTACCAATATATAGAAACATTGGGGTAACAGTCACCCTGCTATAGTTCCAGGGGTACCAAGGGCACAAATAAACACTCACCCCAAATCTCCCCCTACCTGGTCTTCTTGTTGGGCCCTGAGCTCATAACAAGGTTACAGAAATATAGAAACATTGGGCTAACAGTCACCCTGCTATAGTTCCAGGGGTACCCAGGGCACAAATAAGCACTCACCCCAAATCTCCCCATAACTAGCCTTCAGACTGGGCCCCTTAGCTCATAACAAGGTTACAGATATATAGAAACATTGGGGTAAGAGTCACCCTGCTATAGTTCCAGGGGTACCCAGGGTACAAATAAGCTCTCACCCCAAATCTCCCCCTAACTGGCCTTCAGACTGGGCCCCCTTAGCTCATAACAAGGTTACAGATATATAGAAACATTGGGGTAACAGTCACCCTGCTATAGTTCCAGGGGTACCCAGGGTACAAATAAGCACTCACCCCAAATCTCCCCCTAACTGGCTTTCAGACTGGGCCCCCTTAGCTCATAACAAGGTTACAGATATATAGAAATATTGGGGTAACAGTCACCCTGCTATAGTTCCAGATGTTCCTAGAACAGTCAAAAAGCATTGGGCCTAACTACTAGACAAGAGTCCTGTTCATTGCTTTACACATTTTGCTAGGAAATCATTGTGCTGTTGCCTGTAATGTGGTTGCAGAAGAGAAAAGAGATTACCCTTGAATTGTGGTACCAAATTGCCTCATCTCTTCTTTCCTCTATTTCAAACCAATTAAAAGCTTTGATGAAAGCCTTAAAGAACATGTGTGATAAAGCAGCAGTAAATGAGCAAACCTTCAAAGGGACGCAGCTACATTTCTTCTTGTTAACCCCTTCATGTCCTAATAATTGTCCATATATTTGGCATCCTTATGCAATTCCATGTTATAAGTAATAATAAAACTCATAATTGCATGGTTTTACATACAAACTTGAATTATTTATGAAACCCTATAACACGTTAATTCGCTCATAGAAATGTCATTTGGCATTTTTTCCTAAAATTTTTTGTAACCTTTGAAAACTAGGCACCATGGAACATTCAGACACACACACGCTGGCATTTCACAGACATATTACAGTTCTGAATAAGGACTATTTGCATACCGTAAGCCATGCTTATTGCTGTGTTATTTACAGGGCTCATTGATGCTGCTCACCTGAAGAATCCATTACTATCCATGTACTACGCTAAGATTGTTCCTGTAGAACCTTCCATAGCAGTGTTGCTTTATCCAATGATGCTGCAGTACAATTCTCAAGTCTAGGTGGCAGATTTACTAAAGTGCGAAGTTGCCAATTCGCTAGCATTACCGCCCGCAGGGATACCGCTAATTTATTAATGGGTGCAGGCGCCAATTTGCTAGCGAAAGAGACTGGTGATAGCGGCCATTTGCCATGCAAATTTTTGCTCTGGCAAATGGACGTAACTGCGCAAATTTACTTAAATTTGATTTTACTGAACGTTACCTCTTTCGCCAGGTTTGCCTTCACCAGCTCAGACCAGGCAAAGTGCAACGGAGAACATAGATGTTCCTCAATCTTCCTTTATATTCTGTGAGCCGAAAATGCATCAAAGTTCAATTCAGAGTGATAGCCTGCAAAAGTCCTCAAAAAATGTTTTTTTCGTAACTGGCCTCCCCCATACATTTTCCAACATATGGAACATAGGGGCAAATTCACTAAGATTCGTAGTTGCGCCAGGCGTAACTTTGCCGCACTTCGCCACACTTTGCCAGGCGTAGTTTCGCTAGCGCTTCGCTAATTAACTAAAATCCAAAGTTGCGCTCAGGGTTAGCGTAAGGTTGCGAAGTTGCACTAGCGTTGATTCGCTAAGCGAAGCAAAGTTACGCTAGCGATGGTTAATTTGCATACGGCGCCAAATTCAAATTTCAATGGAAGTATATGTAGCAGCACTACAAATTCCTGGGACCCTTCAAAACATCAAATACAATTTTTATTTTGCCCTACACATGTGCCCACTGTATAGTTAAGTTGCCATGAGTTAGGAAATGTTGGAGGGGAGCCCCAAAAAATTTTTGATCTTTTTCAGCCTATCACCCATAATATAGAAAAAACGCCAGCGTTTTTTGGGACTGTGAACTTTTTTTGAAGCAATCCCTATCTACTCTATTGCACTTCGCCTGGTCTGAGGTGGCGAAAGAAGTCTGGCGTAAAAGGTAGCGTTCAGTACAATGCGCGCGTTAGTGAATTTGTGTAGTTACGTCCGTTGCGCAAATTCGACAGGCGTAAGGGTGCGAAGTAACACTAGCGAACGTACGCCAGCGTTCATTAGTGAATTTGCGAAGTAACGAAAATGACCAACGCTGGCGAATTGACGCTAGCGTTAGGCGCTTCGGCGCTTAGTGAATTTGCCCCATAAACTTTACAGAGGCTCATGTGTTGGGCATTAAAATATTGTCTTTAATATAGTTCCCTGGACATGTGATTTAACAGTGGAAATGTTAAGTATTTGAACCAACATTGACAATAAAGACGTCCCTACAGCTTTAACATGCAAGTTGAGCTGGGCGCAAGATCACTAGCGAATTCTCGCTAGGCAGAAATGAACGCTAGCGCATCTTCGCTTTGAAATGCTCGCATTACCGAAGTACAGCTAGCAAAAAGTCGCCAGCGTTTGTCGCCCAGGATGAAACTCCGCATATTAGTGAATTTGTGTTGTCTGAACGCATTTGTGTTGTGCTGGGTGTGAAGCGGATGCTGGCGAATTTTCATTGGTCAGGGAATCTGCCTCCTAGTCTCCATGGACCATTGGTTTTCAAAGATGGAAGCCAACAAACTTGACTGCCCTGACTTCTACCCAACTGAAAACCAGCAGAATTAAATAAAAAGCTGATGAAAGCCTGGCATAATTCTCAACATGAGTACCCAATCTTACAAATACTCTATTGGCTGAATGGAAGCTATTTCCACCAACAATATGACAACACTTAATGGAAGGCCATCTCTATTGAGCAGAAGGCAAAGCCAGTTTTAACAGGAGAAATATTAACTTCATTTTAATTCTCTTGATTTTGAAATTATGAAAATGTTGAAGTGGTTGGTTCTCGCAGAATGGTGGCCATATAATGTAGACAATAAAATAAGTGATGTGGCAAAAATGATTCTAACTGAAGAACCCTCTTGTATCTGTTATTAGCGTTGATGTCTACTTTTTTAAATGGCGAAGAGTGGCGATGTCTGGTGTATTATCCCGCCGAGAAGAGACCCGAAGAACATGCAAATGGGAAGAAGATGGCACTGGCGAACTCCACTGTGGTGATGGGCGAATACATTTGCCAGGGCGAATAAATTCACAAAACTGCAGTGAAATTTCGCCGGCGTTACACAATTTTGGACATGCATTGGAAGAGTCGATTGTGTCAAAACCAGCGTCTGTCAACACCATTCAGACACCCTTTAACTTTAACGCCGGTGTCAAAATGTGACGCGAGTGTCATTACGGCAAATTGATGCGGGCGTCAAAATTGACACGGGTGGCAAAATTTGTGTTTTGCTAATTTTTCGCCGTTTCGCGAATTTCACAGGAAACAGCAACTTTCTGCCTAATACACTTTGCAGTGAGGTGAGGTGAGTTGTTGGGGTGATGGAAGGCAGCTAAGAGGGTCTATCATTCCTAGGGGTGAAGTAGTTCTCCCTTAGTTGGAAAACCCTTGCTAGTACAGGTATAGGATCCCTTAACCCGGAAACCCGATATCCAGAAAGCTCAGAATTGCTGTCTCCCATAGACTCCATTTTATCCAAATAATCCAAATTTTTAAAAATGATTTCCCTTTTCTCTGTAATAATAAAACAGTAGCTTCTACTTGATCCCAACTAAGATATAATTAATCCTTATTGGAAGCAAAACCAGCCTATTGGGTTTATTTCATGTTTAAATTAATTTCTAGTAGACTTAAGGCTTGACGACCCAAATTATCCGGAAAACCCCAGGTTCCGAGCATTCTGGATAACAGGTCCCATACCTGTACTAATCTTTATTGATTACGTTTTGGATCAACTTAACTTCCTTCTGTGAAACCAACAAGAAACCTGCCTATGCCACGTAAACCTTCAGTGCAATATATATAAACATTCAATTCTTAGGGGCCGATTCACTATGGGTCGAATATCGAGGGTTAATTAACCCTCGATATTCGACTAGGAACTAAAATCGTTTGACTTCGAATATCGAAGTCAAACGATTTAGCGCAAATCCTGCGATCGAACGATAATCAAAGGATTATTCCTTCGATCGAACGATAAAATCCTTCGAATCGAACGATTCGAAGGATTTTAATCCAACGATCGAAGGAATATCCTTCGATCAAAAAATCTCAGGCAAGCCTATAGGGACCTTCCCCATAGGCTAACATTGACTTCGGTAGCTTTTAGCTGCCGAAGTAGGGGGTCGAAGTTTTTCTTAAAGAGACAGTACTTCGACTATCGAATGGTCGAATAGTCGAACGATTTTTAGTTTGAATCGTTCGATTCGAAGTCGAAGTAGTAGTCGAAGGTCGAAGTAGCCCATTCGATGGTCGAAGTAGCCCAAAAAACACTTCGAAATTCTAAGTTTTTTTAATTCAAATCCTTCACTCGAGCTTCATGAATCAGCCCCTTAACATTTACTTTGAACACAAATAAGAAAACAGCGCAACCGTTCAACCTAATGGAATAGCCGCAAAAACATCAGCAGGCCTATTTAGCAATGAACTTTCAGCCAAACGCTGATAAATGTACAACAGATAAATGAAAGAAAAGCCAAAGCCTATGAAAATGGAAAGAACAGAAAAGAAAGATGGAACATGACATTCACACGTTGCCGAAATATCCACAGCAATTTCCAAGCAGCCACAGCAAACAGAGAGAAGGAATGGTCCAGGGGGAATTATTTAAGAAAGATTCTTTTCTGCTCCTGCAACAAAACAAAGCAGCAGAGATCTTAATTATTCTGGGCACTCTGTGATATGCAGCACAAGCTTGTGATAGGGGAAGATATATACCCCATCTTCATCAACCACATTAGCAGCACTGCTGACTAAATTGTTCTTGTGTTGATAAAGATGTTTGTGCTGAGAGAGAAGTACAGAACTAAGAACGTCAAAGCAATGATCCATCCCCCAAAGGGTCTCGCTGTTCCTTCTTAACAGCCAACAATATGGAAAAGAGGTGTCATTAGTTTGGTAAAACTTAGTTTCTACTTTTAATTTAAAGGGGAACTGCATACGGCAAACAGTTCTTACAGACAATCTATATTTATGATTAACAGATCAATGTATTGAAATCAAAAAAAATAGAGTCGGACTGGGACACCAGGGGCCCACCCAAAAACCTTAGACGAGGGACCCATTCTCATTACTATTCTTCCTCTCCTCACTCAACCTCTATTTCTCTTTTCTTAACATACTACAGATATGGGGCCTGTTATCCAGAATGCTCAGGACCTGGGGTTTTCTGGATAATGGATCCTTCTGTAATTTGGATCTTCATACCTTAAAGTAATACTGACACCAAAAAACTACTTTTTAAAATAGAAATGTACATTAGGGGGCAGACTTATCAAGGGTCGAAGTGAATTCGATGGAATTTTCGAAGTAAAAAAAAAAAATCGAACTTCGAAGTAATTTTTTGGAAACTTCGACCATCAAGTAGGATACAAGGACTACGACTTCGAATTTGATTCGAAATAAAATAGTTTGAATATTAGACCATATGATAATCAAAGTACGGTCTCTTTAAAAAAAACTTTGATTCCAATACTTCGCCAAATTAAGCCTGCCAAAGTGCTATATTAGCCTATGGGGACCCTATAGAGCATTTCTCTATGTTTTTTGGAAGTAGAAGTAAAATCGTTCGTTCGATCACGGAAATCATTCGAATCGTTCGATTGCAGGATACCCAAATTTGATGAAAAAAACGATTAAGTATTTTTATCTTCGAAATTCGACCCTTGATAAATTTGCCCCTAGAAGTTATCTATTGGTCATGTTGATCGTTTTTTCCTGAGGGGTTTGTTTTTGTAAGTAATTGTTAGTTAAAGTTTCTAAACCTTACTGTCCCATCTCAGTCTGTCAGTTACAGTTTCTAATGCTAATGGACTCCTGCTGCACAAATATGGCAGCCCCCTCATACAGGAACATGGGGCATCAGACAGCTAATGTCCAAGCATCGTGCAAATACGTAATGGCAAAGTTATGAGTAGCTTTCAAAGGCAATAATGTGATAGATGCAAAAAAAGAGTTTCATTTCTGGTGTCAGTATCTCTTTAAGTCTACTAGAAAATCATATAAAAATTAAATAAACCCAATAGGCTGGTTTTGCTTCCAATAAGGATTAATTATATCTTAGTTGGGATCAAGTACAAGATACTGTTTTATTATAACAGTAAAAAAATAAATCAATTTTAAATCTGGATAATTTGATTATAACTGAGTCTATGGGAAACAATCTTTCCGTAATTCAGAGCTTTCTGGATAACGGGATTCCATACCTGTATAATCTATTGTTCCATATCTATTATTATTTAGCCTCTTCGTTCTCATAGAAATAGGGAATGACCATAAAATGGGCCAAAAGTTTAGCTGCAGGACAGCCCACTGATACCTGGGCCCACCGGGAGTTTTTCTGTTTTCCTGGTGGTTCAGTCCAACACTAAAAAATAAATGTAATTTAAAACTAAAATGAACATACAATGAATTCAATCGTACAGTTTCAAAGAAACATGTAGATTTATCAAAGAGTGAAGTTAGAGATCTCCACAGTCCGCTAGAGTGAAATACCGCCTGTCTCCATTAATGGGATTTTTAAAGGCATATTTATCAAAAGGTGATAGTGAAAGTTCACCATTTGATAAATACGCCTTTAAAAAATCCCATCAAAATGAATGGAGAGAGGCGGTATTTCACTCTAGCGGACTATGGAGATCTCTAACTTCACTCTTTCATAAATCTACCCCCATGGAATCAAAATTAAATTTAAACTAAATTCAAGTGCCTTTCCTTCTCCTTTAAGAGCCAAAACCAGAGAAAAGAAAGGGATAAGCAAGTATTGATTTCAATATCACTTACAAACTTTGCATGCTGTACCTGTAAATGTACGTTAATGACCTTTTTGTTGTACAGCTGTAATTAGTATAGAATTCTGGGGGAAATATATAGTGATGGGCGAATTTGGGGTGTTTTGCTTCACCGAAAAATGTGCGAATTGCCTGTGAAATTTGCGAAATGGCGGAAAAAAATTTTAAACCGGAGTCCATTTTTTTTTAATACCGGCAAATTTTCGCTTGCAGATTTTTGCGGCGGTTTTGCAAATTTGCGGGAATTCGTTGCGAATTTGCGACTGGCAAATAAATTCGTCCATCACTAGAAATATATTAAATTGCATGACAAATAGTCCACAGGTGGTATACACAAGCCAAGGTGGAAGTGTCCTAATCATGTAAGCAAACAGACACCAATGAAAACTCAATCACAAGAGCTAATGGGACTCCCCGTTGGTTTAATGGGTGTAATTCCTGTAAATATCAGATTTGCTGGTTGGTCCTGTAAGCCTTTGCAGTGTCGGACCGGTCCACTGTGAAAGCAGGAAAACTCAGTGGCCCCTCATGCTGCTAAACATTTGACCTGTTTCATGGCCATTCCCTATTTCTATGAGAACAAAGTTGCTAAATAGATGGAATAATAGATTATAGTATGTAAAGATAAGAAAATAGGACAATAGAGGTTGAATAATAATACTGAGAGTGGGCCCCTGGTCTAAGGTTTTTTGGGGGACCCCTGGTCTAAGGTTTTTTGGTGCACCCCTGGTCTAAGGTTTTTTAGTGCACCCCTGGTCTAAGGTTTTTTGGTGCACCCCTGGTCTAAGGTTTTATGGTGGGCCCCTGGTCTAAGGTTTTGGGGTGGTCTCCTGGTGTTCCAGTCCGACACTGAGCCTTGGGAGCAGATTTACTAAGCGGCGAAAATTCGCCAGCGTCCACTTCGCACCCAGCCCAACACTTTTTAGTTTTGTCGTGGGAGCCGAACTCTGGCGACTTTTCGCTAGAGTTACTTCGGCAATGCGAGCATTTGATAACGAAGATGCGCTAGCGTTCATTTCTGCCTGGCGAAACTTCACTAGAGATCTTGCGCTCATGTCAATTTGCATATGGCGGGAAATTTAAAGTTGTATGGACGTCTTTATGTTAAATGTTGGTGCATATACTTACAAATTACACTCGTTTAAAACACATGTCCTGGGAACCTTAATAAAGACAATAGAGTTATTCTAATGCCCTACACATGAGCCCACTGTATAATTAATGTTCCATAGGTTTGCAAATGTATGCGGAAAACCGGTTACCCAAAAAAAGTTTGTTAGGTCTTTTGCAGGCAATCAGGCTGAAAAATGGAAAAGACGCCAGCATTTTTTGGACTTTGATGCATTTTTGGCTTACAGAATATAATGTAAGTGAGAATGAGGAAGATCGAGCTACTTTAATGCACTTCGTCTGGTTTGAGGTGGTGAAGGCAACTCTGGCGAAAGAGGTAACGTTCAGTAAAATCCGCACTTTAGTGAATTTGTGGAGTAACGTCCATTCCCAGAGCCAACTGTCGCATGGCAATAGAGTGCTAAGGACCGCTAGTACCTGTCTCTTCCGCTAGCAAATTGGTGCCTGCGGCCGTTAGTAAATTGGCGACGTTGGGCGGTAACACTAGCGTTAGCCACTTTGCCCCTTGTGACCACAAATCAGTATTTGCTGACTTCTGCATATGATGCATCAGGAATAGCCAAAATAAAGCAGGATTTGAAATGCAGAGTGATTTAGAGATTATAATTCTAAATTATTATGATGCCATAGCCTTACCGAGATGCACGATTTGCCAAATATGCGTCCTGTCGATATTATCAGAGACCAATTACATTTCAATTTATTTTCCAGAATAAGATATACTTTCCTGTATTTCTCACTGAATATGTGAGATAATCGTTGAACCAGAAGACTGTTCCAGTAACTCTATAGTTAAACCATGTGATTAAGCTCACTGAAGATTTCAGTTCTGCTCTCAAACATTTTAGAACCATTGTATTTTGTTCTGTGTTTTGCTGAGCCATTATTCATTATATAATAGAAAGGAATGCTTCTGGCTGAATGGAAATAACCTCTTGATGGACCTTCAAGGTCTTCCCATCACAATGTAAGGTTGAGTGGACCAAAAAGCAATACCTGTGGGATGAATCGTTTTAAATGTTTCCACAACCACTAGGCACAGTTGCCAATGGGGGAAAAAAGTTCTTTTCACTTACTTTGTTTTACATGAGGAAAAAAGATGTTGCCCGTTTTAGGCCCAAATTCACTAAGCGCCTGACGCTAGCGTCAATTCGCTAGCGTTGGGCATTTTCGTTACTCCGTAAATTTACTAACAAACGCTGGCGTAAATTCGCTAGTGTTACTTCGCACCCTTACGCCTGGCGAATTTTCACTATGGACGTAACTACGTAAATTCACTAACGCGCGCAGTGTACTGAACGCTACCTTTTACGCTAGACTTCCTTCGCCACCTCAGACCAGGCGAAGTGCAATAGAGTAGATTGGGATTGCTTCAAAAAAGTTCACAAGTCCCAAAAAACGCTGGCGTTTTTCCTATATTATGGGTGATAGGCTGAAAAAGATCGAAAAAATTTTTGGTGCTCCCCTCCTTACCCCCTACATATCCTGACTCATGGCAACTTAACTATACATTGGGCACATGTGTAGGGCATAAAAAAAATTATTTGATGTTTTGAAGGTTTCCCAGGCATTTGTAGTGATTGTACGTATTCCTCCATTGAAATTTGAATTTGGCGCCGTATGCAAATTAACCATAGCTAGCGTAACTTCGCTTCGCTTAGCAAATCAATGCTAGCGCAACTTGGCAACCTTATGCTACCCCTGTGCGCAACTTCGGATTTTAGTGAATTTGCGGAGCGCTGGCGAAACTACGCCTGGCGAAGTGTGGCGAAGTTGCGCCTGGCGCAACTACGAATCTTAGTGAATTTGCCCCATAGTGTATTGGTATCAATTGTTCACTGCTTGAAAATGCATTCCAGTGACATCCAGTGTAAAAACATTGGATGTTATTGTGCCTTATTTCTTCTTTTGACCTTAATCAACTGCATCCAAACATACTCCTGCACTTCCACATGTTTACCAATAGGTCCACCATGATGAATAGTGAGCACCTGAGCCTGTTGACACTGGGGAACCCTACCACCAGCCTGGACCTGAAGGTATCTCCAAGGTTCCTACAGGTTCCTACAGCAGGTGTACCAGACTTACATCCATTGAATTGGTTGCAAATGCCATTTTTGAACAAACACTCAGGAACTGACGCACTCCCCACTCTACCAATCCTAGTCACTGCTTCTAATCACTTTGGGTTAAGACGTGAAAGCAATTGCACCGTTTTGATGCATGTAGTAGAATTGTGTCAAACGCAACTTGGAGTGCAAAGACAATTCTGGTGGATTATTTGGGGGAAATGCTGCATTATGGGTAATAAAACATGACAATTTTAGGCACATTTTTCGAGTGAAGGATTAGAAGTAAAAATACTTCGAATTTCAAAGTATTTTTTTGGCTACTTCGACCATCGAATTGGCTACTTCGACCTTCAACTATGACTTCGACTTTGAATCGAACGATTCGAACTAAAAATCGTTCGTCTCTTTAAAAAAAACTTTGACCACCTACTTCGCCACCTAAAACCTACCGAGCATCAACGTTAGCCTATGGGGAAGGTCCCTATAGGCTTTCCTAGCTTTTTTTGATCTAAGGAAAATCGTTCGATGGATGGATTAAAATCCTTCGAATCGTTCGATACAAAGGATTTAATCATTCGATCGAATGATTTTTCCTTCGATCGAATTGCGGTAAATCCTTCGACTTCGATATTCGAAGTCGAAGGATTTAACTTTGATATCGAGGGTTATTCGACCCATAGTAGGGATGCACCGAATCCACTTTTTTGGATTCGGCCGAACCCCCGAATCCTTCGTGAAAGATTCGGCCGAATACCGAACCGAATCCGAACCCTAATTTGCATATGCAAATTAGGGGCGGGAAGGGGAAAACATTTTTTACTTCCTTGTTCTCTGATAAAAAGTCACACAATTTCCCTCCCCGCTCCTAATTTGCATATGCAAATTAGGATTCGGATTCGGTTCGGCCTGGTAGAAGGATTCGGCCGAATCCAAATCCTGCTGAAAAAGGCCGATTCCTGGCCGAATCCCGAACCGAATCCTGGATTCGGTGCATCCCTAACCCATAGTAAATGTGCCCCTTTGTGTCTTGAATTTTGCTGCAGTCCTTCACTTTTTAGAATGGATGTATTCTTTTTCTGAATATATAATTTCTGCTCTGAATGAATACATTTCCCCTTCCGATGCTTTTTATAAGTTGATGCACATATTATGGCTGAATGCAGTTGAAAGACAAAATACGATGTACGTTGGCACACTCCACGGGAGGATGGAGAGGTATAGGGACAGCCAGTACATTTTTTGCTGGCAATTATACTTTGCACCTTTGTTGCCCATAATTACCTGGAACTAAGAAAATAAGAAACATGCACGGAAATGAGTTCCTCTCCATAGGATAAAAGAGAACCAGCAACAAAAGTGAGGATAATGTTTTATTTCTCAATAAGGAACACAAAATGATGAAAGCTGAAAATGAAACATATTTACTTTAGGAAAGTGGAATGGCAAAGTGTCCCTCACTTTATGGATTCAAAATTACTTACAGGGACAAAAAGAAAATATTGAAAGGGACACAAATCTTCAAAGAAGAAAACATCACCCTGTGTTCTCATCGGATCTCCAACGTAGGGGAACTAAAGTTATATCACAGAAGGCAAAAATATCCTACTAGTGCTGTGTCAGCCAGTGACATTATGGCTCGCTGATATTACTTAAGAATTAGTAATTAATTAGTAATTAAGAATTGGGGGGGCATTGAGGTGGGTAGAGTGATAAGTGATACTGACATCATCTATATTCTTACAGAGTTTCATCAGTTTCTCTTTAATCGAATGTGCTAAAACTAACACCTTGGGGGTTATTTATCGACATCCGAATTTATCTCATTATTTTCTGAAATATACTCAGACCAAATCCCCACAGGTTATTTTCCCTTATTTATCAATAGTGATGGGCGAATTTATTCACCAGGTGCAAATTTACGGCAAATTCCCATGATTCGCAATTTCTCTAAAAATGGACGCCGGCATCTAAAAAAACGAATGCCGGCGTCAAAAATGAGATGCCATCGCTGTTTTGAAATTTTTTCGCGAGAAATTTGCAAAATTTCCGACGAAGCGAACCACCCCAAATTCGCCCATCGCTATTTATCAATACATTTTCCTGAAAAAAGCCGGTGCAGGAAAAAAAATTTTTGTTTTATGCCTGAAAAACACAAAATATTCAGATTTTTATATGAAACCCAGCACAGATTGGGATATCTTCTGGACTTCTCCCATTGACTTATAGACAGCTTCAGCAGGTCTGAGATGCCGGATTTTTGGATTCAGACTATTTCCATCCCCGGTGTATAATAAATCATGAAAAATTTAATTTTTTTTCACTAAAAATTCTGATTTTATAGTAAAAAAACAAAATTTTTGGGGTTTTTGGCATTCAGACTTTAATAAATGTCCCCCTTTATCTCTCCGAGCCCCCCTGTCTGGGCTGGGGTCGCTGTGCAGCAGGTAAAATTAATATGGAGGGGGCAAGGTGAGATTTTATCACATCAGGCTGGTGTCATAAAGCAATACTGACAACAAAATTAAAAATATGGAATGTCAGTATCACTGTCATATGACGAATACTTTAAAAAAAAAAAGGACAGGGAGTGTATAGAGTGCAGTCAAGAGTCTCATTGCTGTATCCTCTTCCAATTCCTTAGGCAGATTGACCTGATGAGTTGGGAAATCATTATTTAAGTGGAATGAGCACCATCTTCCATGCCATTACACCAAAGAAAGTAATGAACTGTAAAATGATTGTGGTACTGGACAGATAGGGGCCGATTCACGAAATTCGATGAAGGGTTCGAATGAAAAAAAATTCGAATTTCGCAGTGTTTTTGGGCTACTTCGACCATCGAATGGACTACTTCGACCTTCGACTACGAAAATCGAACGATTTGAACTAAAAATCGTTCGACTATTCGACCACTCATTAGTCGAAGTACTGTCCCTTTAAGAAAAACTTCGACCCCCTACTTCGGCAGCTAAAAGCTACCGAAGTCAATGTTAGCCTATGGGGAAGGTCCCCATAGGCTTGCCTGGGATTTTTTGATCGAAGGATTTTCCTTCGATCGTTGGATTAAAATCCTTCGATCGATCGCAGGATTTGCGCAAAATCGTTCGACTTCGATATTCGAAGTCGAACGATTTTAGTTCCTAGTCGAATATCGAGGGTTAATTAACCCTCGATATTCGACCCTTCGTGAATCGGCCCCATAATCTGCATTTTTTATCTTCATAGATCCTGACATCCCATGCAACGTCCACATCAGTATTACACTTTATTATCAATGGTTTGAGCAAGTCTCTGGAAAGTGGAATGTATAAATATGACTCAAAAGTCCAAAACATATGGCAAAAGTTGTGTCTTTTTAAAGTGGCTGGGATACAGTATGATGGCTTGGCTTTAGCTTCCGTTGTGGACACTCAGGAAAATATACATGGTACAGAGCTGCTTCATAAGCAACTGAGCAGAATGATTTTCATGACTGTTGCTTTCATTAAAGGAAAGTGCTGTGCTTATCTTTGACCTTGGCAGCCCTCTGAGACCCCTGTAGAGGACTGAGCTTAAAATGATTCCTTCTTGGGTTTTATTTGCTTCCACATATACACATTACACAAGAGGAGACTGTCAGGCGTTGATGTTAGTGGAAGCTGGAGAAAAGTACCAGTAAGTCTAGGGGCTGCATTCAGTGGGGCAAGTTGGCTGCTAGAATAGATAATTCAAAATATAAGCCAATACCTAATCAAACATTTAGGGGCAAATTTACTTACCTTCGAAGTTGCACCAGCATTGGCTTCACGTTACTTCACCAGGCGAAGTTTTGTCCGGGTGCCGCTAATTCACAAAAATCCGAAGTTGTGTTCAGGGAGGCGAAAGGTAGCGAAGTTACACTAGCGTTACTTCGTCAAGCAAAGTGAAGTTACACTAGCGATGCCTAATTTGTATACGCCGCCAAGTTAAAGTCCAATGGATGTATACATAGCAGCAAATACATTACACTACACAAGCCCAGGGAAGCTTCATAAAATAAAATAGAGTTGTTATATTGCCCTACACATGAGCCCAGTGTATAGTTTAGGTGCCATATGTTAGGAAATGTAGGGGGGAAGGAGGGTACCCCCAAAAAATATCTTTTTCAGCCTATCACCCTTAAAAAAGTAAAAGACGCCAAAAATGTAAACTTTTTTTGAAGCAAGCCCTATCTACTCTATTGCACTTCGCCTGGTCTGAGCTGGCAAAGGCAAGTCTGGCGCAAGTCTAACGTTCAGTAAAATGCGAAAGTTACGGAATTAGCGTAGTTAAGTCCCTTCGACACAGCGCAACTTCACCTAGTGTACGGGTGCGAAGTAGCGCTAGAGTAAGTCCCTTCGCTAGCGAATTTTCACTAGCGTTAGCCACTTCGCCCTTTAGTAAATTTGCCCCTTCGTTTTTGTATTTTATAGACTACATCCTAATGATGACTTCTATCCAAACGTAATAAACTAATGTGAGCATGTGAAATATGACACTGTCTGTCTGAGTGTGGACAATGATCATCAATGATCACGAAGCCATCCAAGTGTTGCCTGCTGAATTTCATTGTAGGTCTTGTTTACCACTGGGAAGACAAAATACAAAAAAAGGGGCAATCCACCATTTTTGTACCCTTTTTGCCTAGATAAATTTATTAGCACAGGCCAATTTGTCGATTTTAAAAACTGAAATTGAAGCATATTTCAATTTTGACTAGGGAATAGTCCAAATTCAATTCAAATTTTTTTAAAAAATGCAAAAATTTGAATATCGAAATGTATCATGAACTGTCTCTCTAAAAATATGACTTCGACCATTCGCCATCTAAAACCTGCTGAATTGCTGTTATAGCCTATGGAGGACCTCCTAGAACCTATTTGGAGTCAATTGGTGGAGGTTTTTTTTTTTGGAAAAACTTTGAATCGTATGATTCAAATGCGCTATTACGTCTATTCGTAAGTTTCCAAAATTTTGGTTGGTCTTTTTTCATTTGAATTTCGAAGTTTTTTAAATTCGAAATTCTACCCTTGATAAATCTGCCCCTTAGTATGCTCATCTATATTCTCAGAATACAAAAGAGACATGAATATCCTCTAAAATAAGTTCACAATAAGTTCAGTAGTACTCAGAGTTCCCTGTATAACTCACCCTGCAGCCTTGTGTCTTTATATGGTCACAGAACAACCCCTCAGTGACTTCTAATATCCTTATCATTTACAGTAGGGGGTACATTATCCCTTATAATACATGAGTGATACTCAGAGTTCCCTGTATAACTCACCCTGCAGCCTTGTGTCTTTATATGGTCACAGAACAACCCCTCAGTGACTTCTAATATCCTTATCATTTACAGTAGGGGGTACATTATCCCTTATAATACATGAGTGATACTCAGAGTTCCCTGTATAACTCAGTCTGCAGCCTTGTGCCTTTATATGGTCACAGAACCCCTCAGTGACTTCTAATATCCTTATCATTTACAGTAGGGGGTACATCATCCCTTATAATACATGAGTGATACTCAGAGTTCCCTGTATAACTCAGCCCACAGTCTTGTGTCTTTATATGGTCACAGAACTAATCAGTGACTTCTAATATCCTTATCATTTACAGTAGGGGGTACATTATCCCTTATAATACATGATTGATACTCAGAGATCCCTGTGCAACTCAGCCTGCAGCCTTGTGCCTTTATATGGTCGCAGAACCCCTCAGTGACTTCTAATATCCTTATAATTTACAGTAGGGGTACATTATATCTTATAATACATAAGTGATACTCAGAGTTCCCTGTATAACTCAGCCTGCAGCCTTGTGCCTTTATATGTTTGCAGAACCCCTCAGTGACTTCTAATATCCTTATCATTTACAGTAGGGGGTACATTATCCCTCATAATACATGAGTGATACTCAGAGTTCCCTGTATAACTCAACCTGCAGCCTTGTGCCTTTATATGGTCACAGAACAACCCCTCAGTGACTTCTAATATCCTTATCATTTACAGTAGGGGGTACATTATCCCTCATAATACATGAGTGATACTCAGAGTTCCCTGTATAACTCAGCCTGCAGCCTTGTGCCTTTATATGGTCACAGAACAACCCCTCAGTGACTTCTAATATCCTTATCATTTACAGTAGGGGGTACATTATCACTTATAATACATGAGTGATACTCAGAGTTCCCTGTATAACTCAGCCTGCAGCCTTGTCTCTTTATATGGTCACAGAACAACCCCTCAGTGACTTCTAATATCCTTATCATTTACAGTAGGGGGTACATTATCCCTTATAATACATGAGTGATACTCAGAGTTCCCTGTATAACTCAGCCTGCAGCCTTGTGCCTTTATATGGTCACAGAACAACCCCTCAGTGACTTCTAATATCCTTATCATTTACAGTAGGGGGTACATTATCACTTATAATACATGAGTGATACTCAGAGTTCCCTGTATAACTCAGCCTGCAGCCTTGTGCCTTTATATGGTCACAGAACAACCCCTCAGTGATTTCTAATATCCTTATCATTTACAGTAGGGGGTACATTATCCCTTATAATACATGAGTGATACTCAGAGTTCCCTGTATAACTCAGCCTGCAGCCTTGTGGCTTTATGACTTTTTCGCTGACATATTATGAGGATCACTTTGCTGGATAATACATTGGTATAAATGATACGTATTATCAAGTTATCTGATCAGCATGTACTTGATTATGCATCTAAGCCCTATAATATGCATTTGGATTTTCGACTTTGCTTCTCTGATTTGTAACATCACCCACCAAGAGCGACCATTAAGAAGACTTTCACAGTCGGAACTGGTGCTATTAATGACACGAGCGCGGCTGATATCCGCACAGAGATGTGGAATCCTTCAGCTGGGATGTTGCTTTTTATTGCCGAAGAGTTAATCATATTTCAGCTTGTAAAAAATAATGATTGGAATACGAGATGGGACGAGTTAATCATTCAGAAAGAAAGAATATCACTTCTTTTAATGAGAAAAGGTTATGTTTCTTGTGCTGTAAAAATACCTTAAATAAAAAGGGCCTCCAAGAGGTTTAAATTGGGCTGAGGTCTCCGAGGACACGATGGCAGGAGTAAAGAAGATTATGACTTCAGTGTAATCACCATTCGATATTCGGCGCTCCATTGCTGCAATGTGACCAAATAAATATCTCACCTTAGAATCAGGTTAGGCTGAGAAAGCCGACTGATTGCACTAATATGCCCCTGTGAACTTTTATAAGAAGGAAAAGCATAGAAATCTGAATTAATGAAGGACACTCTATTCTCTACTGTAATAACAAATCAAATATTCAAACAGTAGTTGCAGAAGTCCTTAAGTCCCCTCCCCATATAGAGTAGAGAGTACAGTATTACCAAATGGAACTTGAACACTAAGCCAAAAACTGGAAAAATTCGATTTTTAGTGGGAAAAAAACTCTTTTCAAGATTTATTTTACCCAGAGGATGGAAAAAGTCCCGAATCCGAAAATCTGGCATATCAGACCTGCCGAGGTTGTATATAAGTCAATGGAAGAGGTTGTCCTATCTGGAAATTTCTGCGGGCTTCTCTGAAATTAGCCCGAAAATCCAACTATTTTGGATTTTTCATGCAAAAATAGAGTGATTCAGAGAAAAAATGGTATGATTTAGATTTTCGTTCAATTTTATCGAGTTTTTCCCTATCCGAGTTAAATCATGCTTTTTAATTAATAAATAAGGTCAAATCTTGGATTCTAGTTTGCTTGGACTTTTTTAATTTAAAAACTCAGATTTTGGCTTTTGATAAATAAGGCCCTAAGTAAATCAGACAAGGCTGTACTGCAATAAATATTATTTATAGGAAAACTTACATACACATACTTTGGTGCAGCACAATCCATAGTTTAGCCAGTGTATATCACACACAATGACAAACTGTTTTTAAATATGTACCACCCAGAGCATGAGAGCATACAGTGAAGCAGATACCAAAGCCTAAAAATTGCCCTGGAGTTTTCGTGTAAAAGCCATGTCAGTCATTTATTCAATGTCTGGGTGAATGAACATAAGAGATGTATATGTAACTGTGTACAGGATATGTATATCAAGAAAGCTTTGACTAATAACTCAAGGTAATACCTTACCAGGGTAGGGGTAGGGGTAGGACCTTTACTCCAATGGGGACCTCCAATATTTCCATCCATTTACTCTAGTGGTCTTCCTTCATTGGATTCCTAAGGATAATTTATATTACAAAACACGCAGCAGAAGAAATACAGTGCCAATTCTGTATATAATACCCCCAGAACAGATAAATACAGTGCCAATTCCATGTATAATACCCCAGAAGACACAGCAGGATAAATACAGTGCCAATTCCATGTATAATACCCCAGAAGACACAGCAGGATAAATACAGTGCCAATTTCATGTATAATACCCCAGAACATGCAGCAGAAGAAATACAGTACCAATTCTATATATAATACCCCAGAACACACGGCAGGATAAATACAGTGCCAATTTCATGTATAATACCCCAGAACACATGGTAATATAAATACAATGCCAATTCCATTTATAATACCCCAGAATACACGGCAGCATAAATAAAGGGCTAATTACATGTATAATACACAAGAACACACCAAGGATAAATACAAGGCCAATTCCATGTCTAATACTCCAAAACACACAGAGGATAAATACATAGCAAATTCCATGCATAATACCCAAAAAATATACAGTAGGGTAAATACAGTGGCAAGTCCATGAATCAGTGGTGTAAGTCAGGTAAAACCCAGATTGCAGGCGTCTGCTGTATCATAGTCCCCACTACCCAGTTTCTCTCCTACCTTAAAGTTAAGCAAAAAGCTAGTGAGCAGGCCAGTAGCAGGGAGCAAGTAAGCTGGAAGGGTAGCATGGAGGAGGGACAGTTCATACAGGTGTGGGGGCTAGGGATGGGCAAATTTTTTCGACTTGTTTCGCCGAATAAATTACGCCCATAGACTTGCATGGCGTCGTGTGTCAAAATAAAAAGACGCGCGTCAAAAAAATTTCGGGGCACGACAAATTTGTTTTGACGCCCATAGACTTTAATGGGCGTCGGCGACATTTCGCTGGCAGCGAATTTTTGCCGAAGCGAAACGGGTAAAAATCGCCCATCCCTAGTGGGGGCAGCACCTTCACGGTATGCTGCTGCATAAATATGTATTCTTTTTATAAATAAACTCTTGTGAAACACATCTATTCAGTGGATTCATTAATAGTTTAGATTCCTGTTTTCTGTTGTCGCCTGCAACCATCAGTTCTGAAAGGAAGAGTCATACTTCATAAACAACATCTACACACTTGACGGTTTATCACAACGTTTACAGTTATCGAGAGTAAAAAAGGAACATCGAATGTAGCTGTTGAATGTTCTCGGAAAACCAGTAAAGCTCACAAAGAAGCAAAACCCTGGGAGGTCTCATTATGATCCATGTAGTCGTTAAATTAGCGCTTTGCAGAGAGAGAAATGCAACTTTACAGGATGTGTGCGGAAAAAAAGAGAAGTATTGATGTTCTGATCTGCCTGTTATTTGTGTTGCAGGGGAATCACACAGAGTATGCTAATTGGCGTGGTTTGTCAAGCATTTTTGTAGGGCTGTCATTACATTTCACCCCTCAATCAATATGAGCACATCTTAGCAGATAGATATAACTGTCTCTGTCTCGCTGCTGAAATATCGCATGTACATTGTTAAACATTCCTCCTATTGTTTGATCTTAAATACACTTCTTGTTTGAAGTTCACGGATGCAAATTAGGCTTGAAATCTGGTTACTATGCACTGAGTGAGCTCTGTTTGCCTTTGGTTATGGTGAAATAAAGGGATGGTTATCATAAAGGGATGGGAGAGTTGGGGACGACATTTAAAAAATAGTTTGAATTAATAGTAGTTTGAATTAGCTTTTAGTATATATATATATATATATATATATATATATATATATATATATATATATATATATATATATATATATGATAGGCCCTGGTGCCTGTGTTTAGCTGCACTATATTCATGAGAAATGGGAGTGTGAATGTAAGGAGATGTCCCCTATATGCACACACACATATATGAGCAGTGCATGAGCACTCAAGGGGATAGAATCACCAGCACATAGGGCAAGTGCAGCAGGTGATCCCTTGCAAGGCAGAAGTGCAATGTTTTAAGGTCAGACCCCTTTTGTCAAACATGGCTATCTGTAATAGATAAAATGGGAACCTATATATCAGATACAGACATAACACAAATTGTACTGCTTTATGACTACAAAAAGAAGAAAACTATTACTGATCCAGTAATTAAATTAATAATAGCTGTGGCAAGGAATATGATACCTCATAAATGGAAAACAAAATTACCAATAAATAAAATAACATGGATTAAGGAAATTGAAGAAATAAGAGGCATAGAAGAAATAATAGCAAAAAAAAAGAGGTAAAATGAACAAACACCATAAACTATGGAAGCAATGGTGTGATTTTCTAGAGAATGAAGGACAATTAAGAAGGGGGGATAGGATAAATTTTTGTATTTATTTAATTTATATTAATATTTTTTTTTTTTTTTTTTTCTTTTACTTATTTTATGTATTTATGTACAAAGAAAAATGAATTTAATGAAGCTGTGATGACTATGCAATAAGAAGATATTTATTTTGTATTGTTTTGCTATGTGTTGTACTTTTTGTTTTAACAAAAAATTGAATAAATAAATTAAATATGAAAAAAAAAACATGGCTGAAGCACTGCACCCTTGAGAGGGTTTGTCCTGTGTGCTATTGCTTCTGTTCCACTATTTTGGATTCGGCCAAACCCACGAATCCTTCGCGAAAGATTCGGCCAAATACCAAACTGAATCTGAACCCTAATTTGCATATGCAAATTAAGAGTGGGAAGGGGAAAACATTTTTACTTCTTTGTTTTGTGACAAAAAGTCACGCGATTTCCCTCCCCATCTCTAATTTACATATGTAAATTAGGATTCGGATTTGGTTCGGCCGGGCATAAGGATTAGTCCGAATTCGAAAACTGCTGAAAAAGGCGAATCCTGGCCGAATCCCAAACCGCATCCTGGATTCTGTGCATCCCTAACAAAAACATGCACCTATAGTTGTGTCCTTTGGTGCAAATGCAATTGCAGAAAAAGCAGTGCTGTTCTTGGCTGCAATGACAATGAAATTGTGGGTACAAATGCTGCATTCTAGATACAAAAACTGTTCTAATCTGTCTGAAATTGCAAACTACACACCAGAGTTGTGGTCATAAATCAAATCTCAGACTAATTGGCCATGAAGTTATTATTATAAAGTACCAACATAATTCACAGTGCTGTATAATATACGGGCTGATACACAGATTACATACTGTATAAAAAAAACAATAACCAACCAAATAAATGAGGACCCAGGTCAAAACAACTTAAAGCAGGAGTTTCAGGAATATCTAGGGAAGAATAAAGGCAGTGTCCTTCCATCCAGGACCCCCAGCCACTGCCCCAGGTCTGGTCTAGGGTGGCTAGCCAACAATCTATAAAACCCTGCTCTGGATATTTAGTTTGGGAAAACACAATGATGAAATATTGGCTAAGAATATTGGGCCTACAATGTTGAATCTAGACCAACTTGAATCTAGACCAATCATTTTTTTCAACCCTAGTTGCCATGGTGGAGATATCATTTCTATATATGCTCCCTATTCTACATGTAGAATTTTCCAAATTGACTTTCCATTTTCACAGATTCTAAATTGCTAGAACTTGGTTATTGTTTCAGCTCTAGTTTAATCATCACCCTTGGGAGTTAGGCACAGCCACAATAGTTAGTATTTACAATTCACTGTCAAGACTTTTTTGATACATATAAGAAAGATCCTTCTAACAAAGAATTATTTCTGTAATGACATTATTATGGTCTACTGGGACTTTGTAAGGAATTGAATCTTTTCCCTGTTGAGGAAGTATTAATGTTTTACAGTACAGGTATGGGATCCCTTATCCGGAAACCCAGTATCCAGAAAGCTCCAAATTACGGAATGGCTGTCTCCCATAGACTACATTTTATCCAAATAATCCAAAGTTTTTAAAAATTTTTTACTTTTTCTCTGTTATAATAAAACAGTAGCTTGTGCTTGATCCAAAATAAGATATAATTAATCCTTATTCGAAGCAAAACCAGCCTATTGGGTTTATTTCATGTTTAAAGGATTTTCTAGTAGACTTCAGGTATAAAGATTTAAATTACAGAAAGATCCGTTATCTGGAAGACCCCAGGTCCTCAGCATTCTGGATAACAGGTTCCATACCTGTACTATATTCTCTTCCTACTAACAGCAGTTCATGATGGGCCTAATCAATACTGAGACCAGACGGGGATCATGAAAGGAAGGGTTTATCCATTTAAAAGAATCGGTTTTGTCTTTAATAGGCCAATATCGTTTAGCCCTTTCTATCTGAAACCTTTGAATAATAAATTTCTGTATGCTTCTTGTAAGATGATCGTGTAAGTTATATTTCTATTGTCTAGTCATAAGCAGAGGATAGGCTCAATAATGTCAAGCAAATTGGTTCTGTTTCATAGGGATATTTAAACTTATGAAGTCCTTTCACCTCTCATTTAGGTTGATTGTGTATGTATAATGAGAGCTGCCAGGAAATGAGCTTTAAAGAGTTTTAAAAATTGACCAAAAAGCACAATCATAGAAGAGAATCCACCAACGATTCTGTTGACCAAAGAGAATGCTGCTTACAGTGTCCTGAATCAGGTAAGAAGAAGAAACTCAAGCTCTGCAAGGTTATTTAGGATGCCCATAAACCAAGCATACATGAAGCACAACCTGTTAAAAAAAGGCAATTTTTCAAGGTGTTAAATATTCTTATCCTTTATCTGCAGAGAATATGGTTTTTTCTATTGTCTTCCTTGACTGTCAGTTATCTTAATCACGCTGCAGGTGCAATCTTGTTAATCTGTAACAGCATCTGCTCTATTGAATGTTTTTTTTTTTTTACCAAAAAGCCATTTTACCCACCAGCTGTTTAACTGGGACACCAAAGTCATAGAACATTTGTTTACACAGAGCACTAACGTCAGGATAATGGAAGAGAAATATACAAACTCAATTTTATAATTATGTCCCCACCAAAGACTATGACCAACCGCCCGGCATGTGATATATGTTTATATACTGGCACTAGGGATGTAGCGAACGTCGGAAAAAAAGTTCGCGAACATATTCGCGAACTTGCGCAAAAATGCGAGCGGTTCGCGAACGGTTCGCGAACCCCATAGACTTCAATGGGAAGGCGAACTTTAACATCTAAAAAAGACATTTCTGGCCAGAAAAATGATTTTAAAGTTGTTTAAAGGGTGCAACGACCTGGACAGTGGCATGCCAGAGGGGGATCAAGGGCAAAAATTTATCTGAAAAATCTGCCTGTGTGTGCTTGGAAGAGATAGTGTAGGGGGAGAGCTGTTAGTGATTTCAGGGACAGATGATAGTAAGTTTGCTGGCTAGTAATCTGCTTGATACTGCTCTGTATTGGAGGGACAGAAGTCTGCAGGGATTTGAGGGACATTTTAGCTTAGGTAGCTTTGCTGGCTAGTAATCTACTGTTCTCTTTAAACAACTGCCATACATTGACCTTGTAGGCATTGTTTGCCCAGTTTTTTTGGACGCAGCCACTGAAGCACAGTTGCCAGAAAAAATATGCCATATAAATGCTGAAAATAGTCATTTTTCGCCATACGTTGACCTTGTAGACATTGTTTGCCCAGTTTTTTTGGACGCAGCCACTGAAGCACAGTTGCCAGAAAAAATATGCCATATAAATGCTGAAAATAGTCATTTTTCGCCATACGTTGACCTTGTAGACATTGTTTGCCCAGTTTTTTTGGTTGCAGCCACTGAAGCACAGTTGCCAGAAAAAATATGCCATATAAATGCTGAAAATAGTCATTTTTTGCCATATACGTTGAGTCAACGTATGGCAAAAAATGACTATTTTCAGCATTTATGTGGCATATTTTTTCTGGCCTCTGTGCTTCATTGGCTGCGGCCAAAAAAACTGGGCAAACAATGCCTACAAGGTCAACGTCGTTGAACTTGTAGGCATTGTTTGCCCAGTTTTTTTGGCCGCAGCCACTGAAGCACAGAGGCCAGAAAAAATATGCCATATAAATGCTGAAAATAGTCATTTTTTTGGTCGCAGCCACTGAAGCACAGTTGCCAGAAAAATTATGCCATATAAATGCTGAAAATATAAATTTTTTTGGTTGCAGCCACTGAAGCACAGAGGCCAGAAAAATTATGCCATATAAATGCAGAAAATATGCATTTTTTTGGGCGCAGCCACTGAAGCACAGTTGACAGAAAAATTATGCCATATAAATGCTGAAAATATAATTTTTTTTGGTTGCAGCCACTGAAGCACAGAGGCCAGAAAAATTATGCCATATAAATGAAGAAAATATGCATTTTTTTGGTTGCAGCCACTGAAGCACAGAGGCTAGAAAAATTATGCCATATAAATGGACAAAATATGCATTTTTTTGGTTGCAGCCACTGAAGCACAGAGGCCAGAAAAATTATGCCATATAAATGCAGAAAATATGCATTTTTTTGGTTGCAGCCACTGAAGCACAGAGGCCAGAAAAATTATGCCATATAAATGCAGAAAATATGCATTTTTTTGGACGCAGCCACTGAAGCACAGTTGCCAGAAAAAATATGCCATATAAATGCTGAAAATAGTCATTTTTCGCCATACGTTGACCTTGTAGACATTGTTTGCCCAGTTTTTTTGGTTGCAGCCACTGAGGCCAGAAAAAATTAAACCAGTAGGGTTTGCACCCTAGTTTGTAACGGTGGCGGAGGGAGGAGGACGCTAAAGGACAGCTGTGTGTGGAGTCATGAGGCTTGAAGAGAAGGACAGCTGCATAGAAGTCAGAACAAGTCTTCCGGCGTGCAGTAACCCTCCGAGATCCACCCCTCATTCATTTTAATAAAGGTCAGGTAATCGACACTTTTGTGACCTAGGCGAGTTCTCTTCTCAGTTACAATCCCTCCTGCTGCACTGAAGGTCCTTTCTGAGAGCACACTTGAGGCTGGGCAAGACAAGAGGTTCATGGCAAATTGTGACAGCTCTGGCCACAGATCAAGCCTGCGCACCCAGTAGTCCAGGGGTTCATCGCTCCTCAGAGTGTCGATATCTGCAGTTAATGCCAGGTAGTCCGCTACCTGCCGGTCGAGGCGTTCTTTGAGGGTGGATCCAGAAGGGTTGTGGCGCTGCCTTGGACAGAAAAACATTTGCATGTCTGATGTTACAGACCGGCCAAAGGGCTTTGTCCTTGCAGGTGTGCTCGTGGCAGGATTACTGGCACCTCTGCCCCTGGAATGTTGATGAGTTCCTGAAGTGACATCACCCTTAAAAGCATTGTACAACATGTTTTGCAGGCTGGTTTGTAAATGCCGCATCTTTTCGGACTTGTGGTATGTTGGTAACATTTCTGACACTTTATGCTTGTACCGAGGGTCTAGTAGCGTTGCGACCCAGTACAGGTCCTTCTCCTTAAGCCTCTTGATACGGGGGTCCTTCAACAGGCATGACAGCATGAAAGACCCCATTCTCACAAGGTTGGATGCAGAGCTATCCATCTCCGCTTCCTCATTATCAAGGACTGCATCATCCACGGTCTCCTCCCCCCAGCCACGTACAAGACCAGGGGTCCCCAAAAGGTCACCACTAGCCCCCTGGGAAGCCTGCTCCTGTTGGTCCTCCTCCTCCACAAAGCCACCTTCCTCCTCTGACTCCACTTCTGGCACCTCTCCCTGCGTTGCAGCAGGTGCCTGGGTTCGTTCTGGTGATTCCGACCATAAATCGTGTGCTTCCAGCTCCTCGTCACGCTGGTCTACAGCCTCATCTGTCACTCGTCGCACGGCACGCTCCAGGAAGAAAGCGAAGGGTATTAGGTCGCTGATGGTGCCTTCGGTGCGACTGACCATATTTGTCACCTCTTCAAAAGGTCGCATGAGCCTGCAGGCATCGCGCATAAGCACCCAGTAACGGGGGAAAAAAATCCCCAGCTCTGCAGATCCAGTCCTACCACCCAGTTCAAAAAGGTACTCGTTGACGGCCCTTTGTTGTTGCAGCAGACGTTCCAACATAAGGAGCGTTGAATTCCAGCGAGTCTGGCTGTCAGAAATCAAACGCCTGACTGGCATGTTGTAGCGCTGCTGAATGTCAGCAAGGCGTGCCATGGCTGTGTAGGAACGTCTGAAATGGGCCGACACCTTTCTGGACTGGGTGAGAACGTCCTGGAATCCTGGGTACTTGGAGACAAAACGTTGGACTATTAAATTTAACACATGTGCCATGCAGGGCACATGTGTTAAATTTCCCAGTCTCAACGCTGCCAACAGATTGCTTCCATTGTCACACACCACTTTTCCGATCTGCAGTTGGTGTGGGGTCAGCCACCGATCGGCCTGTGACTGCAGAGATGACAGGAGTACAGATCCGGTATGGTTTTTGCTTTCCAGGCACGTCATCCCCAAGACAGCGTGACAACGGCGTACCTGGCACGTCGAATAGCCTAGGGGGAGCTGGGGGTGCACAGGTGTGGAGGAGGAGAAGGAGGACCCAGCAGCAGAGTAAGAAGAAGAAGAGGAAGAAGACGAGGTAGAGAGCGATGGAGGAGTAGAGGTGGTGGCAGAACCGCGTGCAATCCGTGGCGGTGACACCAACTCCACTGTTGTTGTTGTTGTTGAGCTACCCATTCCCTGCTTCCCATTCCCAGCCATTACCAAGTTCACCCAGTGGGCAGTGTAGGTGACATACCTGCCCTGACCATGCTTGGAGGACCATGCGTCAGTAGTCATATGGACCTTTGGCCCAACACTAAGTGACAGAGATGCGGTAACTTGGCTCTGCACATGTTGGTACAGGTGTGGTATTCCCTTTTTAGAAAAAAAATTGCGGCTGGGTACCTTCCACTGCGGTGTCCCAATTGCTACAAATTTGCGGAAGGCCTCAGAGTCCACCAGCTGGTATGGTAAAAGCTGGCGGGCTAAGAGTGCAGACAAGCCAGCTGTCAGACGCCGGGCAAGGGGGTGACAGTCAGACATTGGCTTCTTACGCTCAAACATGGCCTTCACAGAAACTTGGCTGGTGGCAGATGACTGGGAATGGGAACAGGTGGTCAAGGTGGAAGGCGGAGTGGAGGGTGGTTCAGATGGGTCAAGGAGAGCAGAGGTAGAGCAGTAAGATGCTGGACCAGAAGGAGTGTGGCTTTTAGTTTGCCTGTTGCCTTTGAGGTGTTGCTCCCAAAGTGCTTTGTGCTTGCCGCTCATGTGCCTTCGCATAGAAGTTGTACCTATGTGGCTGTTGGGCTTACCAAGGCTCAGTTTCTGACTGCACTCATTGCAAATTACAATGCTTTTGTCAGAGGCACACACATTAAAAAAATCCCACACTGCTGACTTTTTGGAAGTGTGCGATCTGGCGGTAACAGTAGAAGTTGGCGGCATTGGCGGCAATGGCGGGTGCGTTGGCTGGCTGAACACAGGTGCCGATACATGTTGTTGCCCTACTGATCCCTGCGGGCTGTCCTCCCTGCTTCTTCTAAGTCTTATTCTCCTACTGCCTCTCTGACTCTCCGTCTCTCCATCTGAACTACCCTCCTCTTGCTCTCTTCTACTAGGCACCCACAAAACATCAATCTCCTCATCATCATTCTCCTCAGATGCATCAATTTCTTCTGACACATCACAGAAGGAAGCAGCAGCGGGGACCTCCTCCTCCTCCTCATCACTCATCATTATGTCCATCTCTGTCGTGTTCTCTGCCAGAATTAAATCTGGTGTAACGTCCTCATCTCCTTCATCTTCTTCTGCCAATAATGGTTGCGCATTACTCAGTTCAAGAAACTCATGGGAAAATAACTCCTCTGACTCCAGTGAAGAAGGGGCACCGGTGGTGGAAGAAGTGTTACGTGGGGTGGCCATAGCAGTGGAGGATGAGGAGGATGTTGTGGTAAAGTTAGAAACGGTAGAGGATGGGGTGTGCTGTGTAAGCCAGTCAACTACCTCTTCAGCATTTTGGGAGTTCAGGGTCATTGGCTTTTTAAAACTGGGCAATTTGCTAGGGCCACAGGATTGCATAGCAGCACGGCCCCTAGCACGGCCTCTGCGTGGCGGCCTGCCTTTGCCTGGCATTATTTTTAAAAAAACAACAACAACAAAAACGCAGTTGGTTTTTCTGGAAACGATAATACACACAGCTAGATGGCGGTTTGAAGAAAACACTGTGCAAATAATGCCTACAAGGTCAACGTATACACAGCGGTGGATACGGATTACGTAAAATATAAGAATGCTGCTTGAAAAAAAGTAACTCAAGTGGTTTTTCTAGAGACGATAATATTATCAATATTTAGACAAAATGTGAACAAGCTCACACAGCTAGATGGCGGTTTGAAGAAAACACTGTGCAAATAATGCCTACAAGGTCAACGTATACACAGCGGTGGATACGGATTACGTAAAATATAAGAATGCTGCTTGAAAAAAAGTAACTCAAGTGGTTTTTCTAGAGACGATAATATTATCAATATTTAGACAAAATGTGAACAAGCTCACACAGCTAGATGGCGGTTTGAAGAAAACACTGTGCAAATAATGCCTACAAGGTCAACGTATACACAGCGGTGGATACGGATTACGTAAAATATAAGAATGCTGCTTGAAAAAAAGTAACTCAAGTGGTTTTTCTAGAGACGATAATATTATCAATATTTAGACAAAATGTGAACAAGCTCACACAGCTAGATGGCGGTTTGAAGAAAACACTGTGCAAATAATGCCTACAAGGTCAACGTATACACAGCGGTGGATACGGATTACGTAAAATATAAGAATGCTGCTTGAAAAAAAGTAACTCAAGTGGTTTTTCTAGAGACGATAATATTATCAATATTTAGACAAAATGTGAACAAGCTCACACAGCTAGATGGCGGTTTGAAGAAAACACTGTGCAAATAATGCCTACAAGGTCAACGTATACACAGCGGTGGATACGGATTACGTAAAATATAAGAATGCTGCTTGAAAAAAAGTAACTCAAGTGGTTTTTCTAGAGACGATAATATTATCAATATTTAGACAAAATGTGAACAAGCTCACACAGCTAGATGGCGGTTTGAAGAAAACACTGTGCAAATAATGCCTACAAGGTCAACGTATACACAGCGGTGGATACGGATTACGTAAAATATAAGAATGCTGCTTGAAAAAAAGTAACTCAAGTGGTTTTTCTAGAGACGATAATATTATCAATATTTAGACAAAATGTGAACAAGCTCACACAGCTAGATGGCGGTTTGAAGAAAACACTGTGCAAATAATGCCTACAAGGTCAACGTATACACAGCGGTGGATACGGATTACGTAAAATATAAGAATGCTGCTTGAAAAAAAGTAACTCAAGTGGTTTTTCTAGAGACGATAATATTATCAATATTTAGACAAAATGTGAACAAGCTCACACAGCTAGATGGCGGTTTGAAGAAAACACTGTGCAAATAATGCCTACAAGGTCAACGTATACACAGCGGTGGATACGGATTACGTAAAATATAAGAATGCTGCTTGAAAAAAAGTAACTCAAGTGGTTTTTCTAGAGACGATAATATTATCAATATTTAGACAAAATGTGAACAAGCTCACACAGCTAGATGGCGGTTTGAAGAAAACACTGTGCAAATAATGCCCACAAGATCAACGTATACACTACTACAGCGGTGGATACGGATTACGTAAAATATATTATGGCTGCTTGAAAAAAGTCACTCCGGTGTTTTTTCTGGAGACGGTAATATTATGGATATTTAGACAGAATGTGAACAAGGTCACACAGCTAGATGGCTGTTGGTTGAATAACACACTGGGCAAAAAATGCCTACAGGGCAAATAATGCCTAAAAGGTCAACTTATACACTACTACAGCGATGGATACGGATTACGTAAAATTTATTATGGCTGCTTGAAAAAAGTCACTCCGGTGTTTTTTCTGGAGACGGTAATATTATGGATATTTAGACAGAATGTGAACAAGGTCACACAGCTAGATGGCTGTTGGTTGAATAACACACTGGGCAAAAAATGCCTACAGGGCAAATAATGCCTAAAAGGTCAACTTATACACTACTACAGCGATGGATACGGATTACGTAAAATTTATTATGGCTGCTTGAAAAAAGTCACTCCGGTGTTTTTTCTGGAGACGGTAATATTATGGATATTTAGACAGAATGTGAACAAGGTCACACAGCTAGATGGCTGTTGGTTGAATAACACACTGGGCAAAAAATGCCTACAGGGCAAATAATGCCTAAAAGGTCAACTTATACACTACTACAGCGGTAGTAAAATAAAAAAAAGTAAAATAAAAAAAAAATGAATATTAAAAAAAAAAAATTACAGTTGGTGCTGCTGAACTACTAGGAGCAGCAGATTAGCACACCAGTCCCACTCCCCAACACTGCTAGACTAATAGCACTGCGCTCTTATAGTAGTAGTAGTAGTAGTAGTAGTAGTAGTAAAACAACAAAAAAATAAATAAAAGCAGTCCTTACAAGGACTACTGTTATTGCAGCAGTCAGCAGATGAGATCAGAAGCAGGACAGCTGCCCACTGCAGCTACATACAGAGCACTGCAGTAGAAGGTAGATTACTAGCCAGCAAAGCTACCTAAGCTTAAATGTCCCTCAAACCCCTGCAGACTTCTGTCCCTCCAATAACAGAGCAGTATCAAAACGATTACTAGCCAGCAAACTTTCAACTGTCCCTGAAATCACTAACAGGCAGCAGCTCTCTCCCTACACTATCTCTTCAGCACACACAGGCAGAGTGAAAAAACGCTGCAGGGCTTCAGTTTTTATAGGGAAGGGGAGTGGTCCAGGGGAGAGCTTCCTGATTGGCTGCCATGTACCTGCTGGTCTGGGGTGAGAGGGCAAAAAAAAGCGCCAACAATGGCGAACCCAAAATGGCGAACGTCGCGCGACGTTCGCGAACTTCCGGCGAGCGCGAACACCCGATGTTCGCGCGAACAAGTTCGCCGGCGAACAGTTCGCGCCATCTCTAACTGGCACCTGGAATAGACAGTAGAAGTAACATGTATATGAAGAACTTGTATCTCAACCAGATATTTGTTTTCATAAGCCTGACAGCAGCAGATCAGGTAACACAAACTGCTGTCAATGGTTACTTAGGAATACTTATATTTTTGTATTGAAGCTCAGAGACAGGGGACTGTCATTGCTAAATAAAACCTTCCATAATAATTCCTAACTGCCAGGAGTAGGAGGAAAAAAATTCAAGAGGATTTAAAGGGATACTGTCATGGGAAAAATGTTTGTTTTTTTTCAAAACACGTCAGTTAATAGTGCTGCTCCAGCAGAATTCTGCACTGAAATCTGTTTCTCAAAAGAGCAAACAGATTTTTTATATTTGATTTTGAAATCTGACATGGGGCTAGACATTGTCAGTTTCCCAGTTGCCACCAGTCATGTGACTTGTTCTTTGATAAACTTCAGTCACCTTTTACGAGTGATATCACCCACCCCCAGCAGCTTAACAACAGAATAATGGGAAGGTAACCAGATAGCAGCTCCCTAACACAAGAAAACAGCTGCCTGGTAGATCTAAGAACAGCACTCAATAGTAAAATCCAGGACCCATTGAGACACATTCAGTTACATTGAGTAGGAGAAACAACAGCCTGCCAGAAAGCAGTTCCATCCTAAAGTGCTGGCTCTTTCTGAAAGCACATGACCAGGTAAAATGACCTGAGATGCACCTACACACCAATATTACAACTATAAAAATACACTTGCTGGTTCAGGAATTCAATTTTATTTTGTAGAGTGAATTATTTGCAGTATAAACAGTGTAATTTAAAAATACAAACTGCATCATAAAAATCATGACAGAATCCCTTCAAGCACTTTTGTTCAACCCCAATATACTTGTATGTTGCTGGCATACTTTACAATTTTATCAATGGCTGGAGGACTTGGGAAACATATCCAAGTCATCTCTATGGTTGCTGGACTATAGATTTCTTTGGAGAGTGTTGAGAGCTGTAGCCCATCAACATTTGGATTGTCCCACCTAAATAATGACATAGAAATGTCTTCTTCTGCCTTTCACTTTTTGTATACTCCCCAGGGAAAAAAGTTAGGTTTATCGTGTATCCATATTAAATTACTGGAAAGAGTAGAATCAGTGGGCTCTCCCGTTGATGATGGAGAGAGGGTGATGGAAGATGAGCTTTAGCTCTCAACACTTGAAAAATCATTAGGCACCATTGATTCTTATCTACCAGTTCTTTTCAATGAACAATAGCAAATGTATTTCATCAAGTACAACAAATGGTAATATTATACTGCAAGAGTGCAATATTAAACGATTTTACATAAGGAGACACACCTTAACCAGGGTTCTTGTCACCAGTAGAGGGACACCTTTAGTAAAATCCATCTCCTCCAGTGAAAGCCTCTCAGTGATTGAAAAAACCAGTGTCCCTATCCAGCTTAGTGTCACTACACTTAGACAGGTGTTGCCTAGGAGAGCTGCCTCCACACTACAGGGGTTATGTAATAAAAGGCACTAAGTTTGCCATGGGGCTGTAACCCATAGCAACCAATCAGTAGGTCAACTGGTCAACTGTTTAAATGCAAACACTTTTTGGTTTGCTATTGGTTATTGCTCCTGGGAAAACTTAGTGCCTTATATTACATATGGGGTTACATCCCCTTGGTGAAGTGGATACTGTTCTTTCTAGTTGACCTATGGGTGGCATACCTTCACCTGGCCAGAACCTCCCATAAAAAATCTTAAGGAGGGCACAGTGCACACTCGATCCCCCTCCCCTGATACACTGCTGCCAGCTACAGGGTATGCTGTATGGCACTTACACCACTGCAAACTATTTCATTCACATATGCTAGTTAGAATCTACTATCCACTGCCTTAACCTCATTCATAAAATCCTTGTTCTCTGACCAAGACTTGGACTCCCATATTGAGGCCTGCTTCCACCTCAGGCACTTTGGCAGATCCACCTCTTACGAGGATAGAGTCCAAGAAGAGAAAAGAGTCAAGTGTTGCATTCCCTTAAATAGACTAGGGGCAGGAATCCCTGGGCCAATTGGACCAGTAGGGCATAGATGACAAGACCAGTCATGAACCAGTAGGGTACAAACGCCATCAACCATATTGCTAGCCTGTCTGCACAACCAATAATTGGCCAGCATCATATCCAGGGGTGATGATGGATCGGCCTGGCTCCCTATTCACAGGCAATTTCAGCTAAACTCTAATGAGCACGGGATAAAGCTGCTCTACTCGAGTCGTGCAAAAACGTCACCAGATTATTCATTTGTGTTACTGTACATTCACAGCGTGTGTCCCAGGGAGGAAATTAAAAAGGAAGAAAAATGGAGCTGCTTGAATGATCGTATCTAGCAAATTTAAATTGCTCAATACAAATTAATCTGTATGCAAAAGCAAGTCCAAATAATCTTCAGCAATTCATATTTCTGGCAATTCTCTGTCAGTTGTTTGGGCAGAAAAGCACAATCCATCACAACCGTCACCGGCTTTCTGCACTCTTATTCATGTTATTAATATTGTGTCTTTTCTACCTGCATTTTAGGAATCACTTAAAGAGACATTGCGGAAATTTCTAGCAGGCAATGCTGCATAAGGGGCATAATCTGTTGCCAGGTTGGATTAGCTAGGTTAATGTTAGTGAGAAGTGACGATAGGTCACCAAAAGCGAAGGAAGAAAGATTTGCAAAACGCATTGAATGGGCGTCAGTGGGTGTCAAAAAAATTTTCATGCATGTCAATTTCGACGCCAGCGGCAATATTTATACGCATGCCTCTTATGTCCAAATGTATTAAAGTCAATGGGCATCCGAATAATTTTGAGGCACATCAATTCGTGACTATTCGCATACCCAAATTTTTTTGACGCAGTGGATTTTTTGACCAGCGAATTCTCACAGAAATTTATTCGCCGCAAATTCGAGTCTGACAAATGAATCACCCATCACTAATTATGAATATGACATCCTTCCCAACAGGCAAGTCCAATGATGCAGAATGTTACAGCGGGAAGCAGACCTTGACAAGGCCCCATCTCCCTCTTTCTTTTAGATGTGAATACTTAGGGGGTCTGCCGGTGAAAAAAAAATCAGGGATGGGCCCAGAAGTTGGTTTACCACTTCCTTCTCTTAGAAAAGAAGACCAAGAGTTGAGTAGCATCTTGCCCTCCTTCCTTACAGGTGTAACCTTTGTCATAGTTGATAAGTTTGACTTTACTTTGAACAACAGAGTTTATTTAAATGAGTAGCTGGTAAGGTGAGTGGGTAACTGGTTAGGCCTGGGTCTTGAGGGGAATTGTTAATGTTTGTACAATTAATATTTCTGTCTTCTCAAGTTATGGTTCTTAAATAAGTCAATTTGTGTTGTTGCATGGTTGATAAACAAATGCATCCTTTTGCACTCAATCGCGGTGCCTGGTGTCCAATTATTGGGTGAGGAGGGATGAGGGCTTATGCAGGCTCCATGATGCACTTGTCACATACCTTAAAAATGTTTCAGTTCCTGAAAAGCAAAAATTTGTGGAAATCTGTTGAATTGACCTTTCACGGCGGAAGGAGAATCCAAAATAATTGCGGGTGGAGAAGTGACCTTGTTATGGGACATTGAGAAAAAAAGACCAATATCACGTTGCATTGGCCTTGACAATATATGTCTGGGAAAAGCAGCTCATCCTTTTCATCCATTATCATTCTCTTAATCCAATAAGGTTCCGGTGAAGGCGTTTATTTCCCTGACTAGTGAAGGAGTTACAGTCACTTATTAATAAACACCATCATTTAATTTATGGTGCTTCAACGTGAGGAACGTTCAACACAAAACTTCAAGCTAACTTTCTCTGTGATTAATCTTTCCAATCATTTTATGTGTTTATGAATTGAATTATTTCAGTGACATTTTGTGGGAACCATTTGGTTTGGTTTTTAACTGCTGGATGATTGCTTTCATAGAGTGATGTTTTCCCTTACATGTGTTTAAAGCTTAGGCTAAGAGGCCATTGCCATCAAATGTCTATATTTACTTGAATGTCATTCCTAAATGCTTTTTAATTATCTCTCAATCGTCCATTACTAACGGAGAACATGATAGGATGTGACTCTCTCCATCCTGTAATACAAACTCTTCTTCCTCTGCTGAGCAATCAAGGATGCCACTCTCATCAATATTGTAACAGCCAGAAAAAGGTGTTGGTCCTGACAGTGCAAATCATTGCAAGGCAACAAATATAGACTGAAATCTCCAAGGGAGAAGAGACTCTCAACACATTTTAAAATGGAAAGCAAAGGGATTATTGTGTAAATTATGTATATGCAGTTACATTAGATATAGGGTTACATTGAGAAATAGTGATGGGCGAATTTATTCGCCAGGTGCGAATTCGCTGCCGGCAAAAATTTGCTGGCATCAAACAAAATTCGGAAAAAAATGGACGCCGTTTCGCGAATTTTTCACCGAAAGGGAAATGGCGCAAATTCGTCCATCACTATTGAGAAACCGTGGTGTATGGAATATTTTTCAAGGTGTCTATTCATAAAAGTTGGGGGTCATAGAAGAACCCACTGTTATATAGTTACATAGTTAAATTGGGTTGAAACAAGACAAAGTCCATCAAGTTCAACCCCTCCAAATGAAAACCCAGCATCCATACACACACCCCTCTCTACTTTTAATTAAATTCTATATACCCATACCAATACTAACTATAGAGCTTAGTATCACAATAGCCTTTGATATTATGTCTGTCCAAGAAATCATCCAAGTCCCTCTTATAGTCATTAACTGAATCAGCATCACAACATCACCCGGCAGTGCATTCCACAACCTCACTGTCCTGACTGTGAAGAACCACCTACGTTGCTTCAAATGAAAGTTCTTTTCTTCTAATCTAGGTTTCAATATTTTTTATTGAATTTTTTTTAAAATAGAACATACAGTCATGAATATGACATATCTTATTAATAACAGTAAAATGTTTACATCACAAGATGAAAACAGATAAATGGACCAGGTCTGAACTTTAATGTATAAAGAATTGGTTAATAGCTGTAATTATACATTAAAACATTCTTATGAAATATTTGCTTAATCTATAGGACCAATGACACTACAACTTTATTTTTGTTGTTCTCCTAAATGGAGCAGAGCCTAATAGAAACTGGGGGGACCAAGATCCTCCCTGCTAAGTTTCCAAGGGTCGCATCCATCCCTTAAGGATATATGCAAGACTTCTCAGCTGTCAAGTTGAAATCCACTTTTTTCAGAATTTCAGTAATTTTTGGAACATATGGAGATTTCCAGTTATCAACAATTAGAAGTCTTGTGGATACAAATATATGATGTAATATGAGGCTCTCTTTCTTGGGCAGGTCTCTGATTCCCAAATGTAACAAAGCCATACCTGGGGGGATATGAGTAAGGTTAACTGGTAATTTTTGTAAAACTTTTTCTACTTCTTCCCATATTGGTGTAATTTTAGGGCAGTGCCAGAAAATATGGTCCAATGAGCCTGTTTGGCGTACAGTTCCTCCAGCACAAAGGTGTTGTTCTGCTGTCAAATTTGGATATTTTTTCAGGCGTCGTATACCATTGCCAAACCATTTTGATCCAGTTCTCATGATGTGAAACACAATGGGATGCTTTCTTTAAGGATTTTAGGGCTAATTCCCAATCTTCTTGTGAGATGTCAGTTTGTAAAGTTTCTTGCCACTTTTTCAATTGCCATTTAGGTGTGTCATCTTTTAATGATAATAATGCTCTATATAATACTGATGTTCCTTTTTGATTATTTTTTTCAGATTTTAGCAGTCTATTTATCTGGGGAGGTAAATCATCCAAGTCCCTCTTATAGTCATTAACTGAATCAGCATCACAACATCACCCGGCAGTGCATTCCACAACCTCACTGTCCTGACTGTGATGAACCCCCTACGTTGCTTCAAATGAAAGTTCTTTTCTTCTAGTCTAAAGGGGAGGCCTCTGGTACGGTGATCCACTTTATGGGTAAAAAGGTCCCCTGCTATTTGTCTATAATGTCCTCTAATGTACTTGTAAAGTGTAATCATGTCCCCTCGCAAGCACCTTTTTTCCAGAGAAAACAACCCCAACCCCAAGACAGAACTTTATTTGCTTTAGTAGCCACAGAATGACACTCCCCAGAATTAGACAACTTGTTATCTACAAAAAACCCCAAGATCCTTCTCATTTAAGGAAACTCCCAAAACGCTGCCATTTAGTGCATAACCTGCATTTATCAACATTGAACCTCAGTTTGCTGCTCAGTTTTCCAATTTAGACAAATCACTCTGCAAAGTGGCAGCATCCTGCATGGAACCTATAGTTCTGCTCAATTTAGTATCAACTGCAAAAATAGAAACAGTACTTTCAATGCCCACCTCCAGGTCATTAATAAACAAGTTGAAAAGCAAGGGACCTAGTACAGAGCCCTGCGGTACTCCACTAACAACACTGGTCCAATTAGAAAATGTTCCATTTACCAGCACTCTTTGTAGTCTATCTTATAGCCAGTTCTCTATCCAGGTAAAAATACTATGTTCCAGGCCAACATTCCTTAATTTAACCAGCAACCTTTTGTGTGGCACTGTATCAAATGCTTTAGCAAAGTCTAAGTAAATCACATCCACTGCCATCCCAGAATCGAGGTCTCTACTTACTTACCTTCTCATAAAAAGAAATTAAGTTAGTCTGGCAAGATCTATTACACATAAAACCATGCTGGCACAAACTCATAGTATTATGATTTGCTATGAAGTCCAGTATCTTATCCTTTATTAACCCTTCGAAAAGCTTTCCTACCACTGACGTCAGACTAACTGGCCTATAGTTTTGAGGCTGAGAACGGGATCCTTTTTTGAATAGAGGCACCACATTAGCAATTCGCCAGTCTCTCTGCACTATGCCAGATCTCAATGAATCCTGAAAAATTAAGTAAAGAGGTTTGGCAATCACAGAGCTAAGCTCGCTTATTACCCTGGGATGAATACCATCTGAACCGGACCTTTGTTAATCTTAACATGTTCTAGCCTCAACAAGGATATCAAGTGGTAGACCAGATTGGGCTAATCCAATATCTGCAAGCCAACAATCAGATCCTATGGTGGGTTCTTCTACTCTGCATCTACTGTGGCTGCCTCCCCTGAATGAATGCTCCAACAACCCCCTTTTTGTGTGTATTTTAGTACTTTAGCAGAGTTCCCAGAGTTCCTCTGCAGGAAGAGCGGCCAGACTTACATGTGGTTTCAGCACCCCCACACCTGTCACTTTAATGGTAGTCTTATGCCTTTAAAAATAGGCATTGGTCTAGACAAACACTCTCTTTTAAAAGTTTCAAGCAGGGGAGGAAGCACAAGCCTATGAAAGCAATGCTTAGATCAGTGGTCCCCAACCAGTGGCTTGTGAGCAACATGTTGCTCACCAACCCCTTGGATGTTGCTTTCAGTGGCCTCAAATCAGATGCTCATTTTTTTAATTCAAGGCTTGGAGGCAAGTTTTAGTTGTATAAAAACCAGGTGTACTGCCAAACAGAGCCTCCTGTTAGCTGCTAGTCTACATAGGGGCTACCAAATAGCCAATGACAGCCCTTATTTAGCATCCCAGGACCTTTTTGCCTGTTTGTTTTGCTTTCCAACTATTTTTACAATTGAATATGGCGCACGGGTAAAAAAGGTTGGGGACCACTGGCGTAGATTATGGTAACCTTTCCCCTATAAATGCTGTGGCATGGAAGAGTATCAAGTCCAGCTAGACCAGTACTTTGGCTTTGGTCTGGGCAATCGCTTTCTTTTAAAAGCCGTAAGCTGGAGGAGGAAGGCGCAAGCCTGTAAAAAACTCAATGCTTTGGTTTTGGCAACCTCTCCCCTGATAAAGTGCTACTGGCATTAGGGAGGATCAAGCCCATTTAAGTCATTGCCTTAGTCTGGAGACACTGATCCCAGGACATGCTACTACACAGGAAGGTGCCAACCCAGAAAAAACTTGACCAGATGTAAATAGTTAGGACCACCAAATGGGGGTTTACCTTTACATGGTATGTTGGCTTTTCAATTTTATGATCATAATTTTGTAACTAAAAAAAACCCTGTTTTGCAAAATACATGCATTAGCTTAGATACTACATTAGTTGTGAAACTGAGGACCAGTGAATGTGCATTGATCTTTTTTTCTTCTTTTTTTGTATGTTTGAACCCTGTATACTGACCAATAAACTACTAGACCCTGCAGAGCAAATGCAAATCCAAATTACAGAAAGATCTATTATCTGGAAGACCCTAGGTCCCGAGCATCCTGGATAACAGGTTCCATACCTGCACTAATTATCATATTTGTGTTGTATTATATTATTGATAAATGTATATTCAGCTTTAGATATTTGAATTATGAAATTCTAAAGAACAACCTTCATCCTTCTTTGAAGGCCAGGACCATCATCAAGCACCTCACCCCCATGGGACCCCAATAATTTACCTATTGGTCACCTAAGCCCCCAGGCAAAGAGTAAATAGAATGGGGCTGTGACAAATTCACACCAGTCATGCCCCAATACGATGAAACCAGAAACATGACCAACCAATCTCTGCCCACAAGCCTCACCTCCTTTGTGGCCCACAATTTGCACATCTCTTAAGGCCATATCTGCCAAGGTACCTTCTCCAATGGAAATGTTTATGTAGTATCTTCTTAATATAATCAATCAAATAACTGCTTTGGAAGAGTAGCACCCCTTTTCTGTATGTAGAATACAGATATGGAACCTGTTATCCAGAATGCTTGGGACCTGGGGTAATCCGGATAAGAGATCTTTCTGTAATTTGGATCTCCATACGTTAAGTTTAAATAATTTCAATTTTAAATAAACCCAATAGGCTGGTTTTGTTTCCAATTTGTATCTTAATTGGGATCAGGTACAAACTACGGTTTTATTATTACAGAGAAAAAGAAAATAATTTTTAAAGATTTTAGTTATTTTATTATAATGGAGTGTATTCAGAGCTTTCTGGATAACGGGATTCCTAATAATCCCATACCTGCACTGCTCATCTTGGAATAAGTGTTTTTCCAATCATTTTCACAAATTTTTCTTACAGTATAGTTTACTTTACATTTTTTCTAATCACAAACATTAATTCGGTTTCCTTCTTCCAACTTTACCTGCAGACAAATGAGCTTGTTGCACTCATCAACAAAGCCAGCCATATGTTTATTCTAAGCAAACCCAAAAGCTTGAGAGAGGGACACATGCTGTGCCAATTCCAGAGCAGAAGATCCAACAAGAAGAGATGATTTAGCAAGGGCTGAACAAGAGCAGGAAGCCTCGTAATAATATCAAGTTATGGATTTGATTCTCTGTTTTTGGGAAATATAAAAATGAATGGGAAAATTTCATTGAAAGCCGTAAAAATAAGAATTTGTGCTCGCACCGTTCAGAATGAATATGGCAAGGTCATGTGACTTAATACAGAAAGATGTTTAACTCTTCTTATCACTGATACAAACTGATCTTTTTTTCCTCTGCCCTGATCTGCACCAGAGTTTTTTTTCCTCGCTGGGACCAGTGGTTTTGATTTTTTCACAATTCCTTATGTCTATACATATCTACATATCTACTGTTTAGCATTGTCGTTTATGAGTTTATTCATCTATACCCTAAAATATTCCTACAGTGTATGGAACTTTTATGGAATCTCTCTGTACAGACTATGAGCAAACTTAGGGGACTGTTCCTGCTGAATTGTGCTTAGTACAGGGGAATACCTATGTTGCCATAGTTTTATGGGATCTCTCTGTACAGACTATGACTAAACTTAGGGGACTGTTCCTGCTGAATTGTGCTTAGTACAGAGGAATACCTATGATGCCATAGTTTTATGCGATCTCTCTGTACAGACTATGAGCAAACTTAGGGGTTGTTTCTGCTGACTTGTGCTTAGTACAGGGGAATACCTATGCTGCCATAGTTTTATGGTATCTCTCTGTACAGACTATGAGCAAACTTAGGGGACTGTGCCTGCTGAATTGTGCTTAGTACAGGGAATACCTATGCTGCCATAGTTTTATGGGATCTCTCTGTACAGACTATGAGCAAACTTAGGGCTGTTCCTGCTGAATTGTGCTTAGTATAATGGAATACCTATGCTGCCATAGTTTTTGGTTTTGGTTCTCTCTCTATAGGTTATACACAAACATAGAGTCATTTTCTGCTATAGCGCCCCATAAAGCTATAATCGTGCCTCAATTCAACAAACCCTGCTCAATCTTCCTGCAAATCCTTCCCATTTTTAACCCACAAATTGCATTGCTTTGGACCCTCTCTGCCATGGGGCCCGGACTACAGTACCCCCTGTACCCCCGTTGTGATGCATTACGGGCAGATTTAAAAAGATTGTTAATAGTAATAGCAGTATGATAATGACTCTGACAGCTAATTAAACTGAGTTTTTGACTTCTACAATCCATCATTTTATTGATCTGTAGTTTCAAAGTGCTATCTATCTGCAACTCTACATATTCTTATATTCATATTTCCACACCTAATTTTTAAATCTGGAACTGATATAAATAAAACCGACCACATAAAATATTATTGATTCTAAAATTCAATGAGACGCCAAAGCCGCAGCTATTTATTATTAGCACATTATTTGTTGTTATTAAGCACAAAGTTCATAGTAAACATTATTTACATCGGTGGAACTGTAAGGATCCATGTAGCAGTCGAGCACACCAATTAACATTCTCAAGAGCGAGCTAATTAGAAATCCTCGCCATGTTTCTCAAAAAAAAAAAAAAAAAAAGTGCTACATCTCTTGCCATCTCGCAAAATGGAAAAGAAATCATAAAGGAACAATGCTGCACAGGAGCTACTAATCTTTCCCCATGTTTAGCTGCCTCTGCGCTCGGTGAGTCTCCCATTCATTAATAATACTTATTACTTATGGAGAGCTTCACAATACGCTGGCACAGTCAATTTGTTTTAATCCCCGTGAACAGTAAAATGTGTCATTTAAGTAGCTAACATCTCCACTGTACCTTTTAAAACATGAATAATGAAAGGGGAGATGATGGGCTCATTAGTGTTATAGAATGTGGCAGTCTCTCACAATTAGAGATACCCTGTACATAAACAGTCCCTTTCAAGGGGCACAGGGGTTCTACAGTCGATGTAAAACTCCTCGTCTATCTCATTATTCATCAATTATGATGTCGTTGATACGGGACATTTACAGAGACCTCAGGCTGAAGTTCAAGAGTATTAAGGGGTACAAGGGAATGCCCTTTAATGTTCACGTCGTACTCTTATTAGATGAAGAAACAGTGCAATGTACAGAACACGGCATCAATGGGTACAGACCACCCCTTCCCCTACTGCCAAGTTAAGTGGTAGGTAGGTGGCAGCAGGAGCAACTCCTATGAATGCAGGTAGCACTGTAGGAATGGGAGAGGACACATAGTAACATAGTAACATAATAAGTTAGGTTAAAAAAAGGCACACATCCATCAAGTTCAACCTTTTAACTCTATTTTAACCTGCCTAACTGCTAGTTGATCCAGAAAAATCAAGATACTCATTTGAAGCCTCTCCAAAATTCCTTCCTGACTCCAAAATGATGGACCAGTCCCTGGATCAACTTGTACTATGAGCTATCTCCCATAACCCTGTATTCCCTCACTTGCTAAACACCATCCAACCCCTTCTTAAAGCTATCTAATGTATCAGCCTGTACCACTGATTCAGGGAGACAATTCCCCATCTTCACAGCTCTCACTGTAAAAAAAACCCTTCCGAATATTTAGGCGGAACCTCCTTTCTTCTAATTGGAATGGGTGACCTTGTGTCAGCTGGAAATACCTACTGGGTAATAAAGCATTAGAGAGATTATTATATGATCCCCTTATATATTTATACATAGTTATCATATCACCCCTTAAGTGCCTCGTCTCCAGTGTGAACAACCCTAAATTGACCAGTCTTTCCTCATAACTAAGACTTTCCATACCTTTTACCAGCTTAGTTGCCCTTCTCTGGACCCTCTCCAATTCAACAATGTCCTGTTTGAGTGAGTTTGAAGTTTCTGTGCAACAAAACATAGTGTAGAGACCTGTGGCAATTTTCTAAGGTGGAAGACAATAGTCATTTGAGAGTCAGACAGGTACAAGCCTTCCAATGGTCCACAGAGGCAGATGGCAAGAGGAAATCACCACCACTTGTCCAATCCAACCCAACCATTAACCAGACAGTGCTTGTTTAATTACTCATGTTCACCACACCCTCCCTAATGACATCAAAGAAGAGGCTGGTAAGGCCGTTCAGGTGTGGCCAGGTCAGGTGTAGGTTTAAAAAGTGTGGGTGAAGTTTGGATGCAGGTCAAATTTTATTTCCACCCATTATTTGCACTTTGCGCCCTGCCTTCTTGCTAAGTCATAAATGACCCCTCATGTTTTATATTGGAAAAGACAGGTAATGTAACAGATCTCACCATAACTGACCTACAGATTTTCAGGTGTATCTAAAATGAGTCTAAATGTTCATCCAATGTTGGAGCTGCTGTAGATACACTGTAGAGCTAAGTCCAAACCATTGGCTTAGAGGCATATCCAATATGTCAATCCCCAGTCCTATCCATATCCTATCATTCCTCATCCATATTTTCTGGCTATGTACCTACACCCAATTAGAGAGCAAGCCCTTCAGAGCAAGGAGCGCTTTATGGCTTCCTCTGCGATACATTATTCCAGTCTTTGTTTAATATTGTGGAGTCTGTGGCAGTATATAAACACAAAGGGGAAGGTTCTATATGCATTGAAAGATTTATAGCATCAGCAAATTCTAACACAGTTTATAAGGGTAAGTAGGTTGCTACAGATCTTTCAGTGATTGATGTCCTGATCTCTCATTCAGAGCAGAGCACAACAATCCTCTTCTGCCTATATCTCAGTTGGTAAACGCTATGTTGGTTTTTTTTTTTTGTGCTGATTATGTATATATAGATTTTCTAGACAATATGGATCATGACGCCAACAAGTCCCTTATTGGAAAACAATTATAGTTAATCATTTTAAGTGGGTAAGCTTTTCTTTTCTTAAATGGATCAATTTCTATGTTCATGGTATTGATGTGCCAAAACCGTATATCAGAATGATTAGAAACCAGCAAGTTAAAGAACAATTATCCTATAGAAGCATAGCCAGGCCCTGATTTGTGGAAAGGCCAACAAGGCCCGGGCCTAGGGCAGCAGAATTTTTTGGGGCAGCATGCTGCCGAACCATACCCACATTTAGAAACACGGGGATGTGCAGGAGATACAATAGTTTTTTACATTTCCCTTGTACTAATACCCATTGCTCCGGTCCCGATGATAAAAATTTGTGCCTATAAAAAGGAGGGGATGGGGGCCTAGGGGTGCCCACTTTGTAAATCGGCCCTGAGCATGGTCATTAAGAGGCACTCCCTTGTACCTCTTATTAACAAATGTAACCCTAAGGGCAGAGATTACTGATGGTCGAATTTATTTGCCAGGAAACCGCGAAAATTCGCCAGCGAAAATTCATTTTTTGGACACCGGCGCATTTTTCACCAACGAGGCACCAGCACCGTTTCCCAAATTTTTCGCTGTTTCGCAAATTTTGCTATTTTTCGGTGAAGCGAAATGCCCAAAATTCTCCCCTTCACTAGCAGAGACACACAAATATTCGTGGAGATTTAGTCTCCCGACGACAAATTGTCTCTTCTTCGGGCGACTAATCTCACTGAACTGCCTTCCTGCCAGCTAAATCTAATCTAAAGAATATAAATTGCCAGTGGGATGGCACTCGAAGCGTTTCGTTTTCCCGAAGTCGCCGAAGTTTCCTCGTAAGGCAACTTCGGGCGACTTTGGAGAACGAAGTGCTCCAAGTGCCATCCTGCCGGGGATTTAGATTCTAGCCGGCGAGTAGACTTTTCAGGGAGATTAGTTGGCCGAAGAAGAGGCGATTTGTCACCAGGCAACTAAATATCCTTGATTGTTCGAGTGTGTCTGCCCTAAAGGATCTTCCTTTCCGAGAGTAATTCAAAGAAGAAATGATCATACCCCCAAATATCACCCTAGCTGGACTGGAGACTGGCCCACCAGCTATGTCCTAAATAAATGCCGTTATCTGTTAAGGAAACCATTCAGTCATAACAATGGCCATTTATTTAAGAAAAAAAGAAATATTTTAGATGCAATGTATGTTACTATAAATTGTGAGCACAATTGGCTTGTTAAATGTATGAGGCTCAGGCACATGGTATTAAGCCCCTTGCATTTAAGCTGAGTTCATATATTTTTCTGGTATAATTTTTCTGTATTCCTTAATCACCTACAGTATATGCTGAACCATGATATGTGATTTATGGGACTTGTGGTTAATTGGAACTGCAGGATGTCACTTCTCCCCTTTTAACGATTGAAAGTATCAATCTCAATTCCTCTATTGCACGATTAGGCAAGCAAATTGAGAAAAAGGCTGTTAAAGAAAATAGCTGTTCAGTTTAGTGAGTGGTAAGTTGAACGACAACATGAGCAGGTCAGTTCCACACTTTTTAAATAACACTGATTTTCTGAATATTGAATAGAAAAAAAATCCTTATATAAAATATGATTAACTTCTTTCCTTATACTGGAGTGTATAGCTTACTTGGTGCAAAAGGCATCACATTTTGGAATTTATACATATTTTGGGGTGATCATTTTTCGTGGGCCAGGTTTCACCCTTTAACGTCATAGTCACATAGTTTTCCATTTGCCCAAAAATCTGCAATGTATTCCTATTGTATTCATATTAACCAAGATACGCAGTACGTTCACATGAATATAACCAAACAATATACATTTTCACAGATACATGTTATACTGGAGCTCTTTACAAACAAAATACTGTATATAGTACATAGCAACACACAGGGGCACATTTACTTAGGGTCGAATATCGAGGTTTAATTAAACCTCGATATTCGACCGTCTAAGTAAAATCCATCGACTTCGATATTCGAAATCGAAGGATTTACTGCATTTCCTTTGTCCGTACGATCGAACGAAAAATCGTTTGATCGAAACGATTAAATCCTTTGAATCGAACGATTCGAAGGATTTTAATCCATCGATCAAAGGATTTTCCTTCAATCAAAAAAAGCTAGGAAAGCCTATGGGGACCTTCCCCATAGGCTAACATTGATGCTCGGTAGGTTTTAGGTGGCAAAGTAGGTGGTCGAAGTTTTTTTAAAGAGACAGTACTTCGACTATCGAATGGTCGAATAGTCGAACGATTTTTAGCTTGAATAGTTCCATTCAAAGTCGAAGGTCGAAGTAGCCCATTTGATGGTCGAAGTAGCCAAAAAAACCTTTGAAATTCGAAGTATTTTTTATTCTAATCCTTCACTCGAGCTAAGTAAATGTGCCCCACAGTATCATAAATACAGTGTCCTCTTCTTGTTTTATGCCCCCAGTAAACACAGCAATACAAATGCAGTGCTAACTAGTGATGGGCGAATTTCAAATTGCGAATAATTTGCGAAACGCGAGTTTTGACGCTGACGTCAATTCTCGCGCGACAAAATCAATTGAAATCAATTAAAGTCAATCAAAATCAATTAACAATGGGCATGGTATAAATGGTCTCGGTGTCAAAAACCTTTCGCTGCAATTTCGCGGTTTTCTTAGCCGATGACAAAACTCGAAATTTGGCGTAAATTCGTGCCTGGGGAATAAATTCACCCATCACTTGTGCTAACTGAATGATTAATTCAGAACATATAAGCTTAAAAATGCAGTGCCAATGTCACTTTCTTAATGCCTCAGATGACATAACAATATAAATAAAGTGCCAGCTTCCTGTTTAGTGCTCAGAGTACACACAGCAGTATAAATGTAGATCCAACTTAATGGTTAATGCTCCTAGAACACAGCAAAAGTATAATGCCTCTGAACACATAGGGGCAGATTTACTATGGGTCGAAGTGAATTTGAGGGAATTTTCAAAATAAAAAAATTCGACTTCGATTCGAAGTAAAAATCGTTCGAATAATCGAAGTACTGTCTCTTTAAATAAACTTCGACTTCAATACTTCGCCAAATTAAACCTGCCAAAGTGCCCTGTTAGCCTATGCGGACCTTCTACAACCATTTTCTAAGTCTTTAGAGGTCGAAGGAAAATCCTTCGATCGATCGCTAAAATCCTTCGAATCGTTGGAACGATTTTTATTCAACTGCAGGATTGCCTAATTTGTTGAAAAAACGTCGAATTCGATATTCGAATTCAACGTTTTTTAATTCGATGGTCGAATTTCGAAGTTTTTTGTACTTCGAAATTCGACCCTTGATAAATCTGCCCCATACTGTAGCAGCATAAATGCAGTACCAGCCTCAAGTTCAATGTCTCTAAACACACAGCAATATAAATGCTGTGCCATCTTCAAGTCTCAGTAGCTGTATAAATACAGTGCCTAGTGATGGGCAAATAAATTCAACAGGCATGGATTTGCGGTGTTTCACCGTCTGCGAATATTTTTGCTAAAATGTGTAGAAAATTCACTGGCGAAAAATCCGCTGAAACAAAAAAATTGGTGTGCGTCAATATTGGCACGTGCATAAAAATTGTTGTGTGTCAAAATGATGTTGACTTCAATACGTTTTGCAAATTTACGCCGTTTCGCGAATGGGACAGATCTGCCCATCACTAGCAGTGCCAACTTTAATGCCTCTAAACACGTTTCAATGTAAATGTAGTGCCAACATCAAGTTTAATGCCCCAGTACACACAGCAGCACAACTGCAGAGGCAACTTCATGTTTAATCCCTCTCAAAATACGTATGGGGGAATGTAATAAACGTCGGTAACGGAAAAACTATTCGCAATGCGAAAAGTCATGCCTTTGCACAAACAAATGTTGTTTTGCGCAAATCTAATATAGCTATTTCCAAACCTGGAAATAGTTTAGCGACCACGTCCGACAGTGGAAGACCGTTTGCGAATTTTATAGTTTGCGCCAATGCGCAGTCGATGTAATAAAACTTCTTACGGAAAAAGTCAGTATGTTTGCTCCAAAAGATTACGACACCTCTAAGCACTTCTTAAGAGCGCGCAATTAAAATTCGCAATGCAATAACAGTTTAAAGGGCATGTAAAGGCAAAAAAATAAAATCCCATTTTCCCTATCTTTAATGAAAAAGAAACCTATCTCCAATATGCTTTAATTAAAAAATGTGTACCGTTTTTATAAGAAACCCCGACTGTATGCAGTGAAATTCTCTCTTCATTTACTGCTGTGGATAGGAATTGTCAGATGGTCCCTAACTGCTCTGCAGGGAAAAAGTCATACTTCTGAACAGCAGGGGGAGCCCCCGCCTTACTTCCCAGCCATGCAGAACCCAAGCAGCTTTGTTTATGACGATCCCTAAGCAGCCCAGATCACACTGAGCATGTGCACAGTCTTAGTCTTGCAAAGATGAATAACAAAGTTACAAGATGGTGACCCCCTGTGGCCAACTTTGAAATCATAAATCATTTGTTTGATTAGGCTTATGGAGCAGTAAGTTAATTTTTATATTTACATCTAGTATAGGTCAATCTAAAAACAACTGGACTTGCTGAGTAATCAATGAAGACGTTTCACTACTCATCCGAGCAGCTTCTTCAGTTCAACTGAAGAATCTAATAGAAGTTTTTTTTAAAGAGACAGTACTTCGACTATCGAATGGTCGAATAGTCGAACGATTTTTAGTTTGAATCGTTCGATTTGAAGTCGAAGTCGAAGGTCGAAGTAGCCAATTTGATGGTCGAATGTACCAAAAAAAAATATTCGAAATTCAAAGTTTTTTTTTTTCTATTCCTTCACTTGAGCAAAGTAAATGGGCCCCTCAATGTTTAAATGAATTTCTATTAGACTTAAGGTATGAAGACCCAAATTACGGAAAGATCTGTTATCCGGAAAACCCCATGTCCTGAGCATTCTGGATAACAGGTCCCATACCTGTACCAATAATCAAATCACTTAGGCTCTATTTCAAGACTATGCTGTGCTACTATGGTTTAATAGAGTATTTAGAAATGATTCAAATTAAATGAATATAAAATGTTCTAGTAATTAGGGGTATTATGCTTTTATACTACATTTCTTTCCAGCCAGTCTATGCACGCAGGTGTGACTGTGCGTCTCAGGAATCACAAGCGCATGATTACACCTGCTTTTCACTTAGCCAATTGTATCTGCGTCCCCGACTCGCTTATAAAATATTTAAGTCGTCAGGCTGTCAGAAAGCTTTTATGAGTTTATACCGAGTTCTGCTTTCAGTCGATAATCCGAAAGCCTGTACAAATCAATTAAAGCTATTTCAAGCCTCGATTTTTATCGCAGCTTGACAGTGATTTCCATATGCCACTTTCCAGATATTCAAGAGAAAAAAAAATTGATACGTTCGCATACGGCTTGAGTTTACGGAAACAAAGCCTTTTTTTTTAAATGATTTAATGTAGGGACATTTTTATTGTATTAGCTCTGCCTATGTAAATGCTCATTCTTGTGAGGCAGTGAAAGAAATGCTGACTGACAGATTTATATAGTGGCTCTCCGTAACCAGTCTTGCAAATGTAAAATTATAAAATGTGGAGCCTGAATGACATGTTTTCCTTTTCACTAAGTATGCAGGAATATGCCTTAATGTAATTATCAATGCAAGTGAATTCTCCTTTGTGGATAGCTTTATTCCACCCAAGGCAAAATAAAGTTTATTTATAACTGGATATGGCTCTATATTATTTACTGTACTTACTGTACCAGCCCAGAGGTTCAGCAGTTCTATAACAGCAATGGTCCAGGCCTTCAACGTTGTCCCCAGCAGCTCCCCATCATGGATCTTGTTAGGTCATTATTTGTGTGTCAGTGACACTGCACATGCTCAGTGTGCTCTGGGCTGATGTTGAGAAGATTAGGAGTCATCAGTTAATCAGTTAATAGTGCTGCTCCAGCAGAATTCTGCACTGAAATCCATTTCTCAAAAGAGCAAACAGATTTTTTTATATTCAATTTAAAATCTGACATGGGGCTAGACATATTGTCAATTTCCCAGCTGCCCCAAGTCATGTGACTTGTGCTCTGATAAACTTTAATCACTCTTTACTGCTTGTACTGCAAGTTGGAGTGATATCACCCCCTCCCTTTTTCCCCCCAACAGCCAAACAAAAGAACAATGGGAAGGTAAACAGATAGCAGCTCCCTAACACAAGATAACAGCTGACTGGTAGATCTAAGAATAACACTCAATAGTAAAAACCCATGTCTCAAGGTGGCCATACATTGATAGATCTGCTCGTTTGGCGATGTTGCCATTGAGGTGGGCAATATTGGGCAGATCCGATCGTGGGCCCTAGGGCCCAACGATCGGATCCTAGCATTAGCAAATGGGCGGTTGGATCGCGGGACCGCATCAACGAACAGATGCGACGGGGTTTTTAAACCCATCCGATCGAGATCTGGCCGACTTTCGTTCAGCTTTAGTTCTTGCACTGGATATTTTAATACAATAGCCATGCATTCAGGAAAGAGGGACTTTCTAAGAAAACCAGTAGGATAATTATGAGGATGTAGCTGCAAAGCTGATAAAAGGAAACATTGTACTGGCAGAATAAGAAGGTGCTGAGTACATCGTTGACTATCAGGAGTCAGGATAAAGACAAAGTTTGCTAAAGGTATCAGATTTGTATACCATGCTAGATACAAGATCTTATACAATGCGTATCTTAAAGTGACACATTAAATCAGTCTGTATTTCCTAAACTACTCTAATTGGAGGGGGAGTGCAATACTGTATATAAAATGAAATTGAGTTCTTAGCAAAGCTTCAATATAAATTTGTTCAACTATTCAAAGTTTTTTAAAGTTATTTGAATCAACATCTCTCTGTCCCTTTTGCACTGCTGTTTCTGCCTCTTGAATAAGAAGTCAGTCTTCCATGCAGCTTCACAGCTAGCTTCTGCTACATGATTTCAAGAGTCAGAAGCAGCAGTGCAGCAAATAGATAAAGGACACTGCTTTCAATAGCAATTATGTTTAACTCACATATTTCTGGTTTGTGACACAGAGCAGACTATATTATCTACAAGTCTCCCTGGGGTTTGCAATACTGTAATAGTACAGATTGGGGGGCTATATATTGCAATAATTCACTTTACTTCACTTTACATACCTAGAAAATCATATTAAATATATGATGCATGAAGCATAGACACGAATTCCCAATTTAAGAGTCAACATTTAGACCTTAGGGTCATAAATATTCTCATGAACTGGAATGAAATATATATCAGTAAATATCTGTCGTCCTCTACCAGTTTCACATGATATTATACAGGGTTTCTGGGTTGAATAACATTATTCTGCACAGCAAATTATATTTCAAACAGAGACGCTGTTGGCATATGCTAAGTAATGCATGTCCCACAGAGGGCATGCATTACTCAAAGCTGGATCATTTTCCTACTCTTTGTGGGGGATCCATTGTTGCTGGGAAATTTCCTGCAGAACCAGGGTTTATATGTAGTGATGGGTGAATTTATTCGTCAGGCGCGAAAATAAATTTGCGAAACCGCCGTGAAAATCTGCCAATTTTCGCCAGCGAATTTGCGCCGGCATCCAAAAAACGGACACCGGTGTCCAAAAAACAGACCATTTCGACGTTTCACAAATTTTTCGCCGTTTCGCGAATCTTTTACAGTTTACCGAATTTTGCATCAAATTCGCTAATTTTCCAGCAAATCGAAACGCCTCAAATTCGCCTATCACTATTTATATGTGTGGAAATGTACAGATGACTTTGCTGTTTGTTTATTTGCTGAAGGTGAACTTTTCTCCAAGAAACCCTGGAGCCTATCTGGGCGGAGGAGGGGCATAACTGGGAAAGACCAGGAGGCCATGAAGGTCAGCATGTCTGGCTCGCAGGGTTGAAGTAGGTCACAGGTGTGCGCTGTGATTTATTCATAATTTATTCTTGTTGCAGCATATGGTGGTGGTCCTGGCAGGCTGTGGAATGAAGGATGTGAGTAGTATGGACTCTGTATAGTAGTGATATGCTAGTAAAAGTCACCATCCACTAACCCAGAGCACCTCCAAATTTATAGACCTGCACCCGCCCGCTATGACGCCATGGTTGGGAGCGGTGGGCCGAGCAGAAGCGAGTCTATATAAGGTGCGCACTGGAGGTGGAAGCAGAGTTTTTAGGTTGGCGGTTTTCCAGCTATATGGGCTACTAATTTAAAGTCGAGCCGGGTTTTGAAAGTACAAACTAGCCAAGGTACAGATTTGGGCTACTTTTTGGGCCTTTGGCTGGCTTCTACTTTGGAAACCAGCCAAAGTTTTCTCTTGCCCTAATGTGCCAAGATTGTGTCTTCCAGTGCATGTTGGGTGATGTTGTTTTTGTTTAACAATTTGCCAACTGCCAAGTTTAATGCAAGACTACAATACCCAGCATGCAATGGGACTGACTTATCTCTCGTTCCATTCTCACACTTTCCGGTGATTTTGCTCAATTTTAGACAATTTTGGGGCAAAAATCTGCTGGCCACCAAAATCACTAGAGGTTGACCTGTTTTACCAATATTTATTGAAACTCTATGGCGCAAATTCACTAAGCGCCGAAGCGCCGAACGCTAGCGTTAATTCGCTAGCGTTTGGCATTTTTCATACTGCGCAAATTCACTAACGAACGCTGGCATAACTTCGCTAGTGTTACTTCGCACCTTTACGCCAGGCGAATTTTCGCTAGCGACGTAACTACGCAAATTCACTAACTTGCGCAGTGTACTGAACGCTACCTTTTACGCTAGACTTCCTTCGCCACCTCAGACCTGGCGAAGCGCAATAGAGTAGATAGGGATTGTTTCTAAAAAAGTCAAAATTTTTTCTAAGTCCCAAAAAACGCTGGGGTGTTTTCTACATGATGGGTGATAGGCTGTAAAAGATCGAAAATATTTTTGGGGCTCCCCTCCTTCCCCCCTACATTTCCTGACTCATAGCAACTTACCTAGACAGTGGGCACATGTGTAGGGCAAAATAAAATTTTTATTTGCTGATTTGAAGGTTTTATAGACATTTGAAGTGGTGATACGTGTTCCTCCATTGAAATTTGAATTTCGCGCCGTATGCAAATGAACCATCGCTAGCGAAACTTCTAAACACTAGCGCAACATCTAAAACTTACGCAACCCCTGTGCGCAACTTGGATCTTAGTGAATTTGCGGAGCGCTGGCGAAAATAAGCCTGGCGAAGTGTGGCGAAGTGTGGCGAAGTGTGGCGAAGTGCGGCGAAGTTGCGCCTGGCGCAACTTCGCATCTTAGTGAATTTGCCCCTGTATGTATTAGGGCCTTATGGAGTACCTATACCTCCTAGGCCCCCCTCTGTAGTTACACGTCTGTCACATTTTACTTCATGGAAAAAATTGCCAAATATTTGCTAAAATTTGAAAAAGGCGTATTTTCAGAAATATTCATTTTTTAGCCTTTGTTTTAACTGAACATATTGTGCTATTTTTGGGCTAGTTTTAAAGTGTCTCTTGGCTAGTTTTGGGCTGGTTTTCGAAGCTTACTTTGGATTTTGAACATTACACCTGGCAACCCTGGATGGAAGCCAGCACAGTAAGGCTGAGACCCGACCATGGTGTGTGGAAGCCGACCCGAGCCTGATGGTCTAGTGGGAGCCAGGTCAGCCTACACATCACTACTGGATAGCTTGTTGGATGGGGTGTTGTGGACCAATTCAGGCACGAGGTCCCTTTTTAGCAGAATACCATTACGTTTGTATGTTGAGGCTGATGGCTAATTATAATACGCGGGGTATTAAAGGATGGAGAGTGCACAGGGTGGCAATCTTAGGACCACTTGCCGATGGCATTTGGCTAGGATTAAAAACAGCTTGGGTTAATACAAGTAGCATACTGGTTATAATGTTTGTATGATTGATGACATGTTAATATCAAAACAGATGTTGGTTTAATGTATGGAGTGTATTATTTGGTAATAAAATCTGCTGCTGCCATTATTATTTAACAAAATGAGTGTGTTCCATTGAGGGAATCAGGGGTTAGGGGTCTAAGAGCTATGGCCAAGGGCAGTGGCAGAACTACCCGGGGAGCAGGGGGTGCGAGCGGGCCAGAGCCCGCACCCCCTTAAGGCCCCCCGGCAGTCCTTTCCCCGCTGAAAATGCGGCCAAATGCGGCGGCACGGAGGGGGGTGGGGCCCGGCTGCGCATCACGCACCATGGCCCGCCCCCCTTAACGAACGCTACTGGCCAAGGGGGTGATGAATCAAAATGGGGTAAAAAGGTTGCTGACCTATCTGGCCTTTCTGTTAAGTTGTGGGACACCCTTATACCAACCCTTCTGTCTGGGAAGATAATCTTTCCATATTTCCCAACATTTTAGAAAGAGCGACAAAAAGCCTTGCCACCCTAAGTCAGGACATTTCAGTAACAACTGCGGGCTGAGCTGTCAAAATTGTGACTGTCCCGCGAAAAACAGGACAGTTGGGAGTTATGACTTTCACTGAAGAACTGTTCCTTTTGGTCCCTCAGAATGTTATTCATTAAACTTTGTTCTTAGTCATTTCTGTTTAACACGTAGGCAGGGAGTATTCATTGGTTTCTGGAAACCTCTTGAACAGCACCGAGGCACATATCACTCATATCATCGGATGCAACCCTGTAGAGAAACAATAAATTACTTGTAAAAGTAGAAATACTTTTATGTTCATTTTAATCACTTTGTTTCATCCTTTATGCATGCTGACATTTCTGAAGACAAAATAAAATGCTGTGTGTATTTGTCTCTCCTCTGTGTTGTTCTGTGCAAGGAGGGGGAGGAGTCCAAAGCCCTCTGAACTGACAGGAAGTGCTGCACAGGAAGTGCTGTTGTGAGGGAGAAGCAGCAAAATAAAAGCAAGGTGTATTATCCCAGATATTACTGTGTGTGAATAATCAGTAGGGAACCCAGTGGCAGAAAAACACACTTGTCAGGCCTCTGAAGAACAAAGTGTGCTCTTTTCAGGGCATGGAAAGCCAAAGGGAGCCAAAGGGAGTTCTTCTCAAGGCTATGAAGAAACTGCCACATAAGTGGGGATTCCCCCTCAGCAGCTGAGATACAACAATCTGAAATATTATGTAAAGTTGCTCCTGGCTGACAGACTGTATGTGTCTCGGTTATCTAAAGCTACAATGTCCTGCAAATAAGGATCTGTTCAAGGCTGTACAAATAGTTTTTTAGATTCATTGAATTATGCCACACATTACAAGCCCTATTAGGACATGCCAGAATAGATACCATTCCCCGGAGACTCGAATAACTGGTCTTTGAACCCAATTTACTTGAACCAGTCTCCCAATTCTACTCATTACTGAGCCAGCCTGGGGAGCCTGACTCACACAAAACATAGTTCTTGATAACCAACATCATGAGTGATACTCTGAGTTCCTTGTATAACTCATCCTGCAGACTTGTGCCTTTATATGGTCACAGAACAACCCCTCAGTGACTTCTAATATCCTTATCATTTACAGTAGGGGGTACATTATCTCTTATAATACATGAGTGATACTCAGAGTTCCCTGTATAACTCAGCCTGCAGCCTTGTGCCTTTATATGGTCACAGAACCCCTCAGTGACTTCTAATATCCTTATCATTTACAGTAGGGGGTTCATTAGCCCTTATAATACATGAGTGATGCTCAGAGTTCCCTGTATAACTCAGCCTGCAGCCTTGTGCCTTTATATGGTCACAGAACAACCCCTCAGTGACTTCTAATATCCTTATCATTTGCAGTAGGGAGTACATTATCCCTTATAATACATGAGTGATACTCAGAGTTCCCTGTATAACATAGCCTGCAGCCTTGTGCCTTTATATGGTCACATAACTAATCAGTGACTTCTAATATCCTTATCATTTACAGTAGGGGGTACATTATCCCTTATAATAAGAGTGATACTCAGAGTTCCCTGTATAACTCAGCCTGTAGCCTTGTGCCTTTATATGGTCACATAACTAATCAGTGACTTCTAATATCCTTATCATTTACAGTAGGGGGTACATTATCCCTTATAATACAAGATTTATACTCAGAGTTCCCTGTATAACTCAGCCTGTAGCCTTGTGCCTTTATATGGTCACAGAACTAATCAGTGACTTCTAATATCCTTATCATTTACAGTAGGGGGTACATTATCCCTTATAATACATGAGTGATACTCAGAGTTCCCTGTATAACTCAGCCTGCAGCCTTGTGCCTTTATATGGTCACAGAACTAATCAGTGACTTCTAATATCCTTATTTACAGTAGGGGGTATATTATACCGTATAACACATGAGTAATACTCAGAGTAACTTTATATGGTCATGTGACTCCGCAGCAACATATAATTGATATTAAACACACACACACACACACACTAATATAGTTTCTTGCTACAATATTCTAATTTTACCTTTGGATAATGGTGAAAGAATTGCGGGTTATTCTGTAGATTTACTGCATCTGAGCTAAATGTTATATTTGCCTATAATTTACGCTTTTAAGCAAAGTTGTCCTACTGATAGAATCACAGTGGAAAAATCAGAAGATATCAAACCTATTAGAAATGTAATTAAAACCCATAAAGCTTTGGGCTCGGCAGGAGATCTATACTAAGTGTGGGTCTGGCTGCCTTTATATTGCATGTCGGGGAGCGGATGTTGCACAATCAGAATGCAGTTAGCATGCCAAATGCCAGTCTCGGCTCTGGCGCTAAATGTAATTACTCTTAGCTATCAGCCTCCTTTTTTTTCACGCGTCTGAAAAGTTAAAAAAAAAAAGAGAAAAAAAGTAAAATGAATTTGTTTACTGAAATGTAACTCGGAATGCTTATACAAGAAATCCATTAAAGCCTTCAGATGAATGTAAGATTGTGTCCAGAATCCCTTGGCAAAGCGCATTGCTGATTAATTTATAATAGGATAACTTGATATGCGTAATTCTCATTACCGCATGCTAATTCCCCAGGGGATCATTTATTTGTTATGCATACAATTATTTATATCCAGGGCTGATCCTATCAAATGTGGGGCCCAATTGGGACCATGTTGGCGGGGCCCCTAGACAAAGTGTTGCTGGCTACTGACACAGCAAGTATTTAGGAAAATAAGGGCATACAGGCACAAAATAGAAAGGAAAGGGGCAGACAAGGTAAGAGCGTGAGAGGGATGAAATAGGGGCACATAATAGGGGCACACAGGGTAAGAGAGAGAGGGAGGAAATAGGAGAGTGGACTGGGCCAATTAGTTTGGGGCAAGCTGGGCCGATTCAGCTTGGGAGCAGGCTTGGTTCGATTGGGGGCAGGCAGGGCCTATCAAGGTTGGAGGAAAGCTGGGCCTATTAGAGTTGGGGGCAGGCTAGACCTATGGAGTTGGGGGATAGGCTGGCTTATCAGAGTTGAGGGTGGGCTGGACCTATGGATTTGGGGATGGGCTGGACTCTCAAAGTTGGGGGCAGGCCAGGCAGCATCATGTGCTGAGGGAAATATTATCTGTGCTGCCCTGTGGTGCGGGGCCCCCAGAGGTGCGGGGCCCAATTGGTCCAATTGGCCTAAGGCCGGCCCTGTTTATATCTATTCTATATTTTCTTTTTCCAAAAAAGGGACCAGGCAGGTTTTTGTTTCCTTTTCTATGCTGTATTGTACAGAGTTTAGAGAAGAGAAGGTTAAATGTAAAAGGAAATTCATTAAACCTTAAATAATTATAAAATTTCAATCATCTTAAAAATAAACTAAATATGTACTGAAGTAAACGTCCATCACAAGAGCAATCTCACATGGCCAGGGAGCCCTCTTGAGGTTCCTTGATGCAACTGTTACCCATTCTACAGGCCTGTCTCCACCCCAAACAAAGGTGTGGCTTCCTGTAAAAGGGGCGGATTTTGGTTCCCACTCTTGGTCAGGGCTAGCACCATCAGGGTCACCAGGGAAGTTGGGCTTGACACAGCTGAGCTAGCACTTTTATACACAAATCAGATGCAATGGCACTAAAAATGGGATGGGATAAGTTTTGGCTTAAGAGTGTGCACCCATTTCTTTTGGAGCACATAAGTCTTGCAGTGTATTCACTTCTAGTAAAATAAACATTCAAATGAACATTAATGTGAAGTTAATATACCAAAATCTCACTGTCTATCTATCTATCTATCTATCTATCTATCTATCTATCTATCTATCTATCTATCTATCATCTATCTATCTATCTATCTATCTATCTATCTATCTATCTATCTAAAGCAAGCCTACAAGGCTTTATACTCCATAATGAATAAACCAGTTGGCAACCTTTCAGTTAAAATTCTGTATCATATTTCATAATTCATATTGTTTAAGAAAACTTATAGGAACAAGAAGTAAAGATTCTTCAGCATCCTGAAATATAAACATAAACCCCACTTGGTTGTCAAGTTGGCCAATCACAACATAAACCGTATACTAAATACTTTCATGATGGCTATTTAGCACTTTAATCAAATTATCTTTATTATGTTCTCATAGTGTGCAGCTTTTGCCAAGTACATCTAGCGAGCATATGTTGCAGAGGTCAGGTGCTTTCCTGACTGCGACGTTCTAATTACTATCTTTCATTATTTCTGTTACAAACGCTATAATTGTTATGGACTTGTGTTTCCTACAGAGCAGGTTGGGAGCAGAGCGTGTAGAGTTAGATTTTAGCTTAACCTTCTCCCTTTTTTTGGCCTCATTAGAATGAGAGAATGTGCTGAGCGCAACAAAACCCGATGCTTTTTTTTTCGTCCTGAAACCTCATCTATCAGCTGCCCCCCCCCCCCCCCGGAGAGCCGGATATAATTGGAAAACAACAGATAAATATGAAAATAACTGTCGAATTCAGTTTCTTTAACATCTGCCTAATGTCACAATAAAAATGTACTGCAAAGGCACGGAGAATGTGTAAAAGCAATGTTGCTTAATTCGGTAAAGTCAGATCTGGAGTTGGAAATAAAGACTTTAGGAGATCTGTGATGACTCAAGGTGGAAAGTGCAAATGACTTTACTAAGAGATTGAATGAACTGGAGGTTTATTCACAGGAGAGGTTATTTATATCATGCTCACATGCTCTTACTGCTGAGGCACAAGGACTTATCTTTCCTTTCTAACACTTTCGTATTCTACATTGGTCAGCCATGGATTATCTTAATGCTGCCAGACTAATATAAACCATATACAGGTTAAAGCCTATAATGTAGCAACATTAGTGATTCGTATGATCCCTTAGCTCTCAAAACTGGCACCCCCAATGCTGTAGTGAAAATCCTCCCATTGACATCACAATAAGATTTTTTAATTGTCAATATTTTACTGTATTTAAGCTCCAGCAGATATAGTGCTGGAAGGGTGCTCAGAGCTACAGTAGAATGAAAGAACTAAATGATGTTGGTGCCAAATGTACGTAACTAAGAGAGAGAGTCAAATGATCTTCTTGTAGTAGTCAGAAAGGTGACCCTTGAAGCCTACACCTCCAGTTTTGCTTGAACCCATAATAATGTAACCCTTGTTTTTCATACTCAAATAGTGTAGAACACCATTTATATCAGACCCTCAGTCTTGGCTGGGCCCCTTGCATTAATGTGTGGAGGAAGGGAGAGGTGTTACAACCTGTATTGATCAGTTGCTCAAGATTTCTGGAGGACAGGAGTCCTATTTATTTCCACTGTGATCCCTACAGTAACAGGCAGTAGACCTCCAAGTTATCCTTCAATGTTGGAGCTCAGAACTGCTATTTCTACCTTAACCTACCTAACTTACACTTAGGGATGCACCGAATCCTTAGCGAAAGACTCTAATTGGCATATGCAAATTAAGGGTGGAAAGGGCAGAAATGTTTTACTTCCTTGTTTTCTGACAAAAAGTCATGCAATTTCCCTCCCCACCCCTAATTTGCATATGCAAATTAGGATTCGGATTCAGTTTGGCTGGGCAGAAGGATTTGGTCGAATCCGAATCCTGCTGAAAAAGGCCGAATCCCGAACCGAATCCTGGATTCAGTGCATCCCAACTTACACTCCTAGAATATACTATGACAGGAGCTACATCTACCACTATCTAATGCCTCATTCATGTGGTAACTGTTTCCCCGACTTCTCTAAGGCTTACCTCCCTTGAAGTCTTTCCTTAAGTGGGGTTTATGCCAAGGTTCTCAGCAGACATCCACCTTCATCAGGACGTGGAAGTCTAAAAGGAGGAAATCATTGTGACTTAGGAAATCACAGCACCGTGCCAAATATGAAACTGCCAAGGGAACAGATTAACCTGAAAAGGGAAACATTCACCCTCCCATCTCTAAAATGAGTCTCAATTGGGGTTAAGGCTAGATAACCGTATTGACCCCTACAAGAATATGCTGGAGGATGGTGGGCGTCACCTTTTTAGCTTTTTCCTTCTCTCTTGGGCCAGCAACATGATCCTTTAATATGAATCCTGTCTCCATTGTGTACTGTTGGCTCAATGTTCTTATTAATGTGTTGACAATTGTTGCTGTGATTAAACCTCCTCCAATCCACCCCCCTCTAATGTTTGATTATGGTATTGGCAAGCCAAAACTGATCATTAATCTACCTAACTTGGATAATAGCACAATGACTAATGCAACGCTTCTTGTATCTGTAGGTACGTTTAGTCCAATGAGAGAGATAGTTGGAAGATTCCCGTCCCCTTTAAACACTTTAAACTGTCTAAAACTAGCTCATCAAGTTCCTTATATTTCTCTTCAGCCCTGGGAGTTTCGGATACCCAGAAAAAAGTGAAAAATGACTGACTCAGATGAGGAAACCGCATAATAGTGCTGAATCAGCGTGGATAGCAGGGTATTTGAGTAAGCAAAAATGTGCCTTTCTCTATGTTTCTTTTGTTCGGAGTAAGAAAAACACTAAAGGGAATAGTCTAAGAATTACTGCTGATCTTTCAAATAATACCCAGGAATAAGTATAATAAGGTCATGAGAGAGACTGCTCTATTAGCGAGGAAAAAAACACAGATAGGGACATTTGTGTAGGAAATAGATGATAGCAGTATGATTGTTAGCCATGTTGTCATTTCATCTGCCGCACACATGCAAGCCACTAAATAGAGACAGCAACTGATCTTTTCATCCCAGATTATGGTCTCTGCAGGTGGGCCCCAGGAATTAGCTTCAGGTTGCAATTTGAAGTATAACATTCACATTTTCTCTCCCACCATCCAGTAATTAAAATTAGTTGGTATTGAAATAAGAGTTTGCTTTGTAGCATTCCAGAGTTTTCATGCCAAGTATAATTTGGTGACTTGCTGATCATTTTTCTACATGATACATTTATGGAAGGTTAATCCTAAAATCATCTGACGTTGTTGCTGTACATGTTCTGTAGGAGACCCGTTAATTCCGGTTAGGAGTCCTCTTTGCAAAAAAATCTTGGCTTAGGGGCCGATTCACTAAGGGTCGAATAGCGAGGGTTAATTAACCCTCGATATTCGACTAGGAATTAAAATCCTTTGACTTCGAATATCGAAGTCGAAGGATTTAGCGCATATAATTCGATCGAACGATCGAAGGATAATTCCTTAGATCGAACGATAAAATCCTTCGAATCGAACGATAAAATCCTTTGAATCGAACGATAAAATCCTTCGAATCGAACGATAAAATCCTTCGAATCTAATGATTCGAAGGATTTTAATCCAACGATCGAAGGAATATCCTTAGATCAAAAAAAGTTAGCCAAGCCTATGGGGACCTTCCCCATAGGCTAACATTGACTTCAGTAGTTTTTAGATGGCGAACTAGGGGGTCGAAGTTTTTTTTAAAGAGACAGTACTTCGACTATCAAATGGTCGAATAGTCGAACGATTTTTAGTTCGAATTCTTCAATTCGAAGTCGTAGTCGTAGTCGAAGGTCGAAGAAGAAATTCAAAGTTTTTAACCTTCGAATCCTTCACACGAAGTTAGTGAATTGGCCCCTTAGTGTGCGGAACTGAGAATGAAAATCTAGCCAAATGTTTTAGAAATCGATGGGTATTGCTGTTTTTAGATCAGAAGATTTTGGCTAAGCATATATATAGCCATATGGAACCCAATTGGAATTGGGCCATGGGCCAATTTATCCAGTATCAACGACTGTGTAAAGCAACCATTGTGATTGTCAGAAGATTTGATGTGTTATCTAACAAGTCTTCACTTCTTCACCCTGGCTTCCCACCAACACACCAAGCCTTGTCAATTTGATGCTTTACACTGCATATCTGTTGTTGATTACAGTTTCAGTAATTGAACTCGTACACACATTTGTTTTAGTTGGCCTTGTCACCTCAACTAGTGACACTCACGTGATACGTGTAGTTCAATAGGTCTACCATTTGCATATTAAATTTCCTTTGTCCTTCAAGAATGAGGTCTTGTTTGTAAATGCAAAAAATAAAAAGAAGAGTTCAAGCATTTGCATTACAAAAGCTGTTGCAAAGCTGTATCATTATCTGGCTGCAATTAAAGTAAAAATGGTGTTGAGCATAGGAGGGATAGGAATTACACACCAGTTCTAATAATTGCATAAAAGTATTGATATTACCAGATCAGTATTTGCCGTTATCCAGAAAGCTCTGAATTATGGAAAGGCCATCTCCCATAGACTTTATTTTATCCAAATAATCCAATTTTTAAGAATGATTTCCTTTTTCTCTGTAATTATAAAACAGTACCTTAAATTTGATCCAAACTATAATATAACATATCCTTATTGGAAGCACAACCAACCTATTGGGTTTATTTAATGTTTACAAGACTTTCTAGTAGTTGTAAGGTATTAAGATCCAAATTATGGAAATATCTGTTATCTGGAAATCCCCAGGTCCCGAGCATTCTGTATAACAGGTCCCAAACCTGTACTTTATTTGCTTCAGTGGCTACAGATTGACGCTGAATAGAATCATCCCTAACAAAGTTATGTTGGTCATATTGGGATTGTCCACTGTCCACTTTGTGCTTGTTCTCCTCCTTCTTGCCATCCTTTCCCAAATTTAGCAGTGCAAGTAAAACCCTTCACATCTGAACTTAACATGCGGAAATTGTAAAGGGGAACATGTTTTACCAGGATTCAGTGAAAAATAAAATGTCTGTAATGTATAGAAGAAAAAAGTTGCGTGGTTTGGAAAAAGTTGGGAGAAAAAAACACCAATTGTCTTCAATGTGTTCGGGAATTTTTTAGCATTTGGTAGATTTTTGTCAAAGCGGATCAGATTCTGCATCAATACAGGGCAAAACCTATTCTGCTTAATCTGTCCGTCCCAGCTTTGTGCAAATTTAGGCTTGTGACTGTTGAACATTGCTTAGTGCAAAGAGATCTTGTGTTTCTCTAAGTGTACAGAAAGGAGGAGATGCATAGTATGCAATACAGTATATATAACCTGAAACACAGATCTGCAAATATATTTTAGACCAACTAATGAGCCAAGAGATGGATGGTTAGAGTCAGATTTTAAAAGCACCCTCTTTCTTCATACAGTATAACATATTAAACTCAAGTGATTTTTTGCAGTTTAAATTGTCTTTTCCTGTTGACAAGGTAATTGTATTTTCCTGCTGAATCTTCCCATCTATTGATTATTTTCCAGTTTACACGCCAACTAATTTATTAGGGGTGTTAAAGTCATGGAGATACAGGGGGCAGCTGGAGTTGACCTCTAACTGTAGTATTGATTACATGATATCCAGTGGATACAATTTAAAACAGGAGCTTAAAAAGCCTTTAAATTGATTAACCACCAAAGCTGGCCGTAGACGCAAAGATGTAGTTGTACGAATCAAAGGTTCATGTGATTTTCGGACTGTGCGTCAATCGTTCTGACATTTTTCATACCATGGTGATCAGTCGTTTATTCGATTGGAGAGGTTAAAAGAATTTTGTCGGCTAACAATAATTTCTCTGCATGTATTGCCTATGAATGGGTGGCAGTCGCTTCTATTTGTCGGACATAACTTTCATACAATTGCTGTCATGGCCAGAACATCTTCTGATTTGCTCTTTTACAACTTTATTTAATCTGAATGGTTAGTGGCAGATTAAAAGATTGGGATGTCCGATCGTTTGTCAGATACAAGGGTAAAATCTGCTATGGCCAGCTTTACGGAACATAGTACAGAACATGTTATTTTGGCTGCGAAAAAAGAGCCTTTCCCTCCATTACCCATAGGTAGGCCTATTAGCTACCACCTTGGTCTGAATGGGTCGACAGCTTACTGTATATAGCCCTCTGTATGGAAAGTTTTAGTCCAAAGGAGCAGTGAAATCAAGCTCTATATTAATGCTATTGCTCATATTTTCAAGATGGCGACACGCAGATAGAATAACACAGTTCTTAAAGGCGTCCTCCACCCAACAACAGCTTTTGCACAAAGATAAAAAAACATCATTGCAATATACTGTATATGAATATCAAAGTTTTAGTGGTTTTAAAGTTATTTGTACATATAATTTCAATTTAAATGCTGCTCAAGGCCTTTTGATTAACTGACATTCTTCAAAATGAAGGCAAGTTTTTAGAAAATGAAACAACTTTTCCAACAGTTAGTTCATCTTTATTAACTTAGCTTATAGTTCATCTTTAATAACTTAGCTTATTCTTGAGAATATTAATTATAGTTGTCCCTTGACCCATTGTATTCAATCTCTAATAAATATAAAGCTGAAGGAACAGAGGAATCAGGAGGATAGTATTTAAGGATGTACTCAGGTGCTTGATTCAAATATCAAGCCTTGGCTTTAAACTAAAGAGATGTAAGTGTTATTATATTGTTTCGTAGATAATTGCCTGGAATTTCATCATCTGGTGCCAGGGAACTCAATAATAACAACACGGTAATAAATGGAATCAATGTTGTTTCCAACAGATTTTGAAACTAAATAACAGCTGCTCACTAGCTCATCGTGAACAAAAGGCCATTGCAGGGTATAAAGTAGACTTCAAGCTGAAGATAACTAACTTTAGCTAAATGAAAGCAGGTATATCATGTTACCATCTTCTACCATTATCTTTTGGCACAATATTCTTTATAGAAGAGAGTGTGATATGTAAAGGTACAAAAAAAACTCCCAAAAAAACACATTGAGCACAAAATGTGTCTGAAGCCCACAGTATGAAGCAGTTCTATCATGCTCTGCTTTGTGGCAAAAATTCTAGCTATTTAGATGCCAAACTAGAAATCCATAAAAGTGAAATATACGAAGAAGAAAAAAATTAAGGTTAATGCTATCCAATGATGAGAAAATCAATAATGCCTAATAAGCATTCAAATAACTGTAATAAAGTGCCTCTAGAAAACAAGATTCTTTGTTTGCTGTGTCATTTGAGTTGCTTGGGGTAAAGAACCACACCCTCTTCCAAATGTAGTCCTCAAATGATGGTATTTTCCAACCAGAATCAGATAATGTCTACCATTTACAACCATTAGAGGACCCCAGTGAGTAAGAGATTGTAGGATAGTTGGCAGAGGAGATACCACAAAGAACAATGGCTAAGGGGATGTAGCCCAAGCCGGAGAGAAAGTCACCACCAACTAGAGGCAGCAGAAAAGGGAAGTACAAACTCCTGACTGAGTTGCACAAATATCAGCTGGGATTGAGTAAAGAACATCAAGCGAGGAGGACCTACTTACATATCTTACATATCTACTTACATTTTGGGTGGTATATTTATTTGGCATGTCTATGATCCCCTTTTGCCTTGCAAATGGGTGAAAACTTAAAAGATTGTTTTTAGTGATGTTATCTAATGTAACTGCTTTGCCTGGCATGTTCTGCCTTTGGAAGGGTTGTGTGCAGCATAATAATAAAATGTTCCACTCCAGTGCCAATGAAATGACTGCTTGCGGGAGTCTAAATTAAAACAAATATTGTTGGAGTCAGTACAGACGTTATGAAGTAAAGCCAAAAGTGATGTATATATCATCATGTTACTTGTGAATCATTTCCACATGATATGTTCTTCTATTTGTAAAACATTTTAGCAGTTTCTATTATAGAAACTCCAGGCCTTATCTCTTTAAAACACTCTCTCTGTTCTCCAATGATCTCCAAAATAGTGAACTCAAACTGCAAGGTAACATGCCAATGATAATCATGTCTACCAGCTTTGCCCCAACCATATTGATATCCTTGCTTACCTTGGACCCCTGGCTAGTGATCTTCTTTCAGTAAAAAGCACATTGGTAGGGTGCCCTGGCTGTCAGATACTATACAGAGTCACATATCTGATTTATTTTATATTTGCAGTATTTAGGACAAATCAAAGCACTGCTGGAAAGAAAGCAAGAGGGCAACATGGCACTTCTTGGCATACAGTATATCCCAAGTTTATGCATTTCTTAGCCGAGAGAAGCACTGTTTTGGGGTCTGAGGATAGCGAATGTATCCAGTACGTATTGGCACCCCCAGTGAATTTCAGTTTCCTTGTCCTTTAAAAAGCCATATTAGTTACTTTTGGACTGCAGCTCCCACCATACTTAAAGGAAAATTAACACCAAAACAATAAAGTCTTTTAAAGTAATTAAACTTTAATATAGTGTTGTGCTACACTGGTAAACCTGGTGTGCTTTCTTCAGAAACTCTTCAATATGCAATAAACAAACTGCTGTGTACTAGTGATGGGCGAATTTGTCCCATTTCACATCTCTGAAAAATTTGCGTGAAATTCGTGAAACTGCAAAAAATTTGCGAACCGCATTGAAGTCAAGGGGCGTCAAAATTATTTTGATGCACGTCAATTTCGAAAATTTTTATACGTGCCTATTTTGTCCAAATGGGTGGCTGAATCATTTTAATCCAATTTTTATGCACGCAACCATTCTGACGTACACCCAAATTTTTTTGACGCTGTGGATTTTTTGCCTGCACATTTTCTCTGCAGTATTTGGCAAATTTATTAGCCAAAGGTGAAACATGAAAATTTGCTGCAAATTCATGCCTGGCTACACAGCAGCTTGTTTATATAATCTATAGTAGTACTTATCTGTTATCTACTGTGTATCCTGTGCTTGAATGGCTGCCCCCATGGCTACACAGCAGCTTGTTTATATAAACTATAGTAGTACTTATCTGTTATCTACTGTGTATCCTGTGCTTGAATGGCTGCCCCCTGGTAACAGCAGCTTGTTTATAAAAACTATAGCAGTACTCATCTGTTTTCTGCTGTGTGTCCTGTGCTTGAATGGCTGCCCCCATGGCTACACAGCAGCTTGTTTATATAAATTATAGTAGTACTTATCTGTTATCTACTGTGTATCCTGTGCTTGAATGGCTGTCCCCATGGCTACACAGCAGCTTCTTTATATAAACTATAGTAATACTTATCTGTTATCTACTGTGTATCCTGTGCTTGAATGGCTGCCCCCATGGCTACACAGCAGCTTGTTTATATAAATTATAGTAGTACTTATCTGTTATCTACTGTGTATCCTGTGCTTGAATGGCTGCCCTCATGGCTACACAGCAGCTTGTTTATATAAACTATAGTAATACTTATCTGTTATCTACTGTGTATCCTGTGCTTGAATGGCTGCCCCCATGGCTACACAGCAGCTTGTTTATATAAACTATAGTAGTACTTATCTGTTATTTACTGTGTGTCCTGTACTTGAATGGCTGCCCCCACGGCTACACAGCAGCTTGTTTATATAAACTATAAACAAGCACACCAATTTTACTAGTGCAGGGCATCACTGCATTATATTGTCATTCCTTTAAAACACCTTAATTTTTTGGTGTTTTTGTTGCTTCAACAACATGCTGGAGCATGTTGGTATAGAATGTTTACAAACCAGGGAACTCAGAATCTGATATTTTATGGCTTATTCTAGTGACAAACTTTATCGATGATACAAAATATATTTAGCATGCTAATATAATTGAATATTGAATAAAAAGTTTATTTTGAAGGACTTACCATAGAAGCCTGATTGAATTTCTTTTGATATTATATCTCTGATTTCTATTATGAAACAAATTGTGTTGTGTTGCAGGGAAATAAAGCAGATAGATGTTTATGACAAAACAGTAAATAGAAATAGTCCTGGATTTGAACGTTATAGTTTGAAAGACTTTCCACAACTCAACTGCTGTTATTCAAACCGTGTTTCACTTTGTCTAAACGCCTTTGTCATTTTGCTAAATGAGTTTATTATTGTGGAACGGCTTTCAGCTTTGTATTTGCTAATAATATTGATTCAGGCACTTTGTTGATTTCCAGCCTGCATTCATTGCGTTCAAGCAAAACTTTTTGAAGCCTGAAATATACAGCAGCTGAGAATATTACCTAATGTTCTTGGGGAACGTAATTAATTTCTGAAATATTGAGCAATTTTCTGAGATTGCCCCGACACAGAGAAAATGATTGTATTATATTTAAGATATTAATATTTTTTTTTTGAAGCACTGTTATTTATTTATAAGGTAATAGATGCTTTGCTATGCAAATGGGGCGCACTGGTGGTGAACAGGACCATTCAGTGATGATAAATTAAAAACATATCTGAACACCAACCAAGATACAGGGGCAGATTTATCAAATGCAGAACTCAGGACTCACCAAGGTTTCCAAGTAATTTCATATTCTCTCTATTTGTCAACACTTTCCTCACTGCAGGAAACATTTAACTGACAGTTAGGAAAGCGTTTGAACAACACATTTATGCATGCAGATAGGTGAGTTAATTCAGCAGAATTTGTTCTACTGCTTGAAGTGAAACACCAGTCTACTCTTTGAAGTGTTAGAGCTTAGCCATAGTGAACACACCTCTGAATCACTAATCAACAAAACCTATTCCATTTCTAAATATTGTTGTTTAATGGAATTGAAGGAGAACGGAAGGAGAATTTATGCTCCTTATATTTGGAATGCCAACTTCTCTGGAGAGAAACCTCCCTCACAATGCCCTCAGAACTAAAATCAAAGACTACCTCTTGGAGCACTTGCATAATGTAAGGAGTGCTCCATGTCCAAGATGGTGGCACCCAGGGACACACACTGATGTCATCACGCCGAAAATTGGTTGCATTGGTGCTCTATAATTCTGTATTACTGGACTTTTAGCCATCTGCCTTGTACCAGACTATAATTAACGATCAGCGAATTTGACCCGTTTTGCTTTGTGGTTTTGAAAAATTTGCGAATTACCCTTGAAATTTGAAAGTGGCAAAAAAATCAATGCCCGCCCGAATAATGTTGACGCGTGATGGTTTTAACACGAGTGACTTTTCCGACAATTTTTTGCATTTTCACTGGTGAAACGCGTAAAATCGCTGCGAATTTGTGCCTGCCGAATTTATTCGCCCATCACTAACCCCAATCCATTGCTGCCTGCCACTGAATCTTCTGCTTGAATCTTGACCACGATCCTTGTTTAACCTCTTGCCAACCACGTATTGGACTTTGTATCTAATGCTTCCTCCTTGGTCTGGACTTTTCTGCTAATTGGGCTGTGAGGCCCTGACACATAAAACCTGAACTGGAAACTGACAGTTATATGGTAGTGTCACCCACTGGAACCTAAAGCAGTTAATATCCTTCTGATTTATCTGTATGTTACCCTCCCATTTAGACTGTAAGCTCTACAGGACATGGACTTCCATCCTTTTGTCTCTTTATTGCAAATACCCCCTTTTTCTTCGACTAATATATTGTTCTGCTGTACAGTGCTTTGTGCATTATAAAACTAATAATATTCATACATACATTTATGTCCGCACACACAACTTTCACTTTTTCGTGGGGTGAGTTACTCTACAACCACTTTCATTAAAGATTTAGCAATTGCTGAGTCAGTGAACCAGGGATCTTAATATGTCTTGTTCTTATGAAATAGTTCTGGCATATGCAACACCTCCCAAAATATGGTTCACAGACATTTCAGGAAAATTGAAAGGCAGGAAGAATCATGAAATAGCTGAAATTAGTGCCAGAACAAACTTTCCTGGGGATGATATTGTTACATCACTTCCAGCTGATTTGATGTCACAATAGTTTTATTTTAAATGTCTTCAGATTCAAATGTCCAAGACTCTAAAAGACCCTTTGTACTTTGGTGTACAAATATTACTTTATTTTGTTTTGGAACTTAGTACTACCTTGAACATACAGTAACAGCCAATTAGATAACATCTTAGAACCAGTTAGATGAATGAATATATTTCTGGGGATTGCATTGAGATCTAGGGAATTGAACAGATTGGGTAAAGAAGTAGGAATATTAGGCAGGATTAAACAAAGGAAATATTAGCCAAATATATCCTACAGTAGCTACAGCAAAGAAATACAGTAAATACAGAATAGTATAATATATAAACTGCAGGACACTCAAACCTAACATGTAAATCACAAGGTTTAAGTAGACAACAACAGATATAGTACCACATATAGAACATATACCATATATTTTGTAATAATATATTTATAGTGCCAGGCTCCAGGAAAGGCAAAATGTCAGGAAAAGTCCAACCAAAAAGGTTATGTATGAAGTAACTGGAAAAGTAAAGGCATCAGGGTTCAATACAAAACCAAAGAGTCAACATAAAAGTTTCCACTGACCTACTTTGTGTCAGTTTATGGTTTTTGAGAAGGACATGTCATGCAACGGCATTTGATTGTTTTTTGAGATAGTTCAAATTAGTATTAAATATATCTTGTTTTAGAAAAATTCTCAGTGGGCTTGGACATCTTTATGTTTTCCACCCCATCCTAACTTTGACTTTCTGTGCTTTGTCAGGGCCATTCTGCCTCCCTGCATGCATAAGAAGAGGAGAAATGAAAAATAAAGAAGAAACTCAAAAAGTAGGAGAAGAAAAATAAAGCAAAAGAAGAAGGAAAACAAAAAAAAAGAAGGGGAGCAAGGTAAGGGAAACAGTTTAGGGAAAGACTGTTTGTGGATGAAGAAACTATTTTGTAGAGTGGACTCCATGGTCCAAGGAGAAGATTTTGATACAACCCTCTCTGCTTATAGCAAAATTACAGTATATAAAAAATGTGGTCATATTTTTTCTTTGCTGCTGAATGGATATCTAAGACATTATTTATGCACTGACCTCAATATCCCTCCATTAGTAACCGTCATCCAATGCTTTGATCTACCAATGAGCTCTTACACCCTACAGCAAAGAATGGAGTGTGACTACTCAAATTAGAATTCTGAAAAATAACGAAATAACTGGATTTGCGCGCCAGTTCACTAATGAATTTTTCCGCAAAGTGATGATGACTGTGATGATATTAAAATAAATGTGCCACTGAATATATTCAATATCTTCGCAATGAACCTCATACTTTCTGCCCTAAACGTGTAGGTAACATTATGCCATTATGCATTTCCCTGATGGAAAAAGGCTAACAAAAAGTTTATTCTATGGCCAGAGGAATAAAAGAAGAAATTTTGTTATTCCCTAAGTTGCGTCTGCTCATGTCCAAATGTGATTTCAAGAGCCAACAATTCCATGATGATATTTGTAGTGTCAATTCATTACGATTTCTTCCCGTTGACCCTTTCACAGATCCAATGAAGATCAAAACAGCTAACGCTATTGCAGTCTGACAGCTGTTAAAGGTCACTGAGCCGCTTTAATTCAGGTTATTTTGCAGCACGTTGTTGATATAAGGCAGATGTGATGTGACCGCAGAGGTTGGGAGAACAGTCGTTTTACTTCATGCTCTTAGTTTGCTTTGAGGGCTTTAACCCATCAAAGGCCATCAAAGCCAGAAAATCTCCTCCACAGCCTCTGAATGTGTGTTCAGGACACTATTTTTAATTTTAAGGGGACGTAAGACTTTCATATACTGTGAGTTACACCTTATAAATTCCAAAGTCAACCTAAGTAGAAGTGCAAGTCGATGGCAATTCAGTCATCCTGCTGTTATCTAACATACGGAGATTCGTGTGCAGTTTTAGCTTTGGTTTGCTCTAAGTAGGCATTTGAATAGCAAATATGTTCTTATTTATGGGACAGAATATAAATAAATATATATATATATATATATATATATATATATATATATATATATATACACACACACACACACAGTATATGGCATCAGTTAATCGGAAACCCGTTATCCAGAAAGCTTTGAATTATGGAAAGGTCGACTCCATAATAATACAGATATTAAAGTATCATTCCCTTTCTCTCTGTAATAATAAAACAGTAGCTTGTACTTGATCCCAACTAAGATATAATGAATCCTTATTGGAGGCAAAACCAGCCTATTGGGTCTGTTTAATATTCATATAATTTTCTAGTAGACTTAAGGCATGAAGATTCAAATTATTAAAAGACTCGTTATCCGGAAAATCCCAGCTCTCAAACATTCTGAATAACAGGTCCCGCAACTGTATATATCTTCAGCAACTATTGCATGTAGAAAGAAGAGAGGACCACAAGGCTTCTCATCTTGCATTAAATGGGCTTGTAGCCATAAAGGGGTGCTGGATCCCAGCATTCCTTAAATGGATACTGTCATGGGAAAACATGTTTTTTTCAAAACGCATCAGTTAATAGCAGGGCTTCAGCAGAATTCTGCACTGAAATTCATATTTCAAAAGAGCAAACAGATTAATTTATATTTAATTTTAAAATCTGACATGGGGCTAGGCATATTGTCAGTTTCCCAGCTGCCCCCAGTCATGTGACTTGTGCCTGCACTTTAGGATGGAACTACTTTCTGGCAGGCTGTAATTTCTACCTTGTTTTAAAAAATAAAACTTAAATTTTAATTAGTAAGACCTGTGAGTGCGGATTCTTCTGGATATATTTTGTTTATTTTGCTGTCTCTGCACCCAGGCACATTTACCGCAGTTATCGAGAGTGCAGGTATCATACATATATATATATAAATATATATAATTGTCTGCAGGCAGCCACACTCGGATCCGGATTTTGTAATTGTGGGTGCTGGTTCAAATATTATGTACAAATTTCACATAGAGCCGCACACCAATTTCTTCTTCATAAATCAAGTGATATTTATTTGCATAGATTTGTTTTCCAATTTTTCGGCCCTCTTCAGGCCTTGATAAAGGCCCTGAAGAGGGCCGAAACGTTGGAAAACAAATCTATGCAAATAAATATCACTTGATTTATGAAGAAGAAATTGGTGTGCGGCTCTATGTGAAATATATATATATATATATATATATATATATATATATATATATATATATATATATATATATATATTTATATATTTATTTCCGTGAAGTATTGACTGAGCAGATTGTAGTTTGCACCCAGGCAATGTGAACGATTTAAATGAGAGTGCTGATACCTTAAAGGTTATATATATATATATATATATATATATATATATATATATATATATATATATATATATATATATATATATATATATATATATATATGCATCTTATATATATTTGAATATAACACAGTTACATTGCATTCCTTTTAATGTTACATCTCAGTCCCAAGCTAAATGATACCCGATACAACCCTTTTTTGTATTTAGTGTCCCACTGCCTGTGCCAACAGGGGTTATTGTTTTGCATATTTATGATTACAGTCACTCCGCACTGCTATTATTTTACAGGAGTTTGGGGTGACTGGATGTAATTGGGCACATAACATTTTATACTTTGTGACAAACCTAGAGGCCTTTCATTTTCTGCTCAGATTAACTTCTGTCGAATCCATTAAAGCGCCAAATGCCTTTGGCTGTTTATATATAGTTCCATGCTGTTTTATTGTTGTAGGTTTATTCTATTTCCCTTTTATTTATTTATTTTCATAACATAAACATGGCATCTGAGCAGTGGCAAGAAAAATATGGTTATATACAAAGCGTTAGGATTAACACACTGAAAATGACTGGGCAGAAATCCAGATCCGCCAATGTTACACAATTTTACAAGGTGGGCAAATAGAACCACTGTTTAATATTAAGCTGTAATTGCAGGGGTACCCAGGGCACAAATAAGGACTCTCCCCCAATCTCCCCCTAAATGGCTTTTAGGCTTGGCCCCCTTAGCTCATAACAAGGTTACAGATATATAGAAATATTGGGGTAACAGTCACCCTACTATAGTTCCAGGGGAACCCAGGGCACAAATAAGCAATCACCCCAAATCTCCCCCTAACTGACCTTAGCTCATAACAAGGTTACAGATATATAGAAACATTGGGGTAACAGTTACCCTGCTATAGTTCCAGGGGTACCAAGGGCACAAATAGGCACTCACCCCAAATCTCCCCCTAACTGGCCTTCAGGCTGGGCCCCTTAGCTCATAACAAGGTTACAGATATATAGAAACATTGGGGTAACAGTTACCCTGCTATAGTTCCAGGGGTACCAGGGCACAAATAGGCACTCACCCCAAATCTCCCCCTAACTGGCCTTCAGGCTGGACCACCTTAGCTAACTGGCCTTCAGGCTGGGCCCCCTTAGCTCATAACAAGGTTACAGATATATAGAAACATTGGGGTAACAGTTACCCTGCTATAGTTCCAGGGGTACCAAGGGCACAAATAAGCACTCACCCCAAATCTCCTTCTAACTGGCCTTCAGGCTGGGTCCCCTTAGCTCATAATAAGGTTACAGATATATAGAAAAATTGGGGTAACAGTCACTCTGCTATAGTTCCAGGGGTACCCAGGGTACAAATAAGCACTCACCCAAATCTCCCCCTAACTGGCCTTCAGACTGGGCCCCTTTAGCTCATAACAAGGTTACAGATATATAGAAACATTGGGGTAACAGTCACCCTGCTATAGCCTGAGAGGTACCCACAAATCTGATACATTTGACTCTTACAGAACACAGGTTTACATAACTGCTTGATATGAATGGCACTTGACACATACATTATTTTGTACATTGAAGATTGTTATGAACCTATATCAGATGGCCCGCCACTTTTTTTGCTGCTACCTTAATCAACCTAAACATACATTATGATGTCATTCAGTCACATTGTCCCCTCCTAACAGAATATTTATGGTGACAATCAGCAGTCAAATGTCATCACATTCCTAACACGCAAAGTTAACAAACAGGTTGCGGGTGATGAGACTTCGAGCTCAGCATGATAAGTGCCAATTTACAACATTTCATTGAATCCTTAATAAAGTTACATTGTGTTTAGAGCGACCCTGTCGAGCGGCAAAATAATTAATCTCACCACTGATTGAGAAGCAGAAACGTTATTTTCGGCATGGAAGGTAAGTGCCAAGCAAACTTGGGATCACATTTCCTAGCAGCCTAATGGTTGATGCGCTGTTTAACTAAACACGCTACAAAAAAGCAGCTGTTCCCAAATCTGAATTCAAAGCTGATTTTTTTCCTCCAAACATTTTAAAGAAACAACACAGAACAAAGAAATATTTTTTCATCTTATAACTTCTGTTCTTATCTCTCCAGAGTTTGATAAAAAACTAGAGAATACAGTATGATGTGACATCCAAGAATTCCAAAAGGATCTCCCTACCTTAACCTAAAACAGTCACATACCTAATGGCTGAGTAGAGAAACTGAACTGAACTAAAGTTGATACAGGGACTTGTCCATTTGCATCTTGGAGTCAGGAAGGAATTTTTTCCTTCTGAGGCAAATTGGAGAGGCTTCAAATGGGTTTTTTTTGCCTTCCTCTGGATCAAAAACAGTTAGGCAGGTTATATATAGATGAAAAAGTTTGAGCTTGATGGATGTGTGTCTTTTTTCAACCTAACTTACTATGTTTAATTAAGGTTTAAATTACTTTTTACTGCATGTATGGCGTGGAGACTCAAAAAAGACTCCTCCGGAAAACCCCAGGTCCCAAGCATTCGGAATAACTGGTTTCATACCTGTATATGTGAACATTAAGCAGTGTTGGGCTGGAGTACCTGGGCCTAGTAATGTGTGAGCTGGGCTGATATCCACAGGATCCATGGGTTTACCCGTGGGTCAGGCGGGTTCGGGCCGGCCTCGCATGCTTCCTCGCGGGTGTGCGGGTTGAGCTCTTCTCCTGCTCTCCCCGCCACCATCAAATGCTGGCTTCTGACTTCCGGGTTCATCTTTTATAGACGATGTGCCTGTTTGCCCTGTCCCTTTTGTGATATCATCGGCATGGTGGGTCGGCACGGGTCAATAAAAGCAACCTGGAAGCGCGGATGCGGGCAAAATTCCAACCTGCACATCACTACTGGGGCCACTACATGTCAAGGGCCCACCACCCACAGCACTTACCTCAAAGGTCCACCACCTGCTGCTGCACCATCGGCAGAGGGAACCCTGGACTTACCACCAGCTTGGAAAAGGGGACGCTCAAAGTGCTCCCCTGACCCAGTAAGTGCACTTGCATTTAATTCAGGAGAGGAGTTGGGATGGACATACTGGTGCTGAGCACAACTATAGATAAGTGCAAGGACTGTCTTTGGATGGAATTCTATTTGTCAAAGGGCATCAATTTGTGCAACAAGCAGAAGTGGTTTTGGTTATATTTGAGCCTTCTAGAGTTTAAATACAGGAAACCAATGAAAAGCAAATTAATTATAGACTCAATCTGAATGTAGTGTTGCTGTCAGATTTTTCCCTGGGTCCAAAAGAAGAAATATAGTGTGATATGCATCAGAAGGCATATCAATGGTACACTGTGATCATTGTGGTTGTACTAAAGCCATTTTGCAAAGAATACCAGGACTTTGTGGAATCTGTGGCCCTTTGGAATAACAACCCTGATCTGCGAATAAAGCTTTAGCCCCTATACATAAATCATACCAAATCTATAGTATCCATATAGCAGGCGCTACATGGCACATCCTAGTCTATATCTCCAATCAGAATAACTGATGTTTCCGTGACCGTTATATATAATCCAGATAAAGTGACCCTGAGCTTTAAAAATACCTACATTGAGAGCAAGAGAGATCTGGAACTAATACTGTGTCGCTGGTAGTAATTCAGTCTCCTCCTAGACAGACATTTGCAATATTGAAACTAATGGGTTATACTTTTCACTTGTAATTTGTAGCCCCCTGTCCAAATAGAGCCACTTCCAAGCCGGCCGCCTAATGCAGTGCTCTTGTTTGTGTTTTGCCTTTACAAGGGATTAATAAACTCACCCACTGGAAAATTAATTGAGTCTCACAGTTAAATCCAAGAGTCAGAGAACTAGCCTTGAATGGAAGTCAATGGGAAATAGAAAAAGAACAGGTGAAAGGCTAAACACAGAACACTAAGCTGCAAGTATCATTGCCAGATACAACCCTCTAAACACACGCACTAAACAGCAATGAATTGGGCAAAGCCAAATTCAGTTTTAATAAACCTATAGGGCTTTAAAAAAGCTCATCCGTGGCTTTTCAATTTTCATTTTTCATCCCCCCCAGAATCCCACTATGTCTGCCAGCTTACACCCCCTTATATATATGGGCATCATGGGAATATGTATCATTTATTCTCTGCTGTTCTGTAGCTCAGTTTGTGGGTGCAACAACAGAATGGGAATCTATTAAGATGCATTTTGCACCTCATCTATATTAAGGTCCGAGTATTGTCTAAAATATACTTGTTCCCAGACACATGGGAAAAGGAAGGAACACAAGCCTGCATACAAAACTCTCTGCCATACCACTGCTGAACCTTTGCGTCTCCTCACATGCATGACATGATACTATTTGATATAGCTGGACTGCAACCTGTAGACTGGGTTACAATGGTAAATGGCCTTGAGCAGTCTGCAGAAGTGAGAGAAACTAGAACCTGCTCACGGTAACTAGAATGAGAATTTGGAGTCCAAAGTACAAGCCAGCGGTCAAGGCCAGGGCCTTAACTAGGGGAAGAAGAGGCAGGGGGATAGGAGGGTGCTGGGCAGCTACCTCTAAAATTGTCTTTTACCTACCCCCCAGTCCGTGTTTGCACAACTCAGTGTTACTCCCCTTTCTTCCCTCTGTCACCCACCCCTCCGTCGTTCTCCCCTCCCACCTGTCACTCTCCCCTCTGTCGCTCTCCCCTTCCCTCCTGTCACCCACCCCTCCATTGCTCTCCCCTCCCTCCTGTCACCCTCCCCTTCGTCGCTCACCCCTCCCCCCACCTTCGTCTGCCTGCTCTAACCAGGGCCGGGTTGCCTAGCGTGTCCAACCAGCCTGGCCTGGCCCTGGTAAGGACAGGCAACAGGCATAAGCAAAGTCAATTTATAGACGAGGGGTCAGTTCAGGTCAAAGACAAGTCTAGAGAACAGGGCAGGTGACAGGCAGAAGCAGAGTTCAATATTCAGACTAGAGGGAAGAAGCAGAAGAGCCAAGAGAAATGGGCAAGGAACACAGTAATCAGTACAGGAGCACTGGAACAAGGCAAGATTTCAGAAGCCAGGCAAGAACACTGGAAAAAGAAGCTTCCAAAAACAACCAGCTGGCTGGATCAGCGCTTGTTAGCTTAATGGCCAAGCTCTCTTGAGCTTTCTCAAATAGTAATTTTGTGGATCCTTTAAAGTAGTTTTGGAATGCCAGCTATGGAAGAGGTTCTTTCCAAGGATGCAAAAACCACCAAAATACCAATTTACACCACCCCAACTCCAGCCAGTTGTCCACTTTCGTTGAAACTGCGTTAAAAAGTAAAGATCTCGAGTGAGCCCTCTTTACCAAGGGATCTGTCCACATGGAGATCCAGGCAGAAGTCTGTTGTTAAATTCTTTTATTTAGTGTGATTAGATGTAAAGCAGAGATACCTTTGTAACCGTTAGCGATGGGCAAATTTGCCCTGTCTCGCTTTGCCGAAAAAATTTGTGAATTTCTCGGGAAATTCACGAAATGGTGAAAAATTCGTGAAACTGAGTTTTTTTATGACAATTTTTTTTTTGACACCAGCGAATTTTTGCGTCCGTTTTGCGAATTTATTCACCGATGGTGAATCGCCCAAATTCGTTGCAAATAAAATAAATTCGCCCATCACTAGTAACCGTGTTTTTATGTATGTATGACCTTGTTACACACCTTGGAACCACAAAGGGGGACTTATTGTCATCAACCTTCCAGCATCCACTGGATCTGGCACCTCTGTCTTCTCATTTAACAGTGGCATTCATCTCCCAGCATATTCAAAAAATGGGGCCTGGATCCTGACAAAAACTATAATTCTCTTTCGAAATAAGCCCTCCAATGAAACACATAATGCAATAACGTTTATGCAATAACAGACTCTTCATTAGTTCCAAGCATACAGTAAATATCTTTTACAGTTAAACAATCTGCACCGAGGCTCCAGTACAGGCTCTGTGTGTAGTTTATGGAGACTTGTTTTGCTGCGGCTGCAAATTTCACCTAATGTAAAAGTATTTAATTAGGGAAAAAGCTTAGCTAAGACCCATAAAGTCAAAAGACTTTCCAGTGTCTGCACTTAAAAGCACAGCTGTCCTGCAGGGTACTTTCAGGATCAAAATATTGAAGTAATATCAGAGCGGAGTTTTGATGATGTAGTTTATTGCTCCGATAAAATTCTGGTGCGCTTTACAAACGAGTCCAACTCGCAGGGGAAGGGGTCACGTGTTAATTCTAAGTCTTTCACTTTGGTGAATATAAAATCTGTTACACCCTAAAGCTTAGTCCTGAGATAGGAATCAGACTGTGCACAATCATGTTACATATCAGACAAGCCTTATTTTGATTGAATTCAATAATTCTCAGGAAGTTAGATAAATTACCTTTTTTCCCAAGTATATTCTTGGCTTGTGACCTTTCGTTTTGTCTTTCCTGGACGTCGGGCGTCAGAATGAGATGCAAGTTTTGTTGAACAAGGACCCATTAAACTACCGCATACATCAGCCACAATTATGTTGGAATGTTGGGTAAAAATGTTGGATTATGGGCAAAATATGTCTACAATTAAACTTTTCACACTGCACTTGCAGATGACTCCTTATGACATTAGATAACGTGTTCATGTATTTATAGACCTGCACAAACATTGATCCACAAAGGTGGGCTTCAACTCAAAGTAGCCCTATAGAGGGAGAATGATTGAGCTACACAGTAGACATTAAAGTCACAAAGTTGTTCCCACACTGTGTGGCTGTTTACCCCTTGGGTGGCTTGGATCAATGGGCAGGTGAACAGCCTGATCAGTACTTAAAGTGAGATTTATGAATAGAGAGTTCCTATTTGGCCTTCTATATATATATATATATATATATATATATATATATATATATATATATATATACGAGGCAGCAACACTTGAATGCTATTTTGGGTGACATTTGGGGTACACATCGTATTTGCATTTTTAAGGGGGTTATTTAACAAAGTCCAAACATTTTTTGCTGTAAACTCCGATCAAATCCACACCGTTTTTTTTACGATTATTTGTTATTAAATCTGATTTTCCCGATTTTTTTTCAGATTTTTCACCCGAAAACTCATTTTTTTCAGATTTTTTACCTGAAAACTTAGATTTTTTTCAGATTTCTCACCCGAAAACTATGATTTCTTATGTTTTTTGCACGAAAACTTTGGGGGATTGCACGAAACCCAGCGAACATCAAAAAATCATTGGGACTTCTCCCTTTGACTTATATGCAACCTATGCAGGTCTGAGATGCCAGATTTTCTGATTCAAACTTCCATCTTTAGGGTTTAATAAATTCAGAAAAATTTGTGTTTTTTTTTTATCCGATTCCGAGTCCGATTTTATAAAAAAAATTGTTTTTGCATACGGAGTTTAGAAAATAACCCCCTAAGTGTTTTAAAACAATGTCTGAACTGCTGATAGAGTAATATGAATGATATGGTCCCTCACAAAGAGTTGGTAGGGATGTAGCGAACTGCCGAGTATGTGTTCGCGAACGCCGTTCGCGAACACCGGCAAAAAATGCGAACAGTTCGCGAACAGTTCGCGAACAGTTCGCGAACAGTTTGCGAACTTCGAACATCCGAAAATCGTTCGATTCGAACGATCGAAGGATTTTAATCGTTCGATCGAACGATTTCCGTTCGAATCGAACGATCGAAGCCATTGGATCGAATGATTTCATTCAATCCAATGGCTTCGATCGTTCGATTCGAACGAAAATCGTTCGATTTTAGCGATCGAATGGTCGAACGATTTTGACGCGAACGCCTATTGGTGAACGTCGCGCGACGTTCGCGAACTTGCGGCGGACGCGAACAGTCGAAGTTCGCGCGAACTAGTTCGCCGGCGAACAGTTCGCTACATCCCTAAGAGTTGGACATCAAATAATAAGCTTGATACAAAGGGGGTTATTTACAAAACACTGAATGGATTTTTTTAAAATAAAATCATGAATTCTTTGAAATGCATTAATGTGCGCTGGGTTTTGAGCATTAACCCCGAATTTTTTCGCATTTTCGGGCAAAAAAAATAAGAAATCTGAGTTTTCAGGGGAAAAATCTGAGTTTTTTTTTCTGAAAAAAAAAAATTGTGAAAATCAGATTTTTTCTCTCTAAGCAAATTTTTGGGAAAATGTAATAATAAATAAGAGTAAAAAACCCAAGCGGATTTGATCAAAGTTTGCAGCAGAAAATGTTGAGATAAAATCAGAGTTTGATAAATAACCCCCAAAAAGTCCAAAAATTTATTTATAGCTAGCTACTGTATATTGAACTTACTTAATTATACCTATGCCAGTCTTTAACTGAGATATTGGGTCTTCTCATGTTTGGATTTATAAAGCCCAAATTTATACTGAAGCAAGAAAGAAAGAAAAAAAGACCACCTTTTACTGTTAATTGCCCATAAACGAATAATTAAACATGCTTTTAATTTTCTTGTTTAATTCTTGAGTGTAAAGACAGCTGCGGTGGAGATATCAATAAATTATGCATTGTACCTGTTCAAAGGGAACTAATTACCAAACAAGAGCTGTTTGTTGTTTCATGTATGCGATAAATGCCCATGAAATTCTCCCTTGTTTGAAGTTGGGACGATTCCGAGGCTGCTATCTCATTGTTATACATCAGCTGGAATCTGTGCCTTTCCATCAAATAATAGGAAATAAACGAGTGAGACATTTCAAAATGTTGACCCAAGGCTCCACGGTGGGGTTTTTTTTTGGTTTTTTTGTCTTTAAGAGAATGAAGAATAAAAGAAGAGATTATTCCATTCCTTTCAAATGCAGAATATCTGCATTTGTCCTTTATTTAAAAAAATAAAAATTGTTGTTTTTCAAGGAAAGTTTTCATGTTCATACTTATTGTTGATATAGTAATAGCATGCACTTCTCATGGGTAACATTCTTATCATTTCTCATTAATGTGCAAATTCTCTTTGACTGACTTTGTGAGAATTGATAAATATTGAGCCACAGATATAGCCAGAGATATTCCAAAGTAATACCTTGGGCTGTGCTACAAAGATAGAGGTAACATAGTAACATACAGTAGTAACATAGTAAGTAAGGTTGAAAAAAGACACATGTCCATCGAGTTTTTTTTTATTAACTACCTATCTGCCAGTTGATCCAGAGGAAGGCAAAAAACCCATCTGAAGCCTCTCCAGATTTGTATAAGAAGACAGTATTAGACTGATAAACTGGGGAGGCAGATTTAACAAACACTTGAACCTCAAAAACTTTCTCATGGTAACAACGTGAATGACCAACTCAAATTAGATTTGAATAAATCTTGAAAACTTGATTTATATAGCTTGAGTCTTTCTTATAAATTCTTTGGGGTAGATTTATCAAAAATCAAATGTGATTTTTTTTTTTTTGCACGATTCAAATTTTTTTTTTGCACTCAAATGCACACAATCAAAAACTCGAATGTCTGCGAGTTAATAAGAAATTTTTTTGGAATTTTTTTTTGTAACAGAGAACTCAGTGGTTTCCATTTGTCGGTATATAATTTCGATTGATTCTCGTTTTTCGGGACATAAACTCAATCATTCGATTTTTTTTCATGCAAGTTTTTGACATTCGGATTTTTCCATAAACATGCAAATATTCGAATTTCGAGTTTATCCAAGTATAAAAATCCTCACACAATTTACAAATTAGATTCTTGATAAATATGTCGCTAATATGCCTCACCAGCTTTTACAGGCTGAAATTTTATATTTCAGTTGTCACGATTTTGGCCTAACTGCAGCTGAAAAATCTATTCTATAGTGGTATGACTGGGGTGGTTTTGGTGATGACTGAGGTGGTGGTGGTGATTACTGAGGATCAATTATTGGGTTGAATGAGATCATTTTGCACCCCAGATCCCAAATGATACAACTTAATTTACCAAAGGATTGTTTTCTGGATCATCTGATAGTTAAGTTGTTACATAGTTTAGTTGGGTTGAAAAAAGACCAAAGTTCATCAAGACCTCACTCTAGATGTACCCACAGATAGGAACCTCAGTTATGTCATTGTGATAACCTCTTTAGGACCTGTTCACCCACAAGTAGTGATGGTTGAATTTATTAGCCAGGCATGGATGTGCAGCAAATTTCCGAATTTTGCCACCTGCGAAACTGCTGCGAAAATTTGCTGACAAACAAATAATCGCTCATCGCTAACCACAAATATGTTGAAGAACTACTTGAAACTTGCACCTTACACACAGCTGTTATTCATTATGTATGGGATCGTTAGCAGCCTGATTAAGGCAATATTCTGTTACACTGAGACAAACCTGTTAAGACGCAAAAAGTTGCAAGAAGCATATTCAGTTGTCAATTTTATGGGAACGATAATTGTTTCATTCTCACATTTTCCACATGAGGGTACATCTTTAACACTCATGCTCATCAAAGCTATAGATAGTTTATTTAGCATAAGGGTGCAAAGCTCTTAGCAACCTGCACTATAAACCCAAATTTATTCCTGCTTTAATTTTACGCTACTTCCTATCATGAGCAGTGAAAGTGGAATGGATTGCTGGTGGGAGGTGTCACACTATAAAGAGCTGCAACGTTTAAAGAATGACTCGTTTTATTGTGGGGGCTTCAGCCGCACACAGTTGTGCAGATTAGTACTATTTGTGCATGGATTTCTGGATTTACTGGCCTTAGTGTTATGGGCTTTTTATTTCTCAGGCACCTTTGTGTTCATCTCTAGTTTGGAGACAACTGTCATTAACACCCATAACACTGGAAGGAACACATTTTTTTTCCATTCCATAAACAACAAAAAGGCATTTCATATAAACTCTGCCTAAAGGGATCATTGAAAGAACGCTCAATGCCAAAATGTACCTGAATGTATTACAGAGCCAGCTCGTCTTTTGGCCACTAGATTATAAATTGTACATCCCCTAGGCCTTAAGCATACCTCAAAAGACCAAGTGCATTTTCATTGAGCCATGATAGAAAGTAAAGGATGAAACTCTTTGTGGCGTACAGAAATAATATATCGACTTCCAAGAGAAGAAAAGATATCTGTTTTTTTTAAAAGAAAAGAATCAGGAAGATTAAATTGGTAACAAGCACTTTAGCCCAAGACACTGCAGAACTGCTCTACTAGCAAAAATAGGAAATATATTTAATAGAGCAACTTGGTGGAATGGTGGGCCCAATCTGTTGTCTCAATTAGTGATGGGCGAATAAATTAGACAGGCATGGATTTTCGGCAAATTTCCACGTTTCACTGCCGGGCAAATGCTTTCACAAAACTACGTCGAAAAATCCGGAGCGACAAAAAGAAATTGTCAGCCTTCAAAATTGGTGCTCACATAAAAATTGTTGCGCGTCAAAATTATTTGGACGCCCATTGACTTTAATGGACAAAATAGACGCGCGTAGAAAAATTGCCGCTTGCGTCTATCAATCAATAATTTTGATTGTCATCAATGCGTTTCACGAATTTGCCCAGAATTTGCCTAGATTTTCCCATCACTAATCTCAATGCATCTGTTGGTTACACCTGGTCACAGCAATGCAGGTGGATAGGATAATGTACTGTTAAGCAGGGGCTGCATCGGCAGTTCTCATGACGTGAATTGGGAATTCCTTAGTGATCTGTTGTGCAGACGCAACACTGAGAGGGAGCCCTGTATTAAAACATACTTATTGGGAAATATAAAGCTCAAGGCTACCCATTACACTCTATGGGGGCAATGTAATATTGGTCGCTAGCTTTAAAAATCATTTGCAATGCAGGCAAATAAATGTTCGCAAATAGCAATGGGAGAATTTTTTCACCTGCCATGGATTTGCGGTGAAATTGCGCCTTTCGCGCATCTTCAATATGAAATGCTTGTACTGCCGAAGTAACGCTAGTAAAAAGTTGCCAGTGTACGGCACCCAGAGTGCAACTTCGCATATTAGTGAATTAGCGTAGTTGTAGCGAATTTGCACCTGGCAAAGTAGTGCGATGTGTGCGAACTGCGAAGCGGTCGCTGGCAACAATTCGCCATTTAGTGAATATGCCCCTACAATGGAGGACAGACACTATGGGGTATATTTAGAGAAGTTAGAGATCGCCACAGTCCTCTAGAGTGAAATTTCGCCACTCTACACTCATTTCTATGGGATTTTTAAATAAGTATTTCTCAATGAGTGAAAGTGAAAGTTCATCCATTGATAAATACGCCTTTCAAAATCCCATAGAAATGAATGGAGAGCAAAATTTCACTCTAGAGGACTCTGGCATTCTCTAACTTCACTCTTTGATAAATATATCCCTTTGATGGGCTGCTTATTATTATCTTGCCCTTCTCAGGCAAGCCCATCAGGGTTCAATAAACTCATTTCATTATTATTGAAGGATGGAAGAGAGGATGATGAAGGAATAATAACAGTGTTTGAGCCGGGAAACTACATTCGGTGGACGCCTGACTTATTATATTAAAACCAAAAAAAAAAAAAAATCTCATTAAAATGATGCCCTCTGTGTAAATAAGAGCTTGTGCCGTTTCAAGTTGTGTAGGCTGGCGTCCTACAGGCATGCTAATTATCCCTTTCACTGAATGAGTCTTACGCATTAGCACTGCAGGCTTGAGCATTGATCCTCTGTATGCCGCAGTTAACAATCGTAATTATTATGGCTCCAACAATAAACAGGAACACTCAACAAATCATGGTTACTTAAATATTGGGTAATTAACAATACACACAGACATCATTAGAGCCAAACTGCTGAATAAACAGGCCAAGCCATGCCACTAGCCTTGTTATATAACAATTACATTGAGAATTCTCTACATTGTGGTTTAGTAAGTATAAGTATAATTGTCAACAGCCCAGGAAAATCAGTGGTCTGGCCAAAACAACCCACATGAGGGATGCCAGCAAGTGTTTGGCATGACATTTTGCTATCATTTCTGAAATGTTAGTTTTTTTGACTGTGGTCTGTTCTTCTGACTACTGTTGAACTTCATCTGCCTTGACTGTACATGCTTGTTTACCTATGTTGCCATGCTATTGAACTTTGTGGTTGTTGTCTGTACTTAGTACCAGCCTTGTCTCTACTGCCTGTTACCAACACTAGCCTCAGATTTAGCATTTTCTTGTTCATAGGACCTTCTAAAATGGATGTCTAGACTTAGGAGGAAGTTGATTCTTGGAAAACAGAGAATAAATATACAGACAATATATAGTGAATAAAGTACCCCCTCTTGTAAAATATAAGGATATTTTAAGTTGCCGGGTCATGGAACTCCAAGGTAACTTCTAATATGCTCATATTTTACAACTGGGGTACTTTATTTATTATAATACACAAATTTCAGTGAGTCATGTGACAGAAATGACATCAGAACTCACCGTTTATAACTGATGACATCAGAACTCATATAAGTTTATAAGGATATAATTTACAAGATATTCATGGCTTTTGAGCATTATAACCATATAACCCAAGCTTCCATGTGAGCAGTTTGGGATTTCTACAATCAAACTGACAGTAGTTTTCATTGCAATGTTTTGCCACAATCAAATTTTGAAAGGGCTCAAATTTGAAAAGAGTCACCTCCCCACCTAGAATCTACCTCCACATTATGCCTGACCAAATATCAGAGTAAGGTACTAACTCCAAGGTCAACATTCTTCTCTTTTTGATTTCCTCAACCATAGAATCTAGTCTTCATCTGGTTATTCTTTACTCTCTGGGGCCCCCAACTATGGCTTCTTGCTCTACGGCGGACTTCCTGTCTAAGAAACCCACTGCCTTTAGGCTGGCAGATAAATTAGTGCCTGACTATTTTGCAGAAAACAATATATTTTACAGGCAGAGTTATATACAAAGGCAAAACTTCATAAGTAAAAATGGACAAATAATGATTAACAGCTATTTCTATTTCCTTAGTTTAGCTGGGGGGGGCTACATTTTATAGACAATTGCCTCTAGACTTTATTTCCTAACTGGAGCTATGAAAGCATACAAATGACAGGCTTGGAAGGCTTATTTGTTTCTTTGATTTTTTTTTTGTTTTCCTTCTCTAATAAACAACCTATTGATTTCAGAATGTGGTCATGTGGAATCCAATGTATTATTTTAACAGATTTAACAAATTTATCTCAATGAGGTTGCGAGTTCAAAGACAACATCTAACAACAAATATTATTAGATAGTAAGTAAGTGTTCCTATTCCACACTATAGGTCGAAGAGAAAGTATGCCATGCCTTAGGTAAAACTTGAGTTGTAGAATTGCTTCATTATTTCTGATAATATTCACTCAAAAGAGAAGTGGTACAAGCGGGAAATTGTGTATCGTGTATTACTAAAAAGATATATAGTAGATTAATGAGTGAAAATAGACCTACACCACCAGATGGTGCCATTCACATAAGGGCCATCCCCTAAGGCAGAGGTTCCCAACCTATTTCCCCCATGAGCCACATCCAAATGTAACAAAAGTTGGGGAGCAAAACAAGTGTGAAAAATGTTCCTGGGGGAGCCAAATAAGGGCTGTCATTGGCTAATTTGTAGCCCCTGTGTGAACTGGCAGCCTACAGGAGACTCTCTTTGGCAGTACACCTATTTTTTATGCAACCAAAACTTGACTCCAAACCTGGGATTCAAAAATAACCATCTGCTTTCAGCCTACTGGGAGCAACATCCAAGAGGTTGGTAAGCCACGTGTTGATTATGAACCACTGGTTGGGGATCACTGCCCTAAGGTAACACTAGCCAAAACTGTCTTAGTCACATTTTCTTTTAAAAATGTTTGTCCAGAGACCGACATTAAGTTGTTAAATCAATGACCCATTGTGATCCAAACATTACCTTTGCACCATTTATACATCATGTTTTAGTATTGTCTATTTTAGAGAGAAATTTCACATTATAATAAAAATATTATGGAGACCCATTTTACAAAACGTGGGGATCCAATTTTTGGTCCCAACCCATAGGTTAAGAACCCTTAACCTAGACTAACAGTGATGGGAACCAAATAAAAAAACAAAGTAAAATCAAGTGTCACATACCAAGGAACTGCTAACCTCAAGTAGGTACCTCAACTAACTATTAGACAAATTTGATAGTCCAATCAGGCGAGGCCCAGATTGGCATGTTGATGTTGTCTTCACCTAATTGGTCTGCATGGCACTAGACCAAGGATCAGATCTGCTCAGCCTTGCCAATCAAGTTCATGAACAACTTAAACCAATGAAATAGAAAAAACACACACTGACATACAATCTAGAATTTTTACATCGTAAAAAATAGATTCTTCAGAAAAGAGAAGTGCAAATGAATGAGAGACATACACTTGATCTTCTGCAGTTTGGCTGTTATTAAATTTCAACTGCCTCTGGACAGAAAATGCTGCTCCATCATCCTCCCCTCAGTTTAAATAAACCAAATTGACACTGTGGTGTCTTGACCCTTGAGATTGTGGTTGGTTTATCAATACTTCTCAACCCTCACCTGCAACACAAAACAGAGAAACACGCAGCTCCATTAACGTTACCTTGAATTACCCATGTATATTTCATCAAGGTCCATAACAGACAGATCTGCTATATTAAGCTATTGATATCTGTCACTCATGAGATATTTCTTTAACCCTGAAATGCACAGCAATGCAATACTGGGGAATGATCATAAATAATGTAACAGTATTGATCTCGAAAATGAATTATCCACTGCCGCAATTTTCTTTCCTCTATGTTTTGTAAAATAAATCTGCTGTTTGTTTCTATTTGCATTTCAGATTCAATAAAGATGCCTGTGTGAAATGCGTTAACTGCTTATCTTTGGAAAATGATAGAAAGTTTTGTTTGTCTGGCCGGAATACTGAAATAACACTGTAAATGCACTAAAATAAAATGTTTAAAATTAAAAAACAAATATGGATGCAACTATAAGTCCCAAGAGGTATTGGCACTTTTTCTGTTTGCTCAAGAAAAGCTTAGTTCTTGGTAGCCATGTGACATCCCGTCCTTCCTCTCCAATAACAGCAGTTCAAGAATGCTTGATGACTGAAGTTCCAGCTTCCAATTCAATAAAAACAGACAAGAGGGTCATTGAAAGAGCAGTTTGAAGGAATCTGTAATTCTGATAATTCCATTATTCAAGAAAAGATGTTTATAGAGCTTTTCTTGATCCTTTCTAACTCCAGCTCTACTTCTGTATTGAAGGGCATAAGAATGCAAATGAATAGACCAAACAGTCCTTTGGAACTATTACAGACATATATTTAAGGGCCGCTAACATATATTCTTCAACAATTACAGAGATTGTCCATCAGACAAACATGATTGTTTTTGCCATTTAGCAAATGTAAATCTTTAAAAAAAAACTAAGAATAAAATGAAACTTAAACCCCAGAGTAGAGTCCTGCACGGAACAAATTTCTAAAACCCAGACCGGACCAGAACCCGCAGGCCGCAACACGAACTGCAACCTGCATATTTACCTACTTTGATCCGCTGCCAGACCCGCAACTGCTTTATCCACAACCCGACCCGCAAGCCGATGACCATCATCAAACAGGAAAGGTATTGCTGCAACTGGAAGTTACATCATCAAAAGTGGGTGGGGACATAAACAAGTTTTGTAAAACTAAAATATAGACAATATAACATAAGTTAAGAAATTTAGATGAGACCCACAACCCTACCCACAAAATGCAGACCCGCTTTTTTTGCGGGTAACCCGCGGGTACCCGTGGGTACCTGACCTGCTGCAGTATTCTACCCCAGGGGCAGACTGGGTTCACCCCGTGGCAAAGATGCATTGGCCAGGCCCACCCTCCGCAGCTGCAACCTCCCTCCAATCAGGAAGTCAGAGGGCAGCACCAATAGCGGGACTGGGCCGGCAGGACCCACCAGGGCTGGGGGCCCATTGGGTTTTTTTCTGGCACAGCCCAACCCTGTTTCAAAATAGTAGTAAGACAAAACAGAGGCGCCAAAAGGAAAAAATAGCTAAAAGCACTTAAAAACCCAATGGGTAATTCAGAGGAGGTAGTAATGAACTTACCTCCTCCAAGCAGACACCAACGAAAGTGGTAATTTTCAATAATAGTTTATTCACCAATAGTGATGGGCGAATTTATTCGCCAGGCGCGAATTCGCGGCGAATTTGCACGATTCGCCGCCAGCGAATAAATTCGCGAAACTCCCGCAAAAATTCGCGTCAAAAATTCGCCGGCGTCAAAAATTTTTTTTTCGAAAAAATGGACGCCGGCGCCAAAAACGGGCGCCGGCGTCGGAAAAACGGGCGCCGGCGTCAAAAACGGGCGCCGGCGTCAAAAACGAGACGCCGGCGCCGTTTCGCGAATTTTTCGCCGTTTCGCGAATTTCGCGCGAAATTCGCGAATTTTTCGGCGAAGCGAAACGGCGCAAATTCGCCCATCACTATTCACCAAACAGTATTGCAACGCGTTTCGCAGGCATTTCCTGCTTCATCAGGCAATATGGAACGGGAGCAAAAACAACAGTGTCTTTGTATAAACACAGACAGGCGCCTCTGCCTCCTGTGGGGCAGATTTATCTACATTATAATTAGATTTTTTTTTTTTTTTTAAACATGACTAATTCAAATTCGAGTTTTTGAGGCTAATTGAATTTTTTGTTGAAAATTAAAGGTAAAATATGATTTTATAGTGTTTATTTATTTAAGGGGGTTATTTATCAAAATTTGAAATCTTCTCACTATTTTCTGAAAACCACTCTGACCAAATCCACACAGAGTTCCCCCCCCATATTTATCAAAACATCAGATGTGTTGCCGAAAACGGTGACTTTTTCAGATTTGATGCCCAAAAACTAAATAATTCACGAAACGGCGACAATTCACGAAATGCATTGAAGTCAATGGGTGTCAAAATTCATAAAAAGGCGATAAAAATCTGAATCTTGAGGGTTTTTTTTCAGATGTGTTGCCGAAAACTGCAACTTTTTCGGATTTGATGCCCAAAAACCATTTTGCTTCACCGAATGATTCACAAAACAGCGGAAATTCACCGACACATTGAAGTCAATGGGTGTCAAAATTATTTTGATGAGCAAGAAGTTTTGACGCGAGTGACAATTTTTGTACGTGCGACTATTTTGTCCAAATGGGCAGTCAAATAATTTTGACTCACAAAATTTTTATCCGCGCACCAATTTTGACACGCAACAATTTTTTTTGTCGCACGGCGAATTTTCACTGCAGTTTTAAGAAAACATTTGCGGGCATCGAAATGCGAAAATTCACTGCAAATCCATGCCTGCCGAATTTGTTTGTTTGTACTTCGGATTATTGAACAAAACCCATTGTAGATCAGGAGTTCTTCCAGCTGTAAACAGAACATCTGCCATTGACTTCTACATGAACTCTGCAGGTTGGAGATGGAGTATTTTTTTATTCAGACTTTAACACCATCAGAGTTTAATAAATCTGGAAAAATTTTAGGGTTTTTTTCTACAAAAAAATATTTTTCCCCTTTAAAAGTCCGACCAGAAAAAATCTGATTTTAATAAAGAATCCCCTTAACGCTTTTTAAGGAGACTGCGGGTCGTGGGTCGGGTTGTGGGTCTCATCTAAATTTCTTTTCTTATGTTATATTGTCTATACTTTAGTCCTTTTAAAATTTTACGAAACTTGTTTCTGTCCCCGTCACTTATGGTATGTAGCAACATCACTTCCTGTTTGATGGTGGTCAGGGGTTACGGGTAGGGTTGCAGTTAGGGTTGCGGATAAGGCAGTTTTAAGTCTGGGTTGGGTAGCGGATCATAGTGGGTAAATATGCAGGTTGCGGTTCGGGTCGGATCCAGGTCTTAGAAATTGGTTCCGCGCAGGACTTACAGTTCATCACAATGGATTTCGTTTTAAGTCTCGCCAACGACATTACAGACGAGAGGTGACTTCCTTCAAGGTTACGATAAAAAGTGAAATTGCCGTGCTATAAAACTGTCATTCGAATAAAACGTTTCTAGATGTTTCTGAGAATCAAAGGCTGAACGCAATATGACAGCATCACAGCCGGCAAGGGAAAAGTCTAATAGATTATCAGCAGCAGAACTTTATGAAATGTGTCTCCCATTTCAATTTGATTGAAAAATGTATTAGAGATTAAAATCTATTAAATGTGAAGGAATAATTTGCCGCATCAATCACTGCATACAAAAGGGCGAGTAAAACCCACAGAAATGACTAAAAACAAGATATTTTTTTTTATACCATTAAGGCTTTAACGGCAGGACTGACATTTTCTTTCAAGTATTGGTTTTCGTATGTTATTTGTTTTTTTTTCTTTTGTCTTCATGGTGAGACTATTTTTTAGGGATACACCGAATCCACAATTTTGGCTAAATCCTTCACGAAAGAGAAAAATCCCGAACCGAATGCTAACTTGCGTATGCAAATCAGGGGTGGGAAGGGGAAAGCATTTTTTACTTCCTTGTTTTGTGACAAAAATTCATGCGATTTCCCTCCCGCCCCTAATTTGCATATTCAAATTAGGATTCAGATTCGGTTCAGCCAGGCAGAAGGATTCGGCCAAATCCAAATCCTGCTGAAAAAGGCAGAATCCTGGCCGAATCCCGAACCGAATCCTGGATTCGGTGCATCCCTACAATTTATGTGCTCCTGTCTGCAAAAAATCTAAATAGGCAATGTATTTGTAAAGTATTTTATTAGAGGTGTTTCATTCCCTGTTAGGTTTTACCAGATGGAAATGTAATAATTCATGTGTGGGAGAGATGATGGGTTGATCAACTCTTCACTCTTGGTTGAGCAGAGAGATGACGGATAAACAGTGGATATGAGAAGTATGGGAACACAAGCTCTGATTAAATACACACATTATGCATTCTCCAAAACTATCACAAAAATCTAATCCCTCCTCTATCTATAACTATGTCATGTGGTTTGGAATGCCTATAGAAATAAGGATTCACATTTTTTTGTTAATTTTTTCTAATACAGTAAACTGCCATTGAAGTGTTCTAATCCCACCCACTGCTTGAGACTCCCTGCCCCTCCCCTGTCTATAAGATTCCATCAAACTTTTCTAGCTGTCAGCAGCTTGAATTACAGACTCCCTGTACCTCCAGAGTATTCTAGTTCCACCCATTGCTTAAGATATAGGTCCAACTGCTTGACTTATTGACTCCATGCTCCTCCCCCTGTTAGCTTGCATTAGAGTGTTTGTGTTCACACAGAAACTTGGGCCCCAGTGGTTCCTAATGAGCAAGAGATTTATTGAACTAATAACAGATATAAAAACACATAAAAACAGCCTATATAAACCCTTCGTTTATAGGCCATACTGTATATCACATGACAAGCCAAGTTCCCGCAGGGTATTACTCACACCACAGGTGTCTACTCTAAGGAAGTTATTTATCAAACTCTGAATGCCAAAAACGTTTTTTTACTATAAAATACGAATTTTTATTAAATCCAGAGGCTGCAAAAAGTCTGAATCCGAAAATCGAGCATTTCAGACCTGATGAGGTTGTATATAAGTCAATGGGAGATATCACTGTCCTATTTGGAAGTTTGTGCTCTGCAATTAGCCCGAAAATCCATATATTTCGGACTTTTCGGGCAAAACACAGAAAAATTCTGGCTTTTCAGGAAAAAGCCCCAAAAAATCCAGCGATTCTGGAAAAAATCTGAAAAAATCATACAATTCGGATGTTGCTGTATTTTTTGTGTTTGTCCCTGATACAATTAAAATTGTGCTTTTTTTAATAATAAATAAGGTCCAATTTGTATTCGAGTTTAGTTGGACATTTTTAAATAAAATACTCAAAAATTCAGATTTTGATAAATATGCTCCTTGTGTACCAAGTTCTTCAAATGATGCCCAAAAGGATTACACTAGTCCCTCCCTCTTGACTCCAGACAAGAACATCTATTAAAATTCCAGCCAAACAGCCATGGATAAGTACAGGTATGGAACCTGTTATCCAGAATGCTCGGGATCTTGGGTTTTCTGGATAACGTATCTTTCCGAAATTTGGGTCTCCATGCCTTAAGTTGACTAAAAATTAATTTAAACATTAAATATACCCAATAAGCTGGTTTTGCTTCCAATAAGGATTAATTATATCTTAGTTGGGATCAAGTACAGGCTACTGTTTTAATATTAAAGAGAAAAAGGAAATCATTTTTAAAAATGTGGATTATTTGGATAAAATGGGAGTCTATGGGAGATTCTGAGCTTTCTGGATATCAGGTTTCCGGATAAGGGATCCTATACCTGTACTTAAATAACAGTTTAGCACATTCCATTGATTCAGCAGTTTCATGGTTAATACAGAAAACTTTGTTTCCTCTTTTAAAAATTTCAGTACATTATAAGTAGGTAAATGTTAAATTCCGCACAAGCAATGGCAAGAGAAAGAGGTAATATCGTTATTGTACAGTAATAAATCCCTCATCCTCTTCAGATCTTCTTTTGTTAAAAACAAATTCTAAAATTTCACATATTTTATTACCCAATGTGTCCTCAGCTTAAAGGGCTAATTTCGCAATATCTGAAAACCTCATTACTATTGAGTTTTAGTCATCTACCAAGCTCTTGCTGTACAAATACCCAATAGCGCATCACTGATGTTTAATATCAGAGCTCACGTAATGGTAATGTGCCCCAAGCATTGGCTAAAGAAAAAAAATTACAAATTTAAATGTTTATCTTGGGTTATGTATATTGTAAATGCTCTTACTTTTATCCACTTTCCTTTCACAGCTGTGAGACTATTTATTGCAGCCCAAACAGGATGTGTAAGAACTGAATCCACATTGTACTGAAATCATTGAGGAAGTCAAATAATCTTCAGAGTTGACTTTAGGCATAATCAAAGGTGGTGTATAATGGTATTTATTCTGCTTCGCCACAAACGCTTATCCTCAGCGATGGGCGAATTTGTCCTGTTTCGCTTTGCCGGAAAATTCACAAATTTCCTGCGAAATTTGCGAAACGGCAGAAAATTTGCGAGAGATGTGAATTTTGATGCCCACATCAATTTTGACCCCTCGTTAATTTTGACACCGGCGTTAAAGTCAATATTTTGACGTGCGGCGGTTTTGACACAAGCGACTATTCCGACGCACGTCCAAAATTTTTAAAAACACTGCAACCCCCTCCCACCTGACACTCATTGACTGAATATATTTTGTGTAGGGAAAAAAAGCAGCAAGAAAATGCTTATTGAGTTTAATGTGTTTCAGTATCATTTAGGTCAACATTTGAGTGAAAACATATTCGTTGTCCAATGTTTTAATTTCCTGTAGATTTATCATCAGGAAGGTTTCCTCTTTTAAAAATTTCAGTACATGGGCGAATAAATTCACCAGGGGCAAATTCGCAGCGAATTTCCACAAATAATAAATTTGCAAAACTGCAGAGAAAATTCACCTGCGAAAAATCCGCCACGTTCGAAAAAGAATGGGTGTAGGTCAGAATAGTCGTGCGCATAAAAATTGTTGACTATGAAGATTTTCATTCATCCAGGTCATGGTATATCTAGTATAGGTAAATCTAAAAACAACTGGACTTGCTGAGTAATCAATGAAGACATTTCACTACATATCCGAGCAGCTTCTTCAGTTCAACTGACTGGTGTGGGAAGTTCTCCCATATGTAGCTGGAGTGTCAGTGAAACTCAGGAGGATTTTCAACAAACACCACGTCCCTGTGTTTTTCAAACCTAGCAGCACACAGAGACAAAAACTAGTACACCCAAAGGATCCAACACCAAAAGAAAAACAAAGCAATGTGATATACGGAGTCCAGTGTAGCGAGGAGAGCACAGATCTATACATTGGGGAGACAAAACAACTGCTCACCAAGCAATTGGCTCTGCATAGGAGGGTGAACTCTACAGGAAAGTTGGAACAGCACCACAAGTTAATTTTACTTAAAATGCCATTATTGCACACTTAGGGCATTACAGCAACATTTCAGGCCATGTGACTTTTTATCAAGATTTTTGAGGGTTATTTATCAAAATCCAAATTTTTCTGATTCTTTTTTCAATAAAAGTCAGACCAAACTAGAATCCAGGATTTGACCATATTTATTATTATAAAAGCTTGATTTAATCAGTTTGGGTAAAAACTTGATAAAACCAAGTGAAAACCCGAATTTTTCCCAGAATCACTATATTTTTTTCTGTTTTTTTCCTGAAAAGCCAATTTTTTTTTGATTTTTGCCAAAAAGGTCAGATTTTTGAGCTAATTCTATCCCAGACCACAGAAACTTCAAAATAGGATAGGGACCACTACCATTGACTAATATACCACCTCGGAACCTCGTATGCTGGATTGTTGGACTCAGGCTTTCTTCCTGCATAGAGCTTTAATACATCTCGAAAAAAATTGAGTTTAAAAAAAGAAAAAGAAAAAAAAATCGAGTTTTGCCCCAAAAAGCCTGACTGGAGTTTAGAAAATAACACCCTAAATGCACAAATGACCTGAAAGTTATTGTAATGAACTAAGGGTATTTTTACTAAGCTCGAGTGAATAATTAGAATAAAAAAATATTCGAATTTCAAAGTAATTTTTTGGGTACGTCGACCATCGAATTGGTCAGATTCAATGGAATTCGATCTAATCAAATGATTGGAACGATTCAAAGTAAAAATCGTTTGACTATTCGACCATTCGATAATCGAAGTACTGTCTCTTAAAAAAAAAACTTTGACTTCATACTTCGCCACGTTAAACCTGCCGAAGTCCAATGTTAGCCTATGAGGACCTTCCCCACCATTTCCTAAGCTTTTTTAGGTCAAATAAAAATCCTTCGATCGATCGCTTAAAATAATTTGTATCGTTCGATTCAAACGATATTTATTCGATACGGTAAAATCCTTTGAATTCGATATTCGAATTCAAAGGATTTTACTTAGAGGGTCGAATTCGAGGGTTGTTTAACCCGAAATTCGACCCTTGCTAAATCTGCCCATTTCTCAAAAGAGCAAACTGATTTTTTTATATTCAATTTAGAAATCTGACATGGGGCTAGACATTTTGTCAATTTCCCAGCTGCCCCTAGTCATGTGACTTGTGCCTGCACTTTAAAATAGAAATGCTTTCTGGCAGGCTGCTGTTTTTCCTTCTCAATGTAACGGAATGTGTCTCAGTGGGACATGGGTTTTTACTATTGAGTGTTGTTCTTAGATCTACCAGGCAGTTGTTATCTTGTGTTAGGGAGCTGTTATCTGGTTACCTTCCCATTGTTCTTTTGTTCGGCTGCTGGGGGGGAAAAGGGAGGGGGTGATATCACTCCAACTTGCAGTACAGCAGTAAAGAGTGATTGAAGTTTATCAGGGCACAAGTCACATGACTTGGGGCAGCTGGGAAATTGACAAAATGTCTAGCCCCATGTCAGATTTCAAAATTGAATATAAAAAAATCTGTTTGCTCTATTGAGAAATGGATTTCAGTGCAGAATTCTGCTGGTGCAGCACTATTAACTGATTCATTTTGAAAAAAAAAATTTTCCCATGACAATATCCCTTTAATAACTTTCACTGTATATGAACCAAAAAGAAAGTTGTAGGAATTTTGTGAATATCTGTCATGCATTTTAATGTCAGATTTTTCACAGCGGAATTAAATGATTCTACCTGCTTATTTTTCACTCCATTTTAACACAAACCAGATAATATTATGTAAATTTATTTTCACTCCTGGTTTAATTTTAGGCATAGACCTGGATTATTCTTCTTAAACCATTAGCAGACATCTCACGACAATGTTTAAATTAAAATGCCATTAATATTTAGCTGTGTTTAATAAGCAAAATGAGTGGAATCTGAGCTGACTAAATGATGCTGTTAAATGTGAGAATATTTTGGCATGTAGATTTATTTGTAATGTTAAAATAAATTATTTTTGTAGTTAAATGTTCATAAAATTGTATTGGATGTTTAAAGGAGACGTTTGCTTTTGAAATTAAGTTCTTGAGTTTTTTCAATTTCAAGGCACAGTTTTAATGAAAGACTCATCAAAAAAAAAAAAAAAAATTCTGCCATTATATTTCTAAAAATCCAAAACACTGAATAAATGGATTACAGGTTTAACTTTGATTAGGAAAACACTTGATCGCACTAAAATCACATTGTACTTGTGGTGAGTTTATCAAAAATCTAATTCCATTTTTTCCACAATTCAAATTTTGTTTTGCACCAAAACTCACACATTTTGAGTTATATTTTCAAAAACTTGAATGTCTGGTATTTATTAACCAAAAAGCCTCACAAATTCGAATGAAAACTTTGCTATCTAAAAGTGGCTAGGTCATATAGAAGTCAATGGGAGTCCTGAGCAAAGCTCACATTTTTTGGTTGAATTGAGGATATTTATATGAAAACTCAATAAATTCAAGTTTTCGACACATAAAATCGATCGATTTTGGTTTTTTTGGGACATGGAGCTTTTTTTTCACCCGTTGTTTTTCATTCAAGTTTTTTCCATTTGGATTTTTTTCATAAATACCCAAACATTAGAAATGTTACTTTTTCCATGGTAGAAAAACCCTCACACAACTCACAAATTCAATTCTTGATAAATATGCCCTTAAATATATATATATATATATATATATATATATATATATATATATATATATATATATATATATATATATACACACATACAGTTTGGATCTTAACATAGTGTGAATTTTGAAAATACACTTCCCACTGACTTCAACAGAACCTTTATTAGCACAATTTCTATCTTTTGGCTTATAAGTTTATTTTCCTTTGATAAAGCTTGAAATTTTAACTTGGAATACTTAAATCAATAAATGATTCTCGTGTTTTTTTCTCTGAAGATTTTTTAAGATTAGCTACATCACAATTAAAATTTGGGATCCATGAATAGTGATGGTAGAATTTGGGGCGTTTCTCTTCTCTGAAAAATTCCCGAATTTCCTGTGAAATGGTAAAAAATTCACGAAACGGCACTGGCATCTCGTTTTTGATTTTTCAGCAATTCGCTGGCAAAAATGCGCCAGCGTTCAAAAAAACGGAGTCCATTTTTTTTTACGCTGGCAAATTTTCGCTGGTAAATTTTCGTGGCGGTTTCACAAATTTATTTGCTGCGATTTCACGCCTGGCGAATAAATTCACCCATCACTATCCATGAATTTGAATTTTTAAAGATTAGCCTTTTAGTACATTATTGATCAACCTGTTCATGTTTTTTAAAATTTGTATATTTTTTGTACACTCAAAATCTAAAATAGTTATGATTCTGTCATATCTTTTGTATTTTTTTTTTACAATTTTTACAATTATTATCCTTTTGATTCTGTTTCTTGTCACCCTGCAACTGAAATACTACAATATCTGGTTGCTGGAAGGTCACAGTTCCATCTTTTTTGCAACTACAGGAATGGGAATCATTATTCAGCAAACCATTATTCAGAAAGCTCCAAATTTCGGGAAAACCATGTCCCATAGACTGAAGGGCAGATTTACATACGGTCAAATATCGAGGGTTAATTAACCCTCGATATCTGACTGCCGAATGTAAATCCTTTGACTTCGAATATCGAAGTCGAAGGATTTACCGCAAATAGTTTGATCAAATGAAAAATAGTTTGATCGAACGATTTGCAAAAAATTGCTAGGAAGCCTATGGGGACCTTCCATAGGCTAACATTGCACCTCGGTAGGTTTTAGGTGGAGAAGTAGGGGGGTCAAAGTTTTTTTTTTAAAGAGACAGTACTTCGATTATTGAATGGTCGAATATTTAATGATTTTTAGTTTGAATCTTTCGATTCGAAGTCAAAGTCGTAGTTGAAAGTCAAAGTAGCCAATTCGATGGTCGAAGTAGCCAAAAAAACATTTGAAGTTTTTTTTTATTCTATTCCTTCACTCGAGCAAAGTAAATGGGCCCCCTAATTTTAATCAAATAATTCAGATTTTCTAAACTGATTTCCTTATTCTCTTTAATAAAGAAACAGTGCTTTATACTTGCTTCAAACTAAGATATAATTAATCCTTATTAAAGGAAAAACAACTTGACTGGGTTTATTTAATGTTTAAATCAATTATAAATAGACATTGTATGAAGATCCAAATTACAGAAAGATCCTTCTCTGGAAAACCCCAGGTTCCAAGCATTCTGGATAACAGGTCCCATACCTGTACTTACTACTGTTTTGGCATTTTGACTAGTACAGCTTGTGGCTTTTCTCCTTGTGTCTGTGTCTTTAACTGAATATTCTGCAATATACATTAAATACCACAAAAACCACAAATTGTATTGTTGTAAAGTGATATTTTATCTTTTGCTTCCATGAAATAAAATTCAGCTCTCAGCTTGTGTATGAATTGTAAAACTGTTAAATATTTCAGGTTACTGGAACTTTTTAATAGGCTTTTATTGAACACATAAATTAATTGCATTAAAAGGGCTTTTTTTCAGAGCAATGAAAAGTCAAAGATACCCAGAGGAATTAACTTTTTTTTAACTATTCATTTATATTAGTCTGTTAATGTGGAAAATACTAAACCAGACAGCACAGAGGGAAGACAATAAAAATAATTCTGGTATCACAAAATATTTAATTATCTACAAAGCCAATGAATATGTTGGGCTACTACAATTTAGAGGCAAGTATTAAAATGAGAGAATTGGCAGTAAAAATTATTGTATATAAATGCATTTACTTATCATTAGTGCAAACCCATTTAAAAAATGTATATAAAGAATGTGGTCATTTTACAGTATGTGTGGAGAGAGTGCCTAAACTGAGACTATGGCACATTCCTTCCCATATGTATAAATACAAATATACAAGGAATGTTCTGGGCACACAATAAGCTATACCCTCATACTGTACTGTCTAAGGGAAACAATATGGCACCTCCTTCCCATATGTATAAATACAAATATACAGAGAAGGAATGTTCTGGGCACACAATAAGCTATACCCTCATATTGTACTGTCTAATGGAAACCATATGGCACCTCCTTTCCAAATGTATAAATACAAATACAAAGAGATGGAATGTTCTGGGCACACAATAAGCTATACCCTCATACTGTACTGTCTAATGGAAACAATATGGCACCTCCTTCCCATATGTATAAATACAAATATATAGAGAAGGAATGTTCTGGGCACACAATAAGCTATACCCTCATACTGTACTGTCTAAGGGAAACAATATGGCACCTCCTTCCCATATGTACTGTATAAATACAAATATACAGAGAAGGAATGTTCTGGGCACACAATAAGCTATACCCTCATACTGTACTGTCTAATGGAAACAATATGGCACCTCCTTCCCATATGTATAAATACAAATATATAGAGAAGGAATGTTCTGGTCACACAATAAGCTATACCCTCATACTGTACTGTCTAAGGGAAACAATATGGCACCTCCTTCCCATATGTATAAATACAAATATACAGAGAAGGAATGTTCTGGGCACACAATAAGCTATACCCTCATACTGTACTGTCTAAGGGAAACAATACAACTCCTCCCCTCCCATCGGTATAAACACAAATATACAGTACAGAGAAGGAATGCTCTGGGAACACATTACACTATAGCTTCACACAGTACAGTCTAAGGGAATTATAATCAAGTTTCAAACTACATATAAAAAGTAAATTTTTCTTGAACAAAATCTATGAATATATTTTCCAAGCAAATGAATTCCCTATTAAAGCAGATTCTCTGTTCTGAACGAGCCTGAAAAACAAGAGTTCAGTACAAATAATTCTTCCGGTGGTTAAAATTATTGCATGTCATTCTAGCAACCTCCAGCACATCTTTATATAGCACCCCCAAAATACACAAATTGTAACTGACAGTTACATAACACATTTTATGTTTAGGCAAAACTTTAGCAACTGGGGAAAAAATTTAGGATTTTTAACACTTTTTTTTATCGACACTCAATAAAAATTGAAAGTCGTCAGGAACCATTTCCAAATGAAATTCCGATAGTTATGAGGGAATGGACTGACTATAAAATAAACACCTCGCACAGGACGCAACCCACATATGAAATAGTGTTGTGAGTTTTCTGTTGGGTTTAATCAAAAAGGATCACAATACTATTTTTTTTTTCAAAACTTTCCCTGCGACTGGAAATTTTTACAATGTTAAAGGGAAAGTGCAACTTTCAAATGGTTTTTTTTTAAATTGTTTTTGGAATTTTTTTCGAATAGAAAAAGTGACTTTTGATTTTTTTTTTTACGGCTATTTTTCCAAATTACAGTATATGCTTTATTTTTCACTCTCGTGTTTCCCAGGGGCACCTTAGTTTTTGGGGGTCACCAAATCTCTAAACTGTTGATAAATCATAGGGGCAGTTTTATCAAGGGTCGCATTTCGAGGGTTAATAAACCCTCAAAGTTAAATCATTCAAATTCGAATATCGAATTCGATAAAATCCTTCGAATTGAATGATTCGAACGATTTTAAGCGATTGATCAAAGGATTTTTATTTGATCCAAAAAAAGGTTAGAAAAGTGCTGGGGAAGGTCCACATAGGCTAACATTACACCTCGGTAGGTTTAAAGTGGCGAAGTATGAAGTCAAAGTATTTTTTAAAGAGACAGAACTTCGACTATCGAACGGTCGAACGATTTTTACTTCGAATCATTCGAATCATTTGATTCGATCGAATTCGACCAATTCAATGGTCGAAGTACCAAAAAAAATACTTCGAAATTCGAATTTTTTTACAATCGAATTCTTCGCTCGAGCTTAGTAAATCTGCCCCATAGTGTGCACCTATTTTTCTGATTTGTTGGATAATGCAGCTATTTTTGGTAGCACCTGGGTCTAATTTTTCTGTACACGGAGTGAGTTAGATCTTTGGACTACATATATATAGAAAGCTTGGGACCTGGGGCTTTCTAGATAACTGATCTTTTTGATATTTGAATCTTGATACTTTGTCTTCTAGAAAATCAATTAAACATTATATAAACCCAATAGGCTGGTTTTACTTCCAATAAGGATTAATTATATCTTAGTTGGGATCAAGTACAAGATACTGTTTTATTATTATAGAGAAAACGGAAAACCTTTTTAGAAATTCGGATTGTTTGATTATAAGTAGTGATGGACGAATTTTCGCTGAAAAATTTGTGAAACGGCGAAAAATTGGCGAAACGCATTGAAGTCAATGGGCGTCAAAATCATTTTGATGGGTGTCAATTTTTACATATTTTGACTATTTGGTCCAAATGCATTAAAGTCAATAATTTTGACGCTCAACAATTTTTATGCGCGCAACAATTTTGATATCTATATTTAGGAGCCCCATAACCACAAAGGGTAGATACTGAAAAATGAGGGCATCATCTAAAGTGTCATTTACATGTGTAAGGGGCAGATTTATCAAGGGTCAAATTTCGAAGTACAAAAAACTTCGAAATTCGACCATCGAATTAAAAAACTTCGAATTCGAATATCGAATTTGAAGTTTTTTCAGCAAATTTGGCAATCCTGCGGTCGAATAAAAATCGAACGATTGTAGCTTAAGATCGAAGGATTTTTATTCGATGTGTAAGGACTTAGAAAAATGCTGTAGAAGGTCCCCATAGGCTAACATAGCACTTCGGCAGGTTTAATTTGGCAAAATATTGAAGTCGAAGTTTTTTTAAAGAGACAGTAGATCGATTATCGAAAGGTCGAATTCTCAAACGATTTTTACTTTGAATAAAAGTAAATTCGAAGTTGTAGTTTCCTATTCGATGGTCGAAGTATCCAAAAAATGACTTCCAATTTCGAATTTTTTTACTTCGAAAATTCCCTCGAATTCACTTTCACCATTGATAAATCTGCCCCTAAGTGTTTTGTCTCTATTCCTTTAAGGCAGAGCTCAGTAAACCATAGCCTCAAACCAGCCGTGCAATCTTTCATTTTAGAAAGCCAAAAACAGACTTTATTCTGCAGCCTTTTATAACCAAAGCTCCCAGCATGCTTTGCATTTACAATGACATCACACATTTTAAAATGATGCAAATATTAATTTCCAAGTGGATTACAATTTTTTACAAGTAGGTGTACATAATCGGCACAGAACACAACACAAAAGTAAAAAAAAAGAAAATCTGTCATTCAAACAAAGTTCAAGTTACAACTGTGTTCATATGTCTGTGTTAATATATCTGCTCACAGCTGCCACTCATTAGGACTCACCTTGTGTTTCCCCAAACCCACAGCAAACTGAACAATCTTCTTGAGGCAAAAACAGGTAAAAAATGTATTTTAAACTTTAAGATGTTTCAAGTTTACACTGTTGTATTCAAAAGTGTGTTGTGCATCATTGTGGCAAGTGAAAGGTTTAATGCTTAAGGGATAATGTTTAAATGCTTTAACATTCCAGGTCTGCAAACGGCAGGTTTCACTGTGGCTTTTAACCTTGTTGCTGCCATGTTGGAAATAAATCTGTTTCATTACTGGGAATTGTGTAGGACAGACACAAGAAGTAATGAAAAAAGATTAAGCAGGAGATTTTGATTTGTGCTGGAAAGGAAAGAAAGTGTTTCAGAAATGAATTTTAAAGCAACATGACTGTCTCACGCTGCTGCTATAGGAGAGTGATGTGCCTCTTTGGGAAATAATTGGAGTATATTGTACATACAGTATGCTATGATGGCTTTGTCTGCATGGCTATTGCTTTTAATATTTTTATTTATTTCAGCAAATGTGTTGTTGAATTGCAAGCATTCTGAATTTTAGTGTTGGTGGAATGTAAGTGAATGCTCTTCTCCTCCTGCAGTAAGGGGCAGATTTTTTAAAGGTCGAATTTTGAAGTTAAGAAATACTTCAAAATTTGACCATCGAATTGGAATACTTCGACTTCGAATATCAAATTTGGGTATCCTGCGGTCGAAGTAAAACAATTCAAAGGATTTCCGCGATCGATCGAATGATTTTACTTCGACTTCCAAAAACTTGCTCTAGAAGGTCCCCATAGGCTAACATAGCACTTCGGCAGGTTTAATTTGGCGAAGTATTGAAGTCAAAGTTTTTTTTTTTTTAAGAGACAATACTTTGATGATCGAATGGTCAAATATTTGAACTATTTGACTTCTATTTGAACTCAAATTTTGACCCCCGCGTCAATTTTGACGCCGGCGTTAAAGTCAATGGGCATCTGAATAGTGTTGACGCGCAACGGTTTTGACGCGAGCGACTTTTCCGGCGTGCGTCAAATTTTTTTGATGTTGCCAAATTTTGCGGGAGTTTCATGTATTTAATCGTCGGCGGCAAAATGTGGAAATTCACTGTGAATTTGCTTCTGGCGAATTAATTTCGCTCATCGCTATGAACAATTCCATTAACAAAAGGTAGGAATCCAGGAAAATGATAAGCTATGCTTCCAGTGCTTTCTCAGTAGGCTGTGCCTGATCCCAGAAAACTCCACTTATGTCTTTATTGAGGTCATGTGGACCCTCCCCAGCTTGATCTTTTCACCAGTCTAGTTCTAACATGCAACATTTTAGCAAACAGACATCACATTGGATAATGGATATGTAAAAACCAGAGCTCAACCCCAGCAGGGGAAGGAAAATCAACAATATATTTAATTGTAGTAGTATCATACATAATGTGCCAGTGTTAGTGCAGTGAGTTGTAGTTTAACACCACACTTTTACCTCAGTGCAGTGACCAAGTGTATTATAATTCCATATGTGATTACAATACTCCTATCTCAGTAAATAGCAGTGATAAAAACTCTTAATATTGTGAGATCCGATATGATTTCCTTTAAAGGGATACTGTCATGGGGAAAAAAAATGTTTTCAAAATTAATCAGTTAATAGTGCTGCTCCTGCAGAATTCCATTTCTCAAAATCCATTTCTCAAAAGAGCAAACAGATTTTTTTATATTCAAGTTTGAAATCTGACATGGTGCTAGACACATCGTCAATTTCCCTGCCCCAAGTCATGTGACTTGTACTCTGATAAACTTCAATCACTCTTTACTGCTGTACTGTACCTTTCCCCCCCCCAGCAGCCAAACAAAAGAACAATGGGAAGGTAACCAGATAGCAGCTCCCTAACACAAGATAACAGCTCCCTGGTAGACAGCACTCAATAGTAAAAACCCATGTCTCGCTGAGACACATTCAGTTACATTGAGAAGAAAAAACAGCAGCCTGCCAGAAAGCATTTCTCTCCTAAAGTGCAGCCACTGGGGGCAGCTGGGAAATTGACAAAATGTCTAGCCCCATGTCAGATTTCAAAATTGAATATAAAAAAATCTGTTTGCTCTTTTGAGAAACGGATTTCAGTGCAGAATTCTGCTGGAGTAGCAATATTAACTGATGCATTTTGGAAAAAAAACATGTTTTCCGATGACAGGATCCCTTTAATGTAATGCATTGAAAACACACCTAGTTCAATTATTTACCCCCAAGCAGTGGCATAACTATAAAGGAATCAGACCTCACTGAGGGGCCAGGGGAACAGGGGGTCAGCTTCCTCTGTTGTAGGGTCCCCAACCAGTGGCTCAACATGTTGCTCCCCAACACCTTGGATGTTGCTCTCAGTGGCCTCAAAGCAGGTGCTTATTTTTCAATTCTTGGCTTGGAGGCAAGTTATAATGGCATAAAAACAGGTTTATTGCCAAACAGAGCCTCCTGTTGGCTGTCATTCCACTCAGGGCAACTGAAAACCTTTCATATTCTTTATTTGGCACCCCAAGAACTTTTTTCATGCTTGTGTTGCTCCCCAACTCTCTTTACGTTTGAATATGGCTCACGAGTGAAAAAAAGATTGGGAACCCGCTATAGTATTAAAATCATCCCTCCCTGACGATCTTCTTCTTTAAATTGACATGTGTGTACCTTTACAAGCATGGGTGGGGGAGAGGGAACCCCCCCCCAAAAAAATTTTTTTACCGCTGCTCCCTAGATAAGAAGGTTTTCAAGCAGAATCACAAGAATGACTTGCTTATTCCTATTATTCCCCAAATCTCTATTTAAAATATTGAATCACACATTTCTTTCTCCTTGTACAGACTTATCTTAAGGTGGCCATAGACGTAGAGATAATATCATACAAAACTATTTTCCTATGATATTCGGTGCGTGTGTGGTGGGAAAAGAGCCGACTGATATCAGCAGAAGACTTGGATATCGGTCGGCTCGGGCTGGACGGAAAATTTTGATAGTGTGACTTTGATGGCACCCGAACATCTCCCATTCTTAGTGCCGAATCGTCAGATACAGGTAGAATTCTATTGTTTCTATCTGTATATTTGACGATTCAGCTCTACATGTGTGTATTGAAACAAACAATCTTTCTTGGAAAGATCGGAATTGTTACGTCTATGGCCACCTTTAGGATCAAAATAATTTGACTTACCTGGAGAACTCCTTTTTTTTTTATGTTTTGGCATGATCTGTTGTTGTGGTTTTCATGTTTATAGGTTTCCATATCTACACCTGCTGGTCATACTTGTTGATATGAATCAGATAAAAGTTCTTGGTTGAACCTACCTCCTGAGCTGATGATTAAGTACCTGTGTGCACAAAAAATCCTTAAGGCTAAGGGGTGTCCTACAGTTATTCCAAATAAAAGGGTTATTTTTCTTATACATTGTCTGTTGAGGGATTCCTTGAAGTACTAGAATTTCACCTCCCTAAGCTGAAGGCCTGGGACAGAGCACCTAGACCCCCACATCACTATTGGTGAGCTTTTAAAACGATGGTTTCATTTCTCTTTTTGAACCTACCTCCTAAGGCATGGAAGCCTCTTTAGATGTTCATCTTTTACAGTTGTTTAATGTTTCTATAGCAGGAATAGGATATTTGTTGTTTATAAGTGCCGGGTCACCATGATCCTCTCCTTCATGTGAACTGACAGAACTCAGCAGGGCCCCGTAGCAGCAGGGGTCTGTTTTAAAGCATAGTGTTGCAAAATGATTTCTACATGGCACAAGAATGAGCCAGTTTCACATGTAAAAGTCCCTCCACCCGATAATGATATTATGTACTGTAATTCCTTTTGGAGAAATTTTTGGAAAACAAAGAATACTCTTCATGATATGTTTGTTCAGTTGCAACAAAAGCCTCTTATCATTTTGCTTCAGTAATAGACCAGCAGACTGTTCATTGGTGGCCTCTTGACTTTTCCCTGTTCTGTAATTAAGGTCTATTATGGTTGATGCCGGGGGAAAATGAGTCATGTGTTTACTCACTTTCAAGTGATTCAGTGTCCAAATAGCCTATTTTTACCGGGAGAGATGTGGTTTGGTTTCCTCTCTAGATACGCAACTACAGGTATGGGACCTGTTATCCAGAATGCTGGGGTTTTCTGGATAACGGATCTTTCCGTAATCTGGATCTTCATGCCTCATGTCTACTAGAAATTCATTTAAACATTTAATAAACCCAGTAGGCTGGTTTTGCTTCCAACAAGGATTAATTATATCTTAGTTGGGATCAAGTACAAGCTACTGTTTTATTATTACAGAGAAAAAGGCAATCATTTTTAAAAATTTGGATTATTTGGATGAAATGGAGTCTATGGGAGACAGCTATTCTGTAATTTGGAGCTTTCTGGATATCGGGTTTCCGTATAAGGGATCCTATACCTGTACAAGTTTTGCATGTTTACCATCCTGTGAGCATTTATGCCTGTGCAATATGTCTCCAAAAGGGCAGTGGCCGACGGGGAGATTTGTCGCACCGTGATAAAAATGCACAACTATGGGCGACAAATTGCCTGAAAATGCATCTCCATTGGAAATAATTGACATAGACGGTGGTAAAACGAACACATCACTTCGTTCTTCCGAAGTCGCCCTAAATTGCTACGGGAGGAAACTTTGGGCAAGTTTGCTATATGTTTTTGCAAGTTCTTTCCATTATTTCCAATAGAGATGCATTTTCAGGAGAATTGTTTGTAGGAGGTTTAACCAGATGCCGAGGCCTTTCTTCCAATACACCAACAGAAAGTCCAGATGAGCAGTAAAAACATCCACAGTTTTTATTTACAAACTCTTATTTTCATGCATTCACACTTTTATAATAAAGGTACATCCATCCGACACAATTACAATCGACATAGGCTAACCCGAGTTTTCTACATCCCAAAGGGTCTCACCTAGAAGATTAGGAAGGGTAGTCACTCGTGGCGCCAGTCTCACCTGTCTCAGTAATCCGTTGCTCAGCACCCATTTACTGTTCTGACCAGGCCTCATCTGTCTCAGTACTCCTTGTAGTACCCCTTTACTATTCAGACCAGGTTTCCTTACTGGCAGCCCTCTGGCCCGAAGCCCATCATACCCTATCTTGTTTAAACCCCTTCCTCTAGGGTGCATATCTCGTGGGGTGTCCATGGGGTTACTGTTCCCACTAATCTCCTTGTTGGGGCATAAGATAGCCCGTACTAAATACTCTACCTCAGGCACCTAGTGCTGGCTTCACTTCCCCTTAATTACTTTAATCCTACCTCTACCTCCTGTCTTCTTCTTTTCTTTGGGTTTCTTCCTATCCAGGCTTCCGCATCCGGCAGCTCCCTCCCATTAAAGACCCCAAACCCAGGGTGTGACCCCTTTTTATACCTTCCAGCTGACCCACCCTCTAGTGGTGGGGGAGTGTATTACATTTCTACTTCTAATTACCCTTGTGCACCATCTAGTGGCCGTTTGACCACATTACAGTCACAATTCTTTCAACATATAAATTCACAAGTGAATTGACTAACTTTTGAACATCACTCAGTCACATTTATTCGTTCACCCCCTTACATTTTGCCTGTTATCCAGAATACTTGGGACCTGGGGCTTTCCAGATAATGGATCTTTCCATAATTTGGATCTTCACTCCTTAACTCCCCTAGAAAATCATGTAAACATTAAATAAACCCAATGGTCTGGTTCTGCTTCCAATAAGGATTAATTAAATCTTAGTTGGGATCAAGTACAAGGTACTGATTTATTATTACAGAGAAAAAGGAAAATCATTTTAAATTATTTGGATAAAATGGAGTCTACGGGAGGCGGCCTTTCCCTAGTTCAGAGCTTTCTGGGTAACGGATGCCATACCTGTACTTTCAAAAGGACTTCCTTGAGATTCATCTAACCGGTAGAACTTCCAGGCTTGCTCTTTCAGATTGGAGACTGTTCTTTTCTATTAGCCACTGTTGTTGAAGACAAGAAGTCATGCCAGCTAGAATCCCATTTGTGCTGGGAGCACTGACCATTTAAAAAGATGAATAATTCCATAAAGTCTGAATAAAGTCCAGTGTAAAGAAAACAATGATTTTACTCAGGGGATTCCACCCCCAGTTTATTTACACACACTTTTATTGTTTCCCAGCATTGTCTAGAGCAGGTGCTGCTGTTTGGGAGGGGACCAATGATTGGGAATTTCTTCGTCATTTGAACACATCTGGTATGGTGTTATGATCCATTCTCTTGCCTCGATTAAACATGCACATTACAGATATCCTTGCCAACAAATATGGAAAGTGCTCCTTTGGCAAAACCATTTTAATGAAATAATGAAAACGTTGCAACCTAATTACGAGAAACGTTTCTGTTATTGATGGGAAACCTGCCAAACAAACAGATTTATTCCTAATACGCAAGGAGGGTTACTAACATATAGAAAGTGAGTATTGACAATTCAAATAATTAGAAGCCCTTAAAAAGCCATCAGATTGATATTTAATCTGATGTTTCTGTATTACTTAGTAGAACTGACCATCAACTCATAAGATTCCGAGGTCAGTTTGAAAACAATAATAATTAAGATCAATAAGGACAATATTTCCATGGAGAAGCAATTGGCTCCTCCGTGATGCCATTATTGCATCTGATGGGTCATTGTGGATTTTGTTTTCTTTTTCCAGCAAAACAATAAAAAAAGAAAATTAAAATCAATGTGAATTTTTGAGTAGTCAAACAAATGAGTTTTAGTTTTTTTCTGCGTGGCTGCTAAAGTAACAGCAATGTTTAACTTTCTGCACTAACAAAAGGATGATTTTTTGACAATCTTTTGAGCTGTTTGAAAAGGAAACGAAACCCTTTGGCATGAATTGTCCTTCGGATTCAAGTTATTAGTGAGGAGTTAAGACACAGTAATGGTAGGTAGGTGCATATGTCTAAAAGCATTGGAGCTGGTTTCCTTTGCCTTTAAAGCCACATGATAATCTCTTTAATTAGTGTGATATGGATAGATACACATAGCCAAATGTCTAGATATGGTTTGCTGTATCTGTAGTTTGTAGTTCATCACCAGACAATGGTTTAGGTGGGTGGAAAAGCTAAAAGCATGGAGTGTTAATTAGTTAAGTAACCTGTGTCTGTGTGTACAGAAATCTTACATAAAGTTGGGTTAAAAAAAACCCACAGTCCAAGTTCAACCCCTCCAAATGAAACCAGCGCCCATACCTACACTCCCACTGACCCTCCTTATACTCACATAAATTCTATATACCCATACCTATACTAACTATAGAGCTTAGTATCACAACAGCCTTTGATATTCTGTGTGTCCAAAAAATCATCCACCCTCTTATAGTCATTAACTGAATCAGCATCACAACATCACCCGGCAGTGCATTCCACAACCTCACTGTCCTGACTGTGAAGAACCCCCTACGTTGCTTCAAATGAAAGTTCTTTTCTTCTAGTCTAAAGGGGAGGCCTCTGGTACGGTGATCCACTTTATGGGTAAAAAGGTCCCCTGCTATTTGTCTATAATGTCCTCTAATGTACTTGTAAAGTCTAATCATGTTCCCTCGCAAGCGCCTTTTTTCCAGAGAAAACAACCCCAACCTTGACAGTCTACCCTCATAATTTAAGTCTTACCTCCCTCTAACCAGTTTAGTCTGTTATGAAAACTCACCCTGGTGGTCTAACGGGGCCACCACGTGATTCACCTTGTTCCTCTGGTGCCAGGATTCCTATGGCATGTGTGGTGCACACTTCTACAATTTACGCACCGGCATGATGATGTCATGCACTTTGGCTTGAAATTCAAAAGTACTTAAAGGGATTTCGGGCTGAAATCATTGCCCATTGTTAGGTCTTACTCATTAGTATCCTGGATGTGATTTCTCTGTATTCTGATTCCAGCTTTTATTATTGCCTGCCTGCTTATTCTGAACGCTGCCGATTTGACCCTTGCCTGTCTGACTAGCCTTGAACGCTGCTTGTACTGATCCGGCCTGTTTGAATACACTTTTTCGTCCATCCCCTGAATGGGTGCCTTCGGTCCTAACCTTAGTAACAACGGTGCCCCTTTGCCTGTCCAGAACTCCTGCTTTGCTCCTCTCTTATTAAGACCTGGTGGCATCTGAGTAGCTGAGGGCTCCTCCCGAGGCCAAAGGCGGCTGCTACAGATGAAAGCAGAGCCGTGACCTGGGAGCTTAGCAACTGTTCTGGATTTTGGGAGCTGGTCGTGACATAGTCTCTGCACTCTCTCCAGGTCATTTATATCCCTCTTAAGGACTGGAGTCCAAAACTGCCCCCATACTCCAGATGAGGCCTCACCAGGGTGCTAAAGAGAGACATAATTATGTTTTCATCCTTTGAGCTAATGCTCTTTTTTTATGCAAGACAGAAATTTAGTGGCTAGAGACACCGCCTAGAATTAGACAACTTGTTATCTACAAAAATCCCTAGATCCTTCTCAGTTTAGGAAAAACCCAACACACCTCCATTTAATGTATAATTTCCATTTATATTATTTCTTATCTTATTGCATTTATTAAAATTGAACCTCATTTTCCAGTTCGCTGCCCAGGTTTTTCCAGTTTAGCCAAATCACTCTGCAAAGTGTCGGCATCCTGCATGGAACCTATAGTTCTGCACAATTTAGTATCAATACAAATAGAAACAGTACTTTCAATGCCCCCCTCCAGGTCATAAATAAATAAGTTAAAAGCCAAAGAACCAAGAACAGAGCCCTGTGGAACTCCATTAACAACACGGGTCCAATTAGAAAATGTTCCATTTACCACCACTCTTTGTAATCTATCCTTCAGCCAGTTCTCTATCCAGCTACAAATACTATGTTCCAGGCCAATATTCCTTAATGTAACCAGTAACCTTCTGTGTTGCACTGCATCAAATGCTTTAGCAAAGTATATTTACTGCCATCCCAGAATCGAGGAGTTATTGCGGAAGAGGCTGATCTTCTCCCAGTGCTACTGAATATGTTGGTGATATATATTTTGAAAGGTATCAAAAGAACATAACATGAATAGGTCCTGTGCAGGATACACTATACCAGCCATGAATCACAAATTATAAAATACTAAGACTCAATATTCTTTCACCTCTGTTAGTAAGAAATATATTTTTCTTTCTCTACAGTTCCTTTGATGCTGGTTTTATATGGATTTTGTAAAGTTTAGATTATAGCACTCTATCAATAAGCAAGAGGGATGTAGAGCAAACAGCCTTCAGTGGGAACATATCTTTAATTAAAAGGCATTTTGTCTGGTATCCTTGACCGCTGTCCCTTTTATACATGTCTCCCACTCCGTGAGCAATGAAAACTCTGCACACCTTAAATTCCTAAGAGTTTTTTGTCACACATGCAGTTTAAAGAGTTTAGCAGTTAATGCTTTAGTCCTTAAATTCTCTTTTTTTTTTTTTTTTTTCTAAAATCACACTTTTTCCCCTCTCTTTCAGAGAATGTCAGAATCATTATTTAACCTGTCTGTAGTCTGGACAATATTCCATATTTTCAACGTTATTGTAACATATGCTATATATGTGTTTTTAATTAATAAGGTCAAATTATTGTTTACCCTCAGACAGCTTGTTGGCATTTCCCTTGCTGTGTTGAATACTTTGCTTGACCTATGGATTGGCAGTTTTTTTCTTTTTTTACTTTTTAATGATATTTTACATCCTGTAATGACCCTATAATGCTTAAACCAGTGCAGGACACAACACACAACTGGAGCCTAATGATATGCATCCAATAGACCCTGCATGTCGGTTGGGGGAAACAAAAATTAAAAAATAGCCCCCGCAAGCACTAGGCCATCCACACTCGGTTAGAGCACAAATTCTCTGTGCCACAAATGGATGCCTAAACTGGGATCTATTGTTTATGGGCAAAGGTGATGGGGAAAATACAGAGAACTAGTGATGGGCGAATCTCTCCCTTTTTGCTTCGCTGAAAGATTCTCAAAAATTCAAGTACATGGAAAGTTCACGAAAAATTCGTGAAATTCAGACGTTTTCACGCAAAATCAAGCATTTCGAACGTTTTCATGGAAAAAACGTGAAAATCAGAAATTGCCGCAGGCGAATTCTCAACAGCGAATTTTTGCGATAAATTAGCAAATTTATTCGCCGGCGGCTAAACGCGGGAATTCGCCATGAATTTGTGCCTGGCAAATTTATTCGCTAATCACTACAGAGAACGTGGAAGTTAGCCATGAACAACCATTATCCTTTGTGTTATCGGTAGATTTCAGTTACGCTTGATAGATAAGGGGCAGAGTTGATTGTGTAATCATTTTAGGAAAATAGACATAAAATTCTACCTGCATCAAATTCTAAATCTAAAACTACCTTGATTGATTTTTCCCCCCCTTAATACATTCATTTGGATTGGAAGCCATTGTAGTAGAAAGTAAGAACCAAGCCCAACTTGTTTGTTATTGATTTTTGAGAAGGGTTATCGCATCATTGTCTATGGTCCTGCTCAGTAATTAAACAGTTTTGGTAAATGGGTCACTTCATATTGTAAACGTACACTACAGATTCAGGTCCACCTTACACCCCTATGGGCGATGTTTGGAGACACAGCAAACATTTCAAAGGCAGACAAGAAACTAGCAAACATCTTTTCAGCAGAAAGGCAATATTACATTGTTGGATAACAAACCATCCCCCACCACTTGAAATGATGATTACAAAGTTAGACTTTGCCTTCCATATGGACTGGCTTGAGGCCTCTTAAAACTGAGAGTGCCAAGTTACAGCTTTCTTTGCCACTTAAAATATATACAAATACTATTTCCTACACGTCAACAGGAAATTTCCTATGTCTTTCATCTTACCACGTGGTACATGGCTGAGGAGTTGGCAGGGAGAAATCCAATAACAACAAGAACCTAAAGCTATTGAAACCAATGATGGTTCAGGTGGCCTTATGCACAGTATGATTTTGACCATAACTAGAAGTAACCCAGTGGGAAAGTGTAGAAGATATTTTACGTAGAGATAGGGTGCTTTATCTTGTTATGTACATCAATGGAGGTGAAAGTATGCTGGGGGAAAACCCATGTGTGTAGGCCTACCTTTCTATTTATAACCCTTGTAAAACTACAACACTGTATGGCATTGATTGTTTGTTGATATGTTTTGTTTGGTGCTAATAAAGATTTAAAAAAAAAAAAAAAAAAGGTTGTATCAGGGCAAAGTTCGGATATTGGATAAGGGATAGTTCTAATGTAAGTAATTCTGAAATAACTGGACTTGCTGAGTAATCATTGAAGACATTTCACTACTCATCCGAGCAGCTTCTTCAGCAAGTCCAGTTGTTTTATAATTACTTATATTAGATATACCATGACCTAGATGAATGAAAATCTTCATAGTGATAAGGGATATTGATAGGGCTAAATTTATTCTTGCATATAACCTGTTAATACCCCCCACAAAACAACAAGTTGGAAAAGTAAAAAAAAGATATATACTTGTTTATTCATTCAATATAGTTCAACAAGGCCACTAGGAGCAGTTGCTGTTTTCTAAATCGTCTTCAGTCAAGGTTCTGGATGGATGAACAAAGATAGAGATTGTCTAATGGCTTCTTCTGTTGTCTTTGAGATATCCAGCCTTCAGTCTATGGTTGTGCGAAAGGATTTGTACAATCAACCTGTCAACCTGAACCCTATTTTTTTTCCCTGCGTTTATCAATGCCCTATCGTCTTATTGCCTAACAACACCAACAATCATCAGGTATCTCTTCTGGTTGATATCTGTATTTCCACTGGTCTATTTACCTCCATATTTTAAGTCATCATCATAAATAAATAAACCTCCCCTCATCTCCTATTACCACCTCATTTGACTCATATGTTTGCCATCCATCATCTCTATGGGTTTGTGGATCCTTTTTTATTAAGCTATTGTCCAAAAGGCTGCTATAAACTTGTTGCCATAGATCAATAGATTAAGGGGCACATTTACTAAGCTCGAGTGAAGGATTCGAAGTAAAAAAACTTCGAATTTCAAAGTTTTTTTTGGGTACTTCGACCATCGAATAGGCTACTATGACTTCAACTTCGATTTGAATGTTTGGAACTAAAAATCGTTCGACTATTCGACCATTCGATAGTCGAAGTACTGTCTCTTTAAAAAAAACTTTGGCTATCTACCAGGACTTTAAACCTACTGAGCTTCAATTTTAGCCTATGGGGACCTTCCCCATAAGGTTTCTAAGCTTTTTTTGATCGAAGGAAAATCCTTTGATAGATGGATTAAAATCCTTTGAATCGTTCGATCAAAGTATTTGCGGTAAATCCTTCACTTCGATATTTGAAGTCAAAGGATTTTACTTCGGGGGTTGAATATCGAGGGTTAACCCTCGATATTCAGCCCTTAGTAAATGTGCCCCTAACTGTTAGGAACTTTAAGCAATTTATTTATATAACTAGTTGGGATTGTATTCCACTTTTTCTTTTTTTTTGTGTTTAAAATAAGAGTTCTTTCTTTTAACTATAAGTACTTTCATTGATAAGGTGGTGACTAGGGATACCATGACGAGGGAGATCCATTTTTTTATCTACAACATTAACTGGAGAACGTATCCCCAAGTCATTAATTTGTGCTGATCTGACTATATATTTGGATGTGCAGATAATATCCTTTCCAAAGTACTTTTCATCCTAGGAGAATAACCCCAATTTATCTAGACTCTGAAAATTAGATGGGTTCCCAAACTGTACTTTGGTATATATGAACAGTACTGTTATGTAACCTGATAGATGGGGGAGACATGAAATCCATTCTTACCCCAGCTGCTGTTTAGAAGAGTACAGTTTTATTGTGGTGTAGCGCTATAGTAAATTGAGTGCACCATTCTCTACCATGAGCTTCAACCCCAAATACAGTGCTCCGGATTAGTGATGGGCGAATTTATTGGGCAAAATGCCCGTCAAAAACAAGACGCCGGTGCCGTTTCACGAACTTTTCGTCGTTTCGTGAATTTCGCACGAAATTTGCAAATTTTTCAGCGAAGCGAAACGGCGCAAATTCGCCCATCACTACTCCGGGTGAGACCTTAATTATTCAGGGGTAAGCCCTCGCAACCATATGGAGGAAGGGTGCAGTATAACCCACTCAACTCCTCAGAGGAGCCTCAAGCTGATTGGCTAAATAGCCTGTCTATCTGTTACTCCTAGAGTAATCTCTTAAGGTGAGTAGCCTGTGCTAACAAGACCTGACCTGTCTAGGTTCCACTTTACCCTGCCTGCCTGCCTGCTCAGGCCAGGGCTTGCACAAAATGGACCCTGCCCAGGACTTTATACTTCAGCACAGTGCCATCTGCTGGGCACTGGTTGAACACCAAGGGGCATAGCTTTAAGCAGGATAAGGAAACGGTCCCCCTCCTAACTGTATTTTAGGACCCAGTTAGGTGTCTATAACATTATGGGACTGCCTGCTAAATGAGACTTATTTACCAGTCCCCTACAGCGGTTCTCTTCTTTGCTGAGTATTTGGGTCATCTTAGGTAGTGATGGGTAAATCTGACCTATTTCTATTCAGCGAAAATTTGTGAAACTGTAAAAATTTGCCAAATTGCATTGAAGTCTATGAGTGACTTGACAAAGCGTAAGCGAAAAAAAACTTATTATTGAAATCTTACCTTTTTAAACTTTAATTGAATCTTGATCTAGAGAAATTTAATGGAATTGTAGCACTACTAGCGCAGCATTCATTCCTTTTATTCTTTTATCTCTAAGGCACTGAGGATTTGTTGGTTTTACAGCAAAGTTAGCTCTCCTTACAAGACAGTTAAACGTTATAACGAGACCACAGTCCTCAGTGTTCTGCCTTTCTCCCACATGTGGTGTCCCAGGGCTTAGAACAACGCAGCTAGTTTCTTTGGAACAACTCCACCTCTATACTATTTTCTAACTTTTATTCATGAATTGCTGACGCTTTATTTTAAATTGTTTGATACCCATGAACTCACTTTAAAATAACTACAGCACTAGCACCTTATTTAATTCATATAAGAACCATGAACTTTAAATTGTGTGTAGATACATTTTATCACGGGTCACATCACCTGATTTATAGCACTTGAGCACCTTAATCTTTTTAATCAATTATATATAACACAATCGATTGAAATACCATTAATTGTATGTTGGTGCTAAATTGATTGACAACTAAGCATATGTTTATAATGGCACTTAGCACTTATATAATTAGATCTCAATTAATTTTAAAAGGTAGTGTGGGGTTTTACTGCTTTTTCTTGTTTTTAGAATTCCTATTCTGGTTTATATACCTCTACACAGCCTGAAATTGGGTAATACAAGTGAGTGAACATTAATTACAAGTGAAGTATATTTTTGTTTGTGATCAAAATGTGACATACTTTTTGGAGCAAAATTTCACTCATCACTTAAAGCTTAGTGCTGGGGCCTTCTGCCCCAGGCTCTCCAGTACATGGATTCATAATTGCCAAAAAGAATAAGCCATGTTCTTCCTTTATATAATGTAGGACCAGATATTAGTCACTCTATCCCTGGGAAAACCTCTTCCTCATGGATCAAAGGTTGAAGACCAGAGGCTTTCTGAGCATCTTAAATTGTTAATCCTTAATTTTAGCCATAAAGTTATATTTAATCCATTTATATACAGTAGTACATCGGCCCATTACCACTTCTTTTGCGCTTTATTTCTAAAGCAACAGAATTTCATTTTCATGCAATAATTGAATTTGAAGTGAAGTTCTCTTCCATTCAGTTCTGGCTGAAATAAACGTTTTCTTTTGTTATTGATATGATTATATTTCATATCATTAATGCCTTCTAAAACATGTCTCCCTTCCTTGCCAATTAGAGCAAGGGGGAAAAAAAGATACTCAAACTTTATTTCTCATAAATTATTATGAATAAATGTTACCTTTGCAGAGAAATCAAAGAAAGATGAAGAGCGCTGAAGTGATTGCATTGACTTAAGCTGACCACATCTAATTTTCTTTCCTTGTAAACTCTATTTAGTGTTAAAAAACAATTTGATGGAAGATTCTAGGTGCCACAGATCTCCCCTGACCTTTAAATCAAATTTAGTACTTCACACAGAGCAACACCTCCAAGCCAATCCTGACAGCTTAATAAAGTGAAGATTTCTGCAATAAATCCAAAGCTCCTGTCAGCTCTTAACAAAAGGAAGATGAAACCTCTTGCTGCGGGTGATGATTTTTTTGACTGAAAACGTGATCACATCCAGGTATAAACAAAGTGATATAGTAGAATTAGGGACTGGTCTCAATTCTCATGTAACCCTAATTTTATTTTCAATGTCCCTCGTTTCTCGACACGCAGAAATGCTCAATTATTTCCAGCAGAGGCTAATTCTCTGCTGTATTTCTTTTTAAAGATCAGAGTTTAGACAAGTGGGTAAAGTCTTCCCATTTCGCCCTTATTTCATTAGTCATTATTCTGGCAGGAACAAAGTGATATGTTAAAACTATATTCGTTATGGAGAAAGGGCTATTTGGAGGAGATGGCACGTCTGTATCTGCTGTAGACCTTCATTTGCAATTTCTCCTCTCTTTTTTCAGAATTTGGCCTTAAAAAGATAGGAAAGTTATGAAACATTATATTCACTTTGGATGAAAGAACCATGGTTCCCATTGTTACCTTACACTGGTTTGTCACGTTACACTGGTATGGCTGTGTCCTCGGTTTTCTTGTTACATGATATTGGCACATGCATGACAATGGGGTATTCGTAACTACAAGCTGGGGTTGCTGTTTGTGACACTGGGAATTACCACTTGTCAATCAAGGGTTTCTCTTTTGGATTGGTGCCCATTCATTTTAAAATCTGGTTTCTTCCGTTATATTTTACCCAAGCTGGTTTATCAGATCCTGTGCCTGTTATTCCTTACATATCTGGTTTTTTTTGACTGGTTATTTATTGCCCTTGATCCATAGTACCTGCCCTTACTCCTAGCCTGTCATTGACTACGCTTTTGCCTTGTCTCCATCTGTTATTTAGTCTGCCTTCTGACTCTTCCCTGTTGGTTCTGGGGTCCCAAAAATGCATCGCTGAAGAGCAGCACTGGAAAGGGTTTTATTGCTTTACAGAAGCATACTAGTGCCAACTGTCATCTCAGGGTTTGTCACAAAGTGTGTGTTGTTTGTACTATACGAAGGGCAAGGCCAGACGTGGCGTTTTTACGTTGTGTTTTTAAAAAAGCTCAGTTGGGCGTAAATACGCCACTGAAACCACACGTGACCGTCAACATGCGTTTTTCAGAAAGTAGGTTTCTTTTCCCAACATGCACTTCTCATTGTTCTCGTTCCCCATTATTCTGCTGGCTGGAAATAGAAAATAGAAAGGCTATTTAGAAATATAAAAGCTACTTACATTCAAAATGGAGTAATCGCCAATACACAACGTAATTACGACACAGCCTAATACCCTGTAAAAACATATATATGCACCATTTATCTCGCGAGAATTTGACACCATTTTTAAAATATGCTGCATATTTATGGAAAGTGTAGTTTCAAACTTGCAGAAACCATAGAGTCTATTAATTTGGTAGTTTTGTGACGTATTGGCGTTCATGCTGCAAAATGACAATACCGGTATTCCATTTCGGATTTTGGCTTGCAAGCTCCCTGTGAGAATTGCCATAGTCCGTAGTGCAGTTTATGCGTATTTACGCCCGACGGAGCTTTTTTAAAAACGCCACGTCTGGCTTGTCCTTAGTCCTCAACAGCCATAGCAAGCAGCCTGTTTCACTCCTACTACAGTGCTAGATAGTAGTATGTAAGTGGATTTTATTTTTCATGAGTTCTTGTCCACTGTTTAGTACCCAAATGATCTAGCAGGTATTATAACACCAAACCATTGATTTTCATGATTATCCATCAGCATATTCTAGGTTTGCCCATGCATAAGTTCAAGCATTGCAGCCCCATTGCATTGTTTTTAAAACCAGCTGGAGACAGACTAAGATGTGGGGTTTTTTGGGGTTTTTTGGCCTTCTGGATCAGCTATAGGTGGATTTATATGGATGAACAGTTTCTAGACATACACCAATGCCAACTACTATGCAACACTGAGATGTATTAATGAAATGTCAGACTGGGGAATCCTGAATTATTCCACATAAATCAAAACTTTCCTGACAGGTTAATAAATCAATAAACTGACACACTGATCAATGAAGAAACCAACGTTAATTTGTCTGAATCTATTCAATTGTGCAGTAGAACACCATTGTCTTTGATGGGGTGGTAGTTCTCTGTGTAGCTCAGTAGCAGCATGTGCCAACTGAAGTATGCAGTGCAGTTTTGGGCTCCAGTCCTTAAGAAGAATATATATGAGCTGGAGAGAGTGTAGAGACGTGCAATTAAGCTGGTTAAGGGGATGGAAGATTTAAATTATAGGGTAGATTGTTGGGGTTGTTCTCTCTGGAGAAAAGAGGGGACATGATTATTCTTTATAACTACATTAGAGGGCATTATAGACAGCTAGTGGGAGATCTATTCTTCCATAACATGGGGACACCCCTTTAGACAATAGGACAAAAACTTTAATTTTAAGCAATGTAAGTGGTTCTTCACAGTGAGGACATAGAGATTGGGAAATGCCCTGCTGGGTTATGGAAATTTTATTAATACCTTTAAGAGGGGCTTGGGTAATTTCTTGGTCAAGCATACTGAACTTGATCTACTTTAGTCTTTTTTTCATACAAACTTAACTGTGTAACCACATGATAAAATCCGAAATGATCCCATTCTTTTCTGAAATCTACTCCTACCAAATCCGTACGGGTTATTTCGCCTTATTTATCAATACATTTTCCCGAAAAATTCCAGTGTTGGAAAAAAAACATAAAAAAAATCATGAAAATCGTACGATAATACGAATCTGTAAAAATTTTTGGATTTTCTGCCTGAAAACTCAATTTTTTCCGGACTCTTACGTGAAAAGCACTCAATCTTTGAATTATTGCACAAAACCCAGTGCAGACCAGGATATCTTCTCCCAATGACTTATATACAACCTCGGAAGGTCTGAGATGCCAGATTTTCAGACATTTTCCATCCTCGGGGTATAATAAATCCCGAAAAATTCTAGGGTTTTTTTTTCACTAAAAATTCAAATGTTTTGAGTTTGTGGCATTCAAACTTTAATAAACAACCCCCTAATTGTATTTTATCTGTACTGGATTAGGGAAATGCCTGATATTTTATTTACCAAGCAGTAATTACGGTTATTGGGACATACAACAAATAACTACATTAATACTTAAAAACATTTTGCAGAAGGAGAAATTAGCAGCATCATGAGCAAGGAAGTGGTTTCTTGGAAAGCTGTATTTCTTTACACCCCACACATTCATAGGGGCATCAATTTGTGAGAAAGCTCTTGGAAATTGAAAGGCAATAAAGTACACAGGATTTCTAAAGGTAGTGATTTATCTATTGATGCTTTTATAGTGTAGGTGTGAACAGATCTTTGCGCCTGCAGTGAACAATACATAACTTCATTTTAAGAAATGGAAACAGGAAGCAGCTGTTTCCATATTCATGGTTTCAGCACAGTCACTCCAGCTATTATTGTATTGTGAATAAGCAGACGTGGCCTGGCTGGATGTCGACACTGCAATATAGATAATGGTGACGGATAATCATTGTGGCTTAAAATGCAATGAAATCTTACAGAACTACAATGTACAATTTATTAGATGCCACTTATCACATGTTGAGAGAGAGAGAGTGAGGGCAAAGGTACAGTAAGAGAATTTATGGAATGAAAAAGGAGTTTGAGAGGTTCTGTTCTAAGTGACCAATCGTGACTTCCCTAACCCTCATGTGAGAAATAAAAATAATTCATCATCCTATCCCTATAAACCATTCTAGCCCAGACAGCTCCTTTTTTTTTTTTTTTTTTTGGGGAGGGGGGGTGGCACCAAAATGTGTTTCACAAATCACTTTATTTATAACAATCATGCTTATGGTATTTCTATTGCATAATGGGGCATAATGAACCCATTAGAGAAATGGACACCAAAGGCCCACCAACAATATTCTAATTTGTCCATGCAACAATTTACTTAAATGTAAACTAAATTAAATGCTACTTTTTACAGATCATTCTATTCTTCATGTTTTATTTTATTTTATTTATTTATTTTCTGAAATGTTTCTCATTTTCTCTCACCAAAATCCTCCAAAATTGTGGCCTTAACTACTCTTTATTTGTATGTCTTTCAGCTTTTGCTTCCTCCTTCCCCTTACTTTTGTGCCAACTTATCTTTTCCGGCAGTGTTCACCTTCTCTCCATTTAGTTCCTTTCAATGGACACTTGTCACCTCCACTTCTTAGATCTTCGGTTGCTGTATAACTTAACACACTATTACTCAGTGATTGGGAATATTGACCAGCTCTTCAAAGTTGAGACTTTAACCAGTCACTGAGCAGCTCTGCTGTTGGCCAGTAATATAACAATCATTTTTATGAAGATGTTGGCAGTGCAGATCGTTGCTTTTCAATAATGCAGTTTGAAGACCGTTTAAGTCATGTAGATCTAGGAAAAACCAATGAAGAACATCCCAGTGAAAGTATCACCTAGCAGCTTCTATGGGAGGAGACATCCACCCAACACATATTGAAGGCAGTAGTTCTGTAAAGATATTTTTGCAGATTTTCCCGGTGAAAGGTTTTCCTATTTTTGACAACAATATTATTTGTCCGGGGGCAGAATTGGTCATCAGAACAAATTATTTTCTTGATAGTACTATACCACAACAATTTCCATCCTATAAATGTATATTTCACTTACATTCCATCTTTTACCATCAGACAATAACATATTGCTAGTAATATTATTTCTAAACACTAAAATCTCTCACACTGGGGAACACCTGATAGGAAATAAATATGAATGAGACGGCTTTCAGAAACAAAACAATACAAATTGATGCGCTATGTAGAGAAGGATATACACCAAACGCAACTCTCTAAAGTAGATAAATAGCCAAAGTATTTTTAAAACAGATCAAGTTAATATTTATGCTGCTGCTTTCCGAGGTACAAGCTCCTGAATTATTAAAATTGGTTTCGGTGGAATTCTGAAGTGCAAATTAAGTTTTTAAAGAAGCGGACGCTTCAATGTTGAGGCTTTTATTTTTATTTTGGATTGATTTTCTACATCATGGGGCTGATTAACATCTTTATTGCCAGTTGCAACCAAACTCGTGGTCAGTATACTACAATTTTAAATAAGGAGAGCAAAGATCTAATTGGTTGCTAGAGACAAGTAGGGATGTAGCGAACGTCGGAAAAAAAGTTCGCGAACATATTCGCGAACTTGCGCAAAAATGCGAGCGGTTCGCGAACGGTTCGCGAACCCCATAGACTTCAATGGGAAGGCGAACTTTAACATCTAAAAAAGACATTTCTGGCCAGAAAAATGATTTTAAAGTTGTTTAAAGGGTGCAACGACCTGGACAGTGGCATGCCAGAGGGGGATCAAGGGCAAAAATGTATCTGAAAAATCTGCCTGTGTGTGCTTGGAAGAGATAGTGTAGGGGGAGAGCTGTTAGTGATTTCAGGGACAGATGATAGTAAGTTTGCTGGCTAGTAATCTGCTTGATACTGCTCTGTATTGGAACAAAAAAATAAATAAAAGCAGTCCTTACAAGGACTACTGTTATTGCAGCAGTCAGCAGATGAGATCAGAAGCAGGACAGCTGCCCACTGCAGCTACATACAGAGCACTGCAGTAGAAGGTAGATTACTAGCCAGCAAAGCTACCTAAGCTTAAATGTCCCTCAAACCCCTGCAGACTTCTGTCCCTCCAATAACAGAGCAGTATCAACACGATTACTAGCCAGCAAACTTTCAACTGTCCCTGAAATCACTAACAGGCAGCAGCTCTCTCCCTACACTATCTCTTCAGCACACACAGGCAGAGTGAAAAAACGCTGCAGGGCTTCGGTTTTTATAGGGAAGGGGAGTGGTCCAGGGGAGAGCTTCCTGATTGGCTGCCATGTACCTGCTGGTCTGGGGTGAGAGGGCAAAAAAAAGCGCCAACAATGGCGAACCCAAAATGGCGAACGTTGCGAACTTCCGGCGAGCGCGAACACCCGATGTTCGCGCGAACAAGTTCGCCGGCGAACAGTTCGCGCCATCTCTAGAGACAAGTAGTACTTGAACCTAAGGCAATGTTACTTGGGCTGGATCTCCAGGTGAGAGGTGATTTGCCCGTTTTTGTTGCTATAAATTATATAGACCACTACACATCAGGAATTGCCAAAGACACCTCCATCATTGCTAAAGGGGCATACCAGTATTTGAAGATCCAATGATAGCAGAAGATATTGCTTGATTCTACATTATTGGTGGTGCAGCACAGATCGAACAACTTATCAGAAATATATGATATTGTCTGTACACTGCCCCTTCCACTGTTTGACCCTTATCTACTCAAGGACAGACCATTGCTGTCCTTCTTCCAAACTCGACCTTCTACTTGTCGTTGACTTTGCAGCTGTCTCTTTCTTGTCAATCCTCTAAATGTTTTATTGTCCTTTTACAATGTCATTCCTTGCTGGACTGTGTTCCTGGTCTGTTGTTTCCAATCTCTCTGAAGGCTTTGGGCTTGGATCTTACCTGTTTCCATCTTTGCTTGTCTGACCACCAATCCCCTGAATTCCACCTTTCATTAGTATCCCAACAGACAAACATTGTTTATCCACTCAAGCAAAACCAACCGTGTGTGCTTTAAACATCTGTGTTACACGAGACTCTAGACTTTCTCTCACTGGTATAATAAGATGCTGTTTATTCCATGGAGACCAGTTAAGATAATTGCTGTTTCCATTGTACAACCAGTCGCTGAAGGGGAAAAAAAAGAAAAACTCTTTTTCTGAGCTGGATGTATAAATACTACACAGTTCAGGGCCAAAATTAGACTTAGAGAAGAAGAGATATTTCTTTTGAAACATCATGGATCAAACAACATATACAGTGCATGCAGCACACCACAGTAGTGTATCTGGATAAGTAGGATAACAATGCATTCAGTTGAGTGGCATAGTGGAACATGCCTGGGAAAAAAAGCTGCATTATTTGTACTCTGTATAGCTTATATCCTATCTAGGGGAGGAAAAAACAAATCAGCTGGACCTGCTAGGTCATCCAATCTACTGTTTCAGTATATCGATTAAAGAGAAAGATCTGCATGGATGAGTGGTGAACGTTTTGAAGATGACTCCCCAAGTTCAGTTGATTTGGGCTTATGACTAGTGATGGGCGAATTTGTCCCGTTTCGCTTTTTTTCAGCGAAATTCATGAAACGCAGAAAAATTTGCAAAACGCAAATTTTGACACCGACAACAATTCGACGCACACTTATTTTATCCAATTGCATTAAAGTCAATGGGCGTCCATTTAATTGTTGCTGGCGTCAAAAAATTTTGTCGAAATTTCCGCCAAAACGCAGAAATTCGCCACAAATTCGCCCATCACTAATTATGACTACTAGATACTGTATATCATGTCCTGTGTGATTGAAAACCATCAGACATTTACTTTTAGTATGTAACGTAGAACCTTCTAGCTTATAAGATATTAGAGAGTCACTTATAAAGTTAAATGCAGAGAGCAGCATTTTTTTACCATTTCATCAAACATGGTAACACAATGGGGCCTTTTAATACCTGTCCTATGGCAGGTATTAAAGGCAGGACTAGCCTGCAGCAGCCAATGCTGCAAACCCCGGAGTATGGAGTCCAAAGAGTTTATAATGGGTATGGAAGATATTAGTATTGATTTTAGGAAGGAGGAGTTTACATATAAGATCATTATGTATAAAAGAAATATGTGCCTTGCCATAAACTTTACCTTTTGCACTAGTATATGTGAAAACAAAGGAAGTTTTATTACTTTTTTCAAACATTCCACAGTTCTGTTAAAAGGTCTTAAAATTAGTGATGGGCGAATTTATTCGCCAGGCGCGAATTCGCGGCGAATTTGCGCGATTCGGTGTCGGCGAATAAATTCGCGAAACGCCCGCGAAAATTTGCGGCAAAAACGGGCACCGGCGCCAAAAATGTGCGCCGTTTCGCGAATTTCGCGCGAAATTCGCGAATTTTTCGGCGAAGCGAAACTGCACAAATTCGCCCATCACTACTTAAAATAAAGAATGGCAGAGCTCAAAAAGCGACCACAATCATTCGCCAAACCCAGACAGATACCAGCCTCAGAATAGTATCAATATAATTGTACAGCTATGGGGTCCGTTATCAGGAAACCTGTTATCCAGAAAGTTGTGAATTATGAAAAGGCTGTCTCCCTTAGACTCCATCATAATAAATGAATCCAAATTTGTAAAAATGATTGTTTTTCTGTGTAATAATAAAACAGTAACTTGTACATCCCAACTAACATATAATTGATCCTTATTTGAAGCAAAACCAGCCTATTGGATTTATTTAATGTTTACATGATTTTCTAGTAGACTTAAGATATGAAGATCCAAATTATGGAAAGATCTGTTATCTGGAAAACCCCAAGTCCCTAGCATTCTGGATAACATGTCCCATACCTGTACAGGTTTATTTAAAAGGATGATTTAAAAATATGGCGCGAATTCACATGATTCGGCGCCAGCGAATAAATTTGTGAAACGCCAGCGAAAATTCGCTGCCAAAAATTCGCCGGCGTCAAAAAATTTTTTTGAGAATTTTTTCGCCGTTTCGAGAATTTCGCGAGAAATTTGCGAATTTTTCGGTGAAGCTATTTAAAAATGCTGTTGATTTTCTTACTGAACAGACCAGCATTTATTGGTTTTACCCTTTTGTGCGGGTGATTATCAGTAGTTTGAGTGATTTGTTTGAGTGATTTGCATGCTGGATATTATGAACATTTCCCTGTGTAGCTGAAAATAAGAAATCTACAAGATTGTAAATGGCTTTAATTAAGCAGTACTTGGGAATTATTTGCTCAATTGGCATTCATAATATGCAGACAAATGGTTTGGATGATGACACATAAGGAAATTATATACATTTGCTTGCTGCCTTTTAATACAAAATAACAGTGCCTTTTGAAGAATAGAGGATGAGTGCGTTGAGGAAGAGGAGAAATAGTTTGGAGAATGGGCCCATGAACTAAGGTTTTCTGATGGGCCCCTGATATCCCAGTCCAACACTGGGCCAGAAAGGGGGGATTTTCTTAGCTACAGTGCCTTTTATTACGTTCATTAAAGGTACTTGGGTCTGAACACACTCACATGTAAACATCATTTTAACGCTGAGCACCAAAAGAGTGAAAATGTTGTAGATAAAAAAAAAACAAAAACAGTTTCCTGCATTGTGTATTTGTAGTAGTAATAATAAGCCTTTATATCATGTGCCATCAATTGTCTGTAGCGCTTCAATTACCATATTACTATTTATGAATCAGTATTTCAGTTATACAGGGCTGCTATTAACCTCTATCCATCAGCCCGTGTACATATACAAATCTGGTGTAAATTATATATATTTGACCGACAAAGACATATTGTTAAATTAGCATTTCTTGGAAGAAAGTGCACCAGATAGATATTGCAACTATCCCAGAAATGTAAATAACGGGCACAAATTGAAGGTTTCTGTTAATCAGACCACGAAATAAGTCATCTGAAATCTATTTCATTGTTGTGCTGATGGGATATTTTTTTTTTTTATCTCAGCAAAGCATTCAGCGTGGAATCGACTAATGGAGTGAATACTGAATGTACCACGTACCTATTGCACAAAAGCCACGTCCTTGTGTAAACAGAGACAGAGCATTTGCATATACTAAACTGAAACCCAACTATGTGCTTTTAAATGGACAATAGCTAGATAGGGCCTCCAGACTCTTGCCTGGGTCCGGAGTTGAAGAGTTCTCTTCATTATCAGTTGAGGTCCTGACCTTGGTGTAGAAGTGCTAGTCCATATGAAGGTGCACACTTACACTAACACTTATATGCAACATACTAGAACCTTATATTATCAAACATGGCTGAAAATTCAACCAAACTGAATTAATGGTCATTATTTTATCAACATTGTATCCCTAGCTGGATTCCCGAGCCCCATCATTAGCTGCTGCTTATCCAAATCTCAGCCATGTTCTACTGACTAACCAGAGCAGGCAGGGTTCTCATTGAAGCATCCTTCATGGCCACTGACCCAGTTGATTCAAGAAGATGCTCATTGGAGTATCAACTGGGCAACGGGCCATGGAGGATTTAAACATAATGCCAGATTGCTTACCATGAATATGGTTTTAAACCAAAGAACATGTACAAAGGTTAAAAAATTGGAACCTGTTTGGGTGGGTGGGAGATACTAGCATGGAGGTCATATTAGTGTGATAATTTGGGTTTTGTGCTTACAGTTAGTGATGGGCGAATTTGCGTGTTTTGCTTCTACACACTGTAGATACTGGCAAACAAATTGTAAAGTCTTCTCTTGGGTGTAGTGTTAGGTTGCATTGATTTATTGTCGTAAGCCAGACTATACTATAAGAATATCTAGCACAGCAAAATACTGTAATACTGTAAGTAGAACTGTAAGTAGAAAATTCGCCGCGTCAATAATGGGCGCCGGCAAAATTAGCAAAATTTTCCGGCGCCCATTATTGACGCGGCGTACTTTTTTTTGGACGAATTTTCACAGGCGTTTCATGTCAAATTCGCCGCGAATTCGCAACCTGGCAAATAAATTCGCCCATCACTACTTACAGTATTTGCTGAGCTAGATATTCTTATAGTATAGTCTGGCTTATGACAATAAATCAATGCAACCTAACACTACACCCAAGAGAAGACTTTACAATTTGTTTGCCAGTATCTACAGTGTGTTCCACCGCTTTCAGAGTGAAATAATTACTAATGCCCATTATATTGATAATGTCATTGTCCATGTGTTAGGAAGTCAGCGTGCATGAGTGGAGCCTTCCCAAGTCCCTGGCTGGTTCATTAAGCCAAATCCGGAACCGACTTTCCCGTGAATGCTTTCCGTACTAGTTAAACACAATATATCTTCCTGTGTTCTGACATTATTTCACTCGTCTACAACTCGAGTTGTTCTGATACACGCACATCATATGGCGCGGTCATCAGGGCAATAAGTAAGTCGATAAATTATATGGAATATGTTCATTCGTTTTCCTTTGACATTCAACAAATGCTGCACAGAATCCTAATTTGACGTTGCTCTATAGAAGCTTAGGAAGAATAGTCTGATCTGAATTACATGATGGTGGAGTTTCCTCCTGAGGCTAGAGCGATATTAGCCTAAAGCCACCATTACCATGCCATATCATATATAACATAAATATTGCTTTTCCTTCCCAACTGCCTTGCTGGATGTGTTACAATTTAAACATCTGGTGGTTTACTTAAGAGCCCCCAACTTACAAGGAACTGGAGCTTCCCCTGGCACCAGAATGATGTGTTGATATTGCACTAATACAGGATGACTGTTTCAGTGGTGTCAGCTGGAGAAAGGTTTTAGCCTGCATACAAATGTGCATTTTGTAGGTAATGTGTGCAAAGCGTTCTGATTAAAATGCAGATGATGTTATATCCCAAGGTTTGTATAGGAAAACACAAGGTTATTACCAGTATTGATACTTGCAGTACAGGTATGGGACCTGTTATCCAGAATGCTCGGGACCTGCGGTTTTGCGGATAACAGGTCTTTCCGTAATTTGGGTCTTCATGCCTTATGTCTATTAGAAATTCATTTAAACATTAAATAAACCCAATAGGGATTCCGACAAGGATTAATTATATCTTAGTTGGGATCAAGTACAAGCTACTGTTTTATTATTACACAGAAAAAAAAATTTGGATTATTTGGATAAAATGGAGTCTATGGGAGACAGCCATTCCGTAATTTGGAGCTTTCTTTATATAGGGTTTCCGGATAATGGATCCTATACCTGTATAACCTTCTGTTATGGAGACTATAAAGCTCATTTGTTTTCGTCCCCAGGAGCTATGAAGGCATAGTTGTATACAAGGCAAGGTGGACCCCATTGTTGATATGTATCTCAGGGTAAACCCATAGGCCAAGAGCATGTTGCATCCTATCCCCAGCTTTCTAAATGATCTCTTAATTTCCTATTTGTCTCTGCTTGCTTCGTAAAACTACTGTGGGTTGGAGTTAATGAGCAAAATGCTGAATTTGGCAGATGTGTCTTGTTTAACTATGCAACTTTGACAAAGCATTTTGGAGATTTATTAGAGTTAAACAACAGAGGAATGTTATGTCAATCCTCACTAGTTCTGCAACACAAGACATTGAGATATTTTAGCCAGGACACATGTTCATTTAGAAGCACCAAATGAGGTTAGAACTTTGCCAAGTTATTTGGTTCAATCGTTGATGGTGAGTACAGAAAAAGGCAGCTGTGTGATTGGGTTTTTTATCATATGTGGACCCAATAACACAACGGAACTCTGGGAATTCAGTGTCTATATGACTTTTGGGCCTCTATGGTTCACAGTCAACATGACTTTAAGGAGCACTCCTAGTGAGAGTGCCAACACAATAAAGTTAAAAGTGTAAGAGCTAAGTGAGAGGTGACAAGCTAAGCCCAATTCAGATCAAACAGAGGCGGCATGCAGTTGCTTGCTATTTATCTGAACATTTTAGGTGGGTGCATGGCGGTGTACAAACACAAATAAATGAAAAGGGTGTGGATTTGCAGACAGGAGTCAGAGAAAAGCCAAATTGCAGACTTCACAAGATTTTCTCTTCTTTTTATTATCCACCAAGCAGTTAATTCTGTAGAGTCAATTGAATAAAAAAGGGACCCTCACTCCTTTTGGATCTAAATAAGGGTTTCGTCCACTCCAAAGAAAGGCATAGTACTTTAAAGCCTTATAATCTCTTACTCTTCAGAAAGATACCTTCTCCCTATTACTAAACTGAGAAACCAGACATCCAACCAGCATGAGCCAGCTGAGGCTAATTATATTGGAGCCCCTTACTAAGTGAGAAGCATAGGAGCACCCCATTCACTACTTTCCCAGCCAGTGACTTACGATGCGCGGTCACTTTTTTGTTTATATTTAATCCAACCCTGTCCTAAATATTCTTGGAACTGTGGCTAAATGACTGATTCACTAATATTTCTCTATTGTCTGTGCCCATTTCCTAAGCTAAGGGGTCACCTTGACCATTGGTTAGACCTTCAGTGATGACTTGAATCCATTTTTGACAACCATTGCTGATTTTCTAGCTAATTGACTAGCTAATTGCCTGAGGTTCAAGGTCGTTTAGGGGTGATATTTAAGGAACATGTCTTAGATATTCTTGGAATAAGACTTAATAACTGATACACCAACATTTTCCTATATCCATAATCTATTATGAGCTAAGGGGAGCCCTGGCCAAAAGCTCTTACACAACATGAGGCTTGAAATGAAAAGGTCCAACAACCACTGCTCTAGACAAATGTCCAGATCCAGATTGACCTGATGTCAAGGAAGCTTGGGTTTACAGTTCTGCAATGTCCGGAGTTCCTAATGGTGTGTTTCCCTTCCCTAGTAATAATAAAAATGATAATTTAAAGCAAAGAACATACTGCATTGTACCATAATGTCACTCTGTATAGAATATGTAGAAACCCAGATGGCTGTTTCTGCTGAAATGTACTCTGTAAGGGAAATAGACAAATATGGTTTAGGAAGGCCAACATGCAGGGTCTAATACACAAGCTGTTGACTTGGTATTTTCAGTCTGTATCTTATGTTAGGAGTCCTAATACAGGGTTTTTATCTGTGGACTGATAATTTGATAAACTGTCTTCTCCTCCTCGCCAAGGTTAAGAAAGTCACATGAAAAAAAAAATACTTCCAGGCTTTTCCCTGTTTAGTGAATGAAATATGGTAAAAATTTATTATAACAAGAGGAAAGAAGTATTTGCAACGCACGCCCATTTTATTGCTATCTTGCCAAACAAAGGGATATACTGTCCCTAATATATTTTAACAAACAAGGTTTAATTGTTCCTATTTAATATGTCCTCCATTGTCGCACAGCTCTGTTTCCCACAAGCTCCTGGCAATAATAATCTGAATCGGAGACTGTTTATTTAATTACTGTTTTTGATGTCAAGTTCATTGTCTCTAGAGTAATATTTTATTAATATTATCCTTTTTGCATGAGAAATAATGAGGTTCCACAGGCCCAACAGATTAAAAAATAATATCAATGGTTTTCATCGCTGCTACGGATACGTCAAACTTTTTGTGTTTTTTTGACTCCTCTGAACATCTACAAAAGAAACAACTATAAAGGTAGCAACAGATTCTCTTTCAATCAATGGTGTACTGGAAGTTCTGTTAATATGCCGTCTGTCTCGAAATAGGCATCAGAAAAACCCATGTGTCTATTTTTTGTCACTACTGAAGTCCCCCACATCAAAGAGGCACGGCAATGGGGAGCACAAGTCTCCTTGTAAGGGGAAGCCAATTAGACGCATCAAGTTTATTACAGTAAACCGGTTATTTATAAACAAATTAGGGTTCCATTTTTCTTGCTTACAAAAAGGAGTTTATGCTTGGTCTCCAACTGTAACTGTAAATTATACACACTGGTCACCTTGAGGAATATCAATATTAAGTGGAGATGCAACACAAAAAGTCATTAAACAGGTCTAGAAATCTTTGTCATCTTCTCCAGAAGCTGCTAGTGTTTCAGCAGCTTCTCTGGGGCCCAGGGTATACTATCTGCTAGTTTTTTTTTTTTTTTTTATATATAACCTGGATTTTATAGATAAAAGTTCCAAAAGGAAATGTAAAAGAGCATGAGAAGGCAGTAGAGGATAGGAATAAAGAGATGAAGAAGAATTGAAAAGTTGAGAAGGAGGTTGCAAGGGGGTTCCCCCTGGGACCTCCTCAAGGTCTAAACAAGGATCAGTTAAGGGTAATTCCAGAATTAATAGTTTTAAAAAAAATGTAATGCTATAACCCACTTTTACAGAAGAAATGTAATTTGGACTATCTCTGGGTTTGCTTTGGAAAATCTTGATAGGAGAACCATTGCTTATTTCTTTGTCAATGACTCATTGCATCTTTAAAGTGCTAAATTACATTTTTAAGATTCTGGGTTTGAAAAAGCACTAAGGCATGTAAAACGGCAATGACCATTTGCATCTGAGGTTTTGGTAAGGTCTACATCTCTAACCATAGGGCAGACAGTTAGTATAGGGCTCCTTGGCAGCCTGCACCCTCTTGGGTTCCCTAACTTGCACACTTGATTGACTTATGCCTTAGACAGGTCAGGGGTGGCAGGGGGACAATTATGTGTTTCCCCACTCCGACCCTTGTGAATGCAGTGCTTTTGAACAATGGCAGCACTGTATTCATGCAGAAAACACAGGCTCTTGCACAATTATGGAATGTAAGGAGGGGTGCCTGTGTATGCAGTGGGGCAGGGTCCAAAGTTCAAAAAACGTGCTTGCACCCATTAGTGCTTCTCCAGCAGAATTCTGCCATGAAATTTGTTTCTGAAAAGAGCAAAAAAATTTTTTAAAATTTCATTTTGAAATCTGACATGGGGCTAGACATATTGTCAGTTTCCCAGCTTCCCCCGGTCATGTGACTTGTGCTCTGATAAACTTCAGTCACTCTTTAATGCTGTACTGTAAGTTGGTGTGATATCAACCCCCTCCCTTTCCCACCCCCAGAAGTCTAACAACAGAACAATGGGAAGATAGCAGCTCCTTAACACAAGATAACAGCTGCCTGGTAGTTCGAAGAACATCAGCCTATAGTAAAATCCAGGTCCCACTGCGACACATTCAGTTATATTGAGTAGGAGAAACAACAGCCTGCCAGAAAGCAGTTCTATCCTAAAGTGCTGGCTCTTTCTGAAAGCACATGACCAGTCAGACCAGATTTAGAAATAAAAACTACATCATAAAAATCATGCCAGAATCCCTTTAAAACAATTTCACCCCATGTGCAGTATTGAACCTTAATGGCTACATTTTCTCCAACATATTGAGTATGAAGGTGTTCTACTGGCATTACATGATGACTTGAGTCAAATACCAGATAATTCATATCAACTACTCCTGAATATCAGTGTAAATTGTACCTTCAGGAACTACCACAGTTACTACATCTTGCCCTCTAAGATACTGTAAACAAAGTTTTAAGTTCTTCCTCTAAATGTTACCATATAGAGTGATGTCAGATCTGGTGGGATTGTAACTTGTAACTGTTTGACAAAACTCCCCCGCCGCTCCATCTTGATCTACAATTAAATTCCATTAGTGTTGCTGATCTAAGAGTTTCAGAGCTCGGCTGACTTGCTAAGTACAGTAGGTGTGAAATTCAAAGAAATGTACATTTATCGGCTGGGTTCCTTTAGATTTCTCTGCAACATTCTCAAAGGTTCTCCTCTGCAAAATAAATATTCTCAGTTTTAGAAATTCTGTAAATATTTCACTGCCTAAGGGGGTTAAGGAAGATAGGAAATCTCCAAATTTATGTTTTTTTTTCTTTATACAGTGTTAGTTGTACTGTAGGTTACAAGTGTTGCAATATTGGCTAAAATGTGTTGTGGTATCCAAATCAGCTGCATCACTTGGTCCATCCATTTGTAGGCTTTAGCGCCATGCATTTGTAAATTATTATTTTAATAATCTAAGCCCATTTTCAATTTTCACTAATTGATGTTTGTTTATGTGTGATTTTAATGTATTTATTTTGTTGCTTACTTGCTAGGATTTAGATTGCATGGCTCCATGTTTGCTCACTGATTTCTCACAGATTTGCTTGTTCTTATGAAATATCCTCTCTGTGGGCAAGCCATATTGTTTTGGGTTCTTTCCTGCTGTATCATTATGGTAAAAAAAAATGTTTATTTACTGTATATACTGTTGTTTTTGTGGACCTAGTAAGGAGTCATCTAGTCTCCATGGAGAAGGTTTATTTGGAGAGTGATTAGTCTTCTCAGGTGCATGATCAGACTACATACTACATAATACAGGTTCATGGTGGCCATAATGTTTTCTGTTGCTACCCGGCCCTGTATTACAAATATACCAGCAATGTACTTTGTAAATTTGTAATTCCTAGTTGTTCCTCCCCAGGCCACCTTCGATTCGCCCCCAAACTCTACCTGCTCACCAAATCAGAAGCACAGCAGCCCCTATCATAAATCTGCCTTCAAAACCTTACGACTCCACCCCAAATCACAACTCTGCCCCCTATGTCATCGGCTGATAAGGCCTCAAGAAAAAGATGGCATTTCAATGTGTTGTAAAGATTATAATGTACCCATGTTTTTTTATTAGGAGCTTTATAAATAAATCTATGTACAAGTTACAAAACAATCATTACAGGTTGGGTGTGGACAACAAACACGGGAAGAAACAACCAAAAACTGTTTTTCTATCTAACTAAACAGGACCAGAACAAGAACGGGACTAGATGCAGAAAATAACTAGCGCACAAATAGAACAGGGAACAGGTCAGGGACAAAGCTAGAAGCAGACAGGAGCTAAAGCAAGGAAACAAGAGCCAGGGATGTGTCATTGTTCTGGTTAGCCAATGCTCGGGCACAGGAAGTGAGGAGAGCAGGGCTTATAAAGGGAAGAGTCAGTCCTGATTGGGTTACCTAATCCAACCAATAACACTGCTGGGAAGGAATAAGAAAAGCTAGGTTACAGATAATCAAGTTGGTAGGGCATACAACCAGAAACATAGAGCTTCCTCTCTCGAATCCCAGGAGAGCCTTACAGTATCACAGCTACAGTTAATTGACTTTCCTGACTACCACTCCACCCCCTTCAGTCTGTCTTTTATTCCTATCTGCTTTCATTATATTAATGCTACTACCAAAATGTTTAATTTTTCAGTATTGCCAGAATTTTTCCCTATCTCTCTCCAGAAACGGTGCCCTTATCCATACTGTCTAGATTACAATGTAGATGTATCTACAACTAATTGGCACTCTGATGTCACTTTTGCAATCCTTACCCTTGCCCAAGATGGTCCTGTGTGCTATAGTCCTGCACAAGCCTTTGTTCTTGATTGGTCTCCTGGTCATTAAATCTGCCTGTTCGTAACTTTGATTGCTCACTGCCTGTCCTGACTCCTAGCCTGTTTTTGACCATGATTCTGTCTGACCCTCTTCTGTACTGCAATTTGGATCAAACTCTGATGTGTTCGGGTGCCTGTCGAAAAATTTCGGGGGGGGGAGCTTGGTCCAGGTGGCCCAGATGAAGAACATTGGTGGCCCAGATGAAGAACGTTCTTGGCAGGGGTCTAATGCTCACAAAAGAGTGCAAACACCCAAGCAATTCCAGAGTTCCATCTTCACATGTATTGACACTAAAGCTTTTTAGACTACCCACATGCCCTCTCCTACATTGAACCTCTTTTTGCTGCTCCTTACCCTTGAAATTCCATCCCTTAATATCACCCTCAGCCTCAAATCCTACCCGTTAACACTTAAGTGCCAGTGCCCTGTCCATTGTAACTAACAACACATATTACCCTTCTATTTGTCTTGTGGCCACTGGCCAGAGATAGTAACAGCAATATAGAAAAGGTCTTGTTGTCTCATTGTTATCACAGCTTGTAACAGATCACAGCAGGAATCAAGGTCTCCGTACTGTACACTGATTTCAATGTATTAAATTTTGCCTGGTACAAAAGTGAAGGAGTGAAATACAATAAGTAAAACTTATTCTGCATACAGCATTTATTTTTAAGGACTCTTTCCTTCTTGAGGGCTTTGACGTTGTAAGTTGCAACATGAATTCTCATTGCTCTCAAACACCTTGATTTTTGCTTAAAACGAAAAAGTTGTTTATTTTCCTAATTGCTATCCAAAATGATCACAAGGGAATCTTCCTGTCGGTGTCTGCTTGTCATTTGTCCCCGGCTTTGAAAGGACAACAAAGGTTTGGAAAAATGTGATATTACCATATTGTGTTGAGGCTCTGGAATGTGGCAACTCACTTAGGGGAAAACTTATTCTATTGATGAATGTTCTTTTCTGTATTTTTGCTACAGTTACTTGGAAACTAATGAGATGAACTTGTTTTAGAGTGCAAGCTTATGCCTAGCAACTACACACAAAGCAGTCTTCCAGTGTACCATCGCTAGGGAGTTTTGACTGATACACGCCGGGTCTTCTTCTTTGTCCGCATCCTCGGCTGAAGTACATCAGTGAATGACTGCACAGTGTAGACTCAAAAGAGCTGACATGGGGTAGGAAAGATAGCGTTCCATAAATGTGAGCTATATTTTAATCTGTTGGTTCTCTGGCATCAGAAAAAAAAATCTCTCCTTTAAATAAATTGAATTTCTTTTCCACATGGATACTCTTCTGCTGAAGTTCATGTCGGCAATACACTAGGCGGATAAATAAAAAGTGAATTTGTTTTACTCCGTTGAGTAGAGTTTAATAATCTACTCCGTCAGTAGATTATTAAAAGCAAGGGTGAAATATATTAGGTTGTTTGTACTAATGCACAGGAATGTCAGTGCTGGCTTTGGGGTCAAAGTAGATGTGGATATTCCTGAGATTCTGTTTTTTATCACACAAATGTGTCTAATGCATAGTAATGGTAACAGGTTTGTTTCTATATAAGGACTATTCACTATGCTGTTGGCTAACTAAAATACAGGTATGGGACCTGTTATCCAGAATACTCTGGACCTGGAGTTTTGGATAATGGATCTTTCTGTAATTTGGTTCTTCATACCTTGAGTTTTCCAGAAAATCATGGAAACATTAAAGGAACTGTAACATCAAAAACATTTTTAAACATTTTTTTTGTATAGAACGAAAAAAAACCAATCAAGACATATTTAACTTTAAAATCACAACGTCTTTATTACTAAATAACTTACCGATACTCTGCTTGTGCTTCTCTTCAGAAAAGGCGAGGATCCATCGCGCGGTGCTCGATTTCTCCTCCCTGCCTTCTATAGGAGATAGCCAGGGAGGACAAATTGAGCACCGCGAGATGAATCGTCGCCCTGTCGCCTTTTCTGAAGAGGAGCGCAAGTAAAGTTTTGGTAAGTTTTCTCAAAATAAAGACTTTGCGATTTTTAAGTTAAATATGTCTTGGTGTTTTTTTTAAAAAACTTTTTTTTGATGTTACTGGTCCTTTAAACCCTATAGGCTGGGTTTTCTTCCAATAAGGGTTAATTATGTATTGGTTTGAATCAAGTACAAGATACTGTTTTTTTTTTTTGTAACTTAGATTTTTATTGACAGGTTTTAAAAGTTTTACAAAGCTGAAAACATCAAGATTGACATCAGTAGCATATGAATACAGTGTATCATTAAGAAAAAACACCGGGAGCAAGGGCCGATATGGCCAACAACCAGATCAATGTCAGTAAGCAAAACAATGTTCGCAGGTCCCACAGGGAAGGCGAAACATTGTTTACAGTAGCATAAACAACAGGCAAAAGAAAAAGTTATCAAGTAGAAAGTACAACATCAAGGGTTCAAGTCAGGGCAGTACGAGTTCAAGTTCAGGTTATAGCAGCGGAGCAGGTGTGAGGAGCAACTGAAAGAACATGTGAGTGAGCTCAGGGATGGTCTCAGAAGATCTTAGCGGGGCAGGGTGTGTGCCATACCTCGAAGGTCCCATATGGACCAAATTTTGAGAAAACGGTCTGTTGCATGTTGGATGTGGGCTATGTTAGCCTCGAAAGACCTGTTGCTGTTCACCCTGTTAATAATCTCTGTCATTGTGGGAATCGTCCGGGTTTTCCATTTAGCAGCAATGGCTAGTCGGGTGGCAGTCAATATTTGATTAACAAGTGCTTGTCCACTCTTGTGAATCCATGGCAGGGGTTTGCCCAACAAAAACACTACCGGATCTAAAGGCACTTGTCGGGAAAGCAGCAAGCAGAGAAGGTCCTGAACTTCCTTCCATAGGGGCTGAATAAAGGGACAGTCCCAAAAAATGTGCAGCTGGGAACCGTTGGCACCACAATTTCTCCAGCAGAGAGGAGAATGGTCAGGGAAGAACTTGTGGAGTTTTTCTGGGGTATAGTACCAGAACGTTAAGATCTTGTAAATATGTTCCTTCTGTCGTACGCAGGATACCATGTGTGCCGTGTTGTCCCATATTCTGGACCAATCCAAGGCAGTGAGCAGTTGTGGAAGAACTTGGTCCCACTTATCCATATATTTATGGTGATGTGGCAGTGAGGCTTGGGGGGTAGTGAGTATCAAATAGATTCTAGAGATGAGACCTTTCTGTGGTAGACCATTGACGGCCAGGGCCTCAAATGCAGTGGGTCTAAATGCAATAGCAGGTTTTGTGAAAGAGTCCACGAAGTGTCGGAGTTGGAGGTATTCAAAAAATCTAAGTCTCACAGACGGATTATTGTCCTGAATAGTCTGCAAGGGAAGCAACATATGAGTGAGTGGGTGGATAACATCTCGTACAGTGAAATAGGGAAACTTCGACCACCGCAGATGAAACGCTGGAGCCATGCCTGGCTGAAAGGCAGGATTCCTCAGGAAAGTGGTTAACTTGGCAGAAATCAGATTGTGTTTACGCCTGGTGTTGAGCCAGATCGAATGTAAGTGTCTAGTCGCAGAAAGCATCGTAGGAGAGCATCTGATAGCAGCAGTAGGACACCAGAAAAGTGCATTCAGGTGATAATCTCGTGCCATCACATTTTCAATTTGTCCCCAAGCCGTAGGAGAAGTCCAATGAGACCAGGCTAAGAGATGCCGAAGATGAGCGGCCTCATAGTATTTTTGTATGTTAGGGGCACCCAAGCCTCGTCGATGGCGGGACGACATCAGAACCGAATTGGCCACCCTATGACTCCTATGCGCCCAGATAAAACCTTGAAACAGGGATTGTATTTCCTTAAGTGTTGAGGGTGGAACAGCAACAGGGAGGGTCTCAAACAGGTAGAGGTATTTGGGTAGCACACTCATTTTTATAGCAGCCACCCTGCCCAACCAAGATATAGAATAATGAGACAATTGCAACAACTGGGTCTTAGTCTGTTGAACAAGAGGTTTAAAATTAAGGTCATATAAGTGGGAGTAGGCCGCAGATAAATGGGTACCAAGATAGGATAAGGAGTCTCTCTTCCATCTATAGGCAAAAGCGGTCTGCAAGGACTCCAGCTCCCTTGAAGTGAGGTTTAATGGTAAAGCTTCGGTTTTGTCTAGATTTAGTTTGTAGCCAGAAATTGCACTATAACTGTTTAATAGCTTGTGGAGATTTGGGAGTGAGACAAAGGGGTTTGACAGCGTAAGGAGGACATCGTCTGCGAATAAAGCTATTTTATAATAAGCCTCGCCAACCGGAACTCCCGTAATGTCCGGATGACTCCGTATGGCCGCCGCCAGAGGTTCAATACTAAGGGCATACAAAAGGGGGGAAAGGGGGCAGCCTTGTCTCGTCCCGTTGAAGATAGGTATTGGTTTCCGAGATTGACCAGGCAGTTTAAGGAAAGTGAGGGGGGTACTATATAAGTTATGGAGAGCACTGAGATAAGGGCCAGAGAGGTTGAGATGACCTAGCAAAGAGAATAAATATGTCCAATTAAGCCTATCGAACGCCTTTTCGGCGTCTAAGCTGAGGATCACTGATTTATTCTGAGTCCTCTGAAGGATCTCGATTAGATCTATAGTACGTCTGGTATTGTCACCGGCCTGTCTGCCCATTATTAAGCCTACTTGGTCCCTATTAATAAGTCGCGGTAAAATGGGTGCAAGGCGGTTTGCCAATATCTTAGAAAACAATTTCAGATCAGAATTTAACAACGCTATGGGTCTGTAATTCGAACATAATGTGGGATCTTTTCCTTCCTTGGGTATAAGGGAGAGGTGTGAAGTCAAAGTGGTATTGGGGATGGGAGTCCCTTGTAAGTACAGGTTGAAAAGTTTCAGCAAATATGGAGTCAATATATGCTGAAACAGTTTGTAGTATTTATAAGGGAGGCCATTGGGGCCCGGAGTTTTCCCTGTAGGCATTTGTTTGAGGGTATAGGATAATTCTTCCGAAGTGATAGCGGCATTTAGCACGTCCAGGTCCTCAGCTGAGAACTTAGGAAGATCAAGGTCTGTCAGGAAGTCAGTTATCAAATCTCTATGGTGGCTCACTTGTGGGAATGGTTGAGGTAAATTATAGAGTTTGCAATAAAAATTGTGAAATGCAGTACCGATTTGCTCTGGGTCGTAAGTTAAGTCACCAGAAGAGGGCTTAATGGAAGTTATTCTGGTTTTGGCCTGTTGATCTCTCAATTTCCGAGCTAACAGTGTATGCTGCTTGTCAGCTTTTTCATAGAACATCTGTCTGGTCCAAACAATGGCCTTCTCCGCCTGCCTATATTTCAAAGTAGCTAGTTCCTTGCGCAGTAAACTAATTTGGCGTAATAAGGAGTCAGTACCCAGTATGTTATATTGGGTCTCCGCGTCTCTAAGTTTCTTATGTAGAGTGAGGTAAGTACGAGTCATGAATCTTTTTCTATGAGCTGTCAATGCAATAAGGTGACCCCGTATCCTAGCCTTATGGGCCTCCCAAAGAGTAGGGATGGAATCTACCGAGCCCTCATTAATTTCAAAATATTCCTTCAGTCGACCCTCAATTTGGGTGAAGGCTGGGGAGTCTTGCAAAAGCGTCTCATTTAAACGCCAATGAGACTCACGGGAGGGGGGCTTAGAGAAATCTATGGTCAAGAGTATAGGAGCATGGTCAGACCAGGAGATAGGCAATATCTCCGATGTGAACTGTAGGTTAAGAGAGAAGTGTGAAATGAAAAAATAATCAATGCGGGTATGAATCTTATGCACAGGAGAGTAAAAGGTAAATTGCTTGTCTCTAGGGTGTTTAATTCGCCAGGTGTCAAACAGTTGGGCCTGTCTCATGGTTTGTCTGAACAATTTGGATAAGTTGTGTGCCGCCTGCAATGTGGCCGGTTGGGATCTATCAGCCACCTGGGAGAACGTTAAATTAAAGTCCCCACCCAGTATAGTGTGTAAGGGGGTATGTCGTTGCGCCATGGCTATGACCCTTTTAAGAAAGCGAATTTGGCGCTTGTTAGGAGCATAAACATTAAGGAGAAGAACCTGAACACCAGCATAAGTACCTGTTAGCAATAAGTAATGACCTTTTGGATCGGAAAGGACCTGGTCGACCGACAAGGGACAGTCTTTATGAATAAGGACAGCTACCCCGGCCTTTTTAGAAGGGCCCGAGGAATAGTAGGCCGTAGGGTAGTATTTAGAGCGAAGGCCATAAGCGCTATCCTTAGGGAAATCTGTCTCCTGGATAAAGGCTATATCAGCCCGGAATATCTGAGTTCTTTAAGAGTCAAATATCTCTTTTGTATGCTATTAAGACCTTTAACGTTAATAGAGATAAATTTAGCCATGGGGGAATAGATAAGGGAGCCATAGGATAAGCCGTAGCTTAGCTGTCATATCCAGCAACAGGTGTGGTCGACCAGAGTCCCCGACCGATCCATGTATCAACACACAAACCAAAAGGTATTCAGGTAAACTGAGCTCACCATGTAGCAATTCAATATAGGCCCATAAAAAACAGATATGTTGAACCTGAAAAGGCAAAGTGAACCCAAGACAACAAAATAGCAGTAAAAAACATAAAATAGAAAATAAAAAATGGAACAACATTAGGTAAAACAAATATAGAAAAATAGTTTTTCCAAACATTCCTAAGCACTGTTAGGCTTAATGACCACTGTGGTGGAGAAAAAAAAATCAGAAGTAGTAGTGGCGATGACGGATAGTCAACGGCCAAGGAGGAACAATCAGGTACCTCCAGAGGGGGTGAAAAATAACCGTGATGCCAAGGATCACCGCAGTCGGTGCAATACAAAAGAGTAGGCCACATAACGTGACATTCATGGCGACCTTGTAGGTTGGGTAGAGCCAAACATGAGCACAGTTGGCCCCAAAATGTAGAGAAAATCCGGCAGTAAATCCTCAGGGAATCTGTGGAGGCGATGGGCTCAAGGCCAATGGTGGCAGAACATTTTGTTGCTGAATCTTAAGCCACTGAGGTTCAAAAGTAACCACTGGCTTCTCTCTTGGGCTGGGTCGGGTTGGTGAGGATACATCCTGAAGCGGCAGATTGAGTGCTTTTAAGAACCAAGCACCATTTTGAGGGTTCTGCAAGGTGTATGTGTGACCCGCTCGATTGACCACCAGCTTAAATGGGAAGCCCCATCTGTAGGGTATGCCAAGGTCCCGAAGCTTTTGTGTGACAGGTTTCATCTCACTTCGTTTGGTCAAAATAATGGGAGAGAGGTCAGTGAAGATCTGTACCTTATGGTTGCGAAATTCCACAGTGTTGGCAGCCCTTGTTTTCGCCAAAATAAACTCCTTGGCCTGGTAGTAGTGGAAGCATGTGACTATGTCACGCGTAGGTTTAGGTGGGAGTGGTTTAGGGCCAAGCGAGCGGTGGGCTCTGTCAAATCTCCACATATCGGATGGAGTGTCTGGACAGATGTGGGTACATAAGTCCTTAAGGTAGCCCGGAATATCTGCCGGCGTCACCTCCTCAGGGATTCCCCAGAACCGCAGATTCTGTCTGCGGGATCTATTTACCAAGTCCTCAGACATGTCGCGTAGTAGGTACACTTCCCCTTTAAGGGCGGCATTTTCCTCCACTGTGTTTATCAATCTCTGTGCAATATCATCTGTAAATGTCTCTAGTTTATCAGTCCGATCGCCTAAATCAGTCACATCTCTCCGGATCTCTTTCAAGGCCACATTTACTGCTGCCGCAACCGTCTGGGTAATGGTGGCCGTCAGGGTGGATTGTAAGTGCGCCAGTTGGTCTGCCAATATTTGGGCAGTAATGGGCTGCTCGGCTTGTTGTTGGGCCGGGAGATTATCAGAGAGGAAATGTTGTGGCGACTGAGAGGCCATAGAAGGAGACGTACTCACAGAGTGGCTTGGAGAAGCTGCAGCATGCGGTGAGCTTGGAGGCGCGCTATCAGAATCGGCGCCATCTTGGGGAGTGTGTCTCAGGCTCCGACTTGGCGTCTTCTGTAAGTAGGGAGACATCGTGGTGCGCTGTTTTTGCCGGTTTTGCCGCTTCCCCATGGTATGACTCAGTAAATGTGCATCCCGTGCTGTATATTATTGCTTTTGGAAGCTGAAATGCGGGAGTGCAGAGGTCCCGAATCACGGAGCTCCTACTCTATGCATCCGGTCAGCAGCATGGCTAAGGACCGCCCCCACAAGATACTGTTTTATTATTAAAGAGAAAAATAAATAATTTTTTAAAAATTTTTAATGGAGTCTGTGGGAGATGGCTTTCCATAATTTTGAGCTTGCTGGATAATGGGTTTCTGGATAACGGATCTCATACCTGTAGTAATTTCACCCTATTTGACATTGAAGCTGTGTGTCCCCCTCCACCGCTCCAAGCCCCACAATTTGTGAGCCACTAGGGTAGCGAACTACAAAGTTTAAAGTGTATACTGTGGTGTTTATACAAATGGCCTGTAGATGTCATTGTGCCCAGACTTATACTGTGCATGCTTCCTGACAGCTTAAAATTGAAAGTGAAAGTTACTGTTGTGTAATTCCTGCATGAGCCTGCTAATAAAGCACTGTTATACTCTACTCATCCTCGGCTACCCAAAACATAACATATACAGTGTGTAATAAACTACAGTAAGCAATGTTTGCTTTCAAACAAGTAACCAGTGATAGTAATAAGAACAATTATATAACATTCACTCAAAATAGCCAGTAGCTCTTGAGTTTCTTTAGTAAGTGACTGTGTAGAACTTGTATAAGGATAGATTGCATGTACAGGTATGGGATCTGTTATCCGGGGAAACCCATTATCCAGAAAGTTCCAAATTGTGGAAAGGCTATCTCCATTTTATCCAAATAATCCAAAAAACTTTTAAATGATTTCCTTTTTCTTTGTAATAATAAAACAGTACCTTGTACTTGATCCCAACTAAGATTTAATTAATCCTTATTGGAAGCAAAATCAGCCTATTGGGTTTATTTAATGTTTAAATGATTTTCTAGATCCAAATTATGGAAAGATCCCTAGGTCCCGAGTATTCTGGATACCAGGACCTGTACTTGTATGTGTGAGTAGGGCATTATTTAATTATAGTCTCCTGTCCCTAGTGTGGTAGATTTAGGGGGTAGCCCTCTTGCACCTATATAGAAAAAGATTGCTCTTCAAGAATGACAGCACAGGAACTAAATACAGTCTTGTGTGTAAGTAAAATAAAAGTTAAATCCTCACGAAATAACTGAACTCTTAGCCTTGCAGTTTGTTTTATGGACCCCACTGAGCACAACGTCTCAAGGCAATGCTCCAATCTAGTCCCTTTCTGTTTTCTTCCTATTTGCTTGCTATGTTTTATCTTTGTTTGTTTTGAGTTTTGTCTTCTACTTTTTCTCTTTCTCCAGTAACGATGCCTAAGAAGTAAATTCTGAAATCTTGATAAGCCGACTCAATTTATTTTATAATGTTCCTGATTCCGTAGAGATTTCGGAGTCACAGCGGGGGTTTTTTTCCCCTCTCATCTCATGGCAGACGAGCAGGATGAGGTGAAGCAAGGTTTCCAAATTGTGCTGATATTTCTTTCAATTTGCACCGGTTTTGTGCATTATTTCTTGAGTGCACACAATATAAAGAAAGTTTAAAAAATGCACAAGAACCCTTGTCAGATTTCTGCTTGAATTGTGCTTTGCCCATCAGAAATGGTGGCTTGAACTGGTGAAATGAATTCTCTTTTTTTACAATTAAATTAAGCATATTTCATGAGATTTGTTTTTTTTTTTTTAATTCTTCATGGTACAAGAGCTTCCTTTGGCATGGGCCCTTTGTGTATTTCTCTGTACAACAAACCCTGAATGTGAACAGATGATGTTGTATTGTAATTCTTGTTACAATGTTCTGTGAGTGCGATCTCTATTGAACATGGCATCAATTATTACTAAGGCCAAAGAGCTGGAGGAGTATTAAAATAAAACTACATTTATTCACGTTGTGTCTGACTCCTAACCCTTATGTGGTCTTTCCCACAAACGCAGGCTTACTCGGCATGTAGTTTGAGTTTATAATCATGCATCATTTAGTCCGTGCTAATAAAATGAAGACTTTAAGCACTTTTTGATTTCCTATTTATTTTATCTTAAACGAATGATGGAGGGTTTATCAGAAAGTTTGAAAGTTGAAGCAGGTGAGCCAAGACACTCTGTAAAGCTGAGTAGACCTTGGACAAGGTTATAAAGCAAAGGTAATTTGAGATGTGCAGGTGGGTTGTATAATATCACTTTTACTTTGCACATAACTGCCCTTCCAGGAAATTCTGCTGATTTATATTTTCTTTGGCTTAAAATCAGTAGGGAATTTATAAAGCTATCTGAAAGAGCTAAAAATTAATGTTATTAACTGGCTTGTTCACCTCTGCTCCTGGGATATTGATTATTGTTGATTTTTTTGAAGTAACTGATCACAGTTAAATTGGGAAAATACGCAATACTAATTTCTTTTACCTGGGCAGTAGATGGTAATTGAAGCAGTATCTGATCATACAGCTATGGAATGTGAACCGTTAAAGACAATCCAAGAGTAGTGATGAATCAAGAGGCTGTGGAGTTTAGATAGAAGTAGGAAAAAAGCATTAAAAAGATCAAATCACAAAGTGGCTTGGTAGCCTCGAGTTTAAATCATTGAGTAACAAGAATGAGTTGGGAAAAATACATTAATTGATAATGAGGCATATAGCGAGACAAGTCAGACATGAATAGTGGTGAGGCTAAGTATACTGGTTATAGGTAGGTTATAGGCTTCCTTGTTGAAAAGATTTTTGGTTTCTTAAAGTGGACCTGTCACCCAGACACAAAAATCTGTATAATAAAAGTCCTTTTCAAACTAAACATGAAATCCAATTTCTATTTTTTATTAAAGCATTCATAGCTGTTGTAAGCTCATTTAGAAATCTCAGCTGTCAATCAAATATTGTCTGCCCCTCCTCTATGCCAGTGGCATAGAGGCGGGGCAGACAATTACTTTCACTTTCCATTCAGCACTTCCTAGATGTCACTGCTCTCCCCACATTCCCCCATTCTCTTTATCATTTAATTGTGTAACCAGAGCATGGGGATGGACATCAGGTGCCCTATTCTGGTGCACAAACAAGATTCTGAGATGATACAAGGCTTGTCTTAATAACAGTGTCCACAAAATGGCTGCTGCCTGCTTGCTATAATTTTGAAAAACCAGACTGAAGGAAGCAAGATTCAAATAATTTAAATAGTTTAATTAAAGTTCATTTTGCTTGACTAATGTGATAAAATAGGATTTTGAATACTTTTTTTGGGTGACGGGTCCCCTTTAAGATCCCCATTAAGTTTTTTGCCACTGTGGTTGGCAACTATGCCAAACCTTTCCCAAGATAAGCAAAATAGTGCTTCAAGAGGTAGTTAGTACCACAAACATGATGAGGAATGGCTTATGCAAGGACAGGGTCAAGGTTGAAGCTATAAGGAGCTGAGAACCAAGGCAGAGGTTCAAGAGGGCTAAGTGCCTCAATAGAACACTCCTTAGTTGCCTATGTATAGAGAACACTAAGGTGGTTATTTGCTAGACTCTGAATGCAAAAATCTCCAAAAATTTGTAATTTTTTTTAAATAAAATCTGACTTTTTAAAAAAATCACAAATTTTTCGGAAATTAATAAACCCAGAGGATGGAAAAGTCAGAATCAGAAAATCCGGCATCTCAGACCTGCGGAGGTTGCATATAAGTCAATGGGAAAAGTCCCAATGAATTTTTGATCTGTGCTGGGTGTTGTGCAATACCCCAAAGTTTTCTGAGTTTTCAGGCAAAAAAGCCTAAGAAATTTGAAAAATTGGGAAAATCAGATTTTTACCACAAAGCAAATTTTCAGGAACATGTAATAATAAATAAACGTAAAAGAACATAGCGGATTTGATCGGAGTTTGTAGCAGAAAATGTTGAGAGACCCATTCTTCAGCAGCTTGCTTATGTTTTGCATTTGGTGTTCTACAGACTCAAAACAAAACACATGACATGATCATTGATAGATTGGATAGATGTTGGCCTCCAAAGTTTACCTACAACAAAAAGAAACTCCACTTTTCATAATACAGTTACTGTATACTCTGCTTTGCTGTGCCGTATCACAATGCAGAAAATATTATGAGATGGATACAATCAATGAGTACAACATTTTATTAAAAATTCCAAGCCAACACAATGCATAGAAGAACTGAAATCAGAGATGAGTGACCTTACTGGGACTGAGGTTATCAAAACATTTGGGAATCATTAGAAAAAAGCTCCCTCCAATAATGTCATTTTTTTTCTCTTCTAAGGAATCTTCTTTTGGTGACTATTTAATCATTACCCAGGATTACTTTCCATTATAACTCTTACACCAGTGGGTCAAAAGGGGAAGCCAAAATAATTCTTAGTTCAAGACCGTTTTCATGCTTTGAAATCCATAAATGTAGAAAACATTAAATAAAAGAATTCACACAATGCATCGCTTTTTGGTTTCACGCTGCACAATGGCTCCATCATTACAGCACTGCACAAAGGGGGAAAAATTCAGATAAACAAACATTATGATGTTCTGACATTTATGTCTATCTTCTCGGAGAGGCTTTTTACAGGCATAAATGTTTATTTGCATACAAATGAATCCTGTGACTAACTAGATGGGAAATGTGCTGTGAAAAGTGTAAAATGGGAAATGCAGCACAATTAATGATGGCAATTAAAAATAGATCAATTCATGCCATATCCTTCCAACATGTCTCCATCGAACGCAAGCAGCAGTTTGTAGTAATTGTCAAAATTTCAGCCTTGGCTTTGATAAACGCGCTATTGAGATGCAAATTTGGCATATTTCCAGAAAACTTCCCGACGTGTCTTGCTTTGGGGCATTTCTAACCTTATTTCATGCAACGCTGTGTGTCCCCCCCTGATTGTACTGCAATTACAAACTGTGTTTTCTGTTTGTCCTATAAGAATGGCAAACTAGAATTACATTTTCCATTACATGACGGAGTACAATGTTTTCTTTTGCAGGCATTTGCTTTAAGGCTTTTATAGGTGCAAGATATATAATGTGCTTGTGTGTAGTTGCATGGGGTCTTACCGTTTCCCAAGATTCCATAGAAAGAGACAATAACAATACATGAGTATTTCTCACTAGACTTTACTGAGACTTTTCCTTCTGAACGGGTTCATTCTAGGGTTATTGCTGTGAAAGTTTGAACAGGTTTATAGTTCATGAAGAAAATCTTCCAAGTTCTTTGAGGGATGAAGAAGGCCACGCCTTCTTCTTTGTAGAACGGACGCTAAAGGCTCTCGATATCTAGTGGATGGAGAGTCAAGGGATTGTGTTCAACAGGACGGTGCCTGTATTAAATATATATATATATATTATCCAGCTGAATCTGCTAAAGAACCTTTATGGGTCAGTATCCTATTCTGGGCAGCTGAAAGGTCTACTGATCCAGCATTGAATGATAGAAGAGAGGTCTCTAAGCACTTTCTTTTTAACTTCTAATATAATATAAAATATCACGCTACAACATTCTAGGGGCTCTTTTATGTTATTAACACCCACCTCAATGATCAAAGACACCTCTATTTGGTCATTAAGGCGGCTTTTCATAGCATTAAAGTTCCCCTACCATAATCTAGACCAAAGCTTCTCTAATACTCCCCCATTTGTGCCGTGTTGCTCTAAAAAGAAAGCATTTCAAACTGGTTTACAAGGGGATTTCAAGAGTGCAATGGGATTATAGAGTCAGAATCATCTCTACCAGCATTACTCAGTCATCTTGCTGTCAAGACAAAAGGACTCATTTATGACCCTAAGTCTAGAGGGCAAATTTAATTTCAGACATAAATTATGTTTATTTTTACAGATAAAGCAACATTTTCCCCATAATTCGGTCTTAAGTTGTGCCAGCTGCAAATGTGCTGATGCTTTAAAACAGATGCAATTATGCTTAAACTTTCAGGCAAATCAGGTGCAAAGTGTGTCTAGCATTTTCAAAATAGGAGTTGCATCACTTCTGAAGCACACAATCAAAAAAAGCATTTGAATTTGATATACTGGGTACAAGTCTGGTGGACCAATTGATATACTGACTCCACTTGCTGTGGGGACCCTGGGGCTTTTACCAGGTCTAAGGTGATGGAAGCTTCAGAGTTCTACAGCATCAATAAGAGCAGTTGAGCACCAATCATCAAAAGAGGTTGGATGTAATAACACAATGTGGAGGAGCAGGTATAGACACAAGTACCTTATTGAATAGTGTCCATTGTTCATAAATGACCTTTATGTAACGACTATGGCGGAAATTATTGCTACTACCCAGCAGTCTTAAGTGGCAATGTAGTTGAGAATTTTGCTCCTAGTAACTCATACCAACCATACCAATCAGATGTTTGCTTTTAAACAGGGGACTAGCTGGTTGGCTGCGATGGGTTACTAGACCTGGTAAAAACTTTGTAGTTTTTATTTCATTACCCCATGCCAGCTCCTGTAAGATGCCATAGACAGTCACTATTTATTGGGTTAGTGGAGACATTTTGAGACTTTGTATACTTGAAATGCGGTGGTATATTTTGAATTCCAGTCTGGATCTGCCCCTCCCCCCATTACTGTAGGACAGACACTATTCTCTCTTTTTTTTTATATCTCCTACATTCTGCAGTATCTAAACTAAACCAGTGCTTAAGAAGGGCTGGATAAATATATACAGAAAACCTCATTGGCTTCCCTATCTCTTCCATTTCCTTTAAAAAGAACTAAATGTTGTGCACAGCACATTTATATGATTTGCTACTTCAATTAAATTCCCCTACCAATGCTTGTCATGCCGCCGTATTTTTTCCATTAGGAAGGGATGGAGCCAACGGCACATTATTTCGCGATCATTGTAAATAACAGGTAATCTGGCAGTAATTAATGTCACCCACTGTTACATGTAGCAACCAACTCAATTTCCCACCAACTTAAAAGTGATATACATTCGAATTTAGTGCAGTGCAGGAAAGGGGGGGAAAAGATCAAATCCCAGCAACTAGCTACTGTAAATTTAGACAGGCCTAGCTTTTCCAAAAATGAAGAATTCAGCGCCTGATCTAAGATTGGACTGGACCCTTTCAAGTGCACAGTTGAAGATTTTGATTATGTGCTATGGACCTGGTAGCTACGTTAATGACTATTGAGAGGGTCTCAATTGTCTTCATTGGTGATTTGGCCAAATAGGATTTTAGCAATTATTCTAAGAGATACAGAGTTGTTTCTTAAAATATAAAAGAGTTTTTAGATATAAAAAAAAAATGTCTGGCTATATGACCCTTCCCCTTTGTGCTTAAATCATGTTCCCTGCTCTGCTTGCTGGTTTTGTGTAGTGATGCACCATATCCAGGTTCTTTGGATTCAGTGACATGATTTAAGAGGTTTCATATACAGTTTAGCCAGGCACTCCAATAAAGTAAAGGCACAGATTTGGCTGAATATGTGATTCAGTGGTTTCCTAAGTTTTAAGCAAAGCTACACCCTGCAGGGGATATTCCTTCTACTGGAAGGTGCAGAGAATTACAACTAAAGATAAAAAAAAACATGGTGGCTTCCTTCCTGGACACAGGAAAATGTATTTTATTATTTTCTACTCGTCCCTACTTTTACTTTGTCTCCATTTTTATCTCCCGTCCAGTGCTTTCTATGATCTCTCGTTGGGTCTCTTGCAACAATTACATTTTGGCCCCTACCTCTTCGTTATTATTCCTAATCCCTCTACCCAATACTTTCCAAACCTGTCATGTCATCTTGTGAAAACGAAATGGTACCATTGAGGTCCGACACTATTTTCTTTCAATGCTATAACAAGAGATGGTATTTAGTGCTTTAATGTCCATGGTGCATCAGCATTTAAATAGTTTCTAACGACTGTACTTGAATCATTATTCCGAGCAGGCATCTGCAAAATTACTGCTGGGGATATCACAAAGCAGAGATGGAGATGTTTAAAAGCGCAGGGCACTGTGCCATCTAAGCAACCTTTTATATGTGCCAAATGATCGCCTGCGTATCTACAGCAGGACCTTCTGGGAATGTGCCTGTGGGGGAGGTTGCTTACATACTGGCAATATTGAATATGCAAGCTTCAGAGATTTGCCTTGCAGTTGGATGTTCCTTGTTTGTATGAAAGGTCAGATAATTTGGAAACATTTGCAAATATGGAGTATATTTGTATTCCATTATAACTTCCAGCCAACCTCAATGATGTCTCATGTGGCAATAACATAGAATGGTTCTGCACACTGACAAATATTTAATTTATGATAATTACATGTTTCATGCAATGATGTCCAACAGTTCATTATCTCAGTGACTTAATTACAATTTCCCTGCAAACTCGAATACATCATTAGGTTAAAACATCAAAAGTCAACAATATCCGGACTTTGTTTGTAAAGCTTTTGCTTTAAACCCTATTCTGAGCTCTTCAGGGGCTCTTAAGGGGCGGTGACTCACTCAAAGCAAGAAGAGGGTCCAATGAGAAAGCCAATAAGAAATTTGCTCTCTGTCTTCCTGTTCTTTGCATGTGATAGTTGCCGATGTCAGAAAATACACATTTCTTAGCACTGAACACCACTAGTGATATTCGAATAAATTTGCCTGGCGCGAATTCGCTGTGAATTTCCGCGTTTTGCCGCTGGGCATCAGTTTTCGAGTTAATTTTTCACAAATTTTTCGCAAGAAATTCACACATTTCGAAAACCAGAGAAATTCGCCCCATCACTAAACACCACTGGATCTGATTATTGGCATGCTAAAATCTAGCTATTTTAGATGACTCCAAGATGGCAGGATTTTAATTGGTTCATCTTCTTCTATCTGTAATTAAACTAAGAGCCTCCACTTTGGAGACTTGGGCAGTGCAATGGCAGATAATAATGGGAGTTTTATTGATGCGGAGGCTGATGGTTTAATAAATATGTTGTGTGTGTCTTATTGTGTATCTAGTCGCATTTTAGTCTTTAGCTTGTACATTCAATCCAATATTTATCACTTTGCTTTCCTGGAACAAAGCATGCCAGAGCCAACAGCTGCATATGCAGAAATCCATCCCTTGCTCCTTGCACAACATCAGAGTACAAAAGTAATAGTAGCCAAACAGGAATCCTCATTGAATTCAATGCATTTACATTTGCATTTAAAAAATAAAAATAAATATATAGAGGCTCATATATCCCAATCAACATCGACAACTTGAAACCAATATATTGGGGAGCACTACTCCCCTGTGTTAGGATTAATTAATTGGATTGCAATCAAAGCTGTGTGGCATTGGGATTGTATCCAGGTGAATTCCCAAAGGTAACAGGGAAAAAAAAAGATGAATTCATTAAAATTACTGCAAAAAGGGATCATGCAATAAACTCTTGAATGTCTTATTAATAGATAGATCTTTCCAGAGGACAAAAGAAAGTCCCTTGAGGTTAATATAAAGGAAGTTTAATTTAAGGGGACGTTTTTTTTTTAGAAAGAGCTTTGTGGGTTCAAGTTCAGTTTTGCTGAAGACTAAAGAATTTGAGTCCATATTTTATATAAAAAAAGCACTTATAGACTAATTTGTTTCAATAGGTGATTGACAGAAGGTATAATAACAAGGGGACAAGGTGGTCTAATACAAGCAGTGGGGTAAACAAGAAAAAATCTAATGGTATCTAACAGGGGGAGAGTAGGGAGTCTGTAAGGGAATTGTTGGCTGGGAGCTCTGATGATGGGGGCAAGCCTGTAGACTAGCCTGGACTAGTGATGGGCGAATTTGGGGTGTTTCATTTCACCGGAAAATTAGCAAAATTCGCAAAATGTCACTTTTGACTCCGGCGTCTGTTTTTGACGCCTGCGAATTTTTGCTGCCGTTTCGCGAATCGCGGGAATTTGCAGTGAATTCGTTCCTGGCAAATAAATTCGCCCATCACTAGCCTGTACAAAAACAATCTAGAGGGCATTTACAAAGAAGGGGGCATGGAGTCTGTAAAACAAGCAGTGGGTGGGATTTGCACTTTAATGAAATGGTAGGGTAGGAAGTCTGCAACTCAAGCAGTGGGTTGGACTAGATTACTCTGATGGAGGCTTACAGGGGAGGGAGAGGGACTCTGAACTAGAACCTTTGATTGTAGCTTAAAACTGTCTGTCCATAGTCGGCATTACCAAATCTCTTTTAACATATTACCACTGCCAAGCAATTTATGTTTGCCATTACACTGCAACGTTCGCAGCTTTTAAATGAGTTTAATGCCTTTGGCAAGGATCAATTACACTTGAAATTCAGGTGTAAACTGCATCAACTGAGCCACTGGCCAATGCATACCTGGAAAGACTTCCAACATGCAGTGTTTAATGATCTATCTCTAGCTCTCCGTATGCTTTAAGCCTTGGTAGCATGTTGCTAAACGCTGTAAGGTAAAGTCAAACAATAATTTGGGTGACAGAGTATCATTAATAAAGAGTATATGTATTATAGAAAGGTTAGAGGTATGAGTCCTCAAAGCGAAGGCAGGGGAGAAACTGGCATTCTTCTAGGCAGCATGTAATCAAATAAAATGCTCTTCTACAAAAGACTTATCCAGCGGTACCAGCGTGTAGCTTTTAATGGGGTGGCTGGAAATTCTCAGCATCCATTTGTGCATGCACTTATAAGGCACTTAAAAAAAAATCACATTTTGGCTATTTACAATTTTTAGCTTTTTCGTATTTCAATAAGTCCCTTTATATTTGAAAGCACAGAGTATGTCTTTTTCTAGTGTTTTTTTCTTTTTTCTTCAATGTTTCTCTTACTTTCTCAATTTTTTTTGAAGCGTCTACTTTTGACAGATATTCAATTTTAAATGGATTGTAAGAGCAGATACAGCGCATCAGCAGCTGTGTCTGAATTTTAAATAGGTTCTGCCTTTCATAAAGGAAAAAAAACGAAATAAGGTTTATTCGCATGTTGTATAGAAGAATAGATCTTTTCATTGTTGAATTCTTTTTCTTTTTAGTGCTAAAGGACTTTGTATTGAGTCAAAAAGCAGGTGTGCACAGCCAGACTTACTCCAAAATACCCCAGAACACTGCCCCAGGGGGAACCAAATCAGTGGGAAGATCAAGCCTGAAGGCCAAATTGAGGTTGGTGAATGCTTAGTTCAATATATCTGGAACTATAATACAGTGGCTTTTATTTTATGATTTAATTTTGATATGACCTGTGCTCTAGATACTATTTTTACAACCATTCCAACTGTGATCCTAAGTGTACAAATGAGCTGCATTGACTTAGTGGCAGAAGCAACACATTAATACATGTTTGTGTCACTCGAAATGCCAAAGGCTTACTATGGGTTGTTTCCACTGGCGTTGCCTAGTGATGGGCGTGAATCTGCTGCAAATTTCCGCGTTTTGCCACGGGCAAATACATCCACAAAGCTCCTGTGAAAATTCACAGGCAAAAATGCGCCAGCACAAATTTTTGAGGGTATTGAAATGGGTGAAATCTGCCCATCACTAGCTTTGCCCCATTCACTGGCAAAACTGGAAGCCAATATAATATGTGTTATGAGCTAAACAAGAAAATACAACGTGTCCTAGCTATAGGTTGGACCCCCACAAAAACAAAGTAGTGCTGCACAAACACTCTCATCGCTTTTTGTAGCATGAGGTGCCAACTGTGACTCTGTCTGCTCAGGTCTAGTCCGTATTCAAGAAAGTATTTCAGCAGCACTCTGATTAAGTGAGAAAAATTTAATTTTTATTCGTGTTCAAGCTAAGCAACATTTCAATCTTATCCAGCCTTTTATCAAGCTTGATAAAGGGCTGAATAAGCTTGAAACGTTGCTTAACTTGAGGCACGAATACAATTTTAAATTTTTTTAACTTAATCTGAGTGCTGCTGAAATACTTTCTTGAATATCTATAGGTTGGAGTTACAAGACCTTCTCTGTTTGGCAGCTACTGCCAATACTGTTATACAATCCCAATTTCTATTCCTACAGAATCAAACATAAGGTTCTTGGTCAGTGTCGGACTGGCCCACTGGGATACCAGGAAAAGTCCCGGTGGGCCAAGGTGTCAATGGGCTCTCATGCTGCTAAACATTTGGCCTATTTCATGGCCATTCCCTATTTTTATGAGAACAAAGTGGCTAAATAGATGGAAAAACAGATTATAGTAAAGAAAAGAGACTAGGAGAATAGAGGTTGAGTGGGGAGAGGAAGAATAATAGTACTTAAGAGTGGGCCCCTGGTCTAAGATTAATTGGTGGGCCCCTAGTCAAAGCTTTTTGGATGGGCCCCTGGTGTCCCAGTCCGACACTGTTCTTGGTACTACCATCTTGGGCTTGTTTATTAAAAAAAAATCCCTACATTGACTAGTTAAACCAATGGTACACATGGTAAGTCCATGAAAGTGTCTAGGACATTGACATGTGTACAGAGCAGTAGGGTTTATGATGTGCTTGAGATGCATTTGCCACCATACAATATTAAAGACTTCCCTCAGCAATAATTGGTGTTTTATACTAGAAGATCTAATGGACGTTTTCCCAAATAAATTCTTCTGAAGGGAACAAATCATGGCTATGGGATGGTATTCCTTGAATTATATATTCCTACAATGATGTACCCTAAAATTGTCTTTTCTCTTCTTCGCCAACATTTATGTACCTATTTTTCCCAACAGTCCCAGTAAGTTCGGAGCAATCTGCTGTTTGTAATTGCCAATGTTGTACCCCGTAAAGAAAATCAGCTTTACAAATCTTTATTTCATTCAATTTAATGCCTTGTTTTAGCATCTGTATGTTTCCAGCTTACTTTGATGTGTAAGTTCTTAACAGTCAACGAATTCAGAGGAAGAGTGTTCCGGTTATGGCATGACATATGTGTAAGTGGGAAAACAATCTGTAGGACTGGAACACAGAAGACCTTTTTATTATTGAAATTTATGACTTGTCTGCACTTCTGTCTTCAGTGTCCTGACTCAACATTTTGGTCAGTATCGTTTATTTCCAAAGTTATACTTCTATTTATGATGCCATTTTAACTGCCTTCAACAAAAAGTCTTTGTAAAGGGCAGCGGGAAGAGCTTTTACAGTTTCACCGGGCTCAGCACTTTTTGGGTTCAGATTATGGATTACCATGAGGCCTCTGTGGCGTGATGACCTTAATGTGTATTTTAAAGATTTCCAATGTTAGCAGCTTGGCTCGATACAGCAATTTAATACGATGACCCTAATACAATATAGGATACAGGGCAGGTGTATGTTAGGGCAGAGGTTAAAAAAGTAGTAGGAGAATATAAAGCAGCTATTTGGGGATGGTTTATAACTGCATATCTTTGTTCTTTTGGAATTAAATGGATACCAGTTTCTGAATATAATTAAAGTCTTTCCTTCCAGTCCTATCTGTTATCACAGCCTTATTTACTTTCCTCTATAATTATTCTGGTTATGCCTGATGCCCAGTTGACTTATTATCTTCCCTTTGTCTTTTTGTAAGTCTAGACTTTATATGCACCATCTTAAAACTTGCATTCTTTGCCTCCATTGTTTGTTAGTATTTTTTATGGCATGCTCATTATCCAAGACCTCTTTTGTCTTCATGGTTGTCAGTGGTGTGGAGGATTTTTAGAAGCTGAGGCTTGACATATATGGCCTATTGATTGTGGGCAATTGATTCCCTTGTTTATCACCTTCCCTTGCCTGTGGGTACCTGAACTTTCCAGCCAAACTTTGTCGCAGGCAGATAAATAAAGCAGGAGTGCTTCCTTGCTAGGGATGTAGCGAACGTCGGAAAAAAAGTTCGCGAACATATTCGCGAACTTGCGCAAAAATGCGAGCGGTTCGCGAACCCCATAGACTTCAATGGGAAGGCGAACTTTAACATCTAAAAAAGACATTTCTGTCCAGAAAAATGATTTTAAAGTTGTTTAAAGGGTGCAACGACCTGGACAGTGGCATGCCAGAGGGGGATCAAGGGCAAAAATGTATCTGAAAAATCTGCCTGTGTGTGCTTGGAAGAGATAGTGTAGGGGGAGAGCTGTTAGTGATTTCAGGGACAGATGATAGTAAGTTTGCTGGCTAGTAATCTGCTTGATACTGCTCTGTATTGGAACAAAAAAATAAATAAAAGCAGTCCTTACAAGGACTACTGTTATTGCAGCAGTCAGCAGATGAGATCAGAAGCAGGACAGCTGCCCACTGCAGCTACATACAGAGCACTGCAGTAGAAGGTAGATTACTAGCCAGCAAAGCTACCTAAGCTTAAATGTCCCTCAAACCCCTGCAGACTTCTGTCCCTCCAATAACAGAGCAGTATCAAAACGATTACTAGCCAGCAAACTTTCAACTGTCCCTGAAATCACTAACAGGCAGCAGCTCTCTCCCTACACTATCTCTTCAGCACACACAGGCAGAGTGAGAAAACGCTGCAGGGCTTCGGTTTTTATAGGGAAGGGGAGTGGTCCAGGGGAGAGCTTCCTGATTGGCTGCCATGTACCTGCTGGTCTGGGGTGAGAGGGCAAAAAAAAGCGCCAACAATGGCGAACCCAAAATGGCGAACGTCGCGCAACGTTCGCGAACTTCCGGCGAGCGCGAACACCCGATGTTCGCGCGAACAAGTTCGCCGGCGAACAGTTCGCGCCATCTCTATTCCTTGCTAATCTTTCTTTCTCCAATACAATATAATACAATACGATTTGAGTCGCGATGCCTAGGAATGAAAAGAATATGAATGGAGGAAAACAAATGTATGTCTTTCCTCTGTTAAATATGAGTTGAGATTCTGTTTGCAACCTACTCAACTCATCAACATTCTGCTGGTCAATAAGGTCCAGGTGAAAAAGAATAATCAGAAAACATGTGATAAAGATGACTTGTTATGCAACTCCCAGATAAAAATAAGAGAAACCTTTCAAGGTCCCCAAAATTAACCCCCTAAACAACAGTGCTTCCCAAATGACTGTTCACACAACAGCTACAGAAATGTATAGTTAAAAGTGATCTAAGTACTGTTGCCCAACACTACAAATCCCAACATATTATCCATGGTTATTGCTTGCTGAGAACTACATCAGTGCACTGTTTTATTGTTAAAGCAATTATTGCCCAATAAAAATTAGGGATGCACCGAATCCACTATTTTGAATTCGGCCGAACCCCCGAATCCTTCGCGAAAGATTCGGCTGAATACCGAACCGAAAGAGAAAACATTTTTTACTTCCTGGTGTTGTGACAAAAAATCATGCGATTTCCCTCCCCGCCCCTAATTTGCATATGCAAATTAGGATTTGGATTTAGTTCAGCCGGGCAGAAGGATTCGGGCGAATTCTGAATCCTGCTGAAAAAGGCTGAATCCTGGCCAAATCCCGAACTGAATCTTGGATTCGGTGCATCCCTAATCAAAATGTTGTCCAGCTTTACAGGTACATAAGACCAATCAATGAGAAATCCACAACTCATCCACTTTCCCAGTTGTTTCTGCAACTGGAGCTGGATCTTTTAAACTCACAAACCACCTGAAGAGCAGTGTGTCCTCCATCCTAAAGGGGTTAATTACGGAATAATATTATAAAGCCAAAATTAAACAATAATGTGTATGTAAGACAGCAAGATGACACATTATTCATCAGTAGCATTCTCTTTGATGAATTATTCTGCATCTGTAATAGCGATGAGAAGGTTAACCCAAAACCCATGGGACTCACGAGTTGGGTGGGTTTGGAAGAAGAAGGTGAGCCCTATGGTGGATGGTAAAACTTCAAGTAGGGCACCTCCCATTTGGTGATGTAATAGTGCTGCCCCTTCCCTGGTGGCTGATCTCACCCATATATGTGTCATCAGAAGGGAGTTGGGTCTGTGAAGGTCATAAAGTAGAGAAGGGCTTCAAGGCTAGGACAGTTCAGGTTGAAAAATTGACCCACAAATCACTAATCTGTAGTTACATTTTACTTCAAGTATGTTAAAGAACCAGGGAGTGTAGTCAGTGGAGTTTATGGAGGATTAAGATTCCCATTAAAGATATATGCCACCATTATCACCTGAGATACTATCATTCATCAAAAAAGCAATCTGTGTATTGTATCTCACTGTGTACCCTGCCATTGTTTGATTACAAATTCGTAAATGCAATTTCAAATTTGAATATTCATATGAATGTTTGTATGTAATTAAGTATGTGGCCAAATGATGGATTTAGTGCAACCATAAAATCCACGAAAATGTATAATTTTGAAATGTATTCAGTTGCATTAAGAAAAAGCTGGTGGCTTGAATACTGATCACAGATGAACCACTAGTAGTTATATTCATTCCCTCTCCAGTCTTGCATTGGTCAGGGAGGGGGGTTACCTCTACCGGCAGTTTGAATGGTAAAAAAAGTTAAAAACAAAAAGCAAGTGACTTCTTGCCCTTGCTCAGTGAAAAATCTGAGCTTCTGTTTAACCTACACAGCAATGAGGATTATGACGAGCAGCAACAGAGAAAGTTCAGACGATTGACAAATGTTTGTTCTGCGATTGGGGATTTTGGCTTTGGGGATAATTAGCCCTACAAAAAAAAATAAACAACGCAACCTTGCCACCTTCTGTTTTATGATACAAAGTCAAAATCTGCAGCTCAAAGCTCTTATAATGGCCTCGGGACTCAAAGAGACAATTTTCAATTATGTAGGGACTGGAGCTGCCTAGATGTGTAGGATAAAAGCATGTCTACTGGGGTCAATACTGGAAATAACTGGAAAGGACTAATAGGAGTGTGTAGTATCGACCTGTTCTGTCAGTGATCCCAGGCATAACGTATCCATTTAAATGCAGCGGCAATGAGTACGGGCTCTGGATTAAAAAGTGGTTTGTGGAAATTCCTTTCATTGATTTGTATTTATGTCATATACCTGTCAATATTATTGTCCACTGTTTGAGGAAACCCGAACCCAACCCTATCTATTTGTTATCTATCCTTCCATCCATCTGTCCAGTTATCACACTCTGTCCAAAAAAAAAAACAGGGAGAATGAGTGACTGCTCAATGGTACAATAAGGAGGACGATGGCCAGTGAGGTTTTTTTTTTGGGGGGGGGGTTGTGTCCATGGGTGCCTATACAGGTATGGGACCTGTTATCCAAAATCTGTGGGACCTGAGGCTTTCAGGATAAGTGGCTTTTCCTTCATTTGGATCTCCAAGTCTACTAAAAAAGTATGTGAACATTAAATACGCTTAAAAGTATTGTTTTGCCTCCAATAAGGATTAATTATATCTTAGTTTGGATTAAGTACAAGGTACTATTTTACTTACAGAGAACAAGGAAATTATTAGAAATTTGAATTATTTGCTTAAAACAGAGTCTATGGGAGATGGCCTTCCCATAAGTCAGAGTTTTCTAGATACCAGGTTATGAATAATGGATCCCCTACCTGTATATAAATAAGGCCATGAAGAGGCATAAGATACACCAAGAAATAATCAAAACAAGCAGTAGCTATTGGGTGGATCACTTTTACTGTCAGCACCCTGATTGACAAGAAGCTCATCCAATCCTTTAATGGTACACCAGGTACATGCTCTGAAAGCAATGCGGTTATTTTATAAATTAGTTTTTTTCGCAGATTCAATGGGGTAAAATGATCTACTGGTTTGAAAAAAAAAATCTAATTGAATTTCAAGACAAGTTTTTCTCCTAAATTTGAATCTGACCCTGTGTATGTTACGTAGGAAAGAAGATAAAAATCAGGCAAGGGGCCAATAAGTTGTTAATGGTACACAGCAAAAGGGGATGGTTTTAATATTTTAGTTTTGAGAAGGGAAAATAAGTGATACTGTGGGGTTTATTTATTAAAGTGTGATTTTTTTCATGGCGTTTGTTTTGACGCAGAAAACCCGAAAAAGTTGTGGTAAAAAAAAGAAGCAATTATTTTATGCCCCAAATCGGTTCCCAAGTCCGTATCTGAAAATACGTCATCTAAAACCTACTGAATTCATGTAAAAGTTAATGCCAGACCATTTGAAGATGTTTTAATCCTCACAACATGTTCAGAGTTTTTCGGGGTTTGATGCATTTTTCTTTTTTACTTCACCGTTCGCACATATTTTGGTGAAACGGGACAGAATCACTCATCACTAATTGTGTCTAGTGGTGAGCAAAACTAGTTTGTTTTGCATTTATGAGAAATTTGCAAAATGACAAGATTTCATCTAAATTTTGGCAATAGCATTGGAGTTAATGGGAATTTTTCCTTAAAAGATAAAGGAAGCTCCAATTCATCCAACACACAGTTTGATGCGAACAGGAGCAATGGCCTGGGCTATCAGGTAAATGATTACAATCCATGAGGGTGCCCTAACATTTGGCACCCCCCTTGGATTGGAGATTTCCTTCTCAGTTTTTACTCAAGCCAAATACATTGTTGATGGGTGTGTGTCTCATGTTTCACTTACCAAAATTGTCACATTTTGTGCCCCTTTGCCAAAATGTTTAATGGTCTAACTTTAGTAGAGGCAAACCTTGTTCAATAACCACACTAAGTCCTTCCACCCTTACTCTAAACTCTTTACTTCCCTTGTGACCTGAGAATATGAGTACCCTGCAAAATGGTGTGCATTTTAATCAAACATACAAACCCATTTAATTAGACTTGCCATTTAAAATAAATATAATGGCAGACATAAAAAACCCATCCCTCTCAGTTCATGGTTAATTCCCATCTCCCTCTGGGGAAACGTCTAAGTGAACCTGATTTATTAAAAGCGAGAGCCAATGAGGCTGACACAAACTCTGTCTGCAAGGCTTTGCTGCTGAAACCAGATATGCAATTATGTTGAACTGTGCGATACGCACTTTTAAAGGGAAATCGATGTCATTGATGGAACCGCGTAAGGAGCTGCAGGAGGAGGAGGAAGAAGAACCCTCACTAAATCAGGCAGTTGTAAAACACCAAATAATGTTTTGAAAGCCAGTGAATACAAATCAATGTGGACTTTCTAGCGAGGAGACATGATAAAGCAGAAGAAGTATAAATTGCTGCACTTCATCAACTGGAAACATTTAAAAAAAAAAAATTTAAGAAAGGGGTAGAAGGGGGGTTGTTAGCGCTGATCCACAGGGTCATTTTCTTCTTTTCTGCAACCTTCGCCGGATCTGTTAAACAGTAACATTTTTATCTCTTGGTTTTCTGCAAAAAGAAAAAACAGGAGACATCTATCAAATTAAAACCCATGTTTAGGATACTTTGTGACCTTCTCGGCAGATTTTGTGCTTGCCTTCACAATAGCCCAAGTCAGGCAGAAGCTGTAATCCTTCAAGATAGTACCTTCTCCTACTGGGAGGGAATTTAGTAGCAGCAGTTACTCTGACAAACTTGGAGACCTATTTTTCATTTTTAGTAGCGCTATTCCAGCCCAGCATTGAATTTTCCTTTTTAATAGGGTTTTTTATTCTTCATTCTTAGCCAGGTTGATGGCAGATTATTAAATTGACTTCCAATGAGGCCGAGGAAGTGTGTGCAGGAATATCTTAGGAACTTGAAAAGGAAACTAAAATGAGTAAACTTGTATATTTATAGGGTAAACAACATGTTGTTAGGGGAGAATGGTTTCTTAAAGGTGCAGTAATATGTGTCTGAAATTTGATTTAATATTAGATTTCGTTAGGTAGTTACTTTTTGTTTTCAAGATGATGTAAACCGCCTTTAAACTACTCCACTGCATTCTCTTTATTGATACTTTTTTATTATAAGCCCAAGGTGCGTGCTTCGAAGTTGCTCAAGTGCAAACAGTTGTGTTTAGGGAAGGACACGTTTTCAGTGGTGCCAAAATCTTTGAGCCGTCCATAAAAAATGGAACAACTCCTCTTCCCCTGACCCTCTTGCCAGAAGATCTGTGAGGGCAAGGGTATTTTTTATTTTTCAACTTTAGTTTTTATTGAAAGAAAAGAAGACATTTAACATGAAAAAAACATGGTGCCTTAATTACAGCATGAGATACCTAAATAGTACATAAAGCAACCCTGACCATTGCCCCGTTTTATTGAGCATTCTACTACCTTCCTATGTTAAGTAGTTTTGTGTAGGAGAGTTTAGAGCTTTTTGAAGGGGATTAGCCTCTAACATCATATCATATGTTTGTATAATGGACAGAATATATCAGAGTAAGTTAAATCAAAATGAAGAGAAAAGGGGAGAGGAAAGAGATTAGGTAGAGAGAACATTTCATTTAGAAATGTAGACTCTATGGTGTTGGCACAATGGAGCTTCTGCATCTACACCAAAGAGTCTACAATCTGTGAGTGTTCCATACATGGGTCTATTTAAACCTCTACACACCTAGCTGGCAGCATATTGGGCCATGTGTGTGTGTGGTCCTCCCAACAAGCCTGCTGACCAATATCTGTATGAAAAACATGTATTTCATGGGCAGGTAGGAGACCCTTTGGACAAGGATCACATCACCACCATTCTGAGGGGTCTCCAAAGGTTCACATTATGATCTGATGGCCAAACATTCAGGCCAATTTGGTAAAGTTTACCAAAACAAATCAGGCAAATATCTGCTCATCTTGGTGACTTTAACAAATGAATGGAGGTTTAGGTGGCCAGGTTTAGCCATATCAGTGCTGTAACCTTGTAGCCAGTCTTGGAAGCCTCCGTTAGAAAGTCCAAATTTACTTAAACAATACCTTGGACAAGCTGTCCAAATTGAAATGATTTGGCCTTCCAATGCACCATTTCTTTACTATTACTACAAGGGCATGTCAAGTACAAATATATGTACCCGGAAGGTGTGTGCTGGCAGGCAGGATGGCACATGAATGGGGCTTTGGGAGTCCCCTTACCCACAAATAATTCTACATTTCTAGCCTTGTAGATAACTCTACCTTAAATATAGCCTAGGGCAAAATGCTCTACACTGAATGCACAACCAACACAAGTTGCAGAGGTCTGTTTCACTGCATCAAGACAAAAAGCATCAGCATCTTGTGTATTGTGCTCCAATCTTTTCTATCTATTCTGAATGCCCTAGTATCAGCAGTTGATACAGCTGTTTCCAATACATGACGGTTTGTGTGCTCCAGAACCTATCACTGGCCTTTACTCCCCATTATATACAGTTATAGACTCTTCCACTAAAGGGAAATTAAATCTCCCTAAGACCCAGAGAACGGGCTTTTATGTGTCATTTCCTCATAAACTTTCCCACATTAATCAATGTTTATATTGTTGTAAATGACTCCGTACACTATGTATTGGACAACTTTTCATTCTCTCGACTCCTGAGTGAAATATCAGTCACTTCATAAAGCCTCCTTGATTTACCGCCCCTGTGCCGGAATATAAGTACATGTGCTTTGGCTCTACCCAGGATAGATGGGGGAGCTGTTTAGCTATGGCTGCACTAGTTTCCCTACCTCAATTGAATTTCCAGACCCGGCACAAGAAAGATTATTCCTTGGGGTGCTCGCAGTCTCCTTTGGTTTTAAAGAAAGACTTTAAGTTAAAACAGGGGGTATTAGCCAAGAGGAGAAACGTGACACCCTGTTATTGCCCTCTCCTGTTGGTGCTGTTACGGGTGAACGTTTAATGAAACATTAAGAATTTCAAAAGCTATGACATATTTTATTAAAGGGGAAATGCAGTTATTTGCCATGCCCTTTTTATGGTACTAGACTGCAACTCCCAGCATCCTCTTTCAAAAAGAAAATTCCTGCCTACTCTATTAGCACTGACTCAATGTTCTTAAAATCATATAAGGCAAATCTCTTGCTGTCTCTGTCCATCTAGCTATCTATCTAAATTCCCTTTAAACTCTGGAACCTGCTTCTGATGCTAACTAACTACAATCTAGTGTATATATATATATATATATATATATATATATATATATATATATATATATATATATATATATATATATATATATACCGTATGGGATCCACTATCCGGAAAGCTCCACATTATAGAAAGGCCAGCCCATCATAGCCTGCATTTTATCCAAATTTTTTAAAATTATTTCCTTTCTCTGTAATAATAAAACAGTAGCTTGTACTTGATCTCAACTAAGTTATAATTAATCCTTATTGGAAGCAAAACCAACCTATTGGGTTTATTTAATGTTTTCATGATTTTATAGTAGACACTGTAAAGTATAAAGATCCATATTATGGAAAGATCCATTTATCTATAAACCCCCAGGTCCTGAGAATTCTGGATAACAGGTCCCATACCTGTATACATATTTTATGGACTGAAAAAACATTATGAGTCTGAATATTTAGCTACGCACTACTGGGCAAGCTCATTATTTAGTTTATCCGGCTGTACGTAGTAAACCCAGCATGTTCTGTCTGGCTCCCTGTAATATATTACTTTTAATGCAAGAAAAGACTCACATTTTGCAAAGCAACGGATGAACCTCAGGGACCGACAGATTCATATTTAAAGAGCAAGTCTGTTACCCACCAGTGCAAATACCGCCAATGCATCATTACATCAAACTATAGACCGGCTCCAAAATTTATGTTGCTACAAATCTCCACTCTACTTAAAATTCATTTAAATATTTATTACAAGTTATTTTATCAGATGTGTGGGCATAAATCAGTCTGGTGCCTGTTTTAGGGCTCGGCAAAGGAAACAAAAGGCTCTGACTTAGAAATACAATTAACCTACCCAACCAGTGTCAGACTGGGACACCAGGGGCCCACCAAAAAACCTTAGACCAGGGGCCCATCAAAAAACTTCAATCTAGGGGTCCACTCTCAGTACAATTATTCTTCCTCTCCTCACTCAACTCTCCTAGTCACTTTTCTTTACATACTATAATCTATTATTCCATCTATTAAGCCTTTTTTTCTCATAGAAATAAGGAATGACCATTAAATAGTCCAAATGTTTAGCAGCATGAGGGCCCACTGACACTTGGGCCCACTGGGATTTTTCCTGGTATCCCTGTGGGCCAGTCCGACACTGTACTCGACTGTAAAGCAGCGATTTCATGTTAGTCGTCAACAAAAAGAAAGAAAAAATGGGGACCAAATTTAATTTTTTATTGCCCGTTGACACAAAGGAAATATTATAAGACAAGCATAAAATGAAATTGCATTGTTCAGATTGGGTTTTGGCTGAATATCAGGGGATGTTCATTAAAGCACAGTATTCAGCAGAACCCCAATCGTATGGATCCATTGAACACTGAGCTGTTTTAGCAGGAGCTTCCTATACTAGCAAAGTTCTCTTTTCTTTTTTTCCTTGGGTCCCTGATCCCTGACTTTTCTAAGGTTGTTGGTCTTCTTACATTCAAAGCTTAAAACTGGGGCATTATAATTCAGACTAGGGTAGACATCTGGCAGTGGCATAAAATCGTAGGTCCATTCCTCACCGCTACTGTGGGGTCTTCCTCTGCTATAGTTACGCCACTGCCACATGGCCAGTAAAATATCAGCCAAGATCTGGGCTGGTATGACAAATACTGGCAATGTAAATTTGTAATGTCTAGTTGTTTTGCCCCCAGTGTGCCCCAATTCCCTCTCCCAGGTAACTCTCTACCCCTGTAGGCCACTGTATAACCCTACTCTGCTCACCACATCTCTAGTTACTCTTTACAACAGGATCATGCACCCTTATCGCCCCATCACTTAGGTGGATTTCTGCCCAGTTTTTGGAGTGTTGAAAACCAGACAGAACATTTTTGAACCAGACAGACCCTTGACTGGTTTGGGGGCAACCCTAAGTCAAGAACACTTACCTCCATAATACAGTGCTACAAGTCATGATTGTCCTTTAAAATCTTTCTACATCTAGGAGATAATGTAGAATGGCAAGTCCCACAGTACGACAACCTTTACCTTAACGGAGAACTAAACCCTAAAAGTGAATTGGGCTAGAAATGCCATATTTTATATACTGAATTCATTGAACCAACTAAAAAGGTTTGACATCTCTATAGTAGTAATGATCCAGGACTTCAAACTTGTCACAGGGGGTCACCATCTTGGAAAGTGTCTGTGACACTCACATGCTCAGTGGGCTCTGATTGGCTGTTGAGAAGCTAAGCTTGGGGGTCGTCACTAATTATCCAGCAGAAAATGAGCTTCCCCTGTAATATAAGCTGATGCCACAGGTTTGCTGATTATTAAATTCTGATGCTAATTGCACTGGTTTCTGTGCTGCCATGTAGTAATTATCTGTATTAATTACTAATCAGCCTTATATTGTGACATTTCTATTCTATGTGTACTGTATATTGTGAGTGGGTCCCTAAGCTCAGTAAGTGACAGCAGCACAGAGCATGTGCAGTGAATCAGTAGAAAAGAAGATGGTGAGCTACTGGGGCATCTTTGCAGACACAGATCTTTACTGCTAAAGGACTGTGGTTGCCTTGGGCTGGCACAGAAGCCCAAAACATAATGTACAACATTTCTACCTACTTTTTTAGTTAGCCTTTTCCTTTATGTAAGTCAGGTGGATAGCCATAATTTGTTGACATTGCTGGCAAAATAATCCTGACATTTCCTATGCTTAAATAAAGCAGTTTTTATCACATAAAGAACGAAGAGTTCTTGTACATTCTGCCACCTCCAGCTTCTAAGCAAAGGCAGCACGTACATATTCTCTCGCTGACTCACAGGATTCAGTTGCTAGGTTCAAAATGTTTCACTCGCTGTTTAAAAAAAAAAAAAAAAAAAAATATATATATATATATATATATATATATATATATATATATATATATATATATAGATAAACTTTTCCAGTTCCAAACTCTTCCTGCTACTCCCTTGTTTTGTGTATTGTGAAGGCCTTGTATGTCTTAACCATTTGTTTGTTTTATTATGTCTATACCTTGGTTCCATTCCCATTATTCCCATATGGAATATGGAAGAGGAGAATTTGAACATAGATAGAAAGAGACTAGGAAAATGAAGAAGGCCAGATCATTTTGATCATTTTTGGATTCTTCTAAAATCGGGTTGGCTTCTCATTAAGGATTTGTTAGAATTAAAAACCTGCAGAGAAATAATAAATGCTGGGATTTAGCATGAATTTGAGATTAAATATTTTGGGACATTTTAGACAGGTCAATGGTTGTCAAACTTTTTCAGCATAAATACAGCAAATTCTCCATAAAGGTCCAACCTGTATCTAGGCTTGAAGGTCAATCCTTTGGTCAGGGCCCCCCTAAGTTCATGAAATGAGAACAGATATAGGCAGAGTTGGACTTGGATACCAGGGGCCCACCAGAAAATCTTAGACTATGGGTCCACTTTCCAAACTATTATTCCTCCTCTCTTCACTCAACCTCTTCATTATCCTAGTCTTTTATATCTTCTTACTATATTCTTCCATTATTTTTTCTTATAAAGAAATAGGGAATGACTCCACTTACACCTGGACTACTGAGAGTTTTCCTGGTATCCCGATGGGCCAGTCCGACACTGGATACAGAAATAAAATGATGTATCTAGAATTTCATGAAAAAATTCTAGTTTCACAATCCGGAGGGAAAAAAAAAGGAGCTACCTTGATTTGTGCTTTTCAACATACTCGCTAATAGAGTCAACATGGGAATATGACAGCTCACAGCGGCACACGGGAATACAATACACCTTTTGTGTGAATTTAAATGAGTTTGTTTCTGTCTATTGCCGCAGAGCTTCAGATGTGATACTGGCTGCCACCTGCCGCCCTGTGCTGGTCCATTGTGTTTTGTGTTGTAACAAGCAAAAAAAACATACAATAGAGGCATAAATAGCATTAAAATACCCAGTGAACAGCAATGGTGCAATGTTAAAAAGGTGGTTGAAAGATTTATTCAAAAATTAATATTTGTGAGTAGTGATTGGCGAATTTATTCGCCAGGAGCAAATTCGTGAAACGGCCGCGAAAATTCACTGGTGAAAATTCTCCAGCGGCAAAAAAAAAATGTACGCCGGTCTCCAAAAAACAAATTTTCCCCCCCATCGCTATTTGTGAGCAGAATGGAGCTCACAGTAGCCCATGTATACAGATATGGGACCTGTTACCTTAAATGCTTGAGATCTGGGGTTTTCAAGATAAGGGGTCTTTTACTTAATTTGGATCGCCTTACGTTTTCTAATCATTTAAACAGTAAGTAAACACAACGGGATTTTTTGCCTCCAATAAGGATCAGTTATATTTATTTGGGATTTTATACAAGGTACTGTTTTATTATTACAGCGAAAAATGGAAATCAATTTTAAAAATTGTAAGTGCAGGTATGGGATCCATATCAGGAAACCTGTTATCCAGTAAGCTCCAAATTCCAGGAAGGTCATCTCCCATAGGCTACATTTTAGCTAAATAATCCATGTTTGTAAAAATGATTTTCTTTTTCTCTGTAATAATAAAACAGTAGCTTGTACTTGATCCCAACTAAGATATAATTAATCCTTATTCGAAGCAAAACCAGCCTATTGGGTTTATTTCATGTTTATATGATTTTCTAGTAGATGTATGGTATGGAGATCTAAGTTACAGAAAGATCTGTTATCTGGACAATGCCAGGTCCTGAGCATTCTGGATAACAGGTCCCATACCTGTATTTGATTAAAATGGCGTTTATGGGAGATGACCATCTTGTAATTCAGAACTTTCTGGATAATGGGTTTCTGGATTCCGTACCTGTACAGCACTGCCCTGCTCCCTACCTGTCCCCCATCACACGTTTAATTTAATTTGAGGAGCTTTTGCTCCCCTAGCACTTGGGTCAAATACCCCTATGTTTTTATCCAGCCTCTTATAGAAACTGTTATTCTACTTAATAGTAGGACGCACATTATTCCTAATAATACAAGCATTTAAACTGGGAACAGAACAGTTGGGGGCAGATTTATCAAGGGTCGAATTTCGAAGTACAAAAAACTTCGAAATTCGACCATCGGATTGAAAAACTTCTAATTCACAGTTTTTTCATCGAATTTGGCAATCCTACGATCGAATAAAAATCGTTCGTTACGAACGATTTTTAGCGTACGATCAAAGGATTTTATTCGATGTGTAGAAGGTCCCCATAGGCTAACATAGCAATTCGGCTGGTTTCATTTGGCGAAGTATTGAAGTCGAAGTTGAAGAGACAGTTCTTTGATTATCGAATGGTCAATATCCAAGCGATTTCTACTTCGAATCGAAGTAAAATCAAAGTCGTAGTATCCTATTTGATGGTTGAAGTATCCAGAAAATAACTTTGAAATTCGAACTTTTTTTACTTCGAAAATTCACTTCAACCTTAGTAAATCTGCCCCTAAATATTCATTCATATATCAGAGGATGTTTTGCCTTCACCTATTCATTTACACCATGTGACACAGACAGATCGGGAAGTAGGAGGGGTCAAGTTTACCGCATTCAGTAAGAATACCGCACTCTCCTAAAACACTATTATAAGACATCATTTGACCAATACATTTTAGAAATTAAGCTTTTGGCTAAATATGTAAATTTTTAACATTATTGCATCGTCTGTTTCCTAAACTGTTCCTTGATGAATCCGCAAGAGAAAAGGGCAGCTTTGTAATGTAGGGAAGGCTTTGCCGAACAGAATCCATCACACGTGCGGCGTTAGGATGATTGCAAAGAATAAGCGCAGAGGGTAATAATGGAATACAAAGGTGTTGAGAAATAACTGAGTTGCTTTTTCTAAACACAACAAAAAAGCAGCAGGGGTCCGGGAAAGCTGGTTAGCCGTGTGGTTAGTAGCCACTTCTTTTGTGTGTGATTTTTTTTTTTTTTTTAGAATGTGGTTTTTGGCATCTGAAAAATGCGTGAGAAGATTCAGATAATAATTCAGCAAAAGTTATTCCCATTCTTCCTGTGTAATGATACTAGATCGGAAGCTCCTGGGCTGGAATTCAGAGTCCAGCCCAGCAGAGGCACCTGCCTAGGGCAATACTTTTTTGGGAAAGGGGGATTGTTCTTGCCGTAATTGGGGAAAATATGTTGAAAATACTTGCTTACTTTAACACCTGATCTGTATACACTAGTATGGGCAAATTAATTCACCAGGCATGGATTCGCTGGCGAATTTCACATTTCGCCACCTGTAAATTATTTAGCTTGCAACAAATATGCTGCGACAAAAAAGTCGTTTGTGTAAAAATTGTTGCGCAACAAAATAATTTTCGACTCCCATTGACTGTAACGCATTTGGACAAAAAAGTCGCGCCTGTAAAAATTATCACTGGTATTAAAATTGTCATGCGTCAAAATAATTTGTGAATTTTTCTCAGTTTTGGGAATTTTTTGGACTTCCCCGTCTTACCATGTATGCTGGTATAAAAAAAAACTGCTGCTTCTCCCTCTCTTTTCTCCTGCATTCCAAAAGAGAAATGTCATTAAATCATTGCCATTACACTCTCTAAGGGGGTTATTTATCAAAGTCCGAATTTAGCTCAATATTTTCTGCTACAAACTCCGATCAAATCTGCCCGGATTTTTAACGCTTATTTATTATTACATTTTCCCAAAAATTAGCTTTTCTGTAAAAAAATCTGATTTAACGATTTTTTTGGACTTTTTTTATCCGATTTTCACGATTTTTATGATTTTTTTTCCTAATTTTCACCTGGGTATTGCTCGAAACCCAGCGCACATCAAAAAATCATTGGGACTTCTCCCATTGACTTTAATGCAACCTCGACAGGTCTGAGATGCCGGATTTTCCAATTCTAAACCTTGGGGTTTAATAAATTCCAAAAAATTCATGATTTTTTTAAAGGTCAGATTTTATATAAAAAAAAACTGCCATTTTTCGTGATTTTTGCATTCAGAGTTTAGTAAATAACCCCCTAATTGTCCCTACTGTTTCTGTAGTGTGAAGAAAACCTACATAAAGTTATCTGATTCCTTAGCATTTTTTTCTGAATTAACTTATGACATTCTTTTTGTAAATCCTGTTTTTTCTTTTAAAAGAGGATCCAAAACCTCTATAATGTAATTCCCAAATTTATTTTTTCCTGTGCGCAACATTTAGATGTAAAAAGAATTTGGAAGCAACACAAGCATAGAAAATATTCCTGGGCGGTGCAAAATAAGTGCTGTGATTGGCCGTTTGGTAGCCCCCATTGGACAGACCACCTACAGGAGGCTTTGTTTGGCAGTGCACCTGTTTTTAATTCAACCAAATTTGCTTCCAAACCAGGAATTCAAAAATAAACACCTGTTTTGAGGCCACTGGGAGAAACATCCAAGGGGTTGGCGAGCAACATGTTGCTCATGAGCCACTGGTTGGGGATCACTATACTAACTATGGCACTGTTCTGCTCCCCAGTGAGTAGGTGGCCCTGATATAATTACAGACTCAGGAATATTCACCTATGGACTCCATCAACCATCTTGCTTTTACCTAACATACAGAGATACTTGTGCTAATTTTGGCTTTTAAATATCACATTGCAACAGACATTAGGGAGGGCATGCTATTGTTCAACTGTTCAGACCTGGGGAAACTGCCCTTCCGCATGGTTGTTGTTGAGTCCATCTTGCTTCTTCTGATGTATAGTGCACAACTAGCGATGGGCAAATAAATTTGTCAGGCATGCATTCGCGGTTCGTTGCTCGTGAAAATTGGCGCCCGCATAAAAATTGACATGCATCAAAATTATTCAGACACCCATTGACCTTAATGCATTCGGACAAAATGATGCCCATTGACTTCAATGCTTTTCAAGAATTTTTGCGGTTTCACAGATTTGCCCAAGACTGCGCCTATTGACTCTAGTAGCTTCCACCACCCTGGACATGGAGGTCCAGGGTTCCCACAGTGGTTGCATCAGAAGAAGCACCAAACTTGCAAATAGGATTCAACCCATCCCCCTTTGAAAAAGATAGATGCAATTTGCACTTGTGACCAGGCCCGGACTGGCAATCTGTGGGTTCTAGCAAATGCCAGAGGGGCTGCTATAAGGTGCCATAGAAAGTCCGTATTTAGGGGGCTGATTGGGCCTCTGTGTACCTGAAATGCCAGGGCCTATTTTAATTCTCAGTCCGAACCTGCTTGCGACTAACAAAACCCAAGCACAACTGCATCCATTTTGACAAACTGAGCACAATTCCCGATGATACAACTCAAATTAACTGGAATTTAAGGGGGAGGATGATGCACAAGCACAGCACTTTGTTTACCCCTCCTGAATTTTTTAAGATTCATCTACAAAAACAAAGAACATGGAGCCAGATATACTGTAAACAGATCAGATGGGATTCTATGAGGAAAATGATCTTGCATTTATTGGGTCACTAACCCCCAAAGAGTTACAGAAAGGTTTTGTTGAGGGTTATTGTTGTAAGAATACAACCCTGATGTTGTTGGACTACATCTCCCAGCATGCTATAATCCTTGATCAGATGTTGAAGAATGCAGGAACTGTTCGAGCATCATGATTTAGATTCCCTTTAATACGAAGAATATAAAGAGTTCGATGTTTTTGTCTAGTACAAAATAGCCGTAGACTTGTAGAATCTAGTTCTTCAACAGCCGTGCATAAAATATTAATTAATAGATGGACCTCTTTATTTTTAAACTCTTTAATAAACCATTCAATAATTTACAATTCTTTTAAGTTTGGAACAATGTGAGAAGAAGGGAGGACACTGGCTGTGGAACAGTGGGAAGTACATAGAGAATTCTTGAAGAACCTTAAGGCAACGAAGCACAGACATTGTTTCCCTTGACACAACAGTGAAATGATCTGATACTGATGCTAATTAGAGATACGAAAAATGGAGAAGTGAATACCTCTTCATTTGGTTTCAGCTGTGTAATGACTTAAAGCAATTATCCAACGTCAACGCATTAGAGTCATAGTCAGCGCTAACTGATGCTTTGGCTCTCTTAAATATCTCAACAGAGATGATTTTGCATCACCTTTATTGAAAAGTATTGTTTTCCAGATCCCGATAAAACTAATAATGCAGGATTAAAGGGAACATAATATACAGTATTTCCATAATACTCCCAAAGCACTCCCCAAGCAAAATACAAATGGAAAATTATTCTTATCTGTCTCATGTCAACCATCTTGGTGGATATGGTAATGTTTAGAGGTCCAGTGCTAGAAAAAATGACAGGATATATTTAGTGTATATTAGGATTACAATTCCTTCTCTCCCTGTTATGTGGGAGATCACCTGGATAGTGTAACTTTTTCCCAGTGGGTGGTCCAGTGGTGTTGTAGATATTCTCTGAAAAAAGCGAAAGGACCCTATAGTTGTTTTACTTTGAATTCCTCTAAAAGATGGGAATTGGATGTGTTGAAGGCCCTAAAGCAGGATATCTAAGTAAGAAGAAGCATGGAGCCTAAGGTATTCCAGATACCTTAGTGGAATTTGGGGAAAGGTACCCTGTCAATGAGGGCTTCCAGCAATAGGATATTAATTGTCTAAGCATCTGTAATATGGAATATGAGCAATACAGTGAATAGAGGCAGGGGGCAGGACATGACATTGAAAGTGAGACTATAACGGAAGAAGTAATTACAAATATCTAAGGTGGGAGAATGAAGTGGGTTGGGTGATAATGAAAGGTAATGTGGTGCTATAGAGCAAGAACCTGCAAGCCTAACATTACCCTGTGCAAAGGCAAGTGTCATATAGAGAGTGATCCCTAACTAGTGGCTTGGGAGCAACATGCTCACCCACCCCTTGGATGATGCTCCCAATGGCCTCAAAGCAGGTGCTTATTTTTGAATTCCTGGTTTGGAGGCAAGTTTTGTTTGCATTAAAAACCAGATGTAGTGCCAAATAGAGCATTTTATAGGCTGCCAGTTAACATACGGGCTAAAAAAATAGCTCTATTTGGTACCCCCAGGATCATTTTTCATGCTTGTTTTGCTCCCCCACTCTATTTACATTTAAATGTGGCTCATGGGTAAAAAAAGTTGGGGACCTCTGTTATAGAATGTTGTAAAGATCACGGACATTGGATTCTGGAGTAGCTGCAAATCTGGGTTTGGCAGATGCCAGGAGAACACTACTTGCCTACATAAGAGGGAAAGAAAAGTTAACCCTTAAAATTGCACCACCCCATCTTGAAACCCGAAAACTCGAGGAACTTAGTTAAAACGTAACTTTTATTGATATTTTAAATAAAATCGTGAGTCCAGGAAACCATTAAAAAATGAAACTAGGACCAGGGAGACAAAGAACCAAAATTAGGTGAAACGACAGATGCGAACCCTGAGTAGATTAACAAGCTAATGTCCGAAGACAGTAGTGAATCACTACAATCTGCAGTGAACAACTGCAGCAAGCAATGCCGTATGGGGTGAAAAAAACAAACAAACAAATGTCACGTGGCCTGTATATAATTTCTATAGGTAACCTATTGCATTGCCACTAATTCCATCACCCATCCATTTTCCAGAGCTTTGATGATTCCGCCACCCATTCACCCTCCGGCGCACCCTCCCATTTCCATGGAGAAGTTGGTATAACCAGGTGGTATCAGTATTAATACGCTATTAAATTGCTGGAAATCGATTCTAGTACTAGAGTATAGCGACTAGGTATGCTTGAATTCTACCCCAGAGCCCAGCTCCGTCGTTCACCCACCCCCTTCACCCTCAGAGCTTCCCGCCCATTGTAGCCGCGAAGAGGTAGCCTAAATTAATATAGGTTCCGTCCCCCTGCCTGGCTAAAGCTAAAAAGCACCTGACGCGCATTTCACCAGCGTTAAGCCGGCTTTGTCAAAGGCATTTGTCATTCGCGGCTACAATACAATAATACAATTTTGTATTAGCTGAATTTCCGGATAACGAATCCCATGCCTGTATATAGTTCAGATAAGAGCAACTGCTGAAATAGTGTAGGAATAGGGTCCAACTGATCTATATCCTACACCATGAGGGATATTCAGAAGCCTATTCACTTCATTGGCCCTTGGAGCATGCTTTCATTGGTTGTTTCATCTATTCACCTGATTTGTATTGGGCATGGCTCTGTATGATGTATCTTCTTCTGATTGGTCATCACTCCTTTAAAAAGTCTGGACAGGGGTGGGACCATAAGCCTATGAGTAAGTGCTATTGGCATGAAACGCATTAGGCTTAATATGTCCTAATTACTCATGGGCGTATCTGTGCCGTTTCGATTCACCAAAAAAAACGTCGGAAAATTCTCAAAATGCATTGTCAATTTGTGTCAAAATAATTTTGACGAGAGCGACAATTTTTATATGTGCCACTATTTTGTCCAAATGCTTTAGTTAATGGGTGTCCGAATAATTTTGATCTGCAACAATTTTATCTGCGTGGCAATTTGTTTTTTGTTGTGGCGGATTTTTCGCTGGCAAATTTTCGCAGCAGTTTTGCCCCTGGCGAATTTATTCACCCATCACTAGTCCTAATGAATCATTTTTACATTTCACAAGTCATATTGCTACGGTTTTCACTGCTATTGGTCTCCATACTATAATGACAACCCTCAGATTGGGGTTTATGCAGTGAGACATGTTATTACCATCAAGACTTATTTTTGAACCAACTTAATTTATCTTAGGGACAGATTTACACAATATGCATACTCATTGGTTTGCTTGCCCATTAATTTAGTGAAATATGTAATGTCTTTAGCAGATTTATTTAGATGCAAAACTGATCCATGAGTGTCCTACACCATGATGGCTATTCAGAACCAAATTGACACAATGCATGGCAAGCTAGGAAATAATCAATCCCAAAGAGCATTATGATAAAGGTATCTTTAGGCATGGAGCCCTGACATATGCTGTTAAAGGGATACTGTCATGGGAAAAAAAATCCATTTCTCAAAAGAGCAAACAGATTTTTTTATATTCAATTTTGAAATCTGACATGTGGCTAGACATATTGTCAATTTTCCAGCTGCCCCAAGTCATGTGACTTGTGCTCTGATAAACTTCATTCACTCTTTACTGCTGTACTGCAAGTTGGAGTGATATCACCCCCTCCCCAGCAGCCAAACAAAAGAACAATGGGAAGTTAACCAGATAACAGCTCCGTAACACAAGATAACAGCTGTCTGGTAGATCTAAATGTGACCATAGACTCAAAGATCCGCTCGTTTGGCGTTGCGGATCTGTCCCCGATATGCCACTAAACTGCGTGGCTATATCGGGGGTAATTCGAGCGTTCGGCCTTATGGCCGAACAATCAAATTACGATGCGCCAAGAGGCTCCGACGGGTCGGTCGGGTAAAAATCCAACCTTCCCGATCTATATCGTGGCCAGATATCGATCGGGAAGACCCGTCGGAAGCCCCCATACACGGGCAGATAAGCTGTCAAATCGGTCCAAACGACTGATATCGGCAGCTTTATCTGCCCATGTATGGCCACCATAAGAACAACACTCAATAGTAAAAACCCATGTCCCATTGAGACACATTCCGTTACATTGAAAAGGAAAAACAGCAGCCTGCCAGAAAGCATTTCTCTCAAGTCACATGACATGGGGCAGCTGGGAAATTGACAATATGTCTAGCCCCATGTCCAATTTCAAAATTGAATATAAAAAAATCTGTTTGCTCTTTTGAGAAATGGATTTCAGCGCAGAATTCTGCTGGAGTAGCACTATTAACTGATGCGTTTGGAAAAAAACATGTTTTCTGATGACAGGATCCCTTTAAAGAATATGGTACAAATTCAGGCAACAAATAAATAATTTGTGCAAAATGCAGTGAGTCTCAGCCTTTTTTCAAGCTAACACCACTTTTTACACTCGTAGTTACACTAAACTACACATTCACATGAAATAACACGGCTTTAAAAATACCCGTGATTTTTCACGGTGTAGAATAGCGTTAAGCTAAGCGATATATTCTAATTGTATTCCAACACTGTTTCTTTAATGCAGCTTCATAAATCAGCCTCTTCGTGGAAACAGTCAGAGAGATTAAGTGCTGTATGTAGGCACAAAATGTTTTTAAATACATTACACAAGGCAGCCATGTGGGTTACCATTGATGTTTTCTTCTAACAGATCAAGACGGGGGAGGTATTAATAATGTAGAGCCATAATATACCATTAATATTCTCTCTTACTCTCTACATCAGCGGTTTCCAAACTGTCGGACTGGTCCATTCGAAGGGACAGAAGGGAGTAGTGACAGGGGGGCTAAGCCTGAAGGTCTAATAGGGTGAGATTTGGGTTAAATACCTATTTGCTCTCCCGCATACACCTGAAAACCCAGGTTCAAGGGTTTGGTTTAGATATGGGTTTAGATATGCTATGACCTATAATTGAATAACTGATACGGCAATAGTTTCCTATATCCATATTCGGATCATAAGCTAAAAGGAGCCCGGGTTAGAGGTATAAAATTAAAAAGCCCAACAACCACTGCCCTGGACACATTTTGACTCTCCAGATGTTGAAGAACAACAATGCTTAACACTCATACAACTAGTCTAGAGACCCTTGGGGTTGCAGTTTTGCAGTGTCTGGAGGTGCTAATGTTATATATCACTTCTCTGGTCATTTTCCCACCCAGATTTTGAATGCTAAAAAAGATCATGAAAATGAAGCAGAGAACTGGGAGTCTGTCCTTGTTGAATTTTGCTTAGTACAGGGTAATATAAAAGTTGGCTTTGTTTTATAGTATCTCTCTGCCTCTCTGTACTCGGTCTATGAGCAAAATCAAGGGGACTGTTCTTACTGAATTGTGCTTAGTACAGGGGAATACGTATGCTGCCATAGTTTTATGGGATCTCTCTGTACAGACTATGAGCAGACTTGGGGGCTGTTCCTGCTGAATTGTGCTTAGTACAAGGGAATACCTATGCTGCCATAGTTTAAGGTGTCTCTCTGTACACCTCCGCTTATCTGTCTCTCACTAGTACTTAAAGGAGAAGGAAATGCTAGGGGGCATTTTATTGCTAATAGATTAGCTGCAATAGTGTAAGATAGAATGATATATTTATTCTGTAGAATGTTTTACCATACCTGAGTAAAATGCTCTAGAAGCGCTCTGTTTGTTTAGGATAGCAGCTGCCATATTAGCTTGGCATGACATCACTTCCTGCTTGAGTCTTTCCCTGCTCACTTATAGCTCTGGACTCAGATTACAGCAGAGAAGGGAGGAAGGAGGGGGAGAGGAGCAAACTGAGCATGCCCAAGCCCTGGAGGTTTAAGCTGAAAACAGGAAGTCTGATACAGAAGCCCATGAGTACACAATAGTAGGAAAGAAATGTGGTGTTTCTTTTGACAGAGGACTCAGAGCAGCATTACTTTGAGGGTTTACTGGTGTATTTATATAGACCTTTCTGATAAAGCTTACTTAGTTTTAACCTTTCCTTCTCCTTTAAAACCATCATATTCTCAATAACGTATCTGTTTTCTGCTATGTAATTCACCCTTGAACCCATTGGACACTGCATGGCTGCTTGCATAGCTACAAAGGAGCTGGTTCTTCTATACTACATGAAAGCTTCTGAAGCAAATACACAATTATTTAAGTGCAGGGTAACGGCACCATCAGAATCGGTAAGGACCTCATAACGGCAAGAGAAAACAAAACACAGTGGAAATAAATGCATTGCTTAATATTTCAATTTCAGTGGGTCTCCATCTCCGTAGCAGCAGCCAATGTGCAGTCAAGGGAAATGAACCCCAACAAGGGTGAAATCAGTCTTTGGTTCAGCATTTGCATTGCTTGTTGATCCTGTTGCTTCTATGGCTGGAAGTTTTACTATTTGGCAATTTTGTCTGGAAATGCCCAATAACATCAGACCATGTGCAGGGTCAACGGTCGTCTAGAGCAGTGGTTGCTGCAATTTATTCATGAGGGTTGTGCAGGGTATCCCCTGTCTGTCCATTAAGGGGCATACTTAATATTCTTGCACTTCTGGACAGGTTTGTGTAAATGATCCCTTATGACTTTTGCTGCTAGGCTATTTTCCAATGAGAATATAGTAATATGGGAAACTTGTGTAGAGTATACTAATAGTTTATGGTCAGGCAGCCATTGCAATGTTGGTTGTCACTCTTGGGGAAAACAAATGGGAAAAATAGCATATAACCTATTAAATCTTCTTATATTACTCGCCTTAAAGGAGAACTAAAGCCTACCTAAAGCAGTAGGTAGAAATGTTTTACATTATGTTCAGCCCAAGGCAACCACAGCCCTTTAGCAGTAAAGATCTGTGTCTCCAAAGATGCCCCAGTAGCTCCCCATCTTCTTTTCTGCTGATTCACTGCACATGCTCTGTGCTGCTGTCACTTACTGAGCTTAGGGACCCACTCACAATATACAGTACACATAGAATAGAAATGTCACAATATAAGGCTGATTAGTAATTTATACAGATAATTACTACATGGCAGCACAGAAACCAGTGCAATTAGCATCAGAATTTAATAATCAGCCCTGTAGCATCAGCTTATATTACAGGCCAAACTCATTTTCTGTTGGACAATTAGTGATGACCCCTAAGCTTAGCTTCTCAACAGCCAATCAGAGCCCACTGAGCATGTGAGTGTCACAGACACTTTCCAAGATGGTGACCCCCTGTGACAAGTTTGAAGTCCTGGATCATTGCTGCTATTGACAAGCTGAAACTTTAGGCTGATGCTATAAGCTCAGTATATAAAATATGTCATTTTTAGCCACTTTCATTTTTAGGTTTAGTTCTCCTTTAAGTAGATCTTTTGTACGACCTTTTAAATTGTCTCTCCCTCTGTGCAAGACTGGTGTCTCCATTGTTTACAGCACTGTAACGTGGAAAGACCTAAGGACTATGCCGAAGCGATTACTTTTCCTCCATGCTTATCCATCATGAAAAGAAACCAATACGAAGATCAATGACCAGCTAATGAGGAAGACACTTGAGACAGTTTTACACTCGTGAAAGCTTGTCAGTAGGGAAAAAAGCCCTAAACTGTATTGACAACCATAGGCTTTCACTGGTGATAATAAAGGGCGTTCAGATTAAATCTGTCACTCTGGAGCCTTCAAAGAACTTCAAAAGTGACACCTCTAGTGCTCATCTGCTAGCTCTGTTGACCTAATCTAATAGAAGAAAGTAGCAATATGGTTAAGGAAGAAGAAAAACAACCCCTAGTCCTTTGACTGTAGGTTCTTCAGCTTGCATGCCATGAATACAAATCTCGGTATGCTTCATGAGCTCCGGAAAGCACAAGTACATTAAATGAAGCAGCAGACCGTGTTGTGTATGTTTCAAACACCAAAAGGTCAATGCATCAAAGACATTTCAACCTTTATTATGTTACACTGACACCGACAGGTATCATCAGAAAGCTGTTTCATGAATTCATCCCTGCGCACCCCCCCCCCCAGTGGAATAATATCTCAGAGGATAGAACAGTTCAGAATTTTAAGGCATCAAACTGATCGTGTATGTGGCAATAGTTAAATTCTCAACATCGGAACCCGAGCTAATGAAGAGCTTCTTCTGCCTTCAGAAAACATCCCCAGGTATCAAATGAAACGTGGAATATCAATCATGCTAATTAAGGTGGCGGATTAGGAGTGCGCCGTCCTGCAGGGCTTTGCTATTGTGCAGAGCTTTGCAAGAAAGATCGCTTTAAGTCAGCTAAGCATTTTTCTTCCCCCTTTATTTCCATTCAATGTTATGATCTATCTGTTAAAATAGTTGTTATAAACTCTTCTGCAAACTGGAATGCACCACTGATGGGAAACTGACTTTGGACTTAAAGGAGAACTCAACCCCCCCCCGCCACTAATAAAAACCCTTACCCAGTACCCTATATAGTCGCCTTTCCCTGCTCCCCGGCATAGGTAATAACACCTATAAATGCCCCTAATCCTTTACTCACCTATAAGTGCAGAGAAAGCGCAATGGAGCTCATGGACGCCATCGTCGGGCTCTTCTGATTTCTTTGGGAAGTGAACGTCCTATTGGTGCATGCGCAGTTGGAGCAGTCTTCCAGTTTGTAGCAACTGCACATGCGCCAAAAGTCACTAAATTCCCGAAGGGAAGGAAGGGAACCTGAAGAATACTGAAGAGCCAGAAGATGGCGCCCATGAGCTCCGCTGAGCTTACTCTGCACTTAGATGGCGCCCATGAGCTCTGCTGCATTTACTCTGCACTTAGATGGCGCCCATGAGCTCCGCTGAGCTTACGATACACTTAGTAAAGGATTAGGGGCACTTATAGGTGTTATCACCTATGAGGGGGACTATGTAGGGTACTGGGTAGGGGTTTTTATTAATGGGGGGTTGAGTTCTCCTTTAAGACATAATACATCCAGTAAATGAGACCAAAAAAATGTCTATTGATTCATTTGTTTTAGTAATGCCTCCCCATGGTATAAAATCGCGATTGCCAAACAAAACGATACCAGACTACAAAAAACTAAAATCAACTACAGAATGTATAGAAGCAGCAAAACAGTTGATTGTAGACTGCAAAAAAAAAAAAGGCAAAACAATTTGTGTCTCTTTTTGTCCCTCGGATCACAGGAATCCATTGTCTCCTTGATGGTCAACAGCATCTCCCATAAATAAAATCTGAATAAATCTTGCAGGCATCTTTAAAATGTAACATTGGCATATAGATATAGATACAATTTATTCTCAGGTTTAATCCAAATATACTAAATACACACAAAATATTTTTTTTTTCTTGTGGAAATGTCATTGCACTTCAGTGAGAGGACTGAAAGCCTTAAAGTATTATCCATAATCACCTATGAGAAACCAATAAACAACGATCCATCGATGACAGATATGAGCTCCAGAGAACAGAGTCTAAGTTGTGTCCACTGTCCTTAACTTGCACGTTCTCTGAGATTTCACAGGGGAAATACCAAAAAGCCAGAGAATGTTGAGTACTGCCAGCCACCGACTAAATTACCTTTCTCCAGTTTCAGATAAACCTTGTCTTCTTTATCCAAATATAGAAGGACGCCATTTGTGGCTGCTTCACGAGTGACATCTTTGTCCCCAGCAAATGCTGAAATGACTGGTTTTCCATTAAGCATCAGGTTTACCTGAAGAGTAAAGACCACGGGAGTGTTAGAAAATAAAAACATTGTTTAAAAACTACGATTAAACACAAAAAAAAAGCATATCATAAAGAAATATTGGGGTAACAGTCACAAATAAGCACTCAACCCAAATCTCACCATAACTGGCCTTCAGGATGGGCCTCCTTAGCTCATTACAAGGTTACAGATATATAGAAACTTTGGGGTAACAGCCACCCTGCTATAGTTCCAGGGGTACCCAGGGCACGAATAAGCACTCACCCCAAATCTCCCCCTAACTGGCCTTCAGACTGGGCCCCCTTAGCTCATAACAAGGTTACAGATATATAGAAACATTGGGGTAACAGTCACCCTGCTATAGTTCCAGGGGTACCCAGGGCACAAATAAGATTTTGACAGCTCAAATGGCCAAACCAGAGTTTATTTACCAACACAACAAAGCACAAATAAAGGGGACACAAAATGCCCTTGTAACATATTAATTCACCCGTTGATCTTGGAGGAAAATATTTCATTGTGTAGTGTTGCTTTAAGAATCAATCTCAGTAGTTTCTGTACTATAGCTCCCATGCTTTAAGCCTTGATAATACCCTGGAGGATGCTAGTATGTGTAGTCCAGCAATTCAGGGGTAGAATCTTTTTTTTTTTTGTCATGAGAGGTTTATGTAGACTTTATTAGAAATACTTTTGGCTGTTGGTTTGGCAATAGAGGAAAGCGAGTTGCTCATGGTTCATTTCTTGACAATATGTTTTCTGTAGATGACAGACGGAGAACTTGACAGACCATTTATTTCAATAGGCAGTGTCTGCCATGAGTCTAAATAACATGTGCTCCATCTGTACCGAGCTTTAATTATGGAAAAGGATACGAGTTTTAATCAGCTGTAATGTTAAGGGATCAATGAGCTTAATTCCCAGGAAGGGAGGGAGTTGGGAGAAAGTGCAATGTTGAAAAAAGTGCAAACTACCCACAATGTGCCAGTTAGGTACCTGATTGTGAATGTCACAATGACAGGTGCAATGTGAAGGGCACAAGAAGGGGTTCCATGAGATATCCCTTATCTACACATCTATAGTCCTGTATTTGACTTTTCCTTGCAGTTTGAGTTCCAGTTGGACATTACCTGCCAAAGGTCCAGACTTTGCATTATACAACAGATAGGAAAAATGTCAACTATATGGTGCTGTGAAGGGTTTGCCAGGATTTGTATCCATCCAATGGCAATAGGTAATTTGGTCTGGCATTGTTTTTTGGTAGTTTAGGGGGCCCAAAGTCTCAGGTCTGTGTGTGGGGGGGGTGTATTCCAATTATTGCATGGGTAATATGACTTGTTCCTGCCCAGAGTTAAGATGAGGGATCACCTGGCTCATCCTCTTTGGTCTCCACCTAGTAGTAGGGGTGGGACCTGTGGGTTTACCATTGGCTAGGTTGGTTAGCATGGAAATTTAGCCGACCATTGCGGTTTAGGTTTGTGTGGCTCAGATTGTACACTCCCTACACTCCCTCTCTGATCCTGAAGATTCCCTGTCTAGGAGCCAGAGGTGCACACCAACATAGCATACAGGGTGGGAAAATGTGTAATGGCAATATGTTGTGGGTTAGGATCTGCTGTGGGTTAAAGTTTTGTAGTCTAGAGTTCAGGCCCAGAGTTCCAATTTAGCCATCCCTAGGCCTCAGGGTCCTTGTGAGCCTCGTGAGCAGCCCCCTCCCCCACCCACAAGCGCACACACACAGGCTGGGGTCGTGCGCAGCTACGTTTTTTTTCTGACTTGCACATCACTACCCAATATAAAGCTTTGCGTCTTAAGGTGGCCAACAGCCTTAGAGAAGTTGGGGTAGTATATTGCTCCACTAAGTACCACTTATAGGAGGCAACCAAATAAACTGTGTCCAGACGTAGAGTGGTACATACTGCCTTGTCCAGGTATCCAGAATGCTTGGGACCTGGGGTTTTCTGAATAATGGATCTTTCTGTAATTTGGATCTTCATACCTTAAGTCTACTAGAAAATCATGTAAACATTAAATAAAACCAATAGGCTGGTTTTGCTTCCAATAAGGATTAATTATATCTTAGTTGGGATCAAGTACAAGCGACTGTTTTATTATTACAGAGAAAAAGGAAATCATTTTTAAAAATGAGGATTATTTTGATAATATGATGTCTATGGGAGGTGGCCTTTCCATAATTCAGAGCTTTCTGGATAACTGGTTTCCAGATAATAGATCCCATACCTGTCTCTCTCATCATAAATCTTTCTACTAAATGGATATAAAAATAATATTCTAATAAAATCCCCAGACCTCCAAAGGCGGCATGTTAAATTTAAAGAAAGTAGACCTCCATTAAAAATGTGGACTCCAGGTTGAGCTACAGATGGGAGACTTGCCCAGAGTCACATGCCACTGCTACAATGTTTCATTGCACTATATTTTAATATACAAATGGCAGATATAATGCTGATTAGGTGTTTAGAGCTAGAGTAATGATTGATTCCCTTAGGCCACGATTGTATGTAATCAAGAAAAGACATTAGAGTATAACAGAGCAGGCAAGACTCTCATTGGACAAATCTAGTCGTGGGTGAATTTGTCCCGTTTCTAGTGATGGGCGAATTTATTCATCAGGCGCGAATTTGCTCAGAATTTCCACATTTCGCAGATGGCAAATAAATTTGTGAAATTGCCGTGAAAATTTGCCGGTGAAAAATTTGCATTGAAGTGGTCAAAATTATTGTCAATTGGCTGCTAGACCTGGAGGACTTGCTGCTGTAACAATATGGTTTTTACCATATGGTACTGGGCTCCAACTCCTATCATACATTAAACCTTGATAAATATGTTGGAGAATGCTGGGAGTTGAAGGGGCATCAACATGCTATGGAAGGTATAAGTTCCCTTTAGAGGAGATCTAAACCATCCCACTGCGCCCCCTAGCTCTCTAAAGTGGGTGGTCCAAAAAGATGTAAAAATACATCTTTACCGCCTTACAATAGGGCCATGAGTCATTTTGCTAAATACAGCAATACAGATGCACATTTTGACCTCCCAATATCACACTGCAATCAAGCAAGACTAGGGACGATGTACTACTGTTTAGTTCTCTTGCTGCTAGAAAAGCTGTGTTTAGGCTTCCAATTTCAAACAGGAATGAGGATCATGGAACCAGACTACAGAGAACAGATGCAGTTATCATTGGAGGCTCCCAATGCATTGATTGGGTCGCCGACCCTGGAGAGCTGCAGAATAGATTTGCTGTGAAGAATACAAACTGTGATGTTGCTGGCCTACAGCTCCCAGAGCTTTAAAGGAGACCTAAAGCTTAACAAAGAAGTAGGGCAGAAATGCAGCACATTGTATTTTGGAGTTCTGCACCCCAAGCCACAGCCCAGTGAAGATCTGTGTCTCCAATGATGCCCCCACTAGCATCCCATTTTCTTTCCTGCTCATTCTCTAGGCTGCTGTCAGTTCCCTTAAGCTTAGAGTCCGACTCACAATATACAATTTATATACTATCGTTTTCAGATTCAAATTACATGGCAGCTTATTGCTATTTGCATCAGAATCATCAGAATTTACTAATCAGCCCTGTCGCATCATCTTCTATGACAAGTAGTGATGGATGAATTTGTCCCGTTTCGCTTTGCCGGAAAATGTGTGAATTTCCAGCGAAATTCACAAAACAGCGGAAAATATTCGAAACGCGAGTTTTGCCGCCTGTGTTAATTTTGACACCAGCGTTAAAGTCATTGGGCGTCTGAATAACGTTGATGCGTGGCGGTTTTCGTACAAACTTTTTGCCTCTGGCAAATTTTCAGGGCAGTTTCACAAATTTATAGCACTTTCTGTGAAATGTGGAAATTTGACGCAAATTCGCGCCTTCAGCCATCACTACTGACAAACAAACCTCATTTTCTGCTTGATGATTGTGACAACCCCTCAACTTAGCTTCTCAGCAGCAGCCCAGAGCTCACTGAGCATGTGCAGTGCCACTGACTCCAAGACGGGAGGCTCCTGTGCACAATTGTGAAGGTTTGGATCATTACTGTAAAGGGCTGCGGAACCTTTAGGCTGGTGCAGTACGTTCAGTGTTGAACTGGCAAAGAAAACTCCAGGTGGGCCCTCATGCTTCTAACCATTTGGCCTATTTCATGAAGAATATAGTAAGTAGATTTAAAAGACTAGGAGAATAAAGAGATTGAGTGAGGAAAGGAGGGATAATAGTTTGAAAAGTGGCCCACGGTTTAAGGTTTTTTTGGTGGGCCCCTGGCACCCCAGTCTGACACTGAGTACATTCAATATATAACAGCATTTCTACTCCATGGAGTAGACTAGAACTTGTAGCCCCAAAAGGCTGAGCAAGTGCTTTGATGTCCTTACATTTCCTAAACTGCATAAACAGACTGAGATACATTTTTATTTGTATATGTTGAGTCCAGACACTGCAGGAACTTGTGGCGAATCTGGTCTGAACCCAGGTGATTGACATGCATTGTTTATTTAATACTATGCATTAGTATTGATGAAGGTCTCCACAGCTAAGCTGTACGGAAGCTGCATCTAGAACTAAACCATTACGATGTCTTGCTAATCAGATACTCGATATATATCTATACAACAGCGTCTGTCCATGATTATACAATAAATCAGTAATAACGGGCACCATGCAGCCTGCACCATACACAGAGCTCTTCTAATCTAAACATCTCTGTTGAATCCTCATGTCACTCCTGCGTTATCCAGAAAACCAGATTTCTATTAAACGATGCTCATTATTTCAGTGGAGGCAAAAGAAGACCAACTGAATGGTGGATCACATACCTGTATAGTCTGACTCTGATAAACTTTTATGACATGAAAGCTGAAGCTGTAAATGCCTTTCCTTGGGGCAACAAACACGGACTCCAGAGTGAAAAAGTTACCGACGTTTACTAAGATCTAAATAAAAAAAAAAGGGGGAGAAAAATTCAGTTATAATATGACCCAGTCAGTTGCCCTTAATGAAATCATATACAGTACCTACTTATAACAAATTATATTCCATTGTATCAGTAATGGAGTATTACTCTACAAATCAGTCCCTGGCAGGGAACATGTTAATAAACAATGGAGCATCCGCTTATTGCTTGGTGGTCTTGAATACTATGTGTATACAAAATATTATTATATTCATTATTATATTATACTACTGAGAATTTTTCTATCATCAAAGAGACAGAAAGGTGGAATGCATACAGAAAAAAAAGTATTTAATTTTAACTCTACCCCTTTGTAAAGAGTTAATTGCTTAGAGTGTAAGCTCTTTAGACCATCATGCCACCGTCTCGTCTCTATGGATACACACTTGTACTCATACTTGCAACCATTCACTCCACACTAATAAATATATTTTAAGAATGTCCGTTGCTGCCTGGGGGCAACATACTGTACCAATAAAAGAATATATCTTGGTGCAGATATTTTAGCTTGGTACTCATTTAAGGACTGGTTCACCTTTAAGTCAAATTATAGTATGTTACAGAATGGCCAACTCTAAGCTACTTTTCAATTAATCTTCATTATTTATTTTTTATAGTTTTGGAATTATTTGCCTTCTTCTTCTGACTGTTTCAGTTTTTGGAAGGGGGGTCGCTGACCCCATCCAGAGAACGAATGTTCTGTAAGGCTACACATTTAGAGCCACATTTATCAAGGGTTGAATTTCTAAATTCATTTGAGTTTTTTTTTAACTCCTTTAAATCCGAATTAATTTGAAATTCGACCTGGCGAAATTTATTAATAAAATCGAAGTGGGGTCGCTGACCCCATCCAGAGAACGAATGTTCTGTAAGGCTACACATTTAAAGCCACATTTATCAAGGGTTGAATTTCTTAATTCATGTTGAGGTTTTTTTTTTTAACTCCCTTAAATTCATTGATAAAATCGAATTATTAAAACTCGGACGAATTCAAACAAACTGAAAACTCGAATTGAAACTGATTAAAAATTTGATCAGACTCGATTCAAGTTTTTACTCCGAAAAAAAATCGAATGTCAGAAGGCTGCAAACATCTCCAAATTGATCCCTGGACGTCTCCCGTTGATTTGAACAGTCATTCGGCAGGTTTTAGGTGGATTTTTTGGAATTCTTAAAGGGCCAGAGTATGATAAATCTCAAAAAATCGAATTCGATTTTTTTACAAAAAAACCTCAAATCAAGTTTGGATAATTCCCTAGTCGAATTTGACAGTTTTGACTATAAAAAAAAATGTGACCCTTAATAAATATGCCCCTTATTGTTGTTGCTACTTTTTATTACTCCTCTTTCTATTCAGACCCTCTCCTATTCATATTCCAGTCTCTTATTCAAATCAATGTGTGATTGCTAGGGGAATTTAAACCTTAGCAATCCGATTGTTGAAATGGCAACCTGGAGAGCTGCCGAATAAAAACTTAATTAACTCAAAAAATACAAATACTAAAAAATGAAAACCAATTGCAAATTGTCTCAGAATATCTCTCTCTGCATCATGCTAACAGTTGAATTGAAGGTGAACAACCCCTTTAATAAAACTAATTTCACTATAAACTTTGAGTATTGTTGATACAATACCATACGTCTAATAACTCTCAGATTCCAGAGATAGAGTTAGAGAGAGAGTAACAGCAGGGAGGAATGAGTAGGGATGGGCGAGTTTTTTCGCCGAAAAAATGACACCCATAGACTTGTATGGCGTCGTGCGTCAAAATAAAAAGACGCGCGTCAAAAAAAATGTTTTGACGCCCATAGACTTTAATGGGTGTCTGCGACATTTCACCGGTGGCGAATTTTTGGCAAAACGAAGCGGGTCAAATTCACCCATCCCTAGGAATGAGGGTTGAAAGATGAGGATGAAGAAGTAGGGGGTAAAAAGATAAGAAAGGCAAGAAGCAGAGAGAGATACAGAGAGGAACTGGAAGGGAGAGAGAGAGAAGAAGGCAGAGAGAGTTGCATTTTAATTTAGAGTCTGGTACCCCTACTATGAATTGTTGTGCCTCCTTATGTGTTGCGTTGTTCAATGAACAAGTCTCACAATCCATTGCCCTGTTGCTTCCCTACTAACACCCCCTCCCCCCGCAAGCTCATTCTCACCCTCTCGAAACTATATCACAAGGTCAGTGGGAAATAAATTCATGTTGCATTCAATGCCTTTAGCTTCTTATTGTAATGGACTTCTCTTCATATTCCAGCTCCCTGTCATTTATTCCAGCACAATAGACCATTATTATAATAGACAAGAGACAGGCAGAGGCATTCTCCTATAAGTGGTGGAGCCAGCATATTTTACTGTGTCGGATCTCATACAATACATTGCCATGTGACAATAAAACTAGAAATAGTGTTCCTTATCCACACACACACAAACAGAATAATTAGACTAATGAATGCCATCATCTCTATACTGATCACAAATGTCTAATTCATATTAAATGTGTTTAAAATGTCATAAAATGACTGGCCAAGGGATTGGTAACTTTTTGAGAAGACTTAAGAGCCACGAGTATATTTAAGGGGAGCTTATCGCGGAAATGAAAATTGAATATAAGCTTCAGCACACTGAAAGAAGACGTTTTCTAAATATAATCGATTTTCTGAAATAATCAAGTTTATCTTCACTATCCCCCTCTCCGCAACTGTTTATCTTCATTCTCTGTTCGTGCAGCAGTTGGGTGGGAGTCCCCTGAGAGAGGGCTAGTGAAGATAAACTTGATTATTTCAGAATTTTTAATTGCTTGTATTTAGAAAGTTTCTTGTTTCAGTGTCCATTTTCCTTTTCTCGATAGCTCCCCTTTAATCTCCCTCTTTGACCTAAGCTGCGTTGCTTTTCGTAGCCCTTTCATAGCTCCGCTGGATATAATGATGCCATAAAACGTAATTAAGGCTCTGCTGCAGTAATCTATTGACATGTTTACACACACTTAATTACAGCAGACTAAAATATAACCTATTAAATATTTATCAGCTGTTGCATTAAGTGTGATGCTTAGTGGTTTGGGTGTTTTTTTTTTTGAGAAGGTTTCTTTTAAAGGGCAAGTTAATCTCTAGGCACTTTGGGTTTTGTTGAAATCTTACCCATAAATGCAGGGGTGTTTTGGGGAAATAATGTAGAGATGGTTATAAAGGTTTCAGAGTCCCCTACGTCTCGCTGTTCTGTCTTTAAACCTCCCCCCCTCTCCCTTGTCATTACCTGGTCAAAATAGATAATCCTAGTTTTGTTGCTCATTTCGGAGGGCTCATGATTGGTGCTCCGAACAGCTGAAAAGGCAACCTTGGAGTTAGCAGCTCTCACAGAGATCCCAAGGGGAGAAGATGAAGATCCTTTGGTGTCAGTGGTAGGGTTGGAGTCGCACACGACTAAGCATTTTCCTTCTAGGACTATAGGTTCTGTGTCATTCTGTCCCCGAGCTGGGAGGACGCAGAGAAGGAAAGCAAAGAGCAGCTTCAGCACCACAGACAGCTCCGTATAGGAACGCATTGTGTTCAGCACCATCCTGCCCTCTGCGACTGATCTCTCCTCTGTCTGCAGCCAGATCAGCTTCAGTGGGGGGTGAAAAAAAAAATGACACCGCTTCCCAAAAATGTCCCCCCTCTCTCCAAGTAGGAAGAAGGAAAAAAAAATATAATCTTCTTGCTCACTTCCAAAATAGTCAAGACTTCTCTGAAGCTTCTCAGCTAACTCTGCGCCCACAAAACACACACCGACGATGAAAAAGTGAATTCTCGGTGAGGGGAAATCAGGGAATAAGCCCCAGCCTTGTAGTTGCCATGATTCTCCTGAGTCAGATCATCCTATGTCACAGGCAGAGTGCGACTCGCTGCTTCCACAAACCCAGATTCCTTCTGACTGATTTCATTGTCAGGGTGTCTGCGAATCCAAGGCTGCTCCTCAACTCCCCAAAGCATTATGTCATGAGGAAGGTACAGCCCTCAGCCTGCCTCACTATCCCACACAATTTATTGCAGAGCTTCTTTACTTAGGGCTTGGGTGGGGGTGGAGGTTGTGGGGGGGATGAAGCAGAATGCTATAAAGCAATTCCACTCTGTTAGAAAGCAGCTTATTACCATACCATTATCTCTAATTTGCTGTCTTTGGCAATGCCTTTTAATGAGTCAGTACAGGGGGAAAAAGGTTCTTCTGTATCCCATTCATTGCTGAGATTTTAGAACTGACCAAATTATATAACTAATTTAATATATAACTAATATAAATGTAATAACTCCCCAAACTGTCAGCTGTCTGCCTGTCCTCTAAACTTTCTAATCTGTATCATCTACTTGTCTCCTTCTCACGCTCTCTATAAAATTTTTAATGTACTTATTTATCTATATCTGTCTGTCTTTCTTTCTGTCTATTCAGCTATCTGTCTGTCTATCATCTACCTGTCTCCTTTTTTCCACTATATATATTTTTTCTACTTATATATGCTGTAGAATCTCTATCTTCATCAGTCTCTATCAAATTGTCTTTTTCTATGGATATCTGTCTGTCTATATATCTATCCAGTGCAAGGGCCACAGCCCTCATGGGCCCCGCTGGCCCAGACCCGGTCCACACAGTGTGACCCCCTCCCCCTCCGGTCCTGACCTCCGCCGCTTGCCCCACCTGCTCCGCTCACTTGCTCCGCCACTTCCCCCGCCCACTCACAGATGAGCGTTAAGTAGGTATGCGCTGCGAGGGGGCGAGAGAGGGGGGTTTGCTGGGGGTTTGCTATGACTGGGGAGAGAGAGGCTTGCAGCTGGGGAGGGGGGCCCTTGGGGGGTGTGGGGGCTCTGATGTGACAGCTCCGGTGAGCCCTGTCTGCCTATATATATATATATATATATATATATATATATATATATATATAGTGGGAAAAAAGGAGACGGATGCACCAAATCCACTTTTTTGGATTCGGCCGAACCCCCGAATCCTTCACGAAAGCTTCGGGTGAATACCAAATCCTAATTTGCATATGCAAATTAAGGGTGGGAAGGGAAAACCTTTTTTAATTCCCTGTTTTGTGACAAAAAGGAACGTGATTTCCCTCCCTGCCCCTAATTTGCATATGCAAATTAGGATTCAGATTCGGTTCGGCCGCGCAGAAGGATTTGGCCGAATCCTACTGAAAAAGGCCGAATCCTGGATTTGGTGCATCCCTAATATATATATAGAGAGAGAGGCAGATGGATATCCAGAGAAAAATACTTTTTAATAGAGACTGATGCAGATACACAGATATTGATGAGCTAAGTGTATATATTTTATATACTGTACAGTGAATAATAGGAGTCATGTAGATTGGCAGAAAGACAGACAGACAATTTGATAGAGACTGATGCAGATACACTGGCACAGATACTATAGAGATTAAATATATAAGTAGATATCTACATGACTCCTATTATTCACTGTACAGTATATAATATATATACACTTAGCTCATCAATATTTGTGTATCTGCATCAGCTATCCTCAGTGCATTATCATCTACTTGTCTCTCAATGTATCTCTAACTACTTTTTCCTGTTTCTATCTCTGTTTTGCTCTCTCTTTCTCTATAGAGAGAGAGAGATCATCTGCCTGTCTAACTATACCTTCCTCAATCTCTATAAACGTGTCTTTCTCTATAGATAGATATTTCTATCGACCTACTGTATCTATTGTCAGGGGGGTTATTTCACTCATGCTTGTCATATATATATATATATTTACCACATCTGTATGTGTTTGTTTATACGTAACGTATATGAAAGCTTTAATGCATTAAATGTGAATAGCTCTGGTAAGTTCGGATGGAACTTCTTTTGAGACGGATTATCTTAATGAAATCTGAAACGACCCGGCACAGAGAGTCGAAAAGATAAAACAATTATCAGTCCTCTGGCTGAAATGCTATTGACAAACTATCTATGAAGATGAATGTCCCTGCTTTATTTTGTGGCGCTGCCAAGTGGATATTGCAGGTAACTGTATTGTAACTACCAGGATAGATTAGCAGTGCTGCAGCCCAGATGGCTGTATAGAAATACTTGTCATGTCCATCAGTAAGTAAATGATTGTTTCCAGAGTGGCGACTGAATGTGATTTGTTTACACACAGGGATTAATGATCAAGCTTATTATAATGGCAACATTTAAAAGAGAAATATGTAACGCAGCAGTGTTGCTCCACCCAAATATTGTTGTATAATAGCACTAAACACATTGAATAGCGAAAGACTATTAAGTGAAGGAGTGCTGGTTGAGGAGTACAGCTTAATTCTTTTTTATAAAAGATCCTATTTGTACCCCTCCAAAGAAGGTTTAACCGGATTAATAACAAATACATGACAATTCTGCAATCAAAATCTTCCCTATCGATGCTCTGTCAGTCTTGTCTTTGTTGTCAAACTTAAGGAGATACTGTAAGTCAATTACCCCGGACAGAACTGCAAGAGCAAAAAAACCAAACCGATTTTATTTTGCACTCTGCACCTTTCGCCCTACTCTGTACATAAGAAATGACCCCTTTAGGGTTAGTTCACACAAGGAGAATCGGGGAGATTTTATCGCCTGACGACTAATCGCCGCGTCTTCTGACAATATTGCTGAACTGCCTCAGCGTGTTTTCCAAAAGTCTACACTGAAAAGTCGCCTGCGCTAAAGCGATGGGTGAATTTTTCCATTTTGCTTTTGCCAAAGGACAAAAATTTGAGAAACACATTTTTTTCTGCTGCAACTTTTTCCATGAAGAATAAATTGGAATCTATGGGCATTTTGTTACAACGGGGAAATTATGTGCCGGTTCTGCCAATGGTGAAATTTTGCTCATCACTAGGGGGTCTTTTATTCTATAAAACTCAGGATTCTCAATGGAGAATAATTTAGCAAACTTGCTTTCAAGGGCATATATGCCTTCCCTAAAACGGACTCTTTTGCCCTCCCCCAACTTTTAAAAGTAGGAATTCCAAACTTACTGTAGGTATAGATGAAATGTGATATATACCTTCCATCGCAATGTTCTGCCCATATCATGCTGGACTACACCTCTCAACATCTGCATGAAGGGAGCTGTAGAGTGGCAGCCACAGAGAGGAAATCTTAAAGCAGCACTGCACAATTAAAGCTTTTCTCCAAGATCGGGGCAACCTTACAAAGAGAGGTTGATGTTAAAGAGCTAATATTATATAGGTTTTGGTTTTATAAAGTACCTAGAGTGAGTGGATACTCTCTTCTAAGAGTGTTGCTTGCACACACAGTTGGATCTATTCGCTGTAGGATACTGGAGAGAGGCAGATAAATAAGGCTTGGTGTTGTGAATTCAGCCATAACATTGAAATTAATCATGCCTTTGGGTTTTCCATGTCCTTGCAATGTGATGAGGACAACCCTAAAATACATTCTATGACTTATATTGCGATATAGCATAAGTGTACACTGCCATGGGATTCTATGACATTATGTTCTATGCAATTTAGAAATTAATTCTTGCAGCTATTTTATTGCTGAGGTTTCAGATGCCTTCAATGCAATCACAAGCCGGCCGTGCACCTTAAATAAGACCTTAACTAATCAGTCTCTCTTCTCCAGAAAAAAATCATATCATGGAATCTGAGTAATAAAAATCAGTTATCCAGCAAACGTTAACATGTTCAATTTCAACCCATTTATAACAAGAAAGAGCTTAAAACCAAAACTCTGTGCCTTCTGTATGCAAAATTGCTCTAGGTAGGAAGTCGGCTTTGCTTTCTATTGTGATGGAATACCCTATCATTTGAAGATCCCCAACTGGGTTTTGACAAAGGATATAAATCTTTTATAAAACTCTCCCATTTGCACCCCCAGATACCAAAGTAGGCAGAAAATATAAGTGTATTCTTCAGCCTGCCCACTAGCAAAGTGTCAAACATCTTGCAGCCATAGAAAGATGAGTGTATAATGTTTACTTTCCTAAATGTAATCGAACATCACAGTAGATGTGGGGCTGTTTTATATTGGGTAAAATGTGTTTAATGCAAGAGAATCTACCTCTTATTGTACTACAGTATGAATAAGAAGTGGGTTATTAGGGGTTGAGGACTTTGAGTTACTGGATTAAGGTTAAGGATTAGGTAAGAAGCATGGAGCGGGTCAGGGAGAAAGTCAGTGTAAAGAGGAAGAGGCCAAAAGTGAGTATAACAGAGTCCATAATGGACAGTAGAACACCTAGGAATTTAAAGAGATGAGCCCTACAACTGGGCTGGTTTGTAAGGTCATGATTATTGATGGGCGAATTTGTCCCATTTAGCTTCGCCAAAAAAAAATGCAAATTTCTTCCAAATTCTTTCGAAATTCACAAATCATCGAAAGGTGACGCTCGAATCAATTTCAACGTTCTCGTCAATTTTGATGCCGGCGTTAAAGTCAATGGGTGTCTGAATAATGTTGACATGCAACGTTTTTTACGCAACCGACTTTTCCAACACCGACTTTTTTTTTGCAGCAGTTTTGCAAATTTATTTCGCGCCTGCTGAATTTATTCGCCCATCACTAGTCAAGAAAGATCAAGTTAGATAACAAGATGGCTGATGTTGCACTAATGACGTGCAGTTTTATAGTTGCTTTGCGTCTATAGAGGGTTTAAACGCCTTGAAGCTTAGCTAAGGTAAACATTGAGCAGGTATTGGCTAGTTCCAACATGGAATCCATCTGTGTCTGATGGGCATATTCAAAGCCAACTTAGCGATTTTGCCCAACAAAACATTGATCTTAATGTTGTGATCTCATAGGTATTAAAGGTATGGGATCTGTTATACGGAAAAACATTATCCAGAAAGCTGCGAACTATGAAAAGGCCATCTCCCATAGACTCCATTATATCTAAATAATCCATGATTTCCTTTTTCTCTGTAATAATAAAACAGTAGCTTGTACTTGATCCCAACTAAGATATAATAAATCCTAACCAGCCTTATTGGGTTTATTTAATGTTTAAATGATTTTCTAGTAGACATAAGGTATGGAGATCCAAATTACGGAAAGATCCATTATCTGGAAAAACCCATTCTGGATAATGGGTCTCATAGCTGTATATATTATTAATTATATTCTGGCACCAAAATTACTGTTACTCCCCCACTCCCATGAAGTGTGTAAAACCTTTTGTTGGGTAGAGTTCTGAGATGTGACCGGGGTGTTATGGAGCATGTCTGGGGTATAACAGGGTGTTGACAAAACCCAATAATAGGCCCTGTTGGGTTGTTGTCTCTGCTTCCAGTTATTCTCCTGTATCTGCAAATAATGCTTAAGCTCTACATCCTAAAACTCTGTATATTTATACCCGAAACGCTCCGAATTTCCAGCCCATACAGCAATGAACAATGTCTGATTTTTGCTACCATCCATATAATTAATTTCAGCTGCCTGACACAAAGACTAAGCAGCAGTTTAATGGACTCCTCATAGGGAAATTATCATTTAAGAATTAGTTTAGTGTAATTAGCTTAATCTCATTCACAGTTGTTCACCGGATCTCATTTTTTAGCTGTGGACTATTATAGTTATTTATATACACATATTTGTATTTCTTGCCAGTTGTAAAACAAATGTGTTTTGTGCAGTACGCGATTAACTAAAACAACAGTGAAGCGTGACAAATTAAATCAAGGATATCACGGGGCATAGAAACCCTCCATAAGGGTAGGGGCACACTGGGCGATTGGAGGAGATTTAGTTGCCCTGGCGACTAATCGCCTCGTCTTTGCGGCGACCAATCTCCCCGAACGCCTTCCCTCTGTCTTGCGCTGGCTAAAACGAAAAATCAACTGTGCTAAAGCACACGCGCTTTGGGCGACTTACGAATACGAATCGACTAAATCTCCCCGAATTGCCCAGTGTGCCTCTACCCTAAATCTCTTCCCATTGCAATTAAAGGGGCAATGATTGGGTGAGGGAGAACTTGACATCTTAAACCAGATATCCTCAACCTTTTTACCCCTGAACCACAGTCAATTGTCAAAAGAGTTGGGGAGCAACACAAGCACAAAAAAAAAAAAAAAAAGTTCCTGGGGGTGCCAAATAAGGGCTGTGATTGGCTATTTAGAAGCCCATTGGTGGACTGGCAACCTATAGGAGGCTCTGTTTGGCAGTGCACTTGGTTTTAATGCAACCAAAACTTTCCTCCAAACAAGGAATTCAAAAATAAGCAACTGCTTTGAGGCCACTGAGAGCAACATCCAAGGGGTTGGGAAACAACATGTTGCTTACAAGCCGCTGGTTGGGGATCACTGCCTTAAACCTACTGAACACTGGTGGGATGAACTGGAATGCCAATGCAAGCCAAGCCGTATTGCCCAACTTCCTATGTATGAGTTGGAGCAAATCAACAGTCTTCCAAGGTCTAGTGGAAATCTTTCCACTTAAAGGTTCAACCATAAAGAAAGGACCAGGTTCATATTTTTCACCCTGGGATATGGAATGAGAAGTTGGACAGGTTGGTGGACACATGCTTTTGGCCATACAGTATTGTGCATTTTCATCTTACATATAAAGGTTCATTTATTTAACAAAGTGAATTGTGCAAAGTCCCATTTCAGATGCTTATTGCTGTGTTTTTTGTTACCAAAAACTATTCTTAAAATTCCAGCCTTATTGTGGCTGTCAGTAGATAGTTGTGCTTGGTGCAATTGCATTTGATATATCAATACATGCACAACTGTGTGTTGTGTTTAGCCATGAATCAGATGCAATTGCCCTATCCAAATCGACCCCTGCTCCCAATTCTTCAGGCACAATTTTGCTGCTCATTTGGATGCAGCATAGAAATTCCAGAAAGTACCACCATCATTGAGGCGTTGGTAGCACCAGGGTAGTGATGACTGAATCTGTCCAGTTTTGCTTCACCGAAAAAAACGCGAAACTGCAAAATAATTTGCGAAATGACAATTTTTTTCAATCCAAATGCATTAAAATCAATCTGCATTTTTTCTTATGGTGCCTTTTTTCTCCAAATGCATTAAATTCAATGGCCGTTTTTTCGTATGGTGACTTTCTCCAAATGCATTAAAGTCAATTGGCAGATTTTCTCTGGAACTTTTCACCACAGCTTCACCAAAAAAATAAGCACATGGCAAAATTCGGAATTTCACCGCAAATCCATGGCTGGCGAATAAATTCACTCATCACTAAACCAGGGTTTTCCAGCATAATTTTGCTCACTTTTGCACAATGTATTTTAAAAAAACTGTAGGGCACCTTACATGATTTGAAATGCAGAAGCTAAAAAGAGAGGCTTTGGATGCAAGTACCGCAGGACAATATTCATGAGGAGCAAAAAGGGAGGGAGGCAATCATAGTCCAGCCTCCCACTCCCTACCCATCCATTGACTTTGGGTGTCTTTTAGGCGTGCAAGTTAGTGTTACCCAGTAGGTGCAGGCCACAAAGAAGCCCTGCATTTACCACCTGTGTTATGGTGAAAGGGGTATTCTTTTGCATCCCTTAGAGCTCTTGCACTTTGGCCAAAGTAAATGACCCCCTGCTGTTTATTCCATTGTCCAACCCCATGCTGATGAGATTGTAAAATTCTAAGAAGATTCTAGCCTTTAAAATGGAAAGAAGCAAAGAAAATGTTTCAGAAACCATTTGTCTTGCAGTACTTTATTTTCTTCTGGGAATTCAGCTCCTTTTCAACTGTAATTTCCAAAATACTGGGTCTGCCGGATACTGATCTTCCCAAGCAACAGACACAAAAACACAAAGCTCTGCCGGCTGTTCTGCCCTGTACCCAACGCTGATACTGTCGCCAGCCGATAGAATAATCATTACTATTAGAGATATATATCTTTTTTTTTTTTTTTTTTTTTTTTAAAAAAAAAAACTACCGTAATCATTTCTTCATATCTGATTTTCCAAGAAAGATTGGCGTGACGGGAAGTAGGAGCCGATCTCCTCTTTGCTTTATTTTTTTTTTCCTTCCCTGACAAGGTGATAAAGTGGAGTTCTCTTTATCTGTAGTAATTGAGTGAAGCGCCACTGAATCCAACACTTATGTAAAAAAAACTGCTGATCTGCCGATTCTTCTCCAGTGATGTTAAAATGATCCCCCAGTGAGATCTTTTTCTCGATTCCTCTTGTAAAATAAAAATAGGTCATTCCGGCAAATAAATACTCTTGCTAAAAATATGTCATTATTATGCAGATGAGGAGCAACATTACAGTGCATTGAAATGTGCATTGATGGTGCGCTTGGTGTGACTCACAAGTGGTCAGTATTAATATAAACCACAAATGGGGAGGACTTCTAATCAGTTGTGAATGGGTATAAAAGGCACCACTCCCTACTTTGCATGTCTGAATGGTGCATAAATTAGTGAGCTGGAGGAGCGCTCCTATGGACTTCTCCCCCTCCTATGGACTTCTCCCCCTCCTATGGACTTCTCCCCTCCTATGGACTTCTCTCCTCCTATGGACTTCTCCCCCTCCTATGGACTTCTCCCCCTCCTATGGACTTCTCCCCCTCCTATGGACTTCTCCCCCTCCTATGGACTTCTCCCCCTCCTATGGACTTCTCCCCTCCTATGGACTTCTCCCCCTCCCTCCTATGGACTTCTCCCCCTCCTATGGACTTCTCCCCCTCATATGGACTTCTCCCCTCGTGGTTACAAAACTGACAAATGCAGGTAATGCTGTATTCATTGGGGCAGCACAATTTTGGACCTGCAGCAATTCATCTGAAGAAGCAGGCAGGGTACAAAGTGCAAAAACATGGCGGTTTGAGCTAGTTCAGCAGTTTCGCTATACCATTAGACACAGAATGATGGGTAAGAGGTAGGGTGGTAAGTAAGTAGTTTACAATAAATATGACGCATATGAATAAAATGATGGGTTAATGGGTGGGATCTGTGACATGTAGTGATGGTCCCATTGTAGTCATTTGTCCCGTTTCGCCGAAAAACTTGCGAATTTCCAGTGAAAAATTTGCAAAACTTTTTTGACGCCGTGTCAATTCTGACACTCGCATCGGGAGTTTTACTTTGAAAGCAGCAAGTAAGTTGCAGGTAAAACTTAGTCTCTTTGTAAAATGTATAATTAAGCAATAGAATTCTTAATGAATCAGACGAAAATTAAACGTAGGACTGGCCAGATATGGGATGACTTTGACGTAGTTGGCCAGCTTAAATATATTGCAATATATGGACAAACAATCCCTGTTTTGTTTAAAGGGTAAGGCATTTTTCAGTAGCAATATGCACAAAATGTCTCTGTCTTAAATATATTGATAATGGGTTGAGTGCAGAGGACTCTTGTATTTGTCTATATGTATTTTGTGGTCACACCCTCATTGCACCCCCGCCTAATGGTTTTAAAAAATAGTGGTGAGCACAACTTTCCCTTGTTTGTTACTCGCATCAATTTTGACGTCGGCGTTAAAGTCAATAGGGTTTCGGATATAGATGGTGCGCAACGTTATCCGGCGGCGTAACGTGAAAATTTGTCGCAAATTCGTGCCTGGTGAATTTATTCACTAGTGACATTTAGTTTAATTGAGGTGCAGGGCCAGAATGGGGGAGCCAGGTTCCCAGCCAGGTTGCCCGGTCAGTTTAGTCTGGCCCTGTTGAGGTGTTTCTCATTTCTTGGTCTGAATATTTCTCACTATTTTATTAAAACCAAAATCCCATCCACATTTTTACCGTATTTATCAATAAATTAACTTGAGAAAAATCTGGTGCAGGAAAGACTCGCTAAAATCTCGGATTTCGGCTTAGACGCCCGATAACCACAAATTATTTGGATTATTGTACAAAATCCAGCGCAGTGCTGAATAAAATCTAAATAGTACAAAAACCACAAATAATAAAAAATGAAAACCAACTGCAAATTGTCTTAGAATACAATTCTCTACATCATACTAAAAGTGAACTCTTGCGGGAGGATAGGGGTTGTGGGCGCCAGAGCAGGAGATGCCGTAGACTCTGGGCCCCTCTGAAAATTTCTTTAGTGGGGAGGGGGGTTGGCGTGGTCCTGTTTTGCCCCTGGATGCTGTTTTGAATACACTATCCAGAACTAATGTACCCCCTGTCTAAATCTGCTAGACCCAACTTGCACCCACGTTGAGTCCAAATATTAGTCATGGGTAAATAAATTTGCCTGTCGCGAATTTGGGGCTTATTTCCGTATTTCGCCAATGGCGAATAAATTCGTAAAAAAGAAATTCGATCACCCTGGACAGGATCAGGCAAAAATTTGCCGGCGTCAACAAAATTTGGACACGCGTTGGAAAAGTCGATTGCGTCCAAACCGTTGCACGTCAAAACTATTCGGACACCCAATGACTTTAACGCCAAAATTTACACGGGCGTCAAAATTCGAGTTTCAGAATTTAATGCCATTTCACGAATTTCCCGGGAAATTCTATAATTTTTTTTGCGACTCGAAACAGGATCACTACCAAATACAAGTGCATCTGTTAAAAACAAGGCGAATAATCCATTATCTCCATTATCTCAATTATCTAATGCCACTGACCTTCAGTGCAACTTTCTGTCTTTCTCTTTCTTGTCTCCTTTTATGTTTTAAGTAGTTTATATAGAATGACGATAATCACAATGATATAGGGAGATTCAGACAGACGCTATAAGTTATTCATGCATGCCACCATCAAAGCATATTGATTGGAAATCAAGAACTTATTGGGAGTAATCTTCCTCCCTGGCTGGATCAATACCTGTTTGGCGGCGACTATAACCATTGGCCGGGATCACTTTAGTCCCCTTCTCATTTCAAATACAAATGGGCTTTTGCTTTCTACTAATGATTCTGCTGTTAGTTTGCTAACGTTATAAGACATTAATAAGGGAACCTGAATCTACTTGTCACAAAGTAAGTCAACAGCAGAAGCCGGAAAAGCGAACAGATGCCCGACTATCCCATGGGGAAGATTACAGTATAGATCATTTGTTATTGGTTAAGTGAGCTGAAAAAGAATGGCGGTTTTAGAAACAATTTAGCTCTTACTGCTCAACATATACATGGTAGCTGTGTTTTTTTTTAAGGTTGATCTTCTTTGTCTCTTGAAACAATGTAGCAGAAGCCAGCTGAACTTGAAGAACTGATGCGGCTACGCTGTTTCAAGCGACCGAACCAGAGAACAGAAAGTGTTGACGCGCAACGGTTGTGACGCAAGTGACTTTTTCCACGCCGTCGAAATTTTTTGGATTCACCCGCGAGTTTTCGCTGGAGTTATGGAAATTTTTTCGCCGGTGGTTAAACACGGAAATTTGCCGCAAATTCACGCCTGCTTCATTTATTCGTCCATCACTAGCAGAGACTGCTTTCAGTAGCAATTACATTTACATATAACTTTAAAAACATTGGCATTTGAGAAATCATTAATGTTCAAGTTGCCTGCAATTGCATTTTTTTTCATTGTGCAACAATAGGGTTTTTTTTTTTCGAGGGGGGAGCTGCAGGTCTCCTTTAAAGGGATACTGTCGTGGGGAAAAATTTTTTTCAAAATGAATCAGTTAATAGTGCTGCTCCAGCAGAATTCTACACTGAAATTCATTTATCAAAAGAGCAAACCAGATTTTTTTATATTCAATTTTGAAATCTGACATGGGGCTAGACATTTTGTCAATTTCCCAGCTGCCCCTGGTCATGTGACTTGTGTCTGCACTTTAGGAGAGAAATGCTTTCTGGCAGGCTGCTGTTTTCCCTTCTCAATGTAACTGAACGTGTCTCAGTGGGACCTGGATTTTACTATTGAGTGTTGTTCTTAGATCTACCAGGCAGCTGTTATCTTGTGTTAGGGAGCTGTTATCTGGTTACCTTCCCATTGTTCTGTTGTTAGGCTGCTGGGGGGGGAAGGGAGGGGGTGATATCACTCCAACTTGCAGTACAGCAGTAAAGAGTGATTGAAGTTTATCAGAGCACAAGTCACATGACTTGGGGCAGCTGGGAAATTGACAATATGTCTAGCCCCATGTCCGATTTCAAAATTGAATATAAAAAAATCTGTTTGCTCTTTTGAGAAATGGATTTCAGTTCAGAATTCTGCTGGAGCAGCACTATTAACTGATTCATTTTGAAAAATGTTTTTGTTTCCCGTGACAGTATCCCTTTAAGGTTGAAAGAATATGTTTGGGCAGTCAGTCGAGAGCAGACAATGGAGTTTTCTTCTTACAGGTAAATGTTAATCATGAACTGAGTGGAGGCTCTGGGTGTCTCTCACTGTGATACTTCCTTCCAGAAAGGGGTTGCCAGGAATAATTAGGAATAATAAGTCTTGGTTCCATGATTCCTTAATGAGAAGGTCGTATTTTGGGATCATTTGCAAAGACCTGACTGTGGAATGTGCATTTTTGAAATCCTTATTTAAACTGTAAACCCAGCCAAAAAGCTCCGGTGAGCCTTGACCAACTTCCTCTCCAAATTTTTGCTGAAGAAGAAAAAAAAAAGATGCAGTAAATCAGTAAACAGGCTGACAAATGTTATTATCTTGTATATTAAACCTTACACAGCAGCGTTTCTCTATGCAGCTGTTTGCTGAAAATGTAATTGCAAATTATATGTGTGAGAATGATGTGGAGTAAATTAGTGATTGTTATAAGTGTGTGTGTGTGGTTAAATCGAAAAAGAATGTGAATAGGTGTAATGTGTTTAAACAAAAGTGTTACGGTAATTAAGTTTAGTTGTAATGCCCTAGCCACTAGAGTGCAAATTGTATTTAAGGGCAGGGTCGGACTGGGGGGCCCGGGGCTGCCGTATCGGGCCCCCCTCTGGCCGTTACTATTGTGCTTATGAGCACTCTGCTTTTGACAATTGTGCAGAAGATCAGCCTGTTGCCGCAAATAGAAGAGCAGGATGAGTATCTGGGCCGGCAAGGCCCATAAGAGCCAGGGCCCACCGGGTTTTTTCCCGGTGTCCCGCCGGCCCAGTCCAACCCTGTAAAAGGGAAGGTCTTACCCAGGGTGGGGTTCTGCTTCTCCTGATATCCAGCGCAGGCACAAGTGCGCTGGTGTGCAAGCACCGGGGAGCAGTGCATCGCCAGTGCTCCCCATAGAGTATGGGTAGCCCAGACCCCAACAAGGAGGTAGAGGTGATGGCTAAGCCAGAGATTGGGTAGAAATGACAGTTTTAAGGCCAGTGGGAACAAGCAGGGACAATTAAAATTCCTACAGGGAGTAGGGAAGAGGGGCATAGAGCAGACACTGGACTGCTAGGCCCGGGAGGTATCCCACTGGAAAACGCCTGTCCGGAGTAGGGCAGGTGAGACTGCAAGGTCCTGGAAAGGTATGTGTCCATGGCAGTTGTATTTTCGCTAGTGAGTCTGCCTGAGAAGTGAGCATGTGTGCAAAATATGACAACAATATGAAAGTCTGTCTGAATAGGAGTACAAGCTTTCCTTGCTAATAAATCATATTTTCCATTGTATGGTGTCAGATTCCTGCATTTCAGGGTAGGACTGGGCCCAGGCATGGTACCCCCAGCTGATCAGCTGTCATGGCGCGTATAAGACGTACCGGGAGATCCTCTGGTTCTTCTAGCCCCATGTCAGATTTCAAAATTGAATATAAAAAAATCTGTTTGCTCTTTTGAGAAATGGATTTCAGTGCAGAATTCTGCTGGAGTAGCACTATTAACTGATGTTTTTTGAAAAAAAAAACCATGTTTTCCGATGACAGGATTCCTTTAAAGATGTTATTCCCCTTTAAGTTTACTGCTAGAATGCTATAGAATGGCCTGTTCTTAGCAACTTTTCAACTGGTCTTAATTTTTTTTAGTTTTGAATTATATTTTTAGTTTTTAATTTAGTTATAATTTATTATAACTTCAAGGGGGAAGTCACTGACCCCAGCAACCTAAACTATTGCTGCATGAAGTCAGAATTATAAGCGTTATTTCTTATTACTTATTTATATTTCTGTACTCTCCTACTCTTCTTCCAGCCTCTCAGTCATACCAATGCCTAATTGCTAGGGTAAGTTGTACCCTAGCAACCAGATAGCTGTTAAAATTCCAAACTAGAGAGCTGATGAACACAAAGTTACATCAATTAAAAACCACCAAACCTATTAAAAAATGAAGACCATCTGCAGTTTGTCTCTGAACATTACTATCTACATCTTTTTAAAGATTATTTAACGGTGAGCTACCCCTTTACATTTGGGGTCAGGGTCGGACTGGCCCGGTGGGACACCGGTAAAAAAACCCGGTGAGCCCCGATCCTCATGGGCCGGCCAGGGTGGCTCTAGACCCCCGGGCCCACCAGTCAGACCTTGTTTGGGGTTCCCATTTTAGAGGGCTAGGGGTTCACAAATGGGAAGCTTTCAGAATTGTTAATGTACATTTTAAAACACATGGGCTGTAAATAAGTGAAGCACCGGAACTTGGCCTTTTAATAGCTGTGCCTTAGAAATTTATTACAAATCCCTGAAATATTATAAAAGTAATGGGAAGTCCGTAAAGTTTTACTGTTTCGGTGATAAAAGCAAGTATTTAATTTTCTTTAGGTATCAATGCAATAGTTTCCATGGGAAATAGGCAACTTCAACCCCCACCCAAATTGTCTGTCTTGGGCTTATACATACGAACGTTATTACCTGCGCTCCCCCTGCAGGTGGAATGCATCATGTTGCGTTCCACAATCAGAGACTGACTGTTAAGCTTCAGAATGTACTTTTTGGAAACATCTCAATACAATAAAAATCTCCCAAATACTACTTCACTTAGACATTGGATACTTGAAGGCTTCCCTAAAGGTTTCCCATTTGTGGACCCCTAACCCTCCAAAATTCCAAAATGAGAACCCCCAAACCTAAAGGTTGTAGCTCCTACCCTTCCCAGCTATAGGTGATCCCACTGGTGGCTAATAAAAGAGCAACCGAGTTTGGGAGTTTTAGTTTGAAAGTAGCAACTAAGTTGCAGGTAAAACTCATGTCCCTGTGTAAAATGTATAATGAAGCTGTAGAATTCTTAATGAATCAGATGCAATTTGAGTGTAGGACTGGCCAGATATGGCCATAATATACTTGTTGATCTGTTGTCAGGGGAATCATCAAGGTGTCCACCTCACCCAACAAGCACATTTGGAGGTCCCACCATCTTGGTGACATCACTAACCCAGTCATCTTCTGCTTCTTGCCATCATGCAGAGGAAGGAAGAACAAATACAAGTAACTCTAGTCAACCAGCCTTGCTCATCTCTACTTTACAGGCACCACCTCTAAGAAAGTTTGTAGGCAACACCAAAAAGTTAGCAGTGAATATTCCTACTCATGAATATCTATATACACTCTTTTTGTTTTATTTATAACTGCTCAATGGGTCGTTGTCCCATTATGTCAGAACCATCAGACACGGCAGTTTATTTGATATAGTAAGAAACAGCCAAAATGTTTTCCATCTCAAGCTCTGAGCCACCGTTGACCATCACTTTGGTCAGGAGCCTGGTCAGCTCATACATACAGTAGGTGCCACAGTACAAAGACTACACGTAAAGGAGAATACTGTCATGCAAGGCAGAATCCATATTACTGATACCATCTGTGGTTATACAGGTCATGTGCATTGCATTATGGGAAGTGAATAATCCACTGATTGCTCCCTTGTTAATAATGTCCCCTTTCACTGTGTAAAAGCTGAACTGAGAAAAAGGTGATTAGACATGAGCCGAGCGGTAATTATTGGTGCTGCGGAAGAACAGTTTAATGGAATATTTAAAGGTAATAACCTACCAGTCAGCAGAGGCAGCTTGATTAAAGCATTTGTGCAGTGCAAGACTTTAAGATTTCAGACTGAGAGCGAAATTGTGAGAGGGTTCGATGAGTTGCTTTGTGGAGTTTGCAGATAAGGTGGATTGATTTAGAGAAATAGGTTTGGTCTGAGATTCTTCTAGCTTATGGGACAGAGGAAAGTTTCAACGGAGCCCAATGGAGAGGAAGGAAGTGTTAGCAACTCATTTACGCCCCGGTGGCGGTTTAATGGGGCCATTTAGAGAACAAAGAAGACCAATTGCAAGCCCAGCAAGAGTGTGTAAAAAGGTGTTAATATTCTAAATATTCATAGTTTTATAAATGTGCAGTTAGAGTGTACAGTAAATTCTGGGAAAATGTAAAACCTCGGAAGACAAAAAAAACGTAAGCTTGCATTTACAGGACCTGGAAATGATGGTGTAAATTCCAGGAAAAGATAAAATTCGGGTACATAAAATCTGGAGTCTAAAGAGATGGTTTTATCGTCAGGAACCCATTTAATGCAGTTGAATTATCTTTGATCATCAGTTCATTTTCTATGGAGTGTTAGTGCTCAGTGCAGCTCAGCGGCAGACTTGAGCATGAACACCAGTCTAATTTACTAGTCACAACAGGTTGGCATTTGGGTCTAGTGATGAGCGAATTTCTCCAGTTTCGCCGAAAAATTCATAAATTTCCCATGAAATTCACAAAATAGTGGAACGTTTGCGAAAAATGTTTGAAACGTCCGGTGTTAAGAAAGTCAATGGGCGTCTGAATATTGTTGATGCGTGACGATTTTGACGCAAGCGACATTTTGGACACGCATCCAAAAAATTTTGACGCCGGAAAATTGCCGCAAAATTTACACGCCCATCACTATTACCACTATTTCCATTGCTGTACATGGAATGCTATGGAAAATACTCTTACATTGCTTCTGTTACTGTAAGGGTAGGACTACACAGACGTTTTCCACGCGATCCAACATGCTGTAACAAAACGCCTGCGACAAATCGCATACGGAAACAAGTGAATGGATTGATCCGACGCGACACAACCGTCGGGTGCAGACGTGATGGACGAATTTATTCTGCATTTCGCCGCCGGCGAATAAATTCGCAAAATTCTCATGAAAATTCGCCAGTGAAAATTGGCCCAGCACCCATTGACTTTAATGGGCGTCGGAATTGTCGCCAGCTTCAGAATTGTCTTCGGCGTCAAATATATTTGTTCTCATTTTGCGAATTTTAATGGGAGAAATTCGCCCTTCACTAACAGACAGTCGTGTCGCGCCGGATCAACGCTTGCAACTTCATCCAAAATTTCTATCTCTTACCTTATTTCTGTTGCAGGCGTTATGGCGCGTCAGATCGTGCCGAAAATGCCCGTGTAGTCCTACTACTGAAATGAGTTAAATACGGCAAACTCTTAAACCCACACTGACTGTGATGCTGTCGGACCTTTTCATTATGTGCAACTAAATGATGGGGTTAAAAGGTAGGCTGTTAAATAATGCACTTTAACCATATGAGTGCCCATCCTATGAACTGCAACAACTCATCCTCCCAGCAGAAAGGAGATTTGTTGTTCGTATTGATTCTTAGGTAAACACAGAGCGATCGATAAAGGCATTTTTTTTTATCCAGGGGAGAGAGCATATTATTTTCTGTCTCTGTAAAATGCAGAGAAAATATAAACAGAGGCCGAGACGGTCGGATCGCAGGGAGAAATGTCATTGTTATTTCCCAGCTGGATCTCGGCGGCTTTGCGAGGCACATACATCTACGTGAAAATGTTCTAACGCTATCGACCTGCCTGCTCGTTAAAGGAGACCCTCGGTGCATTAATAAACTCTCATCAGAACTTCAAACTAATGAGACTGAAGCCATTTGTCAATTAAGGGGCATTGTGGTTTAAAAGAAGAAGGGAAAAGGAAACTCCCCCATGCCAGCAAAAGCAAAAAAGTCAATGAAAACAATGTTTTCCCAATTCTTTTATAGAATATTAAACACATGGGGTTTGACTACAAGCAAATACACTTTACTTTTGACAACAGAATTCCTTTTAAAATTCAGACCGAGCAGGACTTTTTATAAACGTAAAAAAATGGCGACGTGCACGTTGCCATGTCCTTTCCGTTGCTATGTTCTGCCAAGCGTTAGTAACGATTTCTAGTAAATGCGGCAGGACAGATACAGGGAGACATGTCTGGTGCAGGAGGGCTAAAAATACCCCTCCAGTAATCAGGTCAGGCATCCCATAGATAAATAATGCATTTATACGTCTCGCATGCGACAAGATCTCTTCCTTCTGCTCCGTCTCTCTGGATTTGCACAATATAATGACAAACCCCAGGGGAGGTCTTGAATGGCCTTTACTCTTTCCTTCGAAAGACTTTTTATCCATTATGATCAGCAAGGGCAAGCGATGGAATTGTTCCACTTCACAAATATTTACTTTTTATGTTATATTTACCCCCGGCGCATGGTTTGGCCTGCTGTCAATTAGCGAGGCTAAGGGACTGAAACACAATACAGGTATGGGACCTATTATCCAGAATGCTAGGGACCTGGGGCTTCCCGGATAATGGATCTTTCCGTAATTTGTATCTTCATACCTTAAATCTACTAGAACATCCTGTAAACATTAAATAAACCTCAATAGGCTGGTTTTGCTTCCAATAAGGATTAATTATATATTAGTTGGGATCAAGTACAAGCTACTGTTTTATTATTGCACAGAAAAAGGAAATCATTTTCTGAAATTTGAATAAAATTAAGTCTATGGGAGGCGGCCTTTCCGTAATTCAGAGCATTCTCGGTAATGGGTTTCCGGATAACGGATCCCATACCTGCACAGCATAGATACAATCTAATGTTCTAGTTACGAGATTATTAATTAATTTATTATAACGCATTTGGGGTTCATTTATCCACACTGGGCAAATTTGGCCAAGGGCAGTTACCTATAGCAACCAATCAGTAATTAGCTTTTTAAAGCCAGCTGCAAGTAGAACAATGAAAGCAGCAATTTGATTGGTTGCCATGGGTTTCTGCTCATGGGCAAATTTATTTGCCCCGAATTAGCGCCTGGCGAATAAATTCGCCCATCACTGCCCAGTGTTGATAAATGACCCCCACTAACAGGGCAGCATAGGAACCAGTGCATTCTGCATCAGAATTCATAATCAGCACTGTAGCGTCAGTTCTTGAGACCGAAGAACCTCATTTTCTACTGGATCATTTCCCATGATCCCTACGCTTAGCTTCTCAAGAGCAGCCCAGAGCTCACTGAGCATGTGCAATGCCGCTGACACATAACAGACAGCCTTACAAGATCCAAGATGGGGAGCTGCTGGAAGCAACCTCGAAGGCCTGGATCTAAGGCTGCTGAACCTCTGGGATGATGCAGTAAGTTCAGTATGTAAATTTATAATTGTCATTTAGAAATGTAAATCATAAAGCCTTGTCGTGGGGTCTCACTTAATAAAGAGAATAACTGATCACATTCCTTGCTTGAGTCTTAAGGTAGAACGGTGGGATAACTACCAGGGTTCCAGGAGGTGCAATTGCACCCCATCACTAGGGAAAGGTGTCCATGCAGACTGGAAGGTGGGGGGGAGCCTCTTTATTATACAGGTATGGGATCCATTATCCGGCAACCTGTTATCCATAAAGCTCCAAATTACGGAATGCCTGTCTCCCGTAGACTCCATTAAAATGAAATAATCCAAATTTATGAACCGGTGTGGGACCGGTTATCCAGAATGCTCGAAGACCTGAGGTTTTACGGATAACAGATCTTTCCGTAATTTGGGTCTTCATGCCTTAAGTCTACTAGAAATTCATTTAAACATTAAATAAACCCAATGAGCTGGTTTTGATTCCAATAAGGATTCATTATATCTTAGTTGGGATCAAGTACGAGCTACCGTTTTATTATTACAGAGAAAAAGGAAATCATTTTGAAAAATTTGAATTATTTGGACAAAATGGAGTCTACGGGAGACAGCCATTCCATAATTTCTGGATATCGAGTTTCCGGATAAGGGATCCTATACCTGTATTAATAAAACAGTAGTGTGTACTTGACCCCAATTAAGATATAACTAATCCTTATCGGAAGCAAACCCAGCCTATTGGGTTTATTTAATGTTTACATGATTTTCTAGTGTACATAAGGTATAAAGATTCTAATTACGAACAGATCCATTATCCGGAAGACCCCAGGTCTCGAGTATTTTTGGTAACAGGTCTCATACCTGTACTTATGCAGCATAATTGATTTGAGAGCACTTGCGGAGTTGCAGAATTACTATGGGTGCAGGGGATGCGACAACGTGGGATACCAGAACCCAATTCTGTTGGGTGGAAGCACTTAGTGCCGGCTACCCTGTAAACCTATAGTCTGATAAAAGAGAGCCTGAACAACTTGTTAGATTGACCTGGTTGCAATGTTATAGCCAAGGGAAGCAAGGCTGTAATGAATGCTTGGATCTGCGTTCTAAGAAGTTTCCAATCTATTATAAATTAATTCCCCGGGACTGAATACCAGCAAACAATAGGCCTCCCCATTCATCCGCTCTTATCATATCCCCAGATTCCTATTCTGCACAGTATCACTTTAATCAGTTATTAAGGGTAGGGGATTGTTTGGCTTGGCTCATTGCCCAGCAGAATATCCACCAATATTTACATACCATCAACCTCTGCGCTCAGACCTTTTGACGGAAGCTGCGAAGAAATGAACACAGAGAGGTTTTCAATCGATGCGCTTTGTACTTTGGCTGAGGGTTTTTTATGAAAGCGATGGAATATTGTTTTTGATCTGCTTACCCCCAGGAACAGCTTCAAATTCTGTCAACTCTTGAGAAAATGTAGGCAGATCAGGCTCTTGTAAGAAGATCTGCTCCTCAAGGGCAGGCAGCAAGGTGAACCTCTTCTCCTTACTCATGAGATGGGACATCTGCCGACTCAATCAAGAGGCAATTGACGAGCCTGACAATCAATCCGCCAGTAATGCATGTATCAAGGCAGATTGGGTTCATCTCGACAGATTTCTGCTCCTCCTTCCTATCAATCTGCTCATTGTCTGGGAATGATTTTTATATTAAATAACTGTCCCAAATATGAGGCTTAAAGTGCCAGGACGATGTGACAAGTCAGCCAAGGTGGTGTGATCACTGAGATCATTACAAAGTCATCGTTGCTTTTTGTTATTATATTACATAATGAATACATACTGTTTTATATACACCTAGAAATCATTGTGCCAGAGAATGCAGCAGCTTTGCCAAGTTTATGTTATATCCCTTACTCTCTAGCTTCAGAATCACCACTACTAGGCCTCTCATAAGAACTTATGAGAATACTGACCCAATTCCACACTAAGGAGGGTGATTTACTACATATATAGGGGAATGTAATTGAAGTCGCAAAGAGCAAAACAATTCTCACCAATAAGAATAATAATTCACATCTCGCAATGTAATATTGTTCCTTAACCTGCTATTGTATTGGGAACTGTAATTGTGCGCTCTTAAGAAGTGCTGGAAGGTGTAGGAATCTTTTGGAGCAAACATAACGACTTTTTCAGTAAGAAGTTTTATTACAGGTCGGACGTCTTCGCTAAACAGTTTCCGTGTTCACAAAAGCTATATTAAATTCGCGCAAAGCAAAATTTGTTCGCGCAAAGGCATAACTTTTTTTTCTGTGCCTTGTCTTGCACTTCAGCCCATGTATACAACTCTGCTTTTATTTGGCAATGCTGTATTCATGGTGGGCGGGCACAAGGAGGCACGTATGCATGGCTGCCATCGGGGAGGGGACAGTTGTCCTGGTGGGTTTTGGCTCTTAAGGAGGGGCCCAGCCATATAAACTGGGCTCCCCTGTTGTCAATGTACTGGGATTGGATCAATCAGGCCCTGCACCTGCAGCAAATAAAGCCACAAGCTTTTGCTTATTTCCACTGTACTGCCTGCCCCAACAACTCAGCCTCCAACCCTGATTGGCCCAGCTTGTCCCAAACCCTGATTTGCTCAGCTTGTCCCAAACCCGATTGGCTCAGCTTGTCCCAAACTCTGATTGGCTCAGCTTGTCCCCAACCCCGATTGGCTCAGCTTGTCCCCAACCCCGATTGGCTCAGCTTGTCCCCAACCCCGATTGGCTCAGCTTGTACCCAACCCCGATTGGTTCAGCTTGTCCCCAACCCCAATTGGCCCAGCTTGTCCCCAACCCTGATTGGCCCAGCTTGTGCCCAACTCCGATTGGCCCAGCTTGTCCCCTACCCCGATTGGTCAAGCCCACCTCCATCTCTGATTGGCCCTATTTTTATTATCTGACGAAATTGTGTTAAAGGTGGCTATACACAGGCAGATTAAAGATGCTGATTTAGTTCCTTTAGATTGCTTCGACAGCTTATCTGCCAGTGTATCGGGGCTTCCGACGGGTCTCCCTGATCAATATCTGCCCAAGATATCAATTGGACAGGCTTGATCTTTCTGCCAATTGAAGACTGTATTGGCTAGCTGATGCGGTCCTCATCCCGTCAGTGCCCAATCTCTTCATTGTGATCTGATTGGTCTGCCTTAGGGCCAAATGTATGGATTGCCCTGCTGTTCCTGGGCATATCAAGGAAAGAGCTGCTTGTTTGGCGACCTCTCCAAAAAAGTGGATCTTATCATGTATGGCAACCTTTATGTGGCAGGAGGAAGAGCAGATCAGTGACAGCAGTTTGAGTTTCTTGCTTGTTTTTTGTTTTTAATCAAATGTTGTATGTTCCCCCATGATTTCTGATAGCTGTGGCCCCCCCCTGGCCCTTACCCACCCCCTGGGCTAGACCAATATCAGTCAGTAAGGACAGAGTTGTCTTGAGCCCCTCTGCACTGCACCTAAAGCTGCACCTAGGGGACAGAACCCACACCCATATAAATTTAATAAACCACAAGCGATTAGTACATTTTCTATGGCTGATACAAAGTCACAGCAGGCAGAAACATTTTTGCTAATCTGCACTAAAACATTTCCATGCATTGGCTTGCCAGTAATAATGTTAGAAAAGCTCCCATTGACTCCAATGCATTGGAGTCAATGGGAGAAGAAACCAGGTGAAAGACCGTCCATAGACTCCAATGCATTTGTTGAAAGTTACAAGTCATGAACATGATGAATAGACTTTATGGTCAGAACAATGGGTGCAGGTCAGTGGGAGGCTCTTCTCCGGCCCAATGAAATACAATAAATTCCGTGTTAATACCATGTACTGTTACAAGGTTTGTTATTCCTTCAGAGCATCAGGGGACCAGAGAGATGTACTCTGGCAAGAGCTGAGTCGTTAGACATTTCTCTTAGTGATGAATGAGGGGATTGGGGAGAATATAAGGAAGATTTTAGCTGAGCTTCGGAAATCAGCTCAAGAGCAATAAATCACTCATTGAATAATAAACACTGGGTGCCACAATAACAACACAATAACGTTCATTTCTGAGGCATCAACGAAACAGTCTCCATGTGCACCACCATATTAGGGCACCATGATGCTACAGGTATGGGATCCTTTATCTAGAAAACTGTTATCCAGACAGATCCGATTTATGGAACTAAACAGTAGCTTGTACTTGATCCCAACTTTTAATCCTTATTGGAAGCAAAATCAGCCTATTGGGTTTATTTAATGTTTATATAATTTTCTAGTAGACTTAAGGTTTTCCGGATAACTGATCCGTTATCCGGAAAACCCCAGGTCTCGAGCATTCTGAATAACAGGTCCCATACCTGTACTATAAAAGATTACCTTGGGTTTTAGATATTTTTTGCCTTTACGGTTCTCATATAAAGAATGAAACACTGGCTATAATATATTTATCATTGAACACCATCAATTCTCTACGGGCTCAGCTTTGCCTTTTTTATTTGCTGAAGATAAATGTTTTCTGTTCTGGTAAATGATAACGCAGATAAATCCACTTATCGGATATCAGATGAACTAAGGTTCGCCTTAAAAGACCTGGATGGAATGAGGAGTTGCCAGTAATGTATTTAAAGGCACCTGATAAACTAACATTTCTAGAGCTATGTCTCTGTTCCTGCTGAATTGTGCTTAGTACAGAGGAATACCTATGCTGTCATAATTTTATGGGATGTCTCTGTACAGAGTATGAGTAAACTTAGGGACTGTTCCTGCTGAATTGTGCTTAGTACAGGGAATACCTATGCTGCCATAGTTTTATGGGATCTCTCTGTACAGGCTATGAGCAAACTTAGGGGCTGTTCCTGCTGAATTGTGCTTAGTACAGGGAATACCTATGCTGCCATAGTTTTATGGGATCTCTCTGTACAGGCTATGAGCAAACTTAGGGACTGTTCCTGCTGAATTGTGCTTAGTACAGGGGAATACCTATGCTGCCATAGTTTTATGGGATCTCTCTGTACAGACTATGAGCAAACTTAGGGGACTGTTCCTGCTGAATTGTGCTTAGTACAGAGGAATACCTATGCTGTCATAATTTTATGGGATCTCTCTGTACAGACTATGAGCAAACTTAGGGGGCTGTTCCTGCTGAATTGTGCTTAGTACAGGGGAATACCTATGCTGTCATAATTTTATGGTATCTCTCTATACAGACTATGCCAAATAGCCAGCTGTATAATTCAGACTGTCCTTTGATTTGAGCATCAGTGTCTGCTGGAGAAGACAAGGTCACGGCTTTAGCAGTTACAGATACTGTACAGGCGTCTCCGTGGTACAAACTGCAGCCAACACTGATCTCCATGCGACACCCATTAGTGCCCCAGAGTCTTCAGTCTAACACTAGTATGACAGTTATAGGTAAGTAATAAAATGGGAAAAAAAATAGCAACCCACCTTAAGCAGGGAGGATAACCAAAATCCCTTAGCACCCTCCTTCCCTGCATTCTCATTGAGGAAATTCCCTACGGCCAAGAAATACTTGAGCACTTCAGAGAAGGACTGACTCCTCGGCAGCTGCTGGCAGGCTCAGATTTTGTGCAATAGAAGCTGCAATAATGAGAATTAACTGTAAATAACAAACACATATATGTTTTATGGCAATAAATACGACACCTCCTTCCCATATGTATAAATAAAATATACAGAGAAGGAATGTTTTGGGCACACAATAAGCTATACCCTCATACTGTACTGTCTAAGGGAAACAATATGGCACCTCCTTCCCATATGTATAAATACAAATATACAGAGAAGGAATGTTCTGGGCACACAATAAGCTATACCCTCATACTGTACTGTCTAAGGGAAACAATATGGCACCTCCTTCCCATATGTATAAATACAAATATACAGAGAAGGAATGTTCTGGGCACACAATAAGCTATACCCTCATACTGTACTGTCTAAGGGAAACAATATGGCACCTCCTTCCCATATGTATAAATACAAATATACAGAGAAGGAATGTTCTGGGCACACAATAAGCTATACCCTCATACTGTACTGTCTAAGGGAAACAATATGGCACCTCCTTCCCATATGTATAAATACAAATATACAGAGAAGGAATGTTCTGGGCACACAATAAGCTATACCTTCATACTGTACTGTCTAAGGGAAACAATATGGCACCTCCTTCCCATATGTATAAATACAAATATACAGAGAAGGAATGTTCTGGGCACACAATAAGCTATACCCTCATACTGTACTGTCTAAGGGAAACAATATGGCACCTCCTTCCCATATGTATAAATACAAATATACAGAGAAGGAATGTTCTGGGCACACAATAAGCTATGCCTATATCTCATTTTACTGTCAACCACTTAACTGAGCCGAAAAAATGAACGGGCCATAAAGTAATAGCCAAAACATTAGGTTTATCTAGAAGAAAGCTTTAGCTGAATTTCAAAACCGAAAGAAACAAACTCTCCATTAAATTAGGCTGGATATTACATTACACGTCGTGGGACTTGTAGAAGAAATTAAATGTGCTTATTCTAGCACTGACCGTTTCACATTTTTATTTATTCACTTAATGTCTCTGCTTGAAAAAGAAAGGTAAACAGAACGACTCGTATAAAGTACATTAGCTGGAAACTGCCTTGAGGGATTTTTTTTTTTAAGGAGGAAAAAAAAAATAGTAGGTTGAATTTGTTTCCACAAATCGCATTTTCATTGGCTGTTAATTTTCACCTGCATGAATAGGAACGGTGCACAGACAATTAGGTGTTATATTATTTAGAAGTGGGGGGGGTTGTCTCGGTGTTGGGCATTGTCCTGGGTTTGCTCATACAAATATCTCCCCTCCTATTCTGCTTTTCCCGTGTCCCATACTGGACAATATACTGCAGGTTATACTTTAGTGGATGAATTCATTATGTAAACTGGCACCATTTGTTAAAGGAGTGGTTCTACTTTAAGTTAACTTTTAGTACGTTATAGAATGCCCAATTCTAAGCAACTTTTCAATTGGTCTTTTTTATGGTTTTTAATTATTTGCCTTTTTATTCTGGCTTTCAAATGGGGGTCACTAACTCCATCTTAAAAAACAAATGCTCCGTAAGAAGTGATGGGCAAATCTAAACCCGTTTACCCCAAAAATTTGGTTAAAGGCAAAAATTTGGCAACATGCATTGAAGTCTATTCGTGACAATTATTTTGATGAGCAACAATTTTTTTCACTCATGGGGTAAATTTACGAAGCACCAAAAATTAGGGGCGGGAGGAAAATTGCGTGACTTTTTGCCACAAAACAAGGTAGATTTTTTTTCCCCCTTCCCACGCCTAATTTGAATACACAAATTAGGATTCGGATTCGGTTCTGCCGAATCATTCGCGGGGGTTCGGACGAATCCAAAATAGTGGATTCGGTGCATCCCTAGTATTTATATTAAGGCTCCTGAGGGCCTGTGCCTAGGGGTGGCCGGTTTTAGGGGAGGTGGCCTTCAGGTGCCTATAAATGTATTTATTAAATAAAAAAATTAATTTCCCCAGCCTCTGCCACAGATTCCAGTGATGGAGCTGGGGGGGGGTGAGGGGTAGGGGGCCAGGTTGGTTGGTGGAAGTGACGTCACATGCATGGCGTAGGGGGCGTGTTCAGCTCCAGTGCCTAGGGTAGCATCGGACCTAAATACAGCCCTGCAGAAATGAACATAGTTATTACCTCCAGCATTAACTGGTCTACAATGTGCAATTCAATGGGAGAGCTTTTCAGGCCTAGGAATGTATTTATATCTTGTGCTGTTGAGATATATATATATAAATATATATATATATATAGTACAAAATGACAACGAAATGTTGGTAGGTGTATGGTGGCCCTCTGAATCAGACCAATATAGGTGGTGGGAGTACAGGTGTGGGACCTGCTATCGAGAATGCTTGGGACCTGGGGCATTCCGGATAACATATATTTCCGTAATTTGGATCTTCATGCCTTAAGTCTACTAGAAAATCATATAAACATTAAATAAACCCAATGGGCTGGTTTTGCCTCCAATAAGGATTAATTATATCTTAGTTGGGGTCAAGTACAAGCTACTGTTTCATTATTACAGAGAAAAAGGAAATCATTGTTAAAAATTATTTGGATAAAATAGAGTCTATGGGAGACCGTCTCTGTAATTCTGAGCTTTCCAGACAACAGGTTTCCCGATAACGGATCCCATAACTGTAATTGTATTATTAATACAAGTTGATTGTGGAATCAGTCATGCAGAAGACATTATCTGCCAATGCACCATATCTACCAGTGTTGATAATAGAACTATATGATCCTCGTATGTTGTCAATCTGGGTTGATTGACTGGAATGGTCCATCTAGTTTGGATAGCATGAACTCGTGCTTCTAGTATGGCAGTAGTGCTGTTGGTAGAATTCAAGAAATGAATTTATACAAAACTGCATTAATGTACAGTTAAAGGATTTGTTATCTGGAAACCCATTAGCCAAAAAGCTCCAATTAGAGAAAGGCCATCTCCTATTGACTCGATAATAATCCACATTCCTTAAAATGATTTCCTTTTTCTCTGTAATAATAAAAGAGTAACTTGTACTTGATCCCAACTAAGATATAATTAATCCTTATTGGAAGCAAAACCAGCCTATTGGGTTTATTTATTAAAGTCCAATTGCCAAAAAGTTTTTTTTACTATAAAATCTTTCTTTTTTTTTTTTGAGATTTATTATACCCCGAGGATAGAAAAAGTCTGAATCCGAAAATCCGCCATCTCAGACCTGCTGAGGTTGTGTACAAGTCAATGGCAGAGGTCTTTATCTTATTTGGAAGTTTCTGTGGTCTGCGCTGGAGTTAGCCGAAAATCCGACTATTTCTGGCTTTTTGGGCAAAAATCCAAAAAATGTGGGCTTTGCGGGAAAATTCCTGAAAAAATTGAGTAATTTGGAAAAAAAAATTGAAAAAAATCAGGTTTTCAATCGATTTTATCAAGTCCCCCTCCGATCTGATTCAATTATGCTTATTTAATAATAAATAAGGTCCAATCATGGATTCTAGTTTGGTTAATTAAAAAAACTGGAATTTTGATAAATAACCCCCTTAATGTTTACTTTATTGTACGATTTTCTAGTAGACTTTAGGTATGAATTTGCAAATAACAGAAAGATCCGTTATCTGGATAACCCCACTTCCCAAGCATTTTGGATTACAGATCCTATGCTTGTATTATATTTGATTGGGATGTATTTATCATTACTTTAATTACAATCTCGCCAAAATTGCACCGATCCGTTTTTAAAGAAAAAAGGCTTTTCGTTATATTAATAAACATTAGGCAACCATCTCTTATTTGTGTATTTAATTAATTCAATCAACAAGATCCAGGCGTAATTAACTCTTATCGCTAAATAAGCATCTCTAAACCATTTTCCTCCCCCTCTAATTAATATTGAGGTGCATCCACAAATCAAGAATTTTCAGGCAGACAACATTTTCGGCTAATCACTCCCAAGGGTTATTTAAATCTTTTGACAGAGACAGCTTTTAACCCTTTAGGATCTGGGTCTGTGTTTTTAGGTGTATACAGGTTCCACATGCAGGAGCTATATCCCAAGCTTGATTTAAAGGTTCATGCTTGCTTAAGCCGAGAAATATCTTAAAGAGATTCTGTCATGGGAAAATGTGGGGTTTTTTTTTTTCCAAAATGCATCAGTTAATAGCGCTGCTCCAGCATAAATCTGCACTGAAATCCATTTCTCAAAAGAGCAAACAGATTTTTTTTATATTTAATTTTGAAATCTGACATGGGGCTAGACATATTGTTAGTTTCTCAGGTGCCCCCAGTCATGTGACTTGTGCTCTGATAAACTTCAGTCACTCTTTACTGCTGTACTGCAAGTTGGAGTCATATCACCCCCTTATCAGCCTAACAACAGAACAATGGGAAGGTAACCAGATAGCAGCTCCCTAACACAAGATAACAGCTGCCTGGTAGATCTGAGAACAACACTCAATAGTAAAATCCAGGTCCCACTGCGACACATTCAGTTACATTGAGTAGGAGAAACAACAGCCTGCCAGAAAGCAGTTCCATCCTAAAGTGCTGGCTCTTTCTGAAAACACATGGCCTGAGATGCACCTACACACCAATATTACAACTAAAAAATACACTTGCTGGTTCAGGAATAACATATTATATTGTAGAGTGAATTATTTGCAGTCTAAACAATGTAATTAGAAATAAAAACTAAGCCATCAAAATCATGACAGAATCCCTTTAATTAATTCTTAATTTAACCACATACCCAGGACCCTGTCCTCCTATAACGTAAGTGGAAAAGATGACATTTCTTTTTTCATTCTCAGCAGCGGCAAAACTTGTTCACCAGAGAGGCAATTAGCATTGCTATTTATAAAGAGGGTCTGCGGTGAATCAGCTGGGCTATATAAACACTATGGGGCAGATCTACTGAAATTCAAGATTGTTTTTTTTCTTTTTCTGCTGTTCAAGCAAAAAAAATGTACCGGTAATCTTTTTTTTCTTTCTAATTTGAATTTTTAGAATATTTTGGAGATCTAACACATTTGGCAACACCAATCAGTCAAACTTGTATAGAAGTCAACAGGAAGTGTGTCTTCAACATTTGAGCCATTTTGCTTTTGTTTTCTCCCCAAATTAATTATTAATTAATTAAATGATTCCACTTTCACGGGGCTGAACCCCCGAATCCTTCGGGAATGATTCAACTGAATACCGAATCCGAATTTGCATATGCAAATTAGAGGTGGGAAGGGGAAAAAAAATTTGCTCCGGTCCCAATGATGAAACTTTGAGTAAATAAAAGGGAGGCACAGGGGCAAAGAACGACAGTGGGCCTAGGAGCGTCCGCTGTGTAAATCCGGCCCTGGGTGTGACAGGGAATCAAACGTGGGAAACTGATGTTTTTAAGGAAAATGGGCAAAAATGAGGGAAAGTTCAACTTAAAATATGGGAATTCAGAGAAAATGTAAAACGTGGGAATGTAAAATCTGTAATTAATAAATGATGCGGTGCCATAGTCCATTTGAGTGTTGTTCGTTTAGATTCAATGCTCTGTGTCAGCCAGTAGGGGGAGACCCGTTCAACTGCTTTGTTTTGTTTTCAACGAAGGGTAAATATTCCTTAAAGGAGAAACAAACCCTTAATAAAAAAAACCCCACCCAACATAGACCCCCCTTCCCTCCTCCCCCCACCGAGCCTAGCTGCACCCCCTGGAAAATACCCCTAACTCTTTACTTACCCCTCCATGCAGATTCTGTCCAGCGCAGTTCATGGGCACCATCTTCTTTTCTTTGCTAATCTTTGGAATGAGACAGGCTCTTAAGCAATTTTCATGAGTTGCGGCTTATTGCGCATGCGCCGAAGAGCCAGTCTCATTCCAAAGATTAGCAAAGAAAAGAAGATGGTGCCCATGAACTGCGCTGGACAGAATCTGCACGGAGGGGTAAGTAAAGAGTTAGGGGCATTTGCCCGAGGGGAACCTAGGCTGGGAGGCAGGGGGGTCTATATAGGGTAAGGGGGGTAGGGTTTTTTTTTTATTAAGGTTTTGTTTCTCCTTTAAAGGGGTGGTTCAACTTTAATTTGACTTTTAGTATGCTATAGAATGGTGAATTCTAAGCAAAGTTTCAGTTGGTCTTTATTATATATTTATTTATTTTTATAGTTTTTTAATTATTTGCCTTCTTCTTCTGACTTTTTCCAGCATTCAAATGGGGGTCACTAACCTCATCTAAGCAAAGTAACAGTCACCCTGCTATAGTTCCAGGGGTACCCAGGGCACAAATAAGCACTCACCCCAAATCTCCTCCTAACTGGCCTTCAGGCTGGGCCCCCTTAGCTCATAACAAGGTTACAGATATATAGAAACATTGGGGTAACAGTCACCCTGCTATAGTTCCAGGGGTACCCAGGACACAAATAAACACTCACCCCAAATCTCCCCATAACTGGCCTTCAGGCTGGGCCCCCTTAGCTCATAACAAGGTTACAGATACATAGAAACATTGGGGTAACCATCACCCTGCTATAGTTCCAGGGGTACCCAGGGCACAAATAAACACTCACCCCAAATCTCCCCATAACTGGCCTTCAGGCTGGGCCCCCTTAGCTCATAACAAGGTTACAGATACATAGAAACATTGGGGTAACCATCACCCTGCTGTAGTCCACTCCAAACCTCACTTCATCTTGAAATACATTAAATGCATATTGAAAAGTTGCTTAGAATTACATTTTATAGAAATTATCTAAATTTGTATCTAGAAATTGTATGGAACTTTTAAGGAAAGTGTTTCCTGGTAATAATGTGCTTGCTTCTGCTTCCTACAATGAAATGCATTGGTAACACTAGATTTAATCTAACCTAAAATATAAGGACAGAGACAAGAGGAAAGTGTTGGAAGGGTTACTGTCTGCTCTGCTCTCATTTTCCTTACAGAAATATATTTATGATGAAGCCAGGAATAGGTTAAATAATTCTATTTTAACTGCTCTGGCCACAGATGCACCTAGTTTGCCCAGACTGATATGAGCGGGTGTGTGAGTGGGAAGGGAGGCACAGTGCTGATTCTGACCTTCTAATACATTGTTAATTGTTCAGACATTTCCATTGAGGGAGTTGAGTTCTTGCCATGATCTGACTCAGCAGTGAGTTTGCTTCCCGTCTGGGCAGGGAGTTTGGATTTAGATCTCTCTCTCTCTCTCTTCACTCTGCTTAAGTGTCCTGGGCAGGTTTGTTTGGAGGGATGAAGATGATAAATCATGATTTTTAAATACACTTCTGCTAAACCTCCTGTGCACTCTTTCTTCCTCAGCTCCATTTAAAGGGCCACTCTATAGAAACATTTTTATGAATGTTTCTAATACCACTACCCCCAAGAACTGCAGTTAGTCTTTGTGCACTTGGGGCACCCCCAAGTGATTGTATTGACTTACCTGAAACCCCGGGCCAGTGCTCCTATCAGCAGAAAATGGCACCGGCCCTGGGTTATACCAGTGAGCACCACTGAGTGAACCTCTTCCGGCTTCTTCTTACTTCTCGTGGCTGCACATGCACAGAAAAACGAAAAGCCAAACTTTAACTAAAATGTTGGCTATTTTGTTCTACTGCGCATGCGTTTGAGCCGGGAAATTTGAAGAAAGAAGAAGCCGGAAGAGTATCTATCCGTGGTGCTCACTGGTATAACCCAAGGCCGGTGCAGTTTTCTGCTGATAGGAGCACTGGCACAGGGTTTCAGGTAAGTCAATACAATCACTTGGGGGTGCCTAACATTTGGAACCCCTAAGTGCACAAAGCCTTTCCTTCTCCTTTAAAGTGGTACTATACCTTAAAATTACCTTGATATTGTGTGCTTAGTATAGAGGATACCTGTGCTGCCATAGTTTTATGGGATCTCTCTGTACAGACTACGAGCAAACTTAGGGGCTGTTCCTGCTGAATTGTGCTTAGTACAGGGGAATACCTATGCTGCCATAGTTTTATGGGATCTCTCTGTACAGACTACGAGCAAACTTAGGAGCTGTTCCTGCTGAATTGTGCTTAGTACAGGGGAATACCTATGCTGCCATAGTTTTATGGGATCGCTCTGTACAGACTATGAGCAAACTTAGGGGCTGTTCCTGCTGAATTGTGCTTAGTACAGGGAATACCTATGCTGCCATAGTTTTATGGGATCTCTCTGTACAGACTATGAGCAAATTTAGGGGGCTGTTCCTGCTGAATTGTGCATAGTACAGAGAATAGCTATGCCGCCATAGTTTTATGCAGAGTTGTCCAAACTTTTTGCAACAAGGGCCAGATTTGGTGAGGTGAAAATGTTTGGGGGCCAACCATTCAGCCTGACATTCTTAGAACCATTATCATTATTTAACTAATTTAAACAAGGAATCACATCGTCAGTATATCTATTGACACCTTCAGCCCTAAAGAAGTATGTGAGAGCAGCACGTCAATACGTTCCAGTACGTGTCTATTACTAACACCTTCAGCACACAGGCAGCAGTATAGACCAAGTGGCAGATCATTTCACTAATGTGCCCAAATATTACTGCTACAGCTACGCGATAACTGTGCTGGGGGGCCGCATTATTATTAATTTCATGATGGAGGCTGAGGGCCGGTGTAAATTTGAAAACAGGCCGCCATTGGCCCCCGGGACTGACTTTGGACATATCTGGTTTAATGGAAGTGATGAATTGTGTTGGGGCGATCCCTACTTGTTAGTCATTGAACAGAGAAGAAATGCACCCCCTATGGTAGACATTGGCATACTACAGATTAATCTTTTATATTAACTCTTTCAGAGCCCTTGCTGTTTATATAGTGATGCATACAATGCTACAGTGTAGTGTATTGTCTATGTTATAGTGATAGTTACCCTTTAAGGGGGCCCCCTAGATATTTGGTGGCAGCACCTGTATTGCAGGATGTCCCATAGTTCACTATCCAGTGCATGGACAGCTTGAAATGCAGCTGCATATCCTGTATAGGGGCTTGCGTATGTAATCTTTCTATTGGAATGTGTGTTTGTGTGTAATTATCCCCAGTACAGTGCCAAGCGCTGCCTCACAACGGACTCCTGCCAACAGCTGGGAATTAATTGGAAGGCAGGCTGGCAGATTTAATGCCCATGTTTGACCAATGCATGTAAGCTACAAGCTGCTGCCATATTAATGAGCTTGTCAGATAGGTAATAACCTCTCCCTCTAATTAGCTGAAATCATGCAAATTAGTCTGCACAACATTCCTGAACTCTGAGCCATACAAATATACAGAGAAGGAATGTTCTGGGCACACAATAAGCTATACCCTCATACTGTACTGTCTAAGGGAAACAATATGGCACCTCCTTCCCATATGTATAAATACAAATATACAGAGAAGGAATGTTCTGGGCACACAATAAGCTATACCCTCATACTGTACTGTCTAAGGGAAACAATATGGCACCTCCTTCCCATATGTATAAATACAAATATACAGAGAAGGAATGTTCTGGGCACACAATAAGCTATACCCTTATACTGTACTGTCTAAGGGAAACAATATGGCACCTCCTTCCCATATGTATAAATACAAATATACAGAGAAGGAATGTTCTGGGCACACAATAAGCTATAACCTCATACTGTACTGTCTAAGGGAATCAATATGGCACCTCCTTCCCATATGTATAAATATAAATACAGGTAATACTTACATGTAGGTATGCCCCCCGGATTTCACTGTGGATGAGGGAGACACTCCATTTGGGTATGGGGTGACATGGCAGCCAAGCAGGGTCACAGTGTTTTCTTTCTGTTATGTTTTTTGCCCGGAAAAGAGTAAAATATAAGCTCATCTTTCTTCATTTTCACCAAATTCCTGCAAAATTTGCCAGAGAGGTGTATAGACTCTCAGCCATATCCATGGGCAATAAGTAGTTAAACCATTTTTCCCAAGTAAAGAAAGAATTTCAAATACTTGTTCCAGCTTTCAAATGGGGGTCACTGACCCCATCTAAAAACCATATGCTCTGTAAGGCTACAAATGTATTGTTATTATACTCTGCTTTCTTTTCAGACCCTCTCCTATGCATATTCCAGTCTCTTATTCAGATAAATGCATGGTTGCTAGGGTAATTTGGAACCAAACAATCAGATTGCTGAAATGGCAAACTAGAGAGCCGCTGAATAAAAAGCGAAATAACTCAAAAACCATAAATAACAATAAAATGAAAACCATTTGCAAATTGTTTTAGAATATCACTCTCTAGATCAGGGATCCCCACCCTTTACAACCCATGAGCAACATTCAGAAGTAAAAGTAGTTGGGGAGCAACACTAGCTTGAAAAATATTCCTAGATTGCCAAATAAGGGCTGTGATTGACCATTTAGTAGCCCCTATGTGGATTGTCAACCTACATTGAGGCTCTGTTTGGCAGTACATCTGGTTTTAATGCAATAAAACTTGCCTCAAATTCAAAAATAAGCACCTGCTTTGAGGCCACTGGGAACAACATCCAAGGGGTTGGAGAAGAACATGTTGCTCACGAGCTACTGGTTGGGGATCACTGCTCTAGTCAAGATCATATATAAAAATAATTAAAAGGTGAACAATGCCTTTACGACGCCAGCACTACAAGGCAACAATGCTACCCACTCCACCACCACACTGCCCTGCCGAATGTGTTAGAATGTCCATAAAGTGTACACTATGCTCCTTCATGGTACCACAAGTCCAAGTATTTACAGCACTCAAAACTGGTGTGTTTATAGGAGGGTACATGCCATAGCCCCGCCTTTAGAATCAGCAATATGGCTGCCTACAACAAGAATAAAAGTCAATGACACAATTTCCTTCTTTCTATCATTGGAGTAATATATATAAGGAAAATTTATAAGTAATTTGTCCTCGTTGTCCATACTGAGAGCTCCATGCTCCTGCAGACCTGCGTTAATGCATGTGTGTGAGTGCGCCGAGTGCGTCCCAAGATCAGAACTTTCCTCTCTAAACCAATGACTTTCACATATTCTTCCGTGCCCTTCCTTAAAAAATGTGCTTGCCGCATTGATTTTTATTTTTGTCCGCCTCATCAGAAGTGAAAGCTCGATATCAAATGAATACAAAGGGGACAGCTGGTGGGACAGTTGCCAATTCCCGGAGAGATATTTTAGGCACCCAGTTCACCGCAACCAGAATTAAGGCGAGCGACTGAGCCCGGCGCCCATCAATACGTTTCTCTCGGGTTCATTTAATCTTTTTTAAACAAGGACTGTCATTCATGTGAAGGATAACCCTCAGGCAGTGGTCAATGTTAAAGGCATTCCATAGTTTGATTGGGTGTAAAAACTGTTTTATTTTATCAATAAAAAAAAAACATTACTGGTTTACAACTTTACTTCCCAAGGTAAGACTTTCTTTGGAACTGCCTCACACGGTCTGCCCTTGGGCATTCTAGCCAGTAGATTGGGCTGTACTTCTAGGCTTGCCATCTTTTAAAACTATAATACCAGCCGATGGGCAATAGATGCCTGTATTTAATATGGCTTTAATAACTAGAGATTATATTGAAAAAAACCCTTCTTCCAAATACTAAACAAATACTTGTAGCACTAGTGAGTGCAGAACTACTGTATAACACTGAAAGTACTTTCATTATTCATTTCCTATGTATTCTGTTCTTGTTGGACGAGAAGGTAGTTAGCTTGTCTCTTCCAGTTAAATCCTGGATATAATCACTTTATCCTTATGATCAGATTGTATAGAACTGGGGTAACCAGTGAGCCATATTCATATGTAAAAAGTTGGGGAGCAACACAAGCATGAAAAAGTCACTTGGGGTGCCAAATAAGGGCTGTGATTGGCTATTTGGTAGCCCCTATATGGACTGGCAGCCTACAGAAGGCTCTGTTCAGCAGTACACCTGGGGGCCAATTTACTTAGCTCCGAAGTTGCACCAGCGACGGCTTTGCTCATTTCGCCAGGCGTAGATTCGCCAGAGCAGCGCAAATTCACTAAAATCCGTAGTTGCGTCCAGGGAGCCGAAAGGTAGCGAAGTTGCGCTAGCGTTAATTCGTCAAGCAAAGCGAAGTTCACGCTAGCGATGCCTAATCTGCATATGGCGCCAAGTTAAAGTACAATGGACGTATATTCTGCAGCAACTACATTACACTACACAAGCCCAGGGAACCTTAATAAAATAGAGTAGTTATAATGCCCTATACATGTGCCCACTGTATAGTTTAGGTGCTGTATGTTAGGAAATGTAGCGGGGAAGGAGTGTACCCCCAAAAAAAAAATTACGATCTTTTTCAGCCTACCCTGAAAAAAGTAAAAGACGCCAGCGTTTTTTGGGAAACTGTCAACTATTTTTAGAGCTCAATACAAAAACTGTGGTATCTAACTATTTTTTGAGAAACTCCTATCTACTCTATTGCACTTTGCCTGGCCTGAGCTGGAGAAATAAAGTCTGGCGCAAGAAAAATCTGCAACAGTAAAATCTGCAACTTAGTGAATTAGTGTAGTTACGTCCCTTCACCAGAGCACAACTTTGCCTGGCTTAAGGGTGCGAAGTACCGATTGAGTCTGTCTACTTCGCTAGCGAATTTACAACAGGGACCATTAGTAAATCAGCGAAGTGCCTAAATGAAGTCACGCTGGCGAATTTTCGCTAGCATTAGCCACTTCGCCCTTTAGTAAATTTGCCCCCTGGTCTTTATGAAACAAAACTTGTGGCCACTGTGTCCTCTTTCGCCTAGCCAAAAAATTTGGATGCCCGCGTCAATTCTGACACCAGCGTTAAAGTCAATGGGCGTCCGAATAATGTTAACGCGCAACAGATTTAATGAGAGCGACTTTTCCAACGCACGTCCAAAATTTTTTGATGCCTGTCGAATTTTCACTGCAATTTCAAGAATTTATTAGCCTGCTGTGAAACATCGAAATTCACCATGAATTTGCGCCTGGCCAATTTATTCGCCCATCACTAGTTGGGTATCACTAGTATAGAATATAGCAATATCCAACAGCAGCATTAGACTATTTGTTACTTGTTATAGAAACATGTCAAGAAGACTTCATTTAAATATAAACCCCTTAAATCGTTTAGGGAAATGTTTTTATCAACCCTTTTGTTGACAAACCAGGAACAGGAGGGTTAATAAATAACTAAATATTTTAGGGATGAAAACGATGTTGCACCCCCGCCCCCAAAAAAATATTTCCATTTCTTTTAACTTAAAAGAAAGCTATAATTAGATATATTCGAGAGGCTATTATTTAACAATATTTAATTAGATATAAAAGGGAGCAATTAAAAATAATCTAATTGGATATAACTGTGTTTCCGGCTTTGTCGATGAGCATTTCTATAATTGGGTATCAAGCACGTCCACCCATAATTTCAGCGTTATTATTCTCGTCTGCCATCTTTAAACTGCTGCATTTTGCTAGCAAAAATGCTGGATCTACAATTGTGTTCAAAATCCTCATACAGGTATGGGATCAGTTATCCGGACACGCATTATCCCAAAGCTCTGAATTATGGAAAGGCCATCTTCCATAGGCTCCATTTTATCCAAATAATACCGGTACACATTTTTAAAAAATAATTTCCTTTTTCTTTGTAATAAAAAAAACAGTAATAAGTCATAATTAATCCTTATTGGAAGCAGAACCAGCCTATTGGGTTTATTTAATGTTTTCATGATTTTCTACTGGACCTAAGGCATCAAGATCCAATTTATGGAGAAATTCATTATCCAGAGAACCCCAGGTCCCAAGCATTCTGGATAACAGGTCCCCTACCTGTAATAGCTTTTATTTCCATTACCACAAATGCATTGGGAACACTGCACATTCTATTCCAAATCAAACCATGAAGAAAAATAGATCAAATTTGAGTTATTCCTTTACAGAAAATGAAGAAAAGGGACTATTAGGCTGTTCCAAAAATAGCGGTCCCTGCATTCTTCTTGAGAAACTCACAACATTCACTGTATAAACTGAAAATCAAGATTTTGCTTTCCTTTGAATGACTGAGCTAATATTGAGTTGTATAATCAGTGTTTCTGAGAACTGATGCACATCTGTGTTACATGGAGTCTCCCAACTTCTAGGCACGTGTAGAAGTAAACCTTTAGGTGGTGATCAGTAGATCTCAAGACACTGTCAACAATCAGCTTGACCAAATCACCCTCCTATTTCGTGCTTTTCATTCAGATATTTATTATATTAAGGTTACATAAGAAATAGATGTTTGTTAAATATAGCAATATACATTTTCCCATTATCTGTATTTAAGCAATATTTTCCATGGAACAGAATGCTAACAATGTTTTTATGGATGCGGATCATAATGGGACATCATCACTAAACCTAGACCGTCGCATTATTAAAGTATGGGCACTCCTGCTTTACACCTTCTTTCATCTTCCTGGAGCTGATCATTGGTTGAGTCCAGTGTTTGACCGGGACACCAGGGGCCCACCAAAAAATAGACTAGGGGCCCACTCAGTTCTATTTTCGTCTTCTCTTCATTCAACCTCTATTCTCCTGGTCTCTTTTATTTACATACTATAATCTATTATTCTATTTAGCATCTTAGTTCTCATAGAAATAAGGATTGGCCGTGAAATAGGCCAAAAGTTTAGCAACATGAGGGCCTACTGACACCTGGGCCCACTGGGAATTTTCCTGGTATCCCAGTGGGCCAGTCCGACACTGGTTGAGACTTTGTCATTTTGGCTCTTCTATCCATTCGAATGGTTGTTTCCAATTTTCTTCCACGTCTTTCCGGTTTTGATTGCAATCATTGCAAGCATTAGAGATCATTTTATCTGAGCAGCCTATCATTTTCTGCGCTTCTTTAAATGTTTTCCTCTCTCCAACTTTTGAATCAAAGTACTCTGTTCTTCTGAACAATGTCGGGAAGGAGCCATTTGAGTCAGATTTTCAGAGAGAAACTCACTATAACCAGCATTTCAACATTTGCTCCTTCCTTAAATAAGGGCCAGAATTGACTCCTGTTTTTTCACAGAATGAATGATCTCACTAATTGAACTCCATACTGCTATTATTTGGAACAAGCTATTCTTATTTGGAACACTGCTATTATTTGGAACAAGCTATTCTTATTTGGAACACTGCTATTATTTGGAACAAGCCTCTGTTAATGATTCAGAATCAGCAGCATGTCATCATGTCTGTTGGTTTCTATTACTCTACTGCACCCACTAGTAAATTATTTGCCATGTAGAAATATAACTTCCACCAAAAACATTGATTGATCAGGTTATTGACGTCGTACTGCTATTATTTTGAACTCGACTTTATAGTCGGAACTTGAGAAAGCAACAAAGAGTCAGGAGAGCCTCCTCGTGCCCGCCAGTGAACCTCAGCTCCCAACAACTAGATTTAGATGTAGTGCCATATAGACCTGTGATGGAAATCACTACTATATGCTGCCTACCAGACCCCCCAATTTCAGAAATGGGGGGTCCACATCTGTTCTTGCTTACTTTGATGTTGCAGCTTAGTCCAATGGGAAATTTTAAATGTTCTTCAATAACAACATTGTTATTATTAATAATTTATTATTAATAATAACATTGCAGAGTTAAATGAGACCTATCACGAGTACATGACAATAAAAATATTCAAGCAGATGTTTTACTGTGAATAAAACACAGGCAAACACGTGCTTGAAGCTATTCTTACTTTGGAAAAGCATTAGAGCTGCCATTTGAGTGAATACCCACACCCTACATTAATATTTTTAACTGAACAGAGAAAAATCTATTTTATATCTTCAGCTATAAAGCTAAAAACAAGTATATCATTTTTTAAGGGACTACTTGACTCAGGGGCGATCCTAGTCCCTCTACCATCTGAGGTAGCTTTCTACTGCTGCTGTCCCTACCATGTCTGGGTTATTTTTGCCCCGCTGGAGGTCAAGGGGGAGTCCATGATGTTAGAGGAGGGGTCTAGGGGGGTCCAGAATGCTAGTGCAGAGAGTGCAATATTGAAAACTGGAAATTCAGCTCACAAAGTTAACAGGAGCTGCATTTTTGCTGCCCCTGGTAAGTGGTGGGGCGCTTCCAGGCGAGTTTCTCAACTTCTCTCATTTTTGCAGCACCCCAGGCTTGACTTTGGGGTACAGCATTGTAGAAACATTTCCATTGTCAGGTCTGTGCTTTCTTTTCCTTGATGTTATTTCTTTTATCCTGCACATTAATAACGGACTACCTAATACCCAATGTGACTTGATAAGAGCTTAGAATGACCAATGAGAAGGCTCACAATCAAGGCTGTATTTAGAATGTATGTTCCAAAGCATAATGAATCAACGCTTATGTTATACATGGAGGATATAAAAACCTTCGGTGCCGGAGATAAATACATCAGGCAATTACTGCCTGGCAAGACAAGCAGCTAATTAGGCAGATACTTTGGGAAGATTACAGTCCAATGCCTATAGGTGCCGCTTGTAGCGAGTCTGTGATTGCTTTATTTAATGTGAATTTATTTCTTCTCTGCACTAATCTCCTGCTTTCCCTCCTAAACACTCGCGACGTGTGTGCAGCACTGATTTGTGTGTGGGTGTATATGTTTGTTGTGCATCTGTAATCCGCCTCTGATTAATATATCCAAACAAGCGCAATCAGTGCTAATACAGGGGAAAGGGTATTGTCCCCCGAATCAAAACTCGAGTTCTAGAGCAGGAAAATATCGTTAAATGGATTGTTCGCCTTTAGAATAACTTTTGGATTGATGTAGACAGAGATATACTGAGGAGGTTTGCAAGTGGTTTTTCATCTTTTCATTACTTGTTTGTATTCAGCAGCTCTGGTTGCTGCGGTGAATTTCCGTTTTGTCGCAAGCGAATTAATTTGCAAAACTGCGGCGACAATTCAGCGGCAAAAAAATCGCTGCACTAAAAATCGAGCTTGCACATCAAAATTATTCGGACGCCCATTGACTTTACTGCATCTGCCGCGTGTATAAAAATTGACGCTTGCGGCAAAATTGATGCACGTCAAAATTATACTCAATAAGCTATACCCTCATACTGTACTGTCTAAGGGAAACAATATGGCACCTCCTTCCCATATGTATAAATACAAATATACAGAGAAGGAATGGTCTGGGCACACAATAAGCTATACCCTCATACTGTACTGTCTAAGGGAAACAATATGGCACCTCCTTCCCATATGTATAAATACAAATATACAGAGAAGGAATGTTCTGGGCACACAATAAGCTATACCCTCATACTGTACTGTCTAAGGGAAACAAAATGGCACCTCCTTCCCATTTGTATAAATACAAATATACAGAGAAGGAATGTTCTGGGCACACAATAAGTTATACCCTCATACTGTACTGTCTAAGGGAAACAATATGGCACCTCCTTCCCATACGTATAAATAGAAATATACAGAAAAGGAATGTTCTGGGCACACAATAAGCTATACCCTCATACTGTACTGTCTAAGGAAAACAATATGGCATCTCATTCCCATACGTATAAATACAAATATACAGAGAAGGAATGTTCTGGGCACACAATAAGTTATACCCTCATACTGTACTGTCTAAGGGAAACAATATGGCACCTCCTTCCAATATGTATAAATACAAATATACAAAGAAGTAATGTTCTGGGCACACAATAAGCAATACCCTCATACTGTACTGTCTAAGGGAAACAATATGGCATCTCCTTCCCATACGTATAAATAGAAATATACAGAGAAGGAATGTTCTGGGCACACAATAAGCTATACCCTCATACTGTACTGTCTAAGGGAAACAATATGGCATCTCCTTCCCATACGTATAAATAGAAATATACAGAGATTGAATGTTCTGGGCACACAATAAGTTATACCCTCATACTGTACTGTCTAAGGGAAACAATATGGCATCTCCTTCCCATATGTATAAATACAAATACACAGAGAAGGAATGTTCTGGGCACACAATGATCTATACCCTAATACTGTACTGTCTAAGGGAAACAATATGGCATCTCCTTCCCATATGTATAAATACAAATATACAGAGAAGGAATGTTCTGGGCACACAATAAGCTATACCCTCATACTGTACTGTCTAAGCGAAACAATATGGCATCTCCTTCCCATATGTATAAATACAAATATAAAGAGAAGGAATGTTCTGGGCACACAATAAGCTATACCCTCATACTGTACTGTCTAAGGGAAACAATATGGCATCTCCTTCCCATATGTATAAATACAAATATACAGAGAAGGAATGTTCTGGGCACACAATAAGCGATATACTTTACTATAAAGGGAATAACTATTGTAGGCACACAATAAGTGAGATTATTTCTCTTTACTCCCAGAATAATAAAATTAGAGAAATGAAATAATTGGATACATTTTTAATCAATAATTGAAGTCTCCATCTAACGAACCAAAATTGAAGCTCCACAACAAAGGCCGTATGAACATCCACACCCACAGAGGTTTATCAAGTGCAGATTGTGCTAAGAATTGCTGGAGGTTTTTGTTGCTTGACCTTTACTTATTAATCCTTTAAGGGACCACTGGCTGGAAGGTGAGTCCATCAAGGAATCCAATAATACAATATATACAGACTTGATGGGTTACCTGCAGAATCCGCTTCTACCACCTGTACCGGAGTTTGTACACCGTGTAGTTGTATTGCTGCGAGCCGGGTGATTCCTAGAAGACATCATTAGACAGCACGTCAGATAGAAAGAAACCCTCTATGTGAAGAAGCATTGGAAGCAGAGATAGATTGTGCACGAATGATAAACACTAGCAAGTCTATTGTCTTCCTAAAAATGATTGTCTCTTCTCCTGACTATATATTGTTGGATACAGCCCCTTAAGCAGAGTCGGACTGGCCAACAGGGATACCAGGTGTCAGTGGGTCCTCATGCTGCTAAACATTTGGCCTATTTCATGGCCATTCCCTATTTCTATGAGAACAAAGTGGCTAAATAGGTGGAATAATAGATTATAGTATGTAAAAAAAAAAAGGAGAATAGATGAGTGAGGAAAGGAAGACTAATAGTGGGCCCGTCTAATATTAATTGGTGGGCCCCTAGTCAAAGGTTTTTGGGTGGGCCACTGGTGTCCCAGTCCAACACTGCCCTTAAGTTTGCTCATAGTCTGTACAGAGAGATCCCATAAAATTATGGCAGCATAGGTATTCCCCTGTACTAAGCACAATTCAGCAGTAACAGCCCCCTAAGTTTGCTCATAGCCTGTACAGAGTGATCCCATAAAACTATGGCAGCATAGGTATTCCCCTGTACTAAGCACAATTCAGCAGGAACAGCCCCCTAAGTTTGCTCATAGTCTGTACAGAGAGATCCCATAAAACTATGGCAGCATAGGTATTCCTCTGTACTAAGCACAATTCAGCAGGAACAGCTCCTAAGTTTGCTCATAGTCTGTACAGAGAGATCCCATAAAACTATGGCAGCATAGGTATTCCCCTGTACTAAGCACAATTCAGCAGGAACAGCTCCTAAGTTTGCTCATAGTCTGTACAGAGAGATCCCATAAAACTATGGCAGCATAGGTATTCCCTGTACTAAGCACAATTCAGCAGGAACAGCCCCTAAATTTGCTCATAGTCTGTACAGAGAGATCCCATAAAACTATGGCAGCATAGGTATTCCCCTGTACTAAGCACAATTCAGCAGGAACAGTCCCTAAGTTTGCTCATAGTCTGTACAGAGAGATCCCATAAAACTATGGCAGCATAGGTATTCCCTGTACTAAGCACAATTCAGCAGGAACAGTCCCCTAAGTTTGCTCATAGTCTGTACAGAGAGATCCCATAAAACTATGGCAGCATAGGTATTCCCTGTACTAAGCACAATTCAGCAGGAACAGCCCCCTAAGTTTGCTCATAGTCTGTAGAGAGAGATACCATAAAACTATAACAGTGTTGGTATTCCCCTCTACTAAGCACAATTCAGCAGGAACAGCCCCCTAAGTTTGCTCATAGTCTGTACAGAGAGATCCCATAAAACTATGGCAGCATAGGTATTCCCCTGTACTAAGCACAATTCAGCAGGAACAGCCCCTAAATTTGCTCATAGTCTGTACAGAGAGATCCCATAAAACTATGGCAGCGTATTCTGTTAAATTAAGCACAATCTATGAAAATGTAATCATTTTGTGAACCTTTAATTAACTCTTAATAAATTATTATTATACTTATATAATTGATATTGACACATTTTAAGGGGATATATGGTTAAAAATTTTAATCCCCCTTAGGCTTTGGAGGAAAAAAAGGTGAGATTTCAAATTAAATAATAAAAAAAAAATGTTTTAGCATGCTGTTTGTGACATTTAATCAAGCAGAGAGACCTTTTCTCAAAATATTTTGGTACATTAAAGCAATTAAGATAAAAAGTTGAAGTTGGCATAGATTTGTATGAATATAATTAGCTATTTGAGCAATGCAATATAAAGGGCAAACGCGAGGGAAACAAGGCAGATATGTCATGCTGGTATTTCACAGTTGTAGTGTTCTGTATTAATTGTGTTTTGTTTGTTAAGAAGGGTAAAAACTTCCAAAATGGGCTAAATATTGGTCATTTTCTACCCATGCTGATTTCAAAATATTTATGTATAACCTCAAGCTAATTAAACTAATGTTTTACTTTCTACATGATAATTAAAACCCAGAGGAGATACAGCATTTTATTCATTTACTGGCAGCATCGGTATTCCCCCATACGCAGTACAATTAAGCAGGAACCGCCCCAGAATCTGGCTCATTGCCTATACAGAAAGAGACTTTAAAACGAAGTAGTTTCCCTTCTTTTACTCAGTAGCCACATATGTTTACTTATACCTTGTAAAGAGAGGAAAAAAATCCCAAAGCCTACAGAACACGAATGCAATTCTGCAGGAACATTTAAGCTACGACGATTAATATACTGAGAATTTTGTTTTCCTAGCATTTTCATAAGACTGTCAGAAACAAGTAAATACATGGGTGTCAACCTGTAAGCATTAAAGGAGAAGGAAAGCTACAGAAGCAGTTTATTTCCAATAAATTAGCCACAATAGTGCAAGCTAGGATACTATATTTATTCTGCAGAATGCTTTACCATACCTGTCAGGGAGCCGGGAGCCCCCTCTGGGGAGTAGTCCGGATCTAGGAGGAAGCCCCTCAGGAGGGATCAGGGTCGTGGTATCCAGGGGTACGGCAGAGAATAAACAAGGTCCAGGCAAAGGTCAAAAGGCAGGCGGAATACAAACAAAGTCCAAGTTCAGGCAGGGGTCTATAGCAGGCAGAATATCAGCGAAGTCCAGGTCCAGGCAAGGGGTCACAACAAGGAATCAGGCAGATATAAGCAGGGAAAACAGCAAGGGAACCCAGGAAACTTTTAGGAAACGGAATCCTATTTTCGGGCGCCATCTTGGCGCCTCAGGCGTCCTTTTATGTTTGAATTTGGCGCCCTTGCGCCAGCGTCAGCGCGCCTGCGACCGGCGCGCCGTGCTGGCGTCACTGCGCCGGCGTCGGAACCCACGTGGGTTGCCTGGGCGCCGCCATCTTGGATTCTTCCCCGCCGGGAGCGGACGCGACTCCTCGCGCTCCCGGCGGTCTTGACAATACCTAAGTAAACAGCTCTAGACACTTTGTTTGTTTAGGATAGCAGCTGCCATATTAGCTTGCTGTGACATCACTTCCTGCCTGCTCACTGATAGCTCTGGGCTCAGATTACAGGAAGGGGGGGAGAGGAACAAACTGAGCATGCTCAAGCCCTAGCCCTGGAGGTTTAAGCTGAAAACAGGAAGTCTGATACAGAAGCCCATGAGTACACAATAGAAGGCAGACAGAGGACTCAGAGCAGCATTACTTTGAGGGTTTACTGATGTATTTATATAGACCTTTCTGATAAAGCTTACTTTATTTTAGCCTTTCCTTCTCCATTAAGGGGCAGATTTATCAACGGTCGAAGTGAAAATTTAATTTTTGTGTACTTCGAATAGGGAATAGTCTAAGGGGCCGATTCACTAACTTCGAGTGAAGGATTCGAAGTAAAAAAAACTTCGAATTTCGACGTTTTTTTTTGGGCTACTTCGACCTTCGACTACGACTTTGAATCAAAGGATTCGAAGTAAAAATCGTTCGACTATTCGACCATTCGATAGTCGAAGTACTGTCTCTTTAAAAAAACTTCGACCCCCTAGTTCGCCATCCAAAAGCTACCGAAGTCAATGTTAGCCTATGGGGAAGGTCCCCATAGGCTTGGCTAACTTTTTTTGATCGAAGGATATTCCTTCGATCGTTGGATTTAAATCCTTCGATTCGAAGGATTTAGTCATTCGATCGAAGGAATTATCCATCGATCGTTCGATCGAACTATCTGCAATAAATCCTTCGACTTTGATATTCGAAGTCGAAGGATTTTAATTCCTAGTCGAATATCGAGGGTTAATTAACCTTCGATATTCGACCCTTAGTGAATCGGCCCCTCAATGTGATTCGAATTTTAAAAAAAAAAATACAAAATTTGAATATCCAAATTTATCATGTACTGTCTCTTTAAAAATTCGGCTTCGACCATTCGCCATCTAAAACCTGCCGAATAAACCCTTAGATTTTTTTAATTAATTAGAATTTCGAAGTTATAGGAGTTCAAAAAAACTCCCATTACTTCGAAATTCGACCCTTGATAAATCTGCCCCCAAACAAACCCAATAGGCTGGTTTTGCTTCCAATAAGGGTTAATTATATCTTAATTGGGATAAATTACAAGGTATATTATTTGATTACTACAGAGAAAAGGGAAATCGCTTTTTAAAAATGTGATTTGGTTTTAATGGAGTCTACAGAAGACATCCTTTCCGGAATTCGGGACTTTCTGGATAACGGATCCCAGATCTGTAGAGTAGTTTTTTTGTTTTTATACTTTTCCTTTAAAAGTTTGGCAAGTTTTTGCCATGTAGGGAGTATAAAAAAAATAGAAAAAAAATCACCCGATTTAGATAATAAAAAAAGTAATAAAATAGCCTTATCGTGGAAGATTGATATCAGCAAAGTAATTTCTCAGATATTTGCCTCATTGTGACCCACACAAGGACCGTTGTTTCCGATGATTTATTTCTTTTATTTATTTATTGCAGCGTTGATATATTGTAAGCAGCATGGTGTAGAAATAAATGAGATTCTCAGCTTAACCCTCCTCTCCGTTCTGAAAGGTTCAGCAGAACCTGTGGATTGTTGAATGCATTTGGGGGTTTTTTTTTTGTTATTTAATAAGAATTTTTATTCCAAGGCTAAAGAGGGACGGTGGTTGCAGAGAGCAGGGGGGGAAACTGAAATTGTTTTGAAGGAAAGTAAAGAAGTCGGTTAATAAACATCTGTTTACTGTACTTATTAAATGGCTGGCTATTGGAATTGAGTGAAAATATGTAAATTGGAAAAGTGCTCAGAATAGCACTCTAAGCAATTATGCATGGTTATTTGGGAGGGGATTGTGAAGAGTCTTCTTCTGAGCACATTTGCAGTTTAGATATTTTTATTAAATTATAGTTCTTACGACATTGGTTTTATGCTCATATCATGACCTTGTAAAAGAACCCCTTACCTGCAGTTTTGTTCAGTCAGAATTCTACCTGTCTGTATAACAGAGCATTCTGTCCCACTGGCTGCACAGATCCTATCTGATCTCCATTGTTAGCAGCAGTCCTGTCCTGCTCTATGGCAGCTGAGATTCTAGCTATCTGTATAACAGAACATTCTGTCCCAGTGGCTGCACAGATCCTATCTGATCCCCATTGTAAGCAGCAGTCCTGTCCTGCTTTATGGCAGCTGAGATTCTAGCTATCTGTATAACAGAGCATTCTGTCCCAGTGGCTGCACAGATCCTATCTGATCCCCATTGTAAGCAGCAGTCCTGCCCTGCTTTATGGCTGAGATTCTAGCTATAGGTATAACAGAGCATTCTGTCCCAGTGGCTGCACAGATCCTGCCGCTACCCACGAGGCGGCCATGGGTGCCGCCATTTTGGGAGAGAACGCCGGCAGGGAAGGACGCGCCGCCCGGAGCTCCTGGACCTGCTCCGGGCGGCGACACAGTCAGTCACAGACAGTCCTGCTGGGGCCGCGGAAGGAGGTATGACCCGCGTATAAGCCGAGTTTGAGTTTTTCAGCACATTTTGGGTGCTGAAAAACTCGGCTTATACGCGAGTATATACGGTAATTTATAACAGAGTATTTGGATTTCTGTGATCAGAGGTCCTATCTAATACCCATTGTTTAGAGCACTACAGAATTTTGAAATCTGAACAGGAATTATAGAATAGAGGGACTGAGATAAGAAAGCTTAGACGTGGAATGACAAACATTCCATCTCTTTTTTAAAACACTTTAACTGTTTAACTAAATATCATTTATAACAGAAAACTGTTCAGCACTAATTAAACTAGATACCCATCCTGGGTAGAACCAACAACTTGTCGTAGGGAATCTTTTTATTTTAATTTCCAAGCAAAAAAAAAAATAAACATATACAGGTATTGAATCCGGTTTCTGGCAACCCGTTATCCACAAAGCTTCGAATTACGGGGATGGCCATCTCCCATAGACTCCATTTTATCCATATAATCCGAAGTGTTAAAAACGATTTTATTTTTCTCTGTAATAAAAAAACAATACCTTGTACTTGATCCCAAATAAAATATAATTAATCCTTATTGGAACAGAACCAGCCTATTGGGTTTATTTAAGGTTTACATGATTTTCTAGTAGACTTAATATATTAACGAAGATCCAAATTAAAGAAATATCTTTAATTTGGATAACCCCAGGTCTCAAGCATTCTGAATAACTGGTCCCATAACTGGTCAGTACAATGTAGAGTATTAAGGGCTAAAATGTGCTTAAACATTAACAATACATAAATAAATGAAGACATAGCGAGATTATTTATAAATACCTTCGGCTCCTCTACTTGTGCTTTGGCCTCGGCCTTTGAGAGCACTACAGCCTCTTCAACACTCCTCTACTTGTTTTTGACTTTCTGCATGATCTCTCTCTCTCTCTCTCTTAATGGTTGGGTGTTAATTAATAAAGCTAAGGGTTGTCTGTGTACTTCCATGGAAAGTTGGCCTACAAGTTACTGACTGGGCAGCCATGAGGTAGCAATGAGGTATGTATGACATCCGTTTAAATATATGTCACCATTAGGGGCTTCGGCAAGGATTAAAATGCAAGCTCCTGTACAGACAATATATTGCTGTCTAATGCATGGAATAGCTTGAGGGTAAAAGACCCATATGGATCTCCACTGACATTGGAGTGAGGCTGTCAACATAAGTTGTCATGAGAACATGGTTAGGTTCATAGAGATGAAAATATTAGAACAAGGTGGAGGGCCAGGATTTCTTGGGGTGGGTGGCAAATGAGTAGTTCAGTGGAGAGGCAAGCTAGCTTAGTGTTAGCTGGAAGATGATCCCTAAATTACCCAATGACCCAAATATTTGACCATAGTATTGACCATGGAATAGTTAAGTCTGTCTAGGCAGCGTACTGTGGTTGCAAGCAGGGTCTGTGTTGTATAAATTATATATTTTCAATGATGTTATTGTTACTGGATCAAAATAAGAAATACTGTATGAACTGCATTGTGTTAGAGAGAAATGGTTGACATGATGAGAGGTTGACTTTGTCCATTGATTACTATTCCCTGTGGATTCTGCAGTCAGTTAGAGGCATTAACGTTGAGAAGGTTGTTGACAAAATAAAGGCTCCTGCTGACAAATTCACTCTCAGCCGGAGAATATGAATTGCTTGGGACAATGGCATTGTACTGAATTAGAATATCAGTTCCGAGGACGAAGAATGACAAAATCAAGCTCGAGATTCTTATTTCGGTAACAATTTTCTCAGCAAAATCACATCACAAATTAATGGTTAGATTTTCTACAGGATAAAAATTGTCCCATAGTCCTGTTTCCTAACCTTGGAACAAAACATGGAAATGCTAAGCGTGTCACCCTTAATAATGATAATAATAATAGTTCCATACACTCATTAGAGGTGCGGTCTTGCAATCAATATGATAACATCAGATGCACGTTCCTAATTATGTAAATCCCAATATATGTATAGCAAATTGTCATCAAGGAACATCTGGAGACCCAAGGTTAGAAAATGGGGTCCTAGAGGATTTTTGATTGTAAAGTTGGGGTATAAAAATGTTTTCCTTTGAAATCAATAAAATTATTCAGAGAATTATTTTCTTTTCCTTAAAAAAACTTTTTGTAGGTCAACAAACTCAATATTACTGTTTATACCTACTGTACAGTAGAATTCTACAGAGCAATGATCTTAATCATGGACCTACTGGTGCTCCATACACTGCAGGAAAGGAAACATGACCTTGACTTTGAAGAGTAGCAAATAACTTCTCACTTTCTACTTGCTCTTGGCCATCCATCATATTTCTATGAAGACCTACCAAGGTCATTACCACAGATAATACTTTGAAGAAGACAGCTTCTGGAGGGTAACACGATGGGAGAACAGAAGAAAACACTGATCCACAACGCCTACAGCAGGGCGATCCACTCTTAAGCAACATAGTTGACTTATTGTGTTGGTGTATACCACTTCAAATATTACACTGCCATAGAAAATGAATCATTGTATTAGACTGAAGGATTGAGCCATTGTTTTAAAAAGTGCTCTAATGGAGGTGTAGGTTGGGCGGCCAACTCAAGATCTACTAGTAGACTGTGACCAACCTGTGAACACTGGTGACTTAAGTATACAGCACTGCTTTACGAATAACTCCAATGAATAAGGAGTTTTACTTGTATAGAGAAACCATTTCATAGAATCCTCAGTGGAAGCTTGGATTTCTGCTTTTTTTTCTCATCCCATTCACTATGCCAGTTCTGAAAGGATTCCTTAATTCATATTTTATATTGTATTGACCACATGCCCTGTAAATGCTTTCCACCGGTAAAACCCTTCAGAGAGATTCAGGTTCCTGAGTCTGGGAGTGTTTGTACTCTTGCAGACTGCTGCCTTCTCCGAGAACAAACTGAAGTTGGCAGGAAAAGCTTTTCCTTTTATTTCCCCGTCTCCGAGCCAAGTATGAGATGAGAATATCAATTGTTATTTAACTTTTCCTTATGCTTTTTTTTTTTTTTTTAGGAGTGATGGCACGCATACACAAAATAAGAGACAGAGAAAATCAATATAATACTATAAACAAAATACAAAAATAATCCGTGGGTAACCAGAGCCTCAGATATCTGGTAAGAGATCTTCTTCAGTTCCTTCCAGCAACTCATGAAAGTCACATAATTACAGTAACCATAACATATTCTCTAAAGGAATAATGCAAATACTGCCCATTCGCGTATATTGTGGTTGATTTTCCTAGAGGTCCCCCTTTCATACAACTAGCAGCCAGTAGTGATGGGTGAATAAATTGGGCTGTCACAAATTTGCGGCAAATTTCTGCATTTTGCTGCCGTCGAATAAATTCACGAATCTCCCACGAAAATTTGCCGGCGTCCAAAAATTTTAGACGCGCATCTGAAAAGTCACTTGCGTCAAAATCGCTGTGCGCCAACATTATTCGGATGCCCATTGACTTTAACGCCAGCGACAAAATTTACACATGCAACTTTTCGGGCACACGTCCAAAATTGGACGCGGGCGTAAATTTAGACTCACGTTTCACCATTTAGCGAATTTTGCAGGAAATTTGCGAATTTATCGGCAAAGCAAAATGGGAGAAATTTGCCCATCACTGCCAGCCAGCAATAAGATCAAATTCATGGTCATCGATGATTTGGATTTAGGTCAACAACCGTGCTAGTTATGGCTACAACCCTAAGGAGATATCCCTCAACTAATATTACACTGTAATACCTTATAACCTGCAAAGCATGCTACCTGTTGTTCCTCATAATGTGCATGAAATGCCCTATAGCAAGTCTTGGAAAGACACTGTCTGAAAGGATAATGAGGCATAGAGAAAGGAAAGCAGGCCCGTGGGGACTGAATGTAATGGAAGGACAGGGACATGACAGGGCAAGGAAGTGGGACCCGGATGACAGGAGAAAGGGTTTGTGGGAAATGTTGTTCAGGGGGAGGAGCACAAGGCGTGAAGCACGGAGCGCAGAGAAGAGTCGGCGCAATTTTGTGAATCAACCCCGCCCACCAGCCCTAGATTGGGATAAGACAGGCCGGGGTCTTTTCTAGTCGCAGCTAATGGGGAAAAGGGTTTTAGTCACTTATGGCGGAAGTAGGGTAGGTCTGAGGCCAGGGGGATGGTGACTGGACACTGTAAAAGGAGAGGGAAAGGACAAAAGGAATAGCCTCAGGATTTGGACAGGTGCTTGGAAAGTGGATCTCCACAAGAGCAGCCTTCAGCGGCTAATGGGGTCGGGAAGATTCAACTGAATAGTTGTTGAAGGTTATTTGGTTAGGAATGTTAGGAGATTTCAAGTTAACTTATATGTTAATAAAATGGCTGCAGCCTTTTCAATCCACAAAGGAAAATGTGTAAGTGTGTTTACTGAGGGTTGTGGGTAAATGGAGGGAGGGTCCTGAAATTGACAATGCCCATGTCATGGAAGAAGTGATGTAAAACTCTATATTTTGACCTAAACAAGGACAATCACTTCATGTTCAGTCTAATACCATCTCCTCTGGACTTGGGAAATCTGGTAACAACCAAAAAACTCAATCCCCATCAATTAAATGCACTTAGACAACATAGATGCCCTACAGTCAAACTGCTACAACAACACTTCCCAAAAGGTCCTGCTTCCCTGTACCAAAGGCAAATTGGGCAGCAGAGGTTGCTGGTTGCCATTTACAGTATGACCACTTCACTTGGACATTCTTATTCCTTGATGGCGATCTCCAGAAAAGGAGAGCATGCTAGAAGCTGAAGTTGATCTGACTGATCTGGTCCTGGCTGCCTTCTACTGTGCATATTCCTAGTGAGCAATCAGCTCCGCACACTCCTTTTAGTAAAGAAATACACAAAAGTGGTAAGCTTTTAGCAACTATGTACTCTGTTAACTTGCAAAGAGACCTTTCCCTATCGTATTAGAAATTACATCAGAACTTTTATGGATGACATCAGATCTCACTGTTTATATTAGTTATAAACGGTGAGTTCTGATGTAATTTCTGTCACATGACTCACTGAAACTTGCGTATTATAATAAAATATGAGGATATTAGAAGTTATTTTGTTTTTGTTTAAGTTTTTATATGGTCATGAAACTCCTCGGTAACTTATGATACCCTTGTAATTTACAAGAGGGGGGACTTTATTCACTATATAATACACAAAAGCCATGAATATCATGTCAATTATATCCTTATAAACAGTGACTAGTGATGTTATAAACGGTGAGTAGTGATGTCATTTTTGTCACATGACTCCCTAAAACTTGTGTATTATAATAAATAAAGGGGATAGTAGTAGTAGTAACCTCGGAGTTCCATGATCTGTATAAAAGCACTCGGCCTCGTCCTTTTATATGGTCATGGAACTCCTCGGTAACTTATAATATCCTTATCTTTTACAATAGGGGGTACTTTATTCACTATATATTGTATTAATTTAGTGGGTTTAAATTAAATCTTTGCATGTTTATTTTTTTAGATAACACCAATTTTCCACTAGCTTCATGCACAAATGTGCATATGGTTTGGATACACTGTATTTGCTACACGTGAACAGAAAATGGCACTTATGAATAGGGATGTAGCGAACTGTTCGCGCGAACTTCGACTGTTCGTGTCCGCCGAATGTTCGCGAACGTTGCGCGACGTTCGCCAATTTGAGTTTGCGTTCGATTCGAATAAAAATCGTTCGACCATTCGACCATTCGATTCCTTCGACCGCTAAAATCGAGCGATTTCCATTCGTTCGAACGATTGTAAGCATTCGATCGAATGAAAAGCATTCGATCGAATGGCTTCGATCGTTCGATTCGAACGAAAATCCCTCGATCGAACGATTAAAATCCTTCGATCGTTCGAATCGAACGATTTTGCGGGTGTTCGAAGTTCGCAAACTGTTCGCATTTTTGCTGGTGTTCGCGAACGGCGTTCGCGAACACCAAAACGGCAGTTCGCTACATCCCTACTTATGAATTTGAACAGTCAAGATACCATGTGGAATGATGATCCAACTTATGAATGACGTAATATTTTATATTGAGACACTTAAGAAGATGCTGAGGCACTTTGGACTTGTGTTTGTACTTTAGATATTCTGTCCTTTTTTATATACTGTATACACTGAACTATTGATTAAACTGAAAAGAATGTTTTTATGACTTGAAATCGATATCTTGAATGCACGTTGTCCACTTTGGTAAGAAAGTTGTAATAGCTATACAAGTATGGTATCCATTATCCAAAGAACCATCATCCAGAAAGCTCTGAAATACGGAAAGGCGGTCTCCCATAGACTCCATTTTATCCAAATAATCTCAAATATTTTAAAAACAATTTCCTTTTTCTGTGTAATAATAAAACAGTAGCTTGTACTTTATCCCAACTAAGATATAATTAATTCTTATTGGAAGCAAAATTAGCCTGTTGAGTTTAATTAATGTTTAAATTATTAGACTTACTTAAGGTATAAAGATTTAAATTACGGAAAGATCTGTTATCCAGAAAACCTAAGGTCCTGAGCTTTCTGATAACAGGTCCCACACCTGTTTATTGGCTGGAGCCTTTTGTTGGCTTATTATGATTAATGACTATCATGGCTATGTGTTTCTGTAGGACTGTATTATATATAGTGAATAAAGTACCCCCTCTTGTAAAATATAAGGATATTATTAGTTACCGAGGAGTTTCATGACCATATAAAAACACGAGGCCGAAGGTCATGGAACTCCGAGGTAACTTCTAATATCCTCATATTTTACAACTAGGGGTACTTTATTTATTATAATACACAAATTTTAGAGAGTCATGTGACAGAAATGACATCACTACTAACCATTTATAACTGATGACATCACTACTCACCGTTTATAAGGATATAATTTACAGGATATTCATGGCTTTTCTGTATTATATATGTATCATATATGAAATATAAACCCTCCTGAAGTGCTGAACCACTAAAATTTCCCTAACAAAAGCTTGTGCGAAACATTGGGATGATTCTCATTTTGTCCAAAGATATCCGCTTTCTGGTATCTAATGCTTATTGCTGGGGGGGTACGTATCACATATTGCATTATTTGGAGGTGATGATAACTTCAGCACCCCATTATAAATAAAAGATGGTAAATGTGTTAATGTAGTTGTGATACTACAAGAGTACCCTCCGCTTACTATTTATATTTGCAAGAGTGCAAATAGTCTTAGTACATTACCCAACAACCATTAGGATATTTTGCTTTATACACAGTATAAGCACAATGTTTAGATCAATGAAACTTCAAGGATAACTAAACCACTTAGCCAACTTAGGCCCCTCAAAAAGACCCCCTCCTGAACTGCTGCATCTTTGCTCCCCAAAAGATCCTGCCACTCTACACCTGTCTGCTCAAGTCACAGCTGTGCAGTTGGTGGCCACCAGTCTTGCTGCTTTGAACCAAGTGCTGAATATGAACAAATGTGCTTAAACCTGATCTAGTCGTGACTTCTAGTGCATTTGCTACTGGGCAACCATTAGTGGTAAGGAGCAAGAGAGGGGAAGTGAAGCTGACGAAAATATCAGATGTCAACCATATTAACCTACATAACTTCGCCCTAGGAAGACAGATACTCAGTATGGAACCTTGGCCCTTAAAAGGACATGTGCTTCTAAGACACAGTTGCACATTCCGATTGGTGATCGATATACTCGGCAGTTTCACTTTCTCTCCTTTGCTCCTTGGACTGATCATCAGCATTTTAATTAGAAGCCAGGGCCAGATCACCTCCTGTTTTTTTATGTTGGAGAAGCAGCTTTAGATATCCTTTGAATTCTGCCTTTGGGTTATCCTAATGTAGCTTAGCTAGGCTGAAAGATAAGCCAGACAACTCCATTTATAAAAAGCAAGAAACATCTATTCAGTGAGGGTTGTCCAGCAGAAATTGTTAGAAATTGGCTAATATTTCTTTAGAATTGGAGGGCATTGTGTCAGCTGACAGGCACATTTCTCATAGGGGCAGCCATAGCTACACTGACCTCTGTTTCTTACCTTTTCCTTCATGATCTCTCCACTCCCCTACATCATTTCAAGATCTGGTGCTGTTTCACACACTGAGACAGACTCACACACTACAAGCTGCTCTTCCTCAAGCAGCTCTTCTGTTTTGTGTTATAACAAAAAGTTCTGCATTATTCATCCTCCAGTCTGATGAGGAGGACAAGATGGGGACAGTAGAGCAAGATCAAGACAATAGAGAAAAAAAAAAAGAGGCAGTAGACAGCCATAAAGGCAAGGGAGCGAATGCAATACATGATTGAGACAGTAGAACAAGATGGGGACAGTAGACAGTAAGGCAACGGGGTGAACGCAAGACATGACGAAGACAGTAGGACAAGATGGAGATAGCAGGGCAAGAAGGAGACAGCAGATCAAGATAGGGACAGTAGAGTAAGATAGGACAGTAGAGCAAGATAAAGACAGTAGAGAAAAATAGAGACAGTTGACCATAGTAAGGGGGTGAATGAAATACATGATAAAGACAGTAGTACAAGATAAAGACAGTAGGACAAGATGGAGATAGTAGGGTAAGAAGGAGACAGCAGACCAAGATGGGGACAGTAGAGCAAGATAGAGACAGTAGAGTAAGATGGGACAGTAGATCAAGATAGACAGTAGAGAAAAATAGAGACAGTAAACAATTGACCATAGTAAGACAAGGGGTGAACGCAATACATGATAAAGACAGTAGGACAAGATGGAAATAGTAGGGCAAGAAGGAGACCGTAGATCAAGGCGGGGACAGTCGAGCAAAATAGGGACAGTAGAACAAGATGGGGACAGTAGAGAAAGATGTTAATAGTAAAGTAAGGGGTGGACATGATTAAGACAGCAGGACAATCTAGTATCACTCTAATAGACCCATTTTAATATTCACCTCCAGCCTTGAGAAGTCTTTAATCTGGCCCTTCCCACTATAATTCCCCAAACTATTTATGCTGTACAAATTACCGTCACCTTGTTTATTTATAGATTTGTATCCCCTCTAATTAAACCTTGGGATATGCAAACAGCCTACTACTTTGAAATGCAGCAATAAAGAGGCAATGTCACAAGAGCAGACCAAGTTGGAGACCTGTATGAGTTGCGTCCATGTGTGAATTCGCCTGCGCTGCCGTATGAATGCTAAGCACGCCGGGCTCACAAGCATTTATTGGGGCTCTCGGCATATATAATTATTGTGTAGGAGAGCGGAATCGTAATTCATGCACAGTAATTATCTATTAATGGCTCCCTGGGAGCGAGTCTCTTTACAGATGTTTTGTCATTTCAAGTAATTTGGGGGGGGAGACCATTTAAATGAATGTCTCCGTTGCACAGACATAATGGTATTTGTGAGGCAGCTCTATTAAATGGATAATGTGGAATTACTGCAGCTCCCAAGTACATTAGCTAAATTGTCAGTGATTTGTCTTCATTCATTCATTGTGATTCTGTTATGGAGACCCCCAACCGCCCCTGTACATCCACATTCGTTCACTATACTATATTATTGTTATAGCACAGTCATTCCTGTTCTCTTATAGAGGATGTGATGCTTTCCTAACACTCCGTTTATGCTTATGGTTCTAGATTTCTCATGTCCGACTGGGCTGGCAGACACCAGGCCTTCATGGGCCCCAACAGCCATGGCCCTCTTGCCCTAACTTGGACTCAGGCCCCCTAGCCACACCCCCGTCCCCTCCTGGAACAGGGTTGCCAGGTTGGTGATTTTCCAGATAAATTGGGCTACTAATTTAAAGCCAAGGCAGGTTTTGAAAGTACAAACTAGCCAAGGTATGGATTAGCATCATATTGTTTGTAGGGTAGGCACTCAAAGAGCAATCCTCCAGGCAGTAGTAGTAAAAAAGGTCTTTATTGAAGTACAAGTGTGGATTACAGCCTTACGCGTTTCGTGTTCTCACAACACTTAATCATAGGCTACCCTAAGTGTTGTGAGAACACGAAACGTGTAAGGCTGTAATCCACAGTTGGATTACAGCCCTTCTGCTCATCCATTATGCTGAAGGCCTGGGGTAGAGCACCTGGGCCTCCTCATTTTACGTGGTGAGTCTCTTTGAAAAGAAATGTTTGTGATGATATAAGGTACGGATTAGGGCTACTTTTTGGGCCTTTGGCCGGGTTGTACTTTGGAAACCAGCCAAAGTTTTTTCTTGCCCTAATGTGCCAAGCTTGTCTCCCAATGCATGTTGCGTAATGTAGTTTTTGTTTGACTGTTTATTGTAAGACTACAATACCCAACAAGCGATGGGACTGACTTGCGCAGAAGTTGGGAGTTACCAGATTTTGGGCTTTGTACCCCAGTCTCCAGTCCCTCTTAAGAAGTCTCGCATTTTCCAGTGACTTTCCTCAATTTTGGGCCGGCCACCAAAATATCTAGAGGTTGACGTGTTTTAACAATATTTACTAAAAAAAAACAAATACAAAAAAGTATTGTAGAAGTGATAGCTATATTGGCTAACAATAAAAATACAATGCAAGCTTTTGGAGCACCAAGGCCCCTTCGTCAGGCAAAATACAAATGAAAGCTGGAAAGGCACAGCATACATTGTGGTATCTTATCCATGTTAAGCACAAAAAATAAACTGTGTTAGCCAATACAATACTTTTTGTATTGGTTTGTTTATTCGTTATTTTTGCTACGGGCTAACAAGGTACCACCGCTTTTGTTTTGTGCTTAACAATATTTATTGCAATTGTATATGTGTTAGGGTCTCATGGGACCCCATGCCACCTAGGCCCCCTCTGTAGTTACTCCCCTGGTGACGGCCGAATCTCTTCCATTTTGCTTCATGGAAAAATTTGTGAAACAATGAAAATTTTAAAAAGGTGTATTTTCACATAAATTCATTTCATTTTAGATTTTTTTTCACTGCACATATTGTGCTATTTTTTGGCTACCGTTGAAGTGCCTCTTGGCTAGTTTTGGGCTGGTTTTGTAGCTGTTTTTGAAAATTAGACCTGGCAACGCTGTGTTTGACCCTGGCTGCTCCCCCGCAACATCGTCCCCGTTATTTTTAGAGGAGGGAGTTTAAAGGTACAGGGCTCTGGACGAGAGCAGACGCTGAGAAGAGGGCTCTTTAATCACAGCCTCCCGTGGGCCTGGATACCCCAGCCCAACCGCGTCTATACGTGTCTAAAATGTACATTTACTGGCAACATGTGGAGCAGACACATCAAAAGGACGTGGCACATGAAAGGGTTAATGGGAGAATTCTAACATAAGGTACATTTTCCCTTTTAAAAAATGAATTGAGTGCACTTACCCAGTCAGGGTGATTTTCCCACTGATTCCCAGGTAATGGCGGATAAACTCCGAGGCTAATTATGCCATAATAAAAACGTGGTTTCTCTGTGAAGCAATTCACTAACCACTAATTATAGAAGACTCTCTCCTGCTAAAGGCACAGAAACACAGAGCAGGATACAATCCCAAAACACTGCAGAGTAATCATCTGAATGTAAAGCAATGTTTTCCTACTCATCAAATAACATTGTAGCACCGTTAAGAATCAAACCATCACCACTGTCTGCATTTCGTACTAGCCACTAGCTAACACTGATCTATAGTTGTAATCGGTAACTTCTCATATCCTTATCATTTACAATAGGGGGTACATTATCCCTTATAATACATGAATGATACTCAGAGTTCCCTATATAACTCAGCCTGCAGCCTTGTGCCTTTATATGGTCACAGAACAACCCCTCAGTGACTTCTAATATCCTTATCATTTACAGTAGGGGGTACATTATCCCTTATAATACATGAGTGATACTCAGAGTTCTCTGTATAACTCAGCCTGCAGCATTGTGCCTTTATATGGTCACAGAACAACCCCTCAGTGACTTCTAATATCCTTATCATTTACAGTAGGAGGTACATTATCCCTTATAATATATGAGTGATACTCAGAGTTCCCTGTATAACTCAGCCTGCAGCCTTGTGCCTTTATATGGTCACAGAACAACCCCTCAGTGACTTCTAATATCCTTATCATTCACAGTAGGGGGTACATTATCCCTTATAATACATGAGTGATACTCATAGTTCCCTGTTTAACTCAGCCCGCAGCCTTGTGCCTTTATATGGTCACAGAACTCCTCAGTGACTTCTAATATCCTTATTTACAATAGGGAGTACATTATCCCTTATAATACATGAGTGACTCTCCCTGTATAACTCAGACAGGCTGGTAAAAAACTGGACAGTTTTTAACCCTAATAACACCCATCCAATATCCTTATAATGTACATTGGGTGCAAATTATTCCCTATGTAATTACATAAAATGTTTATATTTTAGCATAATTCTATTAAAAGCAACAGGTAATGGGAGTGCTCAATGAAACAATTTAGACAATGTTGCACCGATGTGCTTGTTAGGAGGAAGCGTTGAGGCTTATAGAGGACATATTGCAGTTCAGGGACAATAAGTGATTATAGACGCATGCCAGTGTTTATGTACAGAGACTGGAGCTTGATGTTTCCATAGAACAATCCCCTCAAAAATACAGAGAAACATTATTATGCATACAATAAGACTATTTCTGCCTGTGGCGGCTGATCCAACATCAGTAGATCCCTGGGCAGATTGTGCTTAGTGATATTACACTGTAATCAAATATTAGAAGGGCCAATATAGTGCCAGGAGGGAGGATTCTTATTGGATTAAATGTCTTTGGTTAGGGGCATACGCGGCGTAACTGAATCAGTGAAGTGAAAATACACCTATATTTAAGGAACTCCCATATTCCTTCATTCCTAAGGGGTTACAGGAATTTTTTTTAAGCATAAGAACAACAACGGAGAATCTGAGCCCTACTGTGTTACTGCCTGCAGTCATGCTGAGCCGGTCCTCTGCCAAACAAAACCTCTCCTGTAATTGCACAGTCATTCTCCTCTACAGGCAAAGCAAAGGAACTCAATTATTTCATTATATGCTTGTTGTGTTAGTATCACTCATGTATTATAAGGGATAATGTACCCCCTTCTGTAAATGATAAGGATATAAGAAGTCAATGAGGGGTTCTGTGACCATATAAAGACACAAGGCTGCAGGCTGAGTTATACAGGGAACTCTGAGTATCACTCATGTATTATAAGGGATAATGTACCCCCTACTGTAAATGATAAGGATATTAGAAGTCACTGAGGGGTTCTGTGACCATATAAAGGCACAAGGCAATTGGAAATTCCCAGAGAAAGAGTAAAGCTGCTGATTCCTAGGGACAGCACAGAATAACTTTTACATTCAGGTAACTTGGGTTGGATATAGATGCTAAATAATACTAATCCCTTACCTGTTTAATCAGATTGGGGTTTGTACAAGCCATTACAAGTTTCATGTGTAGCCCCTAGCAACAGACAGGCTGAGCTCGGTGCATGTCTGACCCAAACAATCTCTGCTGCAGGTATAATAACTTCCATACGGCCGAACGTTCGAATTACCCCCGATATAGCCATGCTGTTTAGTGGCATATCGGGGAAAGAACTGCTCGTTTGGCGATGTCGCCAAATGAGCGAATCTTTGAGTCTATGGCCACCTTTAGTGACACCTCCTGTGACTGAAAACTCAGTTCTTCATTCGTTGACTTTTTTCAACTGTTAATGTTGTCAATCGAGTGGATATTGGATAGATTGGGTTGCAACAAGGGCACAGGACATCTCCCACAATCACAACAGACAACCGATATGCCCAGAAAAATGGAATACAGGTATTCGACCCATTATCCAGAAAGCTCCGATTAACAGAAAGGCCGTCTCCCATAGACTCCATTATAATCAAATAATCCAATTTTTTTTTTTAAATGTTTTCCTTTTTTTCTCTGTAATAATAAAACAGTCGCTTGTACTTAATCCCAACTAAGATATAATTAATCCTTATTGGAAGCAAAACCAGCCTGTTGGGTTTATTTAACGTTGACATGATTATCTAGTAGCTGATCCAAATTATGGAAAGATCTGTTATCCAAGAAACCCCAGGTCCTGAGCATTCTGGATAAAAGGTCCCATACATGTATACAGTCCAGCTGCTCATACGCAGCAGCGCATCAACATGTAACTTCATGGTATCCTTATTAAAGGCGTATTTCCCCTTTAACTAATATATTCATGCAGCTCCTAAACTTGGAGGGGGGTGTAAGATGACCTGCCCTGTCCTTACATATTGGTTGTGAATTAAAATAATATTACAAAATAAGTGTAATACAACGCCCCACTCCAGATACCTTGTGCTGAGGTCCAATCAAATAATGACTTAACTCTTCTGTTACAGCCTTGCCAGAACAGGTCTCTATATAGAACAAACAAACAAAAACAAATATAGTGTAATATTGTTAAAAAAACATTAAATTCACCCTTCAATGTCTGCTTCACTCAAGTGAACAAATATCTTTCTCCAACCGTGCACCTACTTACAGACCAACTCTGATCTTAAAACGCCCATCAATCCACTGTAGGTAGAACTGCAACTCTTCACTTCACCTTTGCATGCAGTGCATATGGCTCATCAGGTGAAGGCCGGGTCAGATTTTGTACATCACAATGCAAGCTGATAAGGTAAAGCTGTAAACAGCCTACAAATACCCAATACTGTGCTCCATCAGAGTGTATAGAGAGACCTCTAGTGGTGGTGGAGAATAATAGCATTCGCTTGCTACTCACTATGAAAAATGTAACTTTTAAAAAGAAACTTTTTAGAATAACGTTACAAATAAAAAAAAAAAAAAGGGGGGGGGAGCAGTTAGCCAAATGCCACACATGCATATACACTGCAGGTTCGGGTAGATTAAACTATTAACCACAAGAAATGGAAGTGAAATTGATACATACGGCTTTCAGTCCTAGAACAAACCAGTTCACGTGTAAAGTATCAAAATGTTAATGGGAAGTTAACTAAAAAGAGGAGCTCTCATAAACACATACTCACTGCTGTAGCCCTCGGGCCGCAGTGCCGGACCAATGTCCTTAAAAACAGACAATTAAAAATAGCATATGGTGGAACGGTGGTGCCAACGTAAATAATTAGTAGCACCTCACCAAAAGTTACATTCAAGGTCAGTCTGAGTGCAAAACTACCCGCTCCCACCCTTCCATAAGTGCCCAACGTGTGCCGGAAAACCTGCCTGTCTACGTAGGGACAGAGTGGGAGCTAGGCTGCCCACCGTCCGGGCTATCTGAAGACAACTGAACTGAAAAAAGCGTTTGAACCCCTTTAAAAAAATGTTGCAGCTCATAGGTATAAATACAAATATACAAAGAAGGAATGTTCTGGGCACACAATAAGCTATACCCTCATACTGTACTGTCTAAGGGAAACAATATGGCACCTCCTTCCCATATGTATAAATACAAATATACAGAGAAGGAATGTTCTGGGCACACAATAAGCTATACCCTCATACTGTATTGTCTAAGGGAAACAATATGGCACCTCCTTCCCATATGTATAAATACAAATATACAGAGAAGGAATGTTCTAGGCACACAAAAATCTATACCCTCATACTGTACTGTCTAAGGGAAACAATATGGCACCTCCTTCCCATATGTATAAATACAAATATACAGAGAAGGAATGTTCTGGGCACACAAGCTATACCCTCATACTGTACTGTCTAAGGGAAACAATATGGCACCTCCTTCCCATATGTATAAATACAAATATACAGAGAAGGAATGTTCTGGGCACACAATAAGCTATACCCTCATACTGTACTGTCTAAGGGAAACAATATGGCACCTCCTTCCCATATGTATAAATACAAATATACAGAGAAGGATTGTTCTGGGCACACAATAAGCTATACCCTCATACTGTACTGTCTAAGGGAAACAATATGGCACCTCCTTCCCATATGTATAAATACAAATATACAGAGAAGGAATGTTCTGGGCACACAATAAGCTATACCCTCATACTGTACTGTCTAAGGGAAACAGTATGGCACCTCCTTCCCATATGTATAAATACAAATAAACAGAGAAGGAATGCTCTGGGCACACAATAAGCTATACCCTCATACTCAGAGGATGTGTGTAAGCTCCAGGCTGTGAGTTTTCCCCACAAACTGCAGATTGTGAAGATTTCTCTCAAGAGAATCCTTTTTTCATTTGCCCCCCCCCCCCCCAATCATGAGGAAGAAGTCGCAGCCTTTGGTGTTATTGTGGCAGCAACTTTGTATTACTTATCTTCCTATTCAGTCTTCCTCTTAAGGTCCCCATAAATGCATAAATTTGGCAAATTTTAGTTGATGGACAATTCGTACGATCGTTCATAGATAATCATGAGGATCTGATCTTTTAAAAAATCTTTACATCTATGGCCAGCTTTAGACTTATTTTTGTGTCCTATTCAGACCACTGCCTGGTTGCTGGGGAAAACAAGACCCCAACAACCAGATCAGCGGAGCTGCTAAAATAGTGAACTGGAGAGCTGCTGATCAAATAAGATCAATAACTTAAACACCACTAAAAAAAAAAACAGTTTCAGAATATCACGGTCAACGACATGCTGAAAGTTAATTGTAAGGTGAACAACCACTTTAAAAATAGTGATGGGTGAATTTATTCGCCATGCGTGAATTTGCGTCGAATTCCCGCGATTCGTCACCGACGAATACATTTGTGAAACTGGCGTAAAAAAAAAAAGTCCAAAAAAAAAAAAGGACCCCGGCGTAAAAAAAAAAACCTGACGCCAGCGTCAAAAACGAGAAATTTCGCTGTAAATTCGCAAATTATTTGGCCTAGTGAAACGCCACAGATTCTTCTATCACTATTTAAAATGAAATGGGTGAAGGAAAGGGTGAATTCCAAGTGCCAGTCAGCCATGGCTTAAAATGTCTACATCTTCTGTGTTTGTTTGTTTTTTTTGTTTTTCATTTGTTCTAAAATCAAAAGAACAATATTTACTGTCAAAGACAAACAATATTGTGTGTGTGTTGTTACACTGCCCCCTATTGGTTCCATAATAACTCCCTGCACTTTATCCACACTATTAGTTTCCTCCAGCCTCTATTCCAATCATATTATCATGGTGACTATTTGTATTTTCAGTTCTGTTATGGAAGATTTCTGTTCCCTTTATGGTACAGCCCAGTGGTAAGAGAAGCATCAGGGCATCTAAGCAGCTGTTAAACTAACCGTCCGGGGCTTCATTTGTCCTAAAAAGGATTATGGGAAAATGGTGCTGATATCAAGTAGGTAAATTATATTAGAAGTGGTTTTAGCACTAGATAGGTGCCTAATATATAAGGACAGAGACAAGAGGAAAGTGTTGGAAGGGTTACTGTCTGCTCTGCTCTCATTTCCCTACAGAAATAGGGATTGGTAGCACTAGATAGGTACCTAATATATAAGAATAGAGACAAGAGGAAAGTGTTGGAAGGGTTACTGCCTGCTCTGCTCTCATTTCCCTACAGAAATAGGGATTGGCAGCACTAGATAGGTGTCTAATATATAAGGACAGAGACAAGAGGAAAGTGTTGGAAGGGTTACTGTCTGCTCTCATTTCCCTACAGAAATAGGGATTGGTAACACTAGATAGGTACCTAATATATAAGGACAGAGACAAGAGGAAAGTGTTGGAAGGGTTACTGTCTGCTCTGCTCTCATTTCCCTACAGAAATAGGGATTGGTAGCACTAGATAGGTGTCTAGTTGTTTCCATCTGATAAACCTAAAACTCGAATTTTAGGAGATCATGACAGGGAACAGATATGCTGTATTTTAACCTGTAGATGGCGCCTCTTAACTGCTCAATAAGAAAGCAAATCCTATCGTTAAATAGGTCCCTGATTATGAAGGCTCCATTGCTTTTAAATTAATAAATTGTGTTGAAATTCCCAGATTTAATGAGCAGAATAAGTACTGCGAGTTGCATGCTATACGTTTCAAGGTCAGTCCCAATTATACACTTTGCTTGTTTTTCATATTGGCTCTTCATAATGAAAATAGCCTTATTAGGGGTGCAGTATCCACTAATTACACATAATGGTACAGTGTTAGGAGCTTTTCTACCTGAATGTGCCATTTAGCTATAGCGCAGGTCCTGTAAATGGAGCGCTGGAAAATGACTGCGTTTTGATTCGCCTTTGATGTTGGTGAAGCCGGATCATTGATGTTACATTACCCTTTTCTATTTCTATTTCATCATCATGATGATTTATTTTGCGGGTTTATATTCATTTTAACATCATCATCATCTATTTATATACACAGTGCCTTACATTAGGTTCATCTAATGGGGGATATAAGGACATTAGTGATGGGCGAATTTGGGGTGTTTCGACGAAAAATGTGCGAATTTCCTGCGAAATTCGCAAAACGGCACTGGCATCTCGTTTTTGACGCCGGTGTCCCTTTTTTATGCCAGCGTCCATTTTTTTTTATTTGGCGAGTTTTCACGGCGGTTTCGCAAATTTATTTGCCCATGGCGAATTGCAGGAATTCGCGCCTGGCGAAAAAAATTCGCTCATCACTAAAGGACATGTGTATATGACTCCTCTGCCTTTAGATTGTGACTTGTTATTGCTTGATAAGACTCCCCAAACCCTCTTTATCTAAACTGCCCTAGCAAGAAGGGGTTAATACCAATGCCGCCTGGGGCCGATACAAAGACTTTTAATGATATGAACAATAGCCCATCTGTCCCTTTCTATTCTCTGCCCTGGTGGCTCGGACCTTTGGAACAGAAGCAGCTGATGAACACAATTTAGCAACGTTGTTTCAGAAATCAGACACAGAAAGTAGAGAAAGGGATACGGAAGTGCTGATTTCAGTGGCAATTACATTAGCGCATGACTTTAAAAACCTGCATATATATGTGTATATTGGAAAATTGCTTAGAATTCGATTTTCTTTCATTCAACATTTAAAAGTTTTTTATTTTTCGGGTTTATATTCCTTTCACGGTAACACTTTCTACTCTTCCTTGCGGTCACTGTGTTGAACCAGGGCCTTCAGCCTCATTGGGGATCATTTATAAAGTTCTTGCTGCCAATATTTTTAGGCAAATAGTTGTGTTGCCCATGTTTTTTCCCGAACGCTAATATATCGCACTGCTCTGCCCGTCTTTCCGGTTTTTGCGAATTCGCTTTGTGAATACATTTTCGTAAATGGCTCGCAAATTTACAAAAAATTTTTGAGCCCGCCCACTGTGCGAGGTTGTTGTGCTCTAAAATAGCATTGACAGTAACTTAAATTTGCAGTTTGCAAAACTGTTTTGTGGATATTTTCTCCACCACCAAAGTTGTGGCGGAATTTAAACGCAGAGCGTGCGCAATTTGCAATTTTTACATATTTAAAAAGCTCTTACAGACAAAAAAATCTGCAATTCTGTTTGCACACTCTTATTCAGCTTTATAAATGTAACCATGCGCAGGGCAAATATATTCACTATGCGAACCAATCTGCCCTGCGCAAAGTTTATAAATGAGCCCCATTGTGCCTTAGCTGGGAAGTAAAGACTGGTGATAAGGATATTTTTAGTCCCTTCCGTTTCTTACTAGTGATGGGAGAATAAATTAGTCAGGCGCGAATTCAGGGCGAATTTCCACGTTTTCGCTGCTGGCAAATAAATTTGCGAAACTCCCGTGAAATTCGCGAAGTCAAAAAACCGTGGCGCGTCAACACTTTTCAGATGCCCATTGACTTTAATGTGAGTGTCAAAATTGACACAGCAAATTCGCAAATTTTTCGCCAAAGCAAAACAGGAGAAATTCGCCCATCACTATTCCTTACTATGGACCAGTTTGCTCATTTTATTCTACCTGTATCAGAACTTGCCTGGTCTAATCTGCTGATACCTCTAATAAAGTCGGTTTTCAAGCTCTAGCCCTGTCCCAGTTCTTGCTTCCTCCATGGTTCACTCCCTTAAGGGCTAGTGACTCGTTACTGGGGAGGTAAATTTGGTAGCAATTACTTAAGCGCTCATCATCACAAGCTGTTCAGAAAACGATCATTGAAAAGGCCATTTTCTATTGGGAGTCCAAGTGCTGTTAATAGTTGTTGCTTGCCATTAGTGATGGGCGAATCTGTGCCATTTCGCCGAAAAATGAGCAAATTTACCACAAACCGTGAAAAATTTGCTTAACACATTGAAGTCATTGGGCGTCAAAATAATTTTGAGGCGTGTCAATTTTGAGGCGAGCAGCAATTATACAGTCTATTTGGTCCAAATGCATTAAAGTCAATGGGCGTCCGAATAATTTCGAAGCGTGACAATTTTTATGCGTGCGGCAATTTTGACACACCAACGTTTTTTTAATGTCGCGCCGGATTTTTCGCTGCCGAATTGTCGCTGAAGTTTCACAAATTGAAATGCGGAAATTCATCCAAAAATTTGAGTCTGGCGAATTTATTTGCTCATCACTACTTGCCATATATTTTTATATCTAGGAGTAGAAGAATATACTAAAAAAAACATGTACATATATATCTCCTCCTATATTACATCATTTCCATTACTCTATATAAAGACACCACTTATTTACTACTCACCTTACCTTAACCCTATAACCTATGCATCCTTTAGCCGATCTTTATCCTCAATGACAACCCAACTAGGGATGGGTGAATTTTTTCGCCTTGTTTCGCTGTGGAAATGACGCCCATAGACTTGTATGGCGGCGTGCGTAAAAAAAAAAAGTTTTTTCGACGCCTCTAGACTTTAATGGGCGTCGGTGACAATTCGTTTTGGCAAAACGAAACGGCTCAGATTCGCCCATCCCTACATCCAAAAGGTTTACATTCTTCTGTTGCATTGACCTTAAGATAATCTAAGGAACACACAGAATAAAGGGAATACATCGATAAGAATTAAAACCCAATAAGAAGTGTCATGTTGGGGCTGTAAATAATGCAACACAAATGTTTGAAGTCACAAAATCAACTAGTAAGATGGGTTTGAATCAGTGGTGTAAATAGATATTACCTGGCCACATAGCAAATTATTTTTCAGACCCCCAAAATGTCAAGAGGTTGACTTGTTTTGCAAATAGTTATTTAAATTGTATATAAATTAGGGCCTCATGGGCCCCTATATATATCTTGCTTCCTCTGTAGTTACGCCCCTGGTTTGAATACAGGCGAGTACAGTCCCGCTGAAACATTCATTAAAATACATTATTTTATCTTTAATTTCCACGCTAATCAACTTGGTGAGATTAAAATATGAGTGTTGCTTATTGGGAAATGCTCAATTCCCTTTTGAAAGGAGGGGAAATGATTTGCCTACAGCAGATGCTGCGGAAACAGCCAACGTAGACATAAAATTCCTATTCTTGCCGCTTAAATAATGTCTATTGAAATAGAGGGAAATATTTGCATAGCTGCTTGAGAATATAAGAATGCCTCTTAAATAGGGATGGGCAAATTTTTTTGCCTTATTTCACTGCGTAAATGACGTCCATAGACTTGTATGGCGTTGTGCGTCAAAAAAAAATTTTTTTTGACGCTCATAGACTTTAATGGGCATCAGCGTCATTTCGAATTTTTGGCAAAAGGAAACAGGTCAAATTCGCCCATCCCTACTCTTAAATGCTGCTTTCGACAAACAGGGCTGACCAGCTGTTGGTCCATGCAGGGGAGATGTAACCAATAAGTAGTGATGGGCGAATTTATTCGCCAGGGACGAATTTGCAGCGAATTTGCGCGATTCGCCACCAGCGAATAAATTCATGAAACGCACGTGAAAATTCGCTTGAAAAAATTCGCCGGCCTCAAAAAAAGGGCGCTGGCGTTGAAAACGAGACGCTGGCGTCGTTTCGCAAATTTTTCGCCGTTTAGCGAATTTTGCGGGAAACTCGCAAATTTTTCGTCTAAGCAAAACACGAAAAGTGGAAAAGCTGCCAAAAGCTGAAATTCCACTTATTAAACCAGAAATTAGGGTTTTATAGTGTAGAGAGCACAATCACACTTTCTTCACTAGCGACGTGCCTCCCCCCTAAGACCCAATCCACTGCCTCAGGGCAGCCAGGGGCCCAGAAATAGCCTTTTATTTACAATTATAGAAAGAAAATTGTCATTATACAATGTATTGGGGGGTATTTGTGTTATTCTAGAGAAGGGTCAGTATATTATGTAGGATATATAGTATATGATATAAGCAAATATGTGCTGCATTTATTTTACTATACATTAGGCTTGGATATCTGTTGAAAATGGATACATTTCTGAGAAATATTTATGAACCTTCCCCCCGGAGAGTAAAATAAAAGCGTTTATTTTTGATCCATGGAGAAAAGCTATAGAGGAAGCAGACCCTGTTGTTGCAAAGGGGTCCCTGGAGGTATAGGGGCCCAATTAGGTCCTAATTCACATACAATTTAAATAAATATTGGTAAAACCGGTCACCTTGGGGGCCTAAAAAATAATCTGCTGTGGGGCCCAATAATATCTAGTTATGCCACTGGGGAAAACATTTATTCTCTGCATAAAGGCATTTTATTGTTCAGTTGCAAGGCACTTGTATTAGCAATAACATTCCAATATGGACAAAATGTGTTACTACTACTGTGGTATCTGCCACCATATTGATGTTATTAGTGATTAATAAAACTGCCAGTTACATGGGTGTTCACTTCCAACTCAATGGATCAACTCAATATTGAGGAGGGTAAAATCTAATAAAGGAATAGGTTTTGCCTTCTACAGTATATGGAAGTTGTCTGGCTCTGTCCTACTTACTTTTGGAACACAAATGACGTTTGCTCCAAAGGATTGTTATTTGACCTTTAAAGAGACTGGATGGCTACCATTATTTGGCATTCATTATGGTCTATGGCTAGAAAACCTTGTTGCACTGACCTGAATTCCATGATAGAATTCCTGGGGCTCTCTGTAGTCATTGTAAAGGTCTCTTTTGACGTCATTCTTCCTCTGTCTGGGCAAATCTTGGCCAGAGGCTTTGGACCCTAAGGGAGGATGACTTTATATCTGAGCTTTACGTCAACTACACGTCAACTACACGTCTACTACACGTCTTAATCGATAATGAGCCAAGGATCATGGGAAGTATGGTTCAGTGGCAGTTCAAGAGCCATTGGATGTGGTTGTGGTTACTTTATAATCTAAATTGCTTTCTTCTGGTCGATGTAGTAAGTTGTTTTGAGAAATGAGAAATATATATAAATGCATCATATCTGTAGAAATAAGTCAAATCAACTGGACTAGCTGTGTCTTGGACAATTCACTAGTCATCCAACTGGCTTTCTCAATGAATTGACTGGTGAAATGCAAGTCCAGTTGGGTTTGACTTTATTTCTACAGATATACCGTGACCTGGATGAATGACAATCTTCAAAAATATCAATGCACCAACCCATGCTGGATTACTATAGGGGTCTATGGGTAGTTGATAGGGTTCAGCTTCCATTTTCACCAGTTTTCATTTCATTTTAGAGCAGATTAAGGCAGGCAGCCAATATTGACTCCTAATCCTTCTAATTTGCCTCTTGAAGCAAGTGGCCTAGGTTGAAATTTCTATGACTGTCAGCAGTTAGTTACTTAAAAAAACAAGAGCATTTAGTGAAATGTTCAGCAAAAGACATAAAAAGCAAGGACTCATTTACATCAGCCATTAGTTTATTCTTGCTGCAGTAGCCTGCACGTGGCGTCCCAGGCTTTTCATCTCGCTGGTTGTTCCAGGAAGAACCTATTCAAGGTCTCCTTGTAGAAGTGAGAAGAGCACATAATGACTCTGGGATCAGCAATCCCTTTTATCATATCACATGAGCAAGCAGGCACCTTGTGGTTCATGAATCAAAGCCACTCTTGACACATGGAAATATCTGGGATGCTTCAGAATTAAAGAATACTGTAATTATTCGTGATACTTTCTATTTAATACCAGGAGCAACATCTGCAAATCAATAGCACTCCTCTAGCTTACTGGAACAGCTTTAGGCTCTTCACTTCTGTTCAGAATAGGCAAGATGTTCTAGTTTATGTACCAATATTGAAATTGCTCATTTCTCAGAAACCCCCACTTAGATATAGATAGATACTAGGGATGCACCGAATCCAGGATTCAGTTTGGGATTTGGCCTTTTTCAGCAGGATTCAGATTCGGCTGAATCCTTCTGCCAGGCTGAACCAAATCTGAATCCTAATTTGCATATGCAAATTAGGGGTGGGGAGGGAAATTGCATGACTTTTTGTCACATAAGGAAGTAAAAAATGTTTTTCCCTTCCCACCCCTAAATAGCATATCAAATCAGGATTCGGATCCAGTTCGGTATTTGGCCGAACCGTTTGCGAAGAATTCGGGGGTTCAGCCGAATCCAAAATAGTAGATTCAGTGCATCCCTTATAAATACACTGTTAGTATATGGAAATTACTCATCATTTTGCGTTCCTCTATATTCCTGCATCCACAGCAGCTGCAAGAGAGAGATATATAAGGGTTTGTTCAATTAGTTGACTAGCCCTGTCATATACTGCTCTGGGTTTTCTATTGTAGATATTATTGACTTGCCTGGTTTTACAAGTTCAATGAGTCTAAACTTTTCCATTTAAAAAAAAAACAAAAGCTGAACTGAAGTGCTCAGCCATTGCTTGGCAAATATGTCATTCACAGGCAGCCATGTTATGATAGATATAGAGATGAATGGAGATTGATGATGATGATGATGATGGAGATGGAGATGATGGCTAAAGAGATATTGATTGATGGAGATACGAGATGTTGATAGAGATCCAGGGGAACATGAAGGTTGCCAGTTTGGTATTAGCTCTACAGGATTATGAAACTGATTTCTGAATTAACCCATGATGCCTAGATGTATGCATACCAATTCTGGGGATGCCAAGTTGACAGTACTGTGCCCCTTGGTTAGACCAAGACATCTCAGTGACTTAGAGAGAAGGTGGTTTCTTGGGGTGAGGTTTGTAGAAGGTACAGTCAAGAAAGCTCAACTGCCCACTATGACTATAGAAATTAGTGCCCAGTGACTGAGAGTCCCAATGATGATGATGATGATGATGAATTCTGAGGAACTTTAGGATATTAGAATTTACGGCTGAGGGAAAGATATTACCCCTAGGGCAGAGGTATAAACTCCTTAACTGCAGTGTCGGACTGGCCCACAGGAATACCAGAAAAAGTCCCAGTGGGCCCAGGTGTCAGTGGGCCCTCATACTGCTAAACATTCGGCGTATTTCATGGTCATTCCGTATTTCTATGAGAAAAAGAGGATAAATAGATGGAATAATGAATTATAGTATGTAAAGAAAAGATACTAGGAAAATAGAGGTTGAGTGAGTAAAGGAAGAATAATAGTACTGAGAGTGGACCCCTGGTCTAAGGTTTAATGGTGGGTTCCTGGTCTAAGGTTTTTGGGTGGGCCCCTGGTGTCCCAGTCTGACACTGCTTAACTGCATAATTACTTGTTGCCTAATTGTGATGTAGAATATTGTATCTGTTCAACAAGCTGCATATATGGTCAGGGGTGGACCTCATAGAAGCCAATACCAGACCTTTGTACACTACTAACACACTATTGCCTTTTTGCTTATTAATAGTTTCCTTCCGAAGAACCACCTGGGCCCCATCTAATTGTGTTCTAATAGTTAATGAAAACATAAATATTCACCAGTCTTACATAATCTAAGCCTCAGGGGTTTGAGTGCCTTCTGTACAAGTATCTCCTTCTACACACTTGTATAACTTGAGCCATTTTCTATTGCATCCCGCGAGGTTCAGCAAAACAAAACAAAACAACGAATGAATCAGTTCTGATTAGGTTGGACAGCAGCCACGCTTAAGAAATCAATTTTCCCATTTTTGGCAGCCGCCTGTTCCATGGCTTTAAAATCAATCAGCACCCAATGTTCTTTACTAGCTATTGGCATCCTAAGTTAATAATCAATTCACACCCTGGTTTCTTCTCTTTGATAGAATCTACTGAGATGCCTATGGAGGAACCCGTTGGTGTGAACATCTAAGAATAACGCTAATGTCTTCACGCTTTTTCATGCAGATCCGGAATTTTTTAGCTCCAATTTATCTGTGAATATTAAATTGTTACAGATGGGAAAATGTAATACGCAAAGTGCCACTTGATGCAAATTACCAAGAAACCCAAGTTTTTTTTCTTGAGAAAAATGCAAATGTGTCTATAAAACACACATTGCTGAATTTTGATGATCTCCCACTCCACGCTCTGTGCTTTTCCTTTGAAGATTAGAGTCGGCGTAAGAGATCTTCTGCATCTGTATGGGGGGAATTGTGAATACTGAAGTGGTTTTAGTTGTTTTTTTGCGATTGGAGAAATATACAAAGCTTTGCATGTACAAAATATACTCAGGGACCCCCATAAATGACAAGTTTCCACATTGTCAAGTCAGACATCTTTGTAATGATTCAGTTGATAGTAGAACCCTAGTAGGGAGTAGTGTAGTCTTACCATTGCACCTACCCAGCACCTGTCTTTACCAGCGCCGTTTGGGGTCTGCAACTTTCTTTAGCAGCACTAATAGAGGGATAGTGGTCATCCATGCGAGGGTCATTTTTATTGTTGTTCAAGGGGGCCAGGTGACCAGTTAACTATCAAGGATGGCCCCCTGCTAAATTAGTAGTGTGGGGCACCATGATTACTGATGCCAGTCCTGCCTTCAATTCAAGGTCTGCTTATTGCACATTACATCAAGTAGATTGAGACAAACTGGCCATACCCTATTGACAGGTTAACACTAAAGCTGGCCTGGTTAAGGGCGTCTTTACATGAACTTATTGAAATTAAAAAGTTTTATTTAATCACTTCACTTCCTTCATAGCTGTGTGCCAAGCTCATTTGCTTGCTAATAATATTCAAACTGTTTTCTCCTCGCAGCTTGAGTGATTCCACCTATCCCCACCAGCCATGGCTGCGAGGATAACGACGAGTCTGCTGAGAAGTTTATTTATCACCGGCGACCATATAAACTCCCAAGGGAAGTGCCGCCACACAGTTGGGTACAAGAAGGGCTTAATCACCATCCACTTGTGCTCAGGGAAAGAAGCGCTTCCTTGGAGCTGACGTGTGTAATTCTCCGAATGTGATGGAAGAGTCTCAAGTACTGATCTTCATTAGAGCATTTTTCACCAAGCCTTTGTGGAGTGGGACGTAGGACTTACTGTATATTACCCACTGCCACAGACCTTCTGACATGAAGGAGCAGCCCAACATGCATCTATTTACCCCCCACTTTAAATGATAAGGATATAAGAAGTCACTGAGGGGTTCTGTGATCATATAAAGACACAAGGCTGAAGGCTGAGTTATACAGGGAACTCTGAGTATCACTCATGTATTATAAGGGATAATGTACCCCCTACTGTAAATGATAAGGATATTAGAAGTCACTGAGGGGTTGTTCTGTGACCATATAAAGGCACAAGGCTGCAGGCTGAGTTATACAGGGAACTCTGAGTATCACTCATGTATTATAAGGGATAATGTAACCCCTATTGTAAATGATAAGGATATTAGAAGTCACTGAGGGGTTGTTCTGTGACCATATAAAGGCACAAGGCTGCAGGCTGAGTTATACAGGGAACTCTGAGTATCACTCATGTATTATAAGGGATAATGTACCCCCTACTGTAAATGATAAGGATATTAGAAGTCACTGAGGGGTTCTGTGACCATATAAAGGCACAAGGCTGAAGGCTGAGTTATACAGGGAACTCTGAGTATCACTCATGTATTATAAGGGATAATGTACCCCCTACTGTAAATGATAAGGATATTAGAAGTCACTGAGGGGTTGTTCTGTGACCATATAAAGGCACAAGGCTGCAGGCCGAGTTATACAGGGAACTCTGAGTATCACTCATGTATTATAAGGGATAATGTTCCCCCTACTGTAAAATTTAAGGATATTAGAAGTCACTGAGGGGTTCTATGACCAAATAAAGGCACAAGGCAAAAGGCAAGAATCTCATGCAAATGGCAGTAGTCTTCCCTTTTTGCTTTAATCAGAAACTCGGTTATTATGTTTTTTTTATTCATTAGTCTGAAGCGACAATGAAGTGACGTATGAGATTGTACTAAACCCTTCACTGGTTCCCCAGTTGAGAGCAATGAAGAGAAATAGTGTAGTAATTTAATCAATGCACTTGTCACATGGCATAACACATCTTAGCTTGATGAACAGAGACAAATTAAGTGTTAATTATGTTCTATGCTGGATCCCCGGACTGCTTTCTTGTTTTTAGATCAATACCATTATTTTTAGCTGCTATTTGTGAGGTTGTATTCACAGACAATCAAAATATCAAAGAATAACATCCAAACTCACATCATACTGTCTCTGAAACCCAGATAGGCTTGTTTGTTACATATGAATGGAATGATGGAATTTTCCATGTGTGTAACAATAAATCTCACCAATAGAAATATTTAATAACACTGTAGCTCCCCTTTGCCTTTTTAGGTGGAATCATCGCCTTTAACATTATCAGCAAATGAAGAGAATAATAGCAGAACTCAACGCTGGTCAGTATAGGTATTCCTCTATACTAAACACAATTCAGCAGGAACAGACTCCTAAGTTTACCTTTTACCTGTACAGAGAGATCCCATAAAACTATTCAGCATAGGTATTCCCCTGTACTAAGCACAATTCAGCAGGAAGAGTCCCCTACGTTTTTGCATAGCCTGTACAGAGAGATCCCATAAAACTATGGCAGCATAGGTATTCCCCTGTACTAAGCACAATTCAGCAGGAACAGCCCCCTAAGTTTGCTCATAGTCTGTACAGAGAGATCCCATAAAACGATGACAGCATAGGTATTCCTCTGTACTAAGCACAATTCAGCAGGAACAGCCCCCTAAGTTTGCTCATAGTCTGTACAGAGAGATACCATAAAACGATGACAGCATAGGTATTCCTCTGTACTAAGCACAATTCAGCAGGAACAGCCCCTAAGTTTGCTCATAGTCTGTACAGAGTGAAATCCCATAAAACTATGGCAGCATAAGTAATCCCCTGTACTAATCACAATTCAGTAGGTCTACAGTGGCCTTTTAATGGATATAATAATTCAATAGCTTGATTGAAGATGACCTTCTGTGAGGCTAGGATTGAGAGCAGGCTCAGTGAGTTTATTGATGGAGCAATTCTGTCTCTCACACTGAGCTTGGACACAAAGTCCAGGTGACAAGAGAAATTTATGAGCTAATTGACAAGCACTAATTTCAGCCAGAGGCTGCATTTCCAACCTGTTGAAGGGGCAGAGAAGATGACAGCGAGGGGCAACACTGATGGTTAGGGACAGGCTGGTGACTTCCAGGAAGGGCTATGATGTTGCATCCCATAATTTGCTGACTGCAGTATCACTCAGGGCAGAGTCATGCCCTGCTTGCAGACAGATGGCAATCGTATTTGGAGTTGCCATACTGTTTCAATTAGCTGGTACAATTAACAGTATAGCTTATAGAGAGCCCAGAACATTCCTTCTCTATACATTCGTATTTATACATATCGGAAAGAGAACATATTGTTTTCCTTAGACAGTACAGTATGAGGGTATAGCTTATTGTGTGCCCAGAACATTCCTTCTCTGTATATTTGTATTTATACATATGGGAAGGAGGTGCCATATTGTTTCCCTTAGACAGTACAGTATGAGGGTATAGCTTATTGTGTGCCCAGAGCATTCCTTCTCTGTATATTTGTATTGATACATATGGGAAGGAGGTGCCATATTGCTTCCCTTAGACAGTACAGTATGAGGGTATAGCTTATTGTGTGCCCAGAACATTCCTTCTCTGTATATTTGTATTTATACATATGGGAAGGAGGTGCCATATTGTTTCCCTTAGACAGTACAGTATGAGGGTATAGCTTATTGTGTGCCCAGAACATTCCTTCTCTGTATATTTGTATTTATACATATGGGAGTGTGGTGCTATATTGCCTTAGTACAGTATAAGGATATGGCTTATTGCATAGAACATACATAGCAGAAGCTGTAGGGAAAACTGCTGGTGGAAGAAGAAATAGTAGCCAGCGAGTGCTGCTGATCACACTCCTAATCCCCAAGGTGACTAGTACAGTTTTGTATTCAAGTATTAAAATAAATTCCCATTAAAAGAGTCAACATACTCAGGAGCAGCGAGTGAATCCGTGATTAAATCCCTTGCTAGCAGAGAAGCTGGGGAAATGGTTTATTATGGATATAAAATCCAGATATGGGCACAGCTGGGGGACCCTTTTATTATTACGATTCTCATTATAATAACTTCCCTTTGGTATTTAATCTGGTTTCTTTGTTTACATGCAAACAGACAGAGGGAGGGGATATTTGTAGGAGAGACCAAATTAATTTTACCTACAAGCTAATGCAACCCCAAATAAACATTCATATTTTGGCACATGGTAGATATTAATGCCCGTGTCCATCACAGGAACATTGGACGCCGGCAGAGACCTTCCATATCAGGATCAGTTGATGCTTAAGCTTCATAGGCACAGTAATATCCAAGGACCCACTAGGAGACTTATCTTCGCAAGTATTTGTTTTCATGTCTCTGAATTTCTTAATCCTTCGCTGTTTATATATTCTCTGTTAATCATGATGGAAGAATATAACAGAGTGATCTTGTAGCTGAGGCTAAAGAAAAGGCTTGTGGCCTTTACAGTCCTCACTGCTGAAATAATTCACACCTTGATGTCCCAATAGAAGGGATAAAAACCATCTGGAAAGAAAATGTTCCTTCAAAAGGGCAATGAGGTCAGACCCTAAATGAACGTTGCTTCCAAATCTTTCTTGGAACTATTTTAACTGCTGCTCCAATAGCTTCTCCTGCTTGGGGCTTTCTGCAGGACAGGCCTAAATATGGCCATACATTGGCCAATAGTATACTCTTCATATGTGACCATATGACCCAAGGTTGAATTGATCCAAGTATCAATGCATGATATGCCCATCTATCTAGTGTTCAGTTTCTCTGCCGTGACAGCCCAAACCATTGGACCTGCAGGAGGTAAAGAGGAGCCGTTGCTCTTCTACTAGTGCACCATGCACTGGCCAATGTGGTACACTAGCATATGAAATTACTATACCTACCCACTGCCCATCTAGTCCTAACGGCAGAGCAGGCAGTAACCCAAACACTTCCCTCTTTGTTTATGTATTAGGCACCTATCTAGTGCTACCAATTAGTGATTGGTGAATTTATTCACCAGGCACAAATTTGCGGCGAATTCCTGCGATTTGGCGCCGGCGAATACATTTGCGAAACCGCTGAGAAAAATGGACGCCGGTGCCGTTTCGTGAATTTTTCGCCGTTTCGCAATTTTTTCGCTCCAAATTCACCCATCACTACTACCAATCCCTATTTCTGTAGGGAAATGAGAGCAGAGCAGGCAGTAACCCTTCCAACACTTTCCTCTTGTCTCTGTCCTTATATATTAGGTACCTATCTAGTGCTACCAATCCCTATTTCTGTAGGGAAATGAGAGCAGAGCAAGCAGTAACCCTTCCAATACTTTCCTCTTGTCTCTGTCCTCTGGTCACTTCTGCCCATTCTCGTCTACAAGACTTCTCTCGGGCTTCTGCTTTTCTCTGGAACTCTCTGCCACAAGCTGTCAGACTTTCTCCTTCCTTCCAAACTTTCAAGCGCTCCTTAAAGACCCATCTGTTTAAAGAGGCCTATTCGATGTACCTTAATTAATCATTGCTGTATCAAAAATGACAAATTGTTTATACAATCCTAATGTCTCAATTGTACCCTAACCTTTTAGTTTGTAAACTCTAATCTCTAGGTCCTTCTAACCCTATTGTACTCTGTAATCCTTGTCTGTTATCCACCATTTATTCCCTGTTTGCTATAACTGCAGTAAAGCACTGCGTATCTTGACAGCGCTATATAAATAAATGACGATGATGATGATGATGATATATTAGGCACCTATCTAGTGCTACCAATCCCTATTTCTGTTGGACAAATGAGATCAGAGCAGGGAGTGACACTCCGATCAATCACTCAGATTTCATTCAGATCAATCACTCATATTTCATTCATGCAGATTAAATGACCACATCCCTTCAGGGATAATCAATGGAAACTGATTAATGCATTGATTGACATGTTGCAAATCATACCGAGTTGCATACAGTTTGTATCTCACTGCAGCAATGAGCTCACTGCTATTTAAGGTAATTATATAATCCCCATTTACAGCAGTATAGGAAGGGAACAAGGTTAGAGAGCATTGTTTCTGTATATGCTATGAGAGTTCAATTCATAACGTCGTTCCATGCAAGGAAAAAAAAGAGATAAAATAGTGAGACATAAAAGTGTATAATGTTATCAAGGACATAGTGTTATGGATGGGGGACTGAATTGCACCAGCCCACTTACAAATAACAACCAATCAGCAATTAGGGTCTTCAACACATCTGTAACAAGTTATAAAATGAAAGACGATCAAAAGGGTCGTTTGTGAACGCAGCTGCAAATATGCTCAAGTCTGCCAATCATGAAGGGTACTTGTGCCCAAACACATTCCTTGCATTGCCATTAAGTATCAGATGTCACAGCAGGTGGCACCCATAGGCGCAGCGGACTTGCCCCCCAAAAATGACACTCCCAACAATTGTGATGAATATAAGCGTTTTAACATTGTATGGGGAGGAAGGAAATTAAATGGTTAAACAGCAACATTTAATGGAAGATACTGAAAGTAGAATATCATCATTTGATGGAAACAAAGAGGTTAAATAAGAGTTATTGGTGAGGGTAATTGATCAATGGAATATGCCGAACAAAGTGATAAAAGGAATTGATCTATGATAAAGAATTTAGGCAATAACTTTGGGGAGGGAGGTCAAGGGAAAAGGAAAGGGTTAAACAGAGACAGTGGCTGGAACGAGCTGAACATAGAATGATAAAAACAAAAAAGGAGAAAAGGGTTAAACAGAGCAACGGGTAAATGGAACAAACTGAACAGTGTAATGAAAGAAAGACTTTCAACGTTTTAGCTCTGGGATGATGGAGGAAAGAGTTAAACAGAGAGTGAACCAGGCTGAAAATAGAATGAGCAAAGAAATGGGTTAATCAGAGTGGGATTGGACCAGGCTGAACAAAGCTGGATGAAACAGAATATTGTGTGGGTGGAATAGGGTTAAACAGAGGGAGATGAGTAATAGGTAAACATTATAATAGGTAAACAATACAAGATAAAATGTAGCAGCTCAGTAGAAAAGTGCAGAGGAAAGGAAGGGGTTAACAGGTTCACAAGTTGGGAAGGTTATGGAATGTAATTTTTGACAGGCTGGCATTGCTGTTGACTGTATGTGATAGAACCACCTTGAAGCCAATCACAACGCTCCTGCACGGCATTTCCAAAATTTCTGCTTTTCAAGGTGCTGATTTCACCAGTTCAATCCCAAGACTACCGAGGGACGGTGATAAACTGCCACTACATTTTCCCCATCAGATTCACCAAATAATAAAACCATGAATAAAATGAGGCGAATGGATCAGCTAATTAGTCCTCTTCTCGTTTATAGAAAATGTCACATATTACAAATAAAGAATGCCCGTGTGAGCCCTAGCAAGGGCACAGTCACTGCAGCTGCTCAGCCAATGCCTCTAAATACAAGATATACATTAACCTACATTATATAGAGATTATTAAACGTAATCTAGTGCAATTAGATGAATTAGATCAATCTGCTGCCTTTTCCCCACTCCGTGTTTCACATTTATTGCCAGGGAGAGATTAGCCTGTGGCAGAAGCAGTGGAATTATAGGTTTAATCTGCAGAGGGCACCAGAACATCGGCTTTGGAAAGGTACCAGCTGTGGGTAGCAGGACGGGGCTGTCACTTAGAAATATACCTGCTCTGTAAGTAGAGAGGAGAGGCAGGAGCTAAAGGAGGAGTCAGTTACTATCAATGAAAGTGGGAAATAGATGTGCTTTCCCTCCCATTGCAACACACACTCATTCTCCTGGAGTACAACTGGATTGCACAGAGCACCGAGGCACAACACAACAGCATGGAGACAGCCGTCGTACATAGCTCTCCTTAAAGCCAACACTTCTCTGGACTCCGTGGAAGGATTACCGTAGCCACGGCTGATTTATAAATATATTCTGTAGAAGATGAAGATCTGAGAAGTGTCTGAACTCAGCTTCAAGTCACCTACTATGTCTGGAAAAGGCTTTGCCATGAATAGCACCAACTTCTTCTCTGTCCAGGCTGTCCTGGTCAACACCACCCTGAACCTCAACGAGACACTTTTTCTCAACAACCTCAGCAGGATGGGATTCTGTGAGCAAGTCTTGATAAAGACGGAGGTCTTCTTAACCCTTGGGATCATCAGTTTGCTGGAGAATATCCTTGTGATCCTCGCTATCCTCAAAAATAAAAACCTTCACTCGCCCATGTACTTTTTCCTCTGTAGCCTGGCCGTGGCCGACATGCTGGTCAGCGTGTCCAACGCCCTGGAGACGATTGTGATCGCCATTCAGAACAAGTACTTGGTCATCGGGGACTACCTGCTGCAGCATCTGGATGACGTCTTTGACTCTATGATCTGCATTTCTTTAGTAGCCTCTATATGTAACCTCTTGGTCATTGCTATCGACAGGTACATCACCATATTTTATGCCCTGCGTTATCACAGCATTATGACGGTAAAGAAAGCGATAGCCTTGATCGTGGTCATCTGGACTTCGTGCATCATTTGTGGCATTGTGTTCATTGTCTTCTCCGAAAGCAAAACCGTCATAGTGTGTCTCATCACCATGTTCTTCACCATGCTGGTCCTCATGGCCACCATGTACGTGCACATGTTTTTGTTTGCACGGCTGCACGTGAAACGGATCGCTGCCCTCCCAGTGGATGGCGTGGTCCAGCAGCGCACGTGCATGAAAGGAGCGATCACAATCACCATACTCCTTGGAGTCTTTGTTGTCTGTTGGGCACCATTCTTTCTCCACCTCATCCTGATCATTTCATGCCCCTCCAACTCCTACTGTGTCTGCTACACGTCCTACTTCAACACATACCTCATACTGATCATGTGCAACTCAATCATCGACCCTCTTATCTATGCTTTCCGCAGTCTGGAGATGCGGAAAACCTTCAAAGAAATCATATGCTGCTACGGCATGAATTTCGGGAAATGTGGATAGTGGTTAGAGCTTTTAATAGGGGAGTATTTGGATTTTAAACCATCAAGACTTATTTAGGGTTTGGGATGACCCAAAATCTCTTAATTGTATGGAGCGTGCCAATGGGATCAAAACATGCTGCACTTTGTTGCACATATAGTATATATAGGGTATCTGGGTAAGTGCCCTAGATTAACAAGGGTGCAATACTTCATCCACCCAAATCCATTTAAACCCAATCATAGTAGGATGGGACAAGGTTTTTCTATATTTGAACCATGTCAGCTATAAAGGGCAGGAAAGACCAAGTTATTTATTTTTATGAGATGATTGCTAGTTTCTAACCCATGTTAACACCACCTCCTTTTAAAGGGGAACTATCATGAAATTGAACATGGACAAATTCTGGACTTCTAAAGAGTTAAATGTAGCTTTTTCTTCCAGGATCTCAGGTCTTGTGAATGCCAGACGTAACACGATTTAGGTCTCGCTGGGTCCTGCAGAGCCTCACTCGCCTTACACAATGTCTGGACATTTATAAGCATACGGTTACAAAAGGAAGCCACCTTAGAGTAGACACGGTGTATAAACTGTGCATCATTGTAGTTGTCAGCTTGTGTGAAAGTCAGAAAAACTACATTTAACCCTATATAAGGCTGAAATTGTACTACATAAACCCCAGACTAGTACTTGCGTTAATGTATGCGTATTTGTGTGATTATGTGGAATGCATATATACACAAATGTATTTTTTATATGGTGTGACAGGGAGTTTCATGTAAAACACTGCTGGATAGAATGTTGCAAATCATAACCAATATCAGATCAAAAGCAGCTGTGTAGCTTTCAGTTGCCCCCAAACGAATCAAGCTTGAAAAAGTGCCTCTGTTAATTAGAATTAATGAGGATACAGAACAGGTTCCTTGGCGTGAATGGTGTGTGTACTGTCAATGTAATGCCAGATCCAGAGACCTTTCAGTGTATGAGGTTGTCTTCTCAGATATGTCATTTAAATACTGATTAGGCATAAGAGATGTTGAGACAAACCATCGATTAATTGCTTCTGGCAAAACAAAGGGTCTAGCCTGTAGCAATTAACCTGTTTGGTTAAAGGGTTTCATTGCTTCAGGGAGATATCTGACTTTGTTCAAGATGGGACATTATTTCATAACTTGACTTTATTTCATGGTGGAGCTTTATTAATGTCAAGATGGGACCTTAATTCAAGGTGGAACTTAATTTCATTATTTCACCTGATAGGAACTTATTATATGATGATGAGACCTTATTTCATGATAGGACTTTATTTCATGAGAAGACTTGATGGGATTTTATTTTATGGTGGGACCTGATCGGACCTTATTTCATAATGGGACTTTATTTCATGATGGGACCTTATGCCATGATGGGACTTTATTGAATGATCGAACCTTATGCCATGATGGGACTTTATTTAATGATGGAACCTAATGCCATGATGGGACTTTATTTAATGATTGGACCTAATGCCATGATGGGAACTTATGCAATGATGGGGCTTTATTTCATGATGAGGCCTTATTTCGTGATGAGACCTAATTTCGTGATGAGACCTAATTTCTTGATGAGACCTTATTTTGTGATGGGACTTTAGTTCATGATGAGATCTTATTTCATGATGAGACCTTATTTCGAGATGAGACCACCTTATTTCATGATGAGACCACCTTATTTCATGATGAGACCTTATTTCGTGATGAGACCACCTTATTTCATGATGAGACCACCTTATTTCATGATGAGACCACCTTATTTCGTGATGAGACCACCTTATTTCGTGATGAGACCTTATTTCGTGATGAGACCTTATTTCGTGATGAGACCTTATTTCGTGATGAGACCTGATGGGATTTTATTTTATGATGGGACCTGATGGGACTTTCTTTTAAGAAGAAACCTTATTAAATGCAACTCAGGGTCAGATAATTATTTATCAGTCCGGGTCCCTCAACGTTATCTGCACAACATCTGCTTGGGCTACATAAGTGACTGTTGCCACTGAAAAGTCAATCCTTATCAACAAAAAAAAAAACTTTTTGAAGAAGTGGGTAGTTCTATCTCCAAGTCAAGTTAGGAGCGATACAATCAGACAAAAGAGCCAGGAACACAAACTATTGGACACCAAATAATAATAAGAAAACTGTGATAAACTTTTTCTAATCAGGCAGGTCCCTCACAAATGTGGGGGTATCAGGGAATATGGCAGCCATCTTGAAATCATATATACGCTACAAAAAAAAAAACTTTATTTAAACTGTGAAAAGTTTACACAAGCTAACGGAGCAATGGGAGAGACAATATGGTGCACCCGGATGTCTCCTGTGACCTGAACCGGTCAGAAACACTTCCATGGGAACTGGCTGCTATTCTGGATAGCAAAGGGCAAGCCCATAGGATGGTGCGTAAGACCCAACCATCGAGGCAGTTAAAATATGAATGTAGGGGATTATATTTATATACAAAGATGGAGAGTTTGCAGAAATCTATTTACTGCCATACGCCAGCTGGTGCAAATGAATAGGAAAAGATGGAATCTGCACAGTGTAGAGCATATAAATATACATATTAACATGGAAGTTTTTTGGGCAGCTTTTGCTATTATGTGAGTGGCTGATTACAATATCACTAAATCTGATCACTGCTCCGCCTAAGTAAATTCAAAAAAAATTATAATAGAAAAACAGGGGTTTTAGGACATTTCTACAATCATTCATATTTCTGAAAGATTCTTTATATGAAAACAAGGGGTCAGCTCCAACCATCATTTGTGCCACATTTATGCTCTGTTTAAACATTTGTTAAAGCATTTTGTAAAGAAAAATGTTCTTAATTCTACTATTCTGTCTTAATCCTGTTATTTCATTTAAAGGGCTATTATACCTAAAAGTACAGGGGAATATCTATGCACTCTCTCTGTATAGGTTATAAGCAAAATCAGGCGACTGTTCCTGCTGAATTGTGCTTAGTACAGGTGAATACCTATGCTGCCATAGTTTTATGGGATCTCTCTCTACAGACTATGAGCAAACTTAAGGGTCGGTTCCTGCTGAATTGTGCTTAGTATAGGGGATACCTATGCTGCCATAGTTTTATGGGATCTCTCTGTATAGACTATGAGCAAACTTAGGGGCTGTTCCTGCTGAATTGTGCTTAGTACAGGTAAATACCTATGCTGCCATAGTTTTATGGGATCTCTTTGTACAGATTATGAGCAAACTTAGGGGCTGTTCCTGCTGAATTGTGCTTAGTACAGGGAATACCTATGCTGCCATAGTTTTATGGGATCTCTCTGTACAGACTATGAGCAAACTTAAGGGTCGGTTCCTGCTGAATTGTGCTTAGTATAGGGGATACCTATGCTGCCATAGTTTTATGGGATCTCTCTGTATAGACTATGAGCAAACTTAGGGGCTGTTCCTGCTGAATTGTGCTTAGTACAGGGAATACATATGCGGCCATAGTTTTATGGGATCTCTTTGTACAGATTATGAGCAAATTTAGGGGCTGTTCCTGCTGAATTATGCTTAGTACAGGGGAATACCTATGCTGCCATAGTTTTATGGGATCTCTTTGTACAGATTATGAGCAAACTTAGGGGCTGTTCCTGCTGAATTGTGCTTAGTACAGGGGAATACCTAGGCTACCATAGTTTTAAAGTTAGTTCTCTGTACAGGCTATGAGCAAACTTAGGGGACTGTTCCTGCTGAATTGTACCTAGAAAAGAGGAATACCTATGCTGCCATAGTTTTATGGGATCTCTCTGTACAGACTATGAACAAACTTAGGGGGCTGTTCCTGTTGAATTGTGCTTAGTACAGGGGAATACCTATGCCGCTATAATTTTATGGTATTTCTCTGTACAGACTATGAGCAAAATAGGAGGCTGTTTCTGCAGAATCCTGCGTAGTAAATGTTGGTCTTATTGTTAGCAAATGCAGGCTCTTTGATTGCACAGCCCAATGAAAAGGACTTCCATGACTGGCAACAAATCTCTCTATCATATCAGTCTGTTCCCTTCAGCTCCCAGGCCATGCCCATGTCCATTCTTTAGAGAAGATTAGAACACATCAGCAGGGCAATGAGCGTTGATAGGTCACCCAGGTGAAACAATGGCATCTTAAGCAAGAGTGAAGCTGCAAGATGAGTCAATTGCACCTTTAATAGAGAAGCTATGGGAAAATAAACAAGAGCACAATAAATTCGTCTAATTTATAGTCTAAAATGGAAATAAAACATAAAGGTATCCTGGCCCTTTAAACTGTATTTCTTGCTGTTGTTTCATTACAGGTGGCATCTCTTTTACTATTGTGCAGATACTGAGAATATAAAATACAGAGCAGTCCATTTGGCATCACAGAGGCCTTCGCATCACTCGGCAATCATTTCTGAAACAATGTGACAATGTATTTGTTTTTTTTCTCATAGAGAAATACACTGTATATTGAATAACGGCCGCGGCGCGTCGGCGACATGTTCCATCGACGCACACGCGCTTCATTCATCAGCTCGATAGCAACAATAAAAACGATTTTATTTTTACCTGAAAATGGTGTGTTTGGTTCCGTTAAATGGGTTCTGGTGGAGTAAGTGATTTATTTAAAGGGGAACTATTTTTAAAATGAAAATTTAATATAAGCTTCAGTACACTGAAATAAGAACTTTTCTAAATATACTCAATTCTGTACAGTTTCTGAATTAATCAAGTTTATGTTCAATATTCCTCTCTCAGCATCTGTTTCTCTTCATTCTCTCTTCATGCAGCAGTTGGGTGTCACATAATCAATGACAGTTAGATCCAATATATCTTATAGGGGGGCTCCTTTTGCCTAGAAGATGTATTAGAGCTCACTCCGTTTTCCCTCCGTTTGAGGGGGTGGGGTTTGATTAGTTGCACCTGAACAGACTGTATAAATAGAACCCCTGGGACTCCAGTGGAGCTTGCTCTAGTGTTAGCTTCTCTTAAGTGTTTGGTCGTTAAGTGGGGGATCTGTAAGTGGAGTTACAAACACCGGAGTTAAGTGGGGGTTCTGTAAGTGGAGTTACAAACACCGGAGTTGAAAACTAAAGGAGGTTCAAACTAGGTCAAAAGTTTTGTTCTAAACCCTCATTTTTATTTTATATATTTATTTATATTTTTTCCTGTTTTGATCTGTAACTGGGATAATGAGTGCTAGCAAGATTGAAGGTCTGACTCAGTGCACAGTCTGCCATATGTATGCAGATTTGGAACAAGAGATCCAAAATGCTTACCTCTGTGGTGGTTGTGAGCAAATTGCCACTTTGGAGGCTCAAGTTAGAGTCACTAGAGCAACAAATTGCAACACTGCGGTCGATTGACAATCTTGAAAGGAGTCTTTTGCTCACTGAGCAGGACCTAGCGGGGTCAGATAGTTTGGGGGGAACAGAACAGCAGCAGGATGTTGAGGCAGCTAGCTGGGTGACAGTTAGAAAATCTAAGGTGGGCAAAAGGAAAATGGAGGCTGATCCGGAGATTATACATCGCAACAAATTTGCCAGATTGTGTGAAGATGATGGGAGTATGAACTCTGGATTGGCAATTCTAGATGGGGCTGATCTCTCTAACAGCCGGGAGACCAGTTTCTCTAGTAGTGGTGGGGGGGAGAGTAGAGTCAGGCCTAAGCAGATTGTGGTTGTAGGGGACTCAATTATTAGGGAAGTGGATAGGGTAATTTGTCGTCCGGATTGCTACAACCGAACAGTTTGCTGTCTACCTGGTGCCAGGGTTCGGCATGTGGTTGATCGGATAGACAAATTATTGGGTGGGGCTGGGCACGACCCAGCTGTCTTAGTACATATCGGTACTAATGACAAAATAAATGGTAGATGGAAGACCTTAAAGAATGATTTCAGGGATCTAGGCTCTAAGATCAAGGAAAGGTCTTCCAATGTAATCTTTTCTGAAATTTTGCCTGTGCCACGTGCAAGTTTAGGAAAACAGCGGGAGCTTAGGGAGCTTAATGCGTGGCTAAAGTCTTGGTGCAGGAAGGAAGGGTTTGGGTTCATAGAGCACTGGGCTGACTTTTCGTTGGGGTACAACTTATACAGCCGTGACGGTTTGCACCTCAATGGAAGGGGGTCCGCGGTGCTAGGGGAAAGAATGGCTAAGAGGTTGGAGGAGTGTTTAAACTAGGCAAGGGGGGGGTGGGTGAGAGAAAGGATTATGGGGAAGCTAGTGTAGATGGGGCAGTGGGGTTAGTAAGGGGTCATGGGGGAGGAGTGAGGGGGGCATACAGTTTACCAGCTAAGGAGGTCCCTCTGTTACAAGGAAAACAGAATAATACTAACTTAACATATAATTCTTTACCAAGTAATGCACATTTCAAAAGTAAAAGTAATAACCTCCGCTGTATGCTGGCAAATGCACGGAGTTTGTCAGGTAAAATGGGAGACCTGGAATTAATTGCATGCTCTAAAAATTATGATATAATTGGTATCACTGAGACCTGGTGGGATGAAACATGTGACTGGATTGTGAATTTAAATGGTTACACCCTTTTTAGGAGGGATAGAGGGATTAAAAAGGGTGGAGGAGTGTGTTTGTATGTAAAGCCTGAATTAAAGCCATGCGCTAAAGAAATAAAAATAGCTGGCACTGGTGAGGGTGTAGAATCACTCTGGGTAGAGATTTCGACTGGGCAAAAGGTATCAAAAAGAATTATCATTGGTGTATGCTATAAACCACCTCGTATAAGTGTCGAGTATGAAGCCCAGCTACTCTTGCAGATACAAGCGGCTTCACAGCTGGGTCAAGTTGTTGCTATGGGTGACTTCAATTATCCAGACATTGACTGGGGTAATGGGGTTGCTAAGACAGAAAAAGCTAGTAGGTTTGTAAATATGCTGAATGACAACTTTTTATTCCAGCTCGTTCAAGAACCTACTAGGAATAACTCTCTTTTGGACCTTGTAATAACTAACAATACTGAACTCATCTCTAACATTTGTGTGGGTGAGCATTTAGGGAATAGTGATCATAACATGGTCTCCTTTGAGATTCTGTTGCAGAAGCAATTCTATAAGGGAGTAACTAAAACACTAAATTTCAGACGTGCAAACTTTGACAGTATAAGGGCATCTCTGCAACATATTAAGTGGGAAATGCTTTTCACAGGGTTAAACACAGAACAAAAATGGGAAGTCTTTAAAATGCTGCTTAATAAATATACTTGTCAGTATATTCCACTTGTAAGCAAGGAACGTCGTTGCAAAGCAAAACCTTTTTGGTTCAATAGAAGCGTTGGTGTTGAGGTGGGTAAGAAAAGACGTGCTTTTAAGGCTTTCAAGTTAGCTGGTACAGCCGAAACATTTATAAGGTACAAGGAGGCCAATAAATCATGCAAAGAAGCTATAAGGCAAGCTAAAATTGCTATAGAAAAGGATATTGCAGCAAGCAGTAAAAAAAATTCAAAATTATTTTTTAAATATGTCAATAGTAAAAAAATGAAGCAGGAAGGGGTGGGACCCTTACTATCAGAGGGGGGTCAGCTGGTTGATGAAAACAAAATAAAAGCGCAGATTCTGAACTCGTATTTTTCATCTGTGTACACAAATGAAGAACCAGTAAGTGAAGGTTTCCTTCTTAACACTCCCAATTCTAGTAATACAACTAATGATGCATGGTTCACACATGAAGAAATTCAAAAGAGACTTGAACATGTTAAGATTAACAAAGGTCCAGGGCCAGATGGTATTCATCCCAGGGTAATTAGCGAGCTTAGCTCTGTGATTGCCAAACCTCTTTACTTAATTTTTCAGGATTCATTGAGATCTGGCATTGTGCCGAGAGACTGGCGAATTGCTAATGTGGTGCCTCTATTCAAAAAAGGATCCCGTTCTCAGCCTCAAAACTATAGGCCAGTTAGTCTGACGTCAGTATTAGGAAAGCTTTTCGAAGGGTTAATAAAGGATAAGATACTGGACTTCATAGCAAATCATAATACTATGAGTTTGTGCCAGCATGGTTTTATGCGTAATAGATCTTGCCAGACTAACTTAATTTCTTTTTACGAGAATGTAAGTAGAGACCTCGATTCTGGGATGGCAGTGGATGTGATTTACTTAGACTTTGCTAAAGCATTTGATACAGTGCCACACAAAAGGTTACTGGTTAAATTAAGGAATGTTGGCCTGGAACATAGTATTTGTACCTGGATAGAGAACTGGCTAAAAGATAGACTACAAAGAGTGGTGGTAAATGGAACATTTTCTAATTGGACCAGTGTTGTTAGTGGAGTACCACAGGGCTCTGTACTAGGTCCCTTGCTTTTCAACTTGTTTATTAATGACCTGGAGGTGGGCATTGAAAGTACTGTTTCTATTTTTGCAGATGATACTAAATTGTACAGAACTATAGGTTCCATGCAGGATGCTGCCACTTTGCAGAGTGATTTGTCTAAACTGGAAAACTGGGCAGCAAACTGGAAAATGAGGTTCAACGTTGATAAATGCAAGGTTATGCACTTTGGCAAAAATAATATAAATGCAAGTTATACACTAAATGGCAGTGTGTTGGGAGTTTCCTTAAATGAAAAGGATCTAGGGGTCTTTGTAGATAACATGTTGTCTAATTCTGGGCAGTGTCATTCTGTGGCTACTAAAGCAAATAAAGTTCTGTCTTGCATAAAAAAGGGCATTAACTCAAGGGATGAAAACATAATTATGCCTCTTTATAGGTCCTTGGTGAGGCCTCATCTGGAGTATGCAGTTCAGTTTTGGACTCCAGTCCTTAAGAGGGATATAAATGAGCTGGAGAGAGTGCAGAGACTACGTGCAACTAAATTGGTTAGAGGGACGGAAGACTTAAATTATGAGGGTAGACTGTCAAGGTTGGGGTTGTTTTCTCTGGAAAAAAGGCGCTTGCGAGGGGACATGATTACACTTTACAAGTACATTAGAGGACATTATAGACAAATGGCAGGGGACCTTTTTACCCATAAAGTGGATCACCGTACCAGAGGCCACCCCTTTAGACTAGAAGAAAAGAACTCTCATTTGAAGCAACGTAGAGGGTTCTTCACAGTCAGGACAGTGAGGTTGTGGAATGCACTGCCGGGTGATGTTGTGATGCTGATTCAGTTAATGCCTATAACAATGGCTTGGATGATTTTTTGGACAGACATAATATCCAAGGCTATTGTGATACTAAACTCTATAATTAGTATAGGTATGGGTATATAGAATTTTAATTAAAAGTAGAGAGGGGTGTGTGTATGGATGATGGGTTTTCATTTGGAGGGGTTGAACTTGATGGACTTTGTCTTTTTTCAACCCAATTTAACTATGTAACTATGTAACTATGTAACTATGTAACTCTATTAAAATCACCAGACATCATGTCTCTCTACATTCCTCTGCAGGATTTGTGCAAAAGGCAGTTATTTTGTTATATTTTGTTTGTACTGGAATCAGTTATTTGAGTGAGCTCTTAAATATCTTTTAGGCAAAAGGAGCCCCCTATAAGATATATTGGATCTAACTGTCAATGAATATCTGACACCCAACTGCTGCATGAAGAGAGAATGAAGAGAAACAGATGCTGATAGAGGAATATTGAAGATAAACGTGATTATTTCAGAAACAATGCAGAATATTTAATTGATAGTATTTGGAAAGTTTCTTATTTCAGTATGATGAAGCTTATATTATATTTACATTTTTGCAATAATTCCCCTTTAAATATATTTTACAGTTCCAGCTACTTTATGTCCTTGTGTGCGTGGCCACAACTCCCCGCAGACTCCTCTCCTCTTCCAGTCCATGGGAAATTATACTTTATTTATAAGGGGTTTTTATTTCCTGCATAAAATGATAGGTCCATTATATGTAGTCAAATGTGTGCACAGGGTCAGACTGGGGGGCCCGGGGCCCACCGGGACTATTGTCCAGGGCCCCCTCCGACTCCCCGCCCCCCTACTGTGACGCACTTGCCGCCGCCTGCATGAATGACGCTGCACGGCGCCTAAAAAAACAACTTTTTTGTTTGTACCATCCGATCGGGAGAGGGGTCTGGTCCGGGGGAGGCCATTATGGGTCAGCCCACCGAGTTTTTTCCCGGTGTCCTGCCGGGCTAGTCTGACACTGCGTGTGTATATGTGTGGCTGCTGCCATAGGCTCATGTGCAATGAAATATCATCCAAAAAAAAAAAACAAAGAAAAAAACAACATACAGACATGAGCGCTAGTGATGTGTGGGTCGGGCTTTTCCCATAAAAGTTTTTTTTAAAAATAATTGATGGTCAGGTCCTCCCTTAAAAGTTAAAAATAATTGGGGCCCCAGAGAATATTTTTTTAAAAAAAAAACATTGGTGGCAGGAGCCTATTGAGTATTAAAATAATACATTGATGGCCAGGGGTTTCAAAAAAAACAAAAAAACATTGGTATTCAGTAAAATCAAACTCGCGGCTTCAGAACTTCAACTTCAGGTCTATACGTGACTTTGGGTCTTTTTGCTGCTTTGGGATTTTAAGTTCAGCTCCTTTTGTGGCTTCGGGTCTTTTCGTGGCTTTGGGACTTCGGCTCGACTTTGGAAGAGACGGCACAGCTTCGGCACTGTCAAGGGGGGCCTGGCTGTTTTGAAAAGTGAATCACAGCCAGGTCCCCTTTAGGTACGGGCCCGATACTGGAGTACCCCATGTGACCCCCCTGATGGCGGCAATGCGTCTCTCCTGACACTGCTGTAGTGGCTTATTCCCCTTAAGTAATATTCTGAGGCAACTTACAATAGTTTTTAATTTTTTTTTATCATCGGTGGTTATTTAGCTTTTTATTCGGCAGCTCTCCATTTTGCAATTTCAGCCACCTGGTCGCTAGGGTCCAAAAATCCATAGCAACCAATGCATTCATTTGAGGCTGGACTATGAATAGACGAGGGCCTGAAAGATGAGTAATGAAAAGCAGCATTAACAAAACAGATCATTTGTGTTTTTAGATGGGACCCCCCCCCCATTTGAAAGCTGGAAGGCGTCAGAAGAAGGCAAATAATTCAAAAACGAAGAATTTGCTTAGAATTATCTATTCTATAAAACACTAAGGGGCACATTTACTTAGCTCGAGTGAAGGATTAGAAGGAAAAAAACTCTGAATTTTGAAGGGTTTTTTTTTGGCTAATTCGAACTTCGACTACGACTTTGAATCGAACGATTCGAACTAAAAATCGTTCGACTATTCGATAGTCAAAGTACTGTCTCTTTAAAAAAAAAAACTTTGACCACCTACTTTGCCACCTAAAACCTACCAAGCACCAATGTTAGCCTATGGGGAAGGTCCCCATAGGCTTTCTAAGCAATTTCTGATCGAAGGAAAATCATTTGAGCGATGAATTAAAATCCTTCGAATTGTTTGATCGAACGAATTGCTGTAAGTCGAAGGATTTAACTTTGATGGTCGAATATCGAGGGTTAATTAACCCTCGATATTCGACCCATAGTAAATGTGCCCCTAAAAGTTAACTGAACTGAATGCACAAGTGATATGTTGCATTTATTTCTCTTTAAACCTTGCGCAGAAGGGGAGGAAACTCCGCTGAATTGCCGACAGTCTGTTCACTTGTTGCGTTAAAAATCTCATTTGTCTCAGGAAGAGTTTTACCGTCTCCCTAAATCACCGGATCTTCAGGAAGAGATGGGATTGAGCTGCTATTATTTTTCATGCTGCGTCTCACTCGCTAAGAGACTTTTCTACACTTGTTTCATCTTTTTGTTCTCTTTTCATGGCTCAAATCTAAATGAGAATTTTCATATCAGTGCTGATGGACTGGAATAATAACAGCCATTCAGTGCCTAATGCTCCCCCAACTATGTCTATAGCTTCGCACAGAGATTTGGTAACGTATGTAGTGGGGACATAATGAAATTTGAGATAAAACATGGACATTCAGTACCTGCAGGTTCTGCACAAGTGATCTCTCCAAAATGGTCTCAGCAATTATTTATAAGACCTTTTCTTTATGTTCTGTCCACAATTGACATGATTGTCCTGGGTGTGCTCTCAGAATATGTCCAGAATAACATCTCCAGCCCTGTATTCTCTGCCACAACATCTGGAGTTACATCAAGCAAAATCTACAGCCACTGTACTTATTATTATCAGTATAGTATTAAGTTCAAAAGGATTTTGTCTGTTATACCATCCCCTTATAATACACGAGTGATAGAGTTCCCTCTGTAACAACCCCTCAGTGACTTCTAATATCCTTATCATTTACAGTAGGGGGTACATTATCCCTTATAATACATGATTGATACTCAGAGTTCCCTGTATAACTCAGCCTGTAGCCTTGTGCCTTTATATGGTCACAGAACCCATCAGTGACTTCTAAAATCCTTATGTACAGTAGAAATAAAAAAAACAGTAGCTTGTACTTGATCCTAAAATTATAAACAATATTTCTTCCTCACTGTGAAGAACCACCTACATCAAGTTACTTCAATTGAAAGTTATTTTCCTCTAGTCTAAAGGGAGTTCTCTGGTTCTTTTTTCTTTCTATGGAAAAGAGGATCCCTCCGCTAGGTGACTTTAATATCCTCTAAACTACTTGTAAAAAGTAATGATGTCCCCTCGAAAGTGTATTTTTTTCCGTGATAGAACAATCCCATCCTTGACAGTCTACCCTCATTATTTAAATCTTTATGCAAGACAGAACTTTATTTGCTTTAGTAGCCACAGAATGACACTGCCCAGAATTAGACAACTTGTTATCTACAAAAAACCCAAGATCCTTCTCAAATATGGAAACCCCCAACACCCTGCCATATAGGGGCAGATTTAGCATGGGTCTGATTTCGAGTTTATGGGAGTTTCTAAAAACTCCCATAAACTCGAAATTCGAAAAAAAAAAACGACCAATAGAAATTTATTTTAAAAATCACATTTTTTAAAAACAAGTAAATAGGATCGAGCTGCAAATTCGAATCAAATATATATATATACAGGTATGGGACCTGTTATCCAGAATGCTCGGGACCTGGGGTTTTCTGGAGAAGGGATCTTTCTGTAATTTGGGTCTTCGTGCCTTAAGTCTACTAGAAATTCATGTAAACATTAAATAAACCCAATAGGCTGGTTTTGCTTCCAATAAGGATTAATTATATCTTAGTTGGGATCAAGTACAAGTTACTGTTTTATTATTTCAGAGAAAAAGGAAATAATTTTTAAAAATTTGGATTATTTGGATAACATGGAGTCTATGGGAGACAGCCATTCCGTAATTTGGAGCTTTCTGGATATTGGGTTTCCAGATAAGGGATCCTATACCTATATATAGATAGATAGATAGATAGAAATATATATATATATATATATATATATATATATATATATATATATATATATATATATATATATATAGAAAAAGCCTTGGTGTGTCCGCACTCCACTGGAATGAACAAATTACCTAGGTGCTACTCGAAAAATTATCGATAACAGTCCGCTGGTAATGAGTGCACACTGGGAACCATTCAATAGGTTTATTTAAAGCTTCATTTTATTTAAGTTAATTAAAAAACAGGCCTGTATGTCATGGGTTAATGCAGTGCTCAAGTCTAGGTTTAATGCAGTGCACATTATCTATTTTCTGCAATATCTTGCTGACATCAATTGATTTTACTGGCATGATAAACTTGGCTGTAGCAAGCAATGCCAGTCAGTAGCATCAAGGGCAAATAAGGTCTTGAGTTGTATTTAATGGGGCATAGAGTCACGGGAGGAGGGGGTCATTCTTCCACTGTATAGAGCACTGGTAAGGCCCCATCTAGAATATGCCGTACAGTTTTGGTCTCCATCACTCAAACAGGACATTATTGTATTAGAGAGGGTACAGAGAAGGGCAACTAAGCTGGTAAAAGGTATTGAAAATCTTAGCTATGAGGAAAGACTGGCCAAATTGGGGATGTTCACGCTGGAGAAGAGGCGCTTAAGGGTGCAGGCCTGGACTGGGAGTCAAAATAGGCCCTGTCAATCCAAGTACACAGGCCCAAACAGCCTCCTACCAGCCCATACAGCCCCCCTACCAGCCCACTATATGGTAACTTTCTATGGAGCTGTACAGCAGCCCCTCTGGCATTTGCCAGAACCCACAGATTGCCAGTCCGGGCCTGAAGGGGTGATATGATAACTATGGATAAATATATAAGGGGATCATATAATAATCTCTCTAATGCTTTATTTACCAGTAGGTCTTTCCAGCTGACGCAAAGGTCACCCATTCCGATTAGAAGAAAAGAGGTTCCGCCTAAATATTGGGAAGAGGTTTTTTACAGTGAGAGCTTTGAAGATGTGGAATTGTCTCCCTGAATCAGTGGTACAGGCTGATACATTAGATAGCTTTAAGTAGGGGTTGGATGGTGTTTAGCAAGTGAGGGAATACAGGGTTATGGGAGATAGCTCATAGATAGGCAGGTTCAAAAAAGTAAAAAGGTTGAACTTGATGGATGTGTGTCTTTTATCAACCTAACTTACTATGTTACTATAGAAGAAGAAGAAGAAATATTTGGGTTGTGCAAGTGTAGTTGAAGCAATGCTTTGAATCCTTCTTCTGCAGTGAACTTTTTGGTATGTCAAGGGTTAATGTAGTGCTCAAGTCTAGGTTTAATGCAGCGCTCATCATCTATTTTCTGCAATAGCTTGCTGACATCAATTGATTTTACTGGCATGATAGGGGTTCATGCAGTTTTCTGAATTCATTTTCCTTAATGATCTCAGTGGCATGGATGGGGTTAATGTAGGGCTCGGAAGCTCTTTTCTGCAGTGATCTCACTGGCAAGTCTGGGGTTAATGTAGTGCTCAACCATTTCCTGCAGTATGTTAGGGACATGTCTCGCATTAATGCCAGTGCTCATTATCTATTTTCTGCAGTGATCTCACTGGCATGTGGAGGGGTTATATGATGGACTTCTCTCCCCTTGTAAGAAACATATCAGCATGAACTGTTTGCTTTTCTCACCTCCGCTGTTTCCATCAAGTAAATCGCTGGCTTCATAAGAACGTTATCGGCTCGATTCCCTCACAATCCAGCTGTTTGTACAATGCACCTCAATCTCCATGTAGGAAAGTTATCTGGATGAACTGTGCTTTTCTCACACATTAGCAGTTTGTATGATGTCACATAGCAGTGTTTTAAGTCAGTTTCTTCGCAACAATACTTATCTTTAAAGACCACTTACAAGTATTACATTGTTTGTATCCCCTCTGCTACAGGCCACACAACAGTCACAGCAGTGGAAAACTGGTTCTGTCTTTGGGTAGAAATCTTCAGTGCTCTGCTTTGTTTCATACTTACACAGTTAATTTGGGTGGAAAAAAAGATCAGTAAGTTCAACCCCTCCAAATGAAAACCCAGCATCCATACACACACCCCTCCTTACACTCACATAAATTCTATATACCCATATCTATACTAACTATAGAGTTTAGTATCACAATAGCCTTTGATATTATGTCTGTCCAAGAAATCATCCAAGCCATTCTTATAGTCATTAACTGAATCAGCATCACAACATCACCCGGCAGTGCATTCCCCAACCTCACTGTCCTGACTGTGAAGAACCCCCTACGTTGCTTCAAATGAAAGTTCTATTCCTCTAGTCTGAAGGGGGGGGGGGTCCTCTGTTTGCCGACTCCAAACCTTACATATTTTTGGCAATAGTGTCTGTAATAAATGAATTGTTCATCATACCAATCAGTCTGTCTGCGCTAAACTGCAGGAACACAGACACCCCTGTGTGCGCTACACACACCTACTTTTGTCTTCCTGTCCTACTGTTGTTGTCTTCTTGTCATACTGTCTCCTTCCACCGTATTCTAACATCATCTTGCCCAATCTTGGCTTACAGTCTCTCAAGTTGGTAGCCCTTCCAGGACTGCTCCCACACACCCAACCACAGCTCTGGGCCCACCTTGGTAGACCACCCCTCTAGTTTGGACTGCCCCCTGCCACTGTTATGATCTCCCACTGGCCCCCCAACTTTGTGAACCACTTGCCCACTATCACCATCTTGGTCTTCTGTCTCTATCTTGCCCTACTGTGTCCTTCTTGCCTTACTGTCTCCGCCTTGCCCTACTGTCTCCGCCTTGCCCTACTGTCTCCGCCTTGCCCTACTGTCTCCACCCTACCCTACTGTCACCATCTTCTCTTACTGTCTTCATCTTGTCCTACTGTTACCACTATGACCTACTGTCTTCATCTTGCACTACTCTTGCCACCTTGCCATACTGTCTCCATCTTGCTCTGTGTCACTATGTAGGCCTATTATAGCTACTGCCCCGACTTTTCTGGCCTATTACTGCTGCTCTTCCTGGCCCAGAAGATATGGATTAATTTAGACCCACTTCAGGCAACTCTGTGTGTATATACCTTTGTCTAGTAATGTAGTAACTTGTAGCTCTCGGAATATTCAAAAGGGGAGATATGAGAGTCAAGTAAGGATTATTTAAGTTAATCCATTGATATCATAGAAAGGTTTTCGCACAATACAAACAATCTAGTGAAGTATCTAAATCTAATATTTCAGTTCAGATAACGGAGGTCTGGGCTGTTTCCACCCTAATCGTCTGCACGTTACCCACGCGGATACAATAAGTGAAATCATGCGAGGAGTTAATACGCTCTAATACCACTTACCTTATTGTTTCTAAATCTTTCATTTCATGACTTTCTGAGACGGATGAAATGTTCCTAAAGCAAAAGATTTAAATATCATATTAACAATTGTTCAACAGTATGTTTTGTACCCTGCATTCCTTTATCACCCCCGTCACCCTGTAGCTCTAGGTCTCAATGTGAACAATATTGACTTCTAGTGAAGCACAGGTGGCAACAATGGCCCTAAATGCTAATGTGTCAATGACTGAACATAAAGATCTTGTTTTCTTGAAATAATATTCCATTTCCTTGCAAAATTCTCAATGGGAATATATCATTATTTACCCTTGTTTTGTTATGCGTCAATTACTAATGTAGCTGGGTGCAACAGTATGTTGTATTGCCTACCTTAAATCCCCCTTTGCATTATAAGAAGAAGCTACAAGACACCATGGTTAGAAGACCAACGGCTCACCTGCCTGTCCAACATTCATATGAAGTTGCCCTTCTTTTTGCTGCTATAACAGCCCCTACTCTTCTGAAAAGTTTCCCACCAGTGATGGGAGTATTTTTCCCAAAGAATTTTCGAAGCGAAAATTTTGCCGCTTACATCAATTTTGACGCCCGCATTAAAGTCAATGGGCGTCCAAATAATGTTGACCTGTGACAGTTTTGAGGCTAGCCACTATTCCGACGCGAGTCCCAAATTTTTTGTTGCTGCCGTATTTTGGCGGTAAATTTTCACAGAAATTGCACTAATTTATTCGCCAGCGGCGAACCTGGCGAATTTATTCGCCCATCACTAGTTCCCACTAGATATTGGAACATTTTTTCTGGGAGTTGCTTCCATCCATCCACAAGAGCATTAGTGAGGTTGGGCACTGATGTTGGGGATCAGGCCTGGCTCAGAGTTGGGGTTCAAATTCATTCCACAGGGGTCCAGTTGGGTTGAGGCCAGGGCTATGTACAGTCAGGTTCTTCCTATCTTAGCCAACCAATATATTTTTTTTTTGCTGACACAGGAAAGGGCCTTCCCTAAACTGTTCTACAAAGTAGAAATCATGGAGTTGTCAGGAAAGTCATTGTTCAATGTAGCCTTAAGGTTTCAATGAAACCAGGGACCCAAACCATTAAAACAGCCCTAGACCAGCTCCTCCACCATTCCTCATCACTGGCATTATGCATTCAGGCAGTGCTTCCAAAAGCAAATTGGAATACAGCAGTCAATACTTCGACTTCAAATTAATTAATGTATATTGGGACATTTCTTAGAATTACATTTTGCATCATTAAGTAAAACAAAAGTATTTGGTTAGTGTTCCCCTTTGAGGTCAATGTGAGGTTCTTTGGCCTGCATCCCCTCTGCTGTTGCTGAACTACAACTTCCATCATCATTATCCATAGACCAGATTCTTTCAACAAGTCTCGGTACAATAATCACGTTCAAGATTCCTGGAGGTGTGTTTTTTTTTTAGATCAATACGAACTGACCATGGGGTTTCAGAAACAACACCAATAACACCTGCACTGCCAGAATTACTTTAATACCAGTTTAAAAGGTTGTCAGATACATTTATTTTCTAAGGTAAATCCACTTTCCAGCTGTGTTAGTTTATCTAGTCCCTCCTCACTAGTACTGAGCCGATCAGTTGCCCCAGAAAGAAATGCAATTCATTTTATGGAAACCGCTCTGTCTTAAAAAAAAAAAAAAAAAAAAAAAAACTCAAATGCCAGGGACTCTATATTATATTATATTTAAAGAATATACAGAGAAGGAATGTTCTGGGCACACAATAAGCTATACCCTCATACTGTACTGTCTAAGGGAAACAATATGGCACCTCCTTCCCATATGTATAAATACAAATATACAGAGAAGGAATGTTCTGGGCACACAATAAGCTATACCCTCATACTGTACTGTCTAAGGGAAACAATATGGCACTTCCTTCCCATATGTATAAATACAAATATACAGAGAAGGAATGTTCTGGGCACACAATAAGCTATACCCTCATACTGTACTGTCTAAGGGAAACAATATGGCACCTCCTTCCCATATGTATAAATACAAATATACAGAGAAGGAATGTTCTGGGCACACAATAAGCTATACCCTCATACTGTACTGTCTAAGGGAAACAATATGGCACTTCCTTCCCATATGTATAAATACAAATATACCAAGAAGGAATGTTCTGGGGACACAATAAGCTATACCCTCATACTGTACTGTCTAAGGGGAACAATATGGCACCTCCTTCCCATATGTATAAATACAAATATACAGAGAAGGAATGTTCTGGGCACACAATAAGCTATACCCTCATACTGTACTGTCTAAGGGAAACAATATGGCACCTCCTTCCCATATGTATAAATACAAATATACAGAGAAGGAATGTTCTGGGCACACAATAAGCTATACCCTTATACTGTACTGTCTAAGGGAAACAATATGGCACTTCCTTCCCATATGTATAAATACAAATATACCAAGAAGGAATGTTCTGGGGACACAATAAGCTATACCCTCATACTGTACTGTCCAAGGGAAATATTAAGCAACTTCTTCCCATATGTATAGATACAAATATACATTGTTTACAATAGACTATACCTGTCCTAAAAATCAGAAAGGAAATTACCCTGCTAATGTTCTAGGGGTATCTTGGTCACAGAGGAGCACTCACCCCAAATCTCCCCCTAACTGGCCTTCAGGCTGGGCCCCCTTAGCTCATAACAAGGTTACAGATATATAGAAACATTGGGGTAACAGTCACCCTGCTATAGTTCCAGGGGTACCCAGGGTACAAATAAGCACTCACCCCAAATCTCCCCTAACTGGCCTTCAGGCTGGGCCCCTTAGCTCATAACAAGGTTACAGATATATAGAAACATTGGGGTAACAGTCACCCTGCTATAAATCCAGGGGTACCCAGGGCACAAATAAGCACTCACCCCAAATCTCCCCCTAACTAGCCTTCAGACTGGGCCCCCTTAGCTCATAACAAGGTTACAGATATATAGAAACATTGGGGTAACAGTCACCCTGCTATAGTTCCAGGGGTACCCAGGGCACAAATAAGCACTCACCCCAAATCTCCCCCTAACTGGCCTTCAGACTGGGCCCCCTTAGCTCATAACAAGGTTCGAGATGTATAGAAATATTGGGGTAACAGCTGTTTCTAAGAATATCTAGTTAAGCAAATCCAAGACTCATTCAAATTAACTCTGTCTCTTGGGTACCTAGAAAAGCAAATAGTGATAAACTCCCAAATCTCTGCCTAAATGGCTGAGCCCCAACAGGTTACTGCTCCAGGTTTCCTGGGGTTTGAAGGGGGCAGTTTGGAAGCATTGGCACAAGGCATAATTGTGGACGTATGTAAGAGTGATGCTGCACAGATATCTTGCGGCTTTTGTGGTGCAACCGTGCCGGTGCTTGTGGGAATTATCGCCCATTAGAACTCAGAGCAGAAACAGAGTATCATTAAAAAACTCCCAAGCCCCTGGGTTTTCAGTAACTTCACAAATAAATGCCGAGCAGATCTTGCTAAGAAAAGCGCAGCGGAACAATGGGCGTCTGACTAATTACGGAGGCGCAACAGAGGCAAACATATTGATTCAATAAAGCCCAAAGATCCTCTCCTTGTTCAAGGGACAGTGTTGTCGGAATACAAAGTGCTTGTTTCTAATATGTTATTATGGAAGGGAGAAAATTGCATTTGCTTGAGACCTGAAAAATTCTGGACACATTTGTGCTTTAGAGAGGTGCGGGGGTTGTATTTACTGATGCACAAATGAACAACTCATTTGTGGGAAATCACTGCAATGCCACCTTGCTTTATGGTGGTGATTCTCATTATCAGTGTCAGACTGGGACACCAGGGGCCCACCAAAAACCCTTAGACCAAGGACCCACTCTCAATATTATTATTCAACCTCTATTCTCCTAGTCTCTTTTCTTTCCATACTATAATCTATTATTCCACCTATTTAGCCTCTTTGTTTTCAAAGAAATAAGGAATGGTTATGAAATAGACTAAATGTTATCCCAGTGGGCCAGTTAGACTGCTCAATATACACTCAGGACCAGAGCATTTACCCTCAAATCTCCAAGAAGTTTAGAGTTTTTGTGTACAATGTCCAACAATTAATTAAAATGTATTTGCATATAAAAGCTTTCCTTGCGGTTCTGCATTGCTGCACTTAGAGCTTTCTCAGCGCCTGTTAATGCAGGAAAACCCTGAGGCTACTGAAAAGATGAAGGTGATGTTTTTTAGGAAGATACAATAAATGTAATAATGTATGAAACCTGAACCTCTAGTGTAACATTGATTACAGTATCAGCTAGCAGGTAGGTTTCACCTAGATAAAAAGGTTGAATTTGATGAATGTGTCATCTACTATGATATGCATAACATACAGTATAGAACCATGTATCTGAATATTTTAAGTTCCTGCCTTTATAATCTTGCAGTTTAGAGCCTGTACCTAAACCAGGAGATTAAGATTATCTCAAGCATAGGTGTAAAGAACAATCCAGCAGGAATAGCCTCTACGTTTGTTCAAAGCCTATCTAGAGAAATATCAAAAAACTATGGCAGCATAGGTATTCCCCTGTACTAAGCACAATTCAGCAGGAACAGCCCCCTAAGTTTGCTCATAGTCTGTACAGAGAGATACCACAAAACTATGGCAGCATAGGTATTCCCCTGTACTAAGCACAATTCAGCAGGAACAGCCCCCTAAGTTTGCTCATAGTCTGTACAGAGAGATACCACAAAACTATGGCAGCATAGGTATTCCCCTGTATTTAGCACAATTCAGCAGGAACAGCCCCCGAAGTTTTCTCATAGCCTGCGCAGACACATAGAATAAAATTATGGCAGCATAGGTATTCCCCTGTACTAAGCATAATGCAGCAGCAACAGTTCCCTAGGTTTGTTCATAGTCTGTACAGAGAGATCCCATAAAACTATGGCAGCATAATCATTCCCCTGTACTAAGCACAATTCAGCAGGAACAGCCCATAACTTTGCATTGGCAATTTTCAATTTTGGGATTTTCCACCATGATTCTTTCTAGCCATAGGATGCCCATTTAGTTCCCTCAGCAGAATTGTGTTGGTGTTAAAACCTTGAGTTGTAGGGCTGTTGTGAATAAGCAGTGGCTTGTGGAACTCCCCCTACAGGCAGAGCCAGGCAAATACAGTGACAATGTATGAGAATACTCAATCTTCAAGAGTATTTTTCTTTGCAAATAATTAAGAAAGCCCTATTGGTAGGAGATGAGTTCCATAAACCTGAGCAGCCATAGATCCCATCAAAATGAAAACAAATCAAGACGGTAAATAATCTGAACAGTTTTATCAAATGCATATTCATCTAAAGAGCCCAGTGACGTCCCATTCCTGGTGGGCAAATTGCAACAAGGCTGCGTGTGGAATGATAACAATTAACGGTTCCTTTGGCTTCATATATTTTGGCACTGACTCTGTACTGGAAGGGGTTAATCAGTATGTGGGGTCTGTGCTATGTAAAAGCAAGGTTTTCATTGTTTCTCTAATTTACTATGCCTTTAGTAAAGAGTTGGTGTGTTCTTCCCTCCCAGACTCCTCAATCTCATAAAATTTTGGCCAAGTTCTGTAAATGTGCCGTTGCGCTGATGGTCAAGCCGGTTCCCCCTTTAAAAAATGATTTTAATAAGCGTGATACATAAAGGAGGCATAGGGTTCCAAGGCTGGAAGCGAAACGCTTGATAGAGAGCAGTGATTTAAACCCTTTAATACATTAACACCAATATGGGCTTCACTTAACTAGATTAATAATGTATCTCAGGGTCCTTGTGATCTCTCATAGGCATTTCTCTAAACGACTCAATTACAGACACTCCAGATGAAAGAGCAATAAGGAACCCATAGGCATTAGTGTTCCATTATTTCACTTTTTATTCAGCGGCTCTGCAGTTCGCAATTTGGGTGCTAGGGTCCAAATCACCCTAGAAACCATGCATCACTTAGAATAGGGGACTGGAATATAAACAGGAGAGGCCTGAATAGATGAGTAATAAAAAGTAGCAATTGAAATACATTTGTGGACTTCCAGAGCATTTGTTTATTAGATGGGGTCAGCGACCCCCTTTTAAAAGTTGGGGAAAGTCAGTAAATAATTGAAAAACTGTATAAAAAATGAAGACCAATTAAAAAGTTGCATAGAATTAGCCACTTACAGGTAGCTTAAAGGTGAACCGCCCCTTTCAATATGTTTGGCAACTTCTTTTTGGAGCACAGAGACCTGTGTTTATTTTATACCCAGACTTAGGAGAAAGGAAAAAATAAATTCATTTATCAAACACTTTTGTGGAAGGTATTGATTCTGTCTGTCATCCCAGTCTCACCGGGCAGAAAGGGCTCTGATTCTGCATTTTCGGCTCAACCTTTTCTTACAGAGAAGGTGAAATGTGTCATTGACTCTAATCCCCGGGGATGAACTGGTGTCACCACCTGCTTGATAAATGTGTCTCCAGGAAACCAACTGCAATATATATTTGTCTGTAGCGATCATTTCTCCGCCTTCTCAGATAGAAAAAATATATCAACATAAACAAAGGATTTCTTTATAGAAGGCTGTCTATTCATTTCCCAGTCAGTTACCTGCAACTTGATATCACTTTAACTTGCATTCAGCTTGCTGTTACTTAAATGCAATCAATCTTACAACTATATAATTCTAAAAACTGACTTTGTGAGCAAAAATATCCCTCATAATATAGGTGTGATACTCAGAGTTCCCTGTATAACTCAGCCTGCAGCCTTGTGCCTTTATATGGTAACAGAACAACCCCTCAGTGACTTCTAATATCCTTATCATTTACAGTAGGGGGTACATTATCCTTTATAATACATGAGTGATACTCAGAGTTCCCTGTATAACTCAGCCTGCAGCCTTGTGCCTTTATATGGTCACAGAACAACCCCTCAGTGACATCTAATATCCTTATCATTTACAGTAGGGGGTACATTATCCCTTATAATACATGAGTGATACTCAGAGTTCCCTGTATAACTCAACCTGCAGCCTTGTGCCTTTATATGGTCACAGAACAATCAGTGACTTCTAATATCCTTATCATTTACAGTAGGGGGTACATTAACCCTTATAATACATGACTGATACTCAGAGTTCCCTGTATAACTCAGCCTGCAGCCTTGTGCCTTTATATGGTCACAGAACCCCTCAGTGGCTTCTTATATCCTTATCATTTACAGTAGGGGGTGCATTATCCCTTATAATACATGAGTGATACTCAGAGTTCCCTGTATAACTCAGCCTGCAGCCTTGTGCCTTTATATGGTCACAGAACCCTTCAGTGACTTCTAATATCCTTATCATTTACAGTAGGGGGTACATTATCCCTTATAATACATGAGTGATACTCAGAGTTCCCTGTATAACTCAGCCTGCAGCCTTGTGCCTTTATATGGTCACAGAACAATCAGTGACTTCTTATAGCCTTATTTACAGTGACTTCTAATATCCTTATCATTTACAGTAGGGGGTACATTAACCCTTGTAATACATGAGTGATACTCAGAGTTCCCTGTATAACTCAGCCTGCAGCCTTGTGCCTTTATATGGTCACAGAACCCCTCAGTGGCTTCTTATATCCTTATCATTTACAGTAGGGGGTACATTATCCCTTATAATACATGAGTGATACTCAGAGTTCCCTGTATAAGGGTCAAGCTCTTGTCAGGTTGGTTGAATAATTCACTTTTAATTAGAATAACTAACTGAACGTACACTGTAGGTAAATCTATAACACACACAAATTCTGTGCACAGTGCAATAATACACTAACAGTAGCCACAAATCGACTAAATTCTAATATTAAAGTCATTCATTACAGTGACCCCTAGTGGTTGTCAGTAGGTTGCTTAATTATAAGGCTGTAGAAGAGACATGCGCCCCAGAGGTGACTGTTTAAAAGGAGATCTAAAGATTTATACAAAAGCTACACCTTATGTTTTGGCTTCAGATATCTGTTTTTGTGCAGGTTTCTATTTCTATTTATATTTATATTTCTATAATAAAATGCCTGAAGGGTGAGTCTGGGTGCAGTCGGTGGCTTCATTGCAGCTGCCGGTGAATTACAGCATGAATTAAACTCAGCAGCTGCTTCAGGGTTGGGGGAAGGCAGATATATATCTAAGTGCTATTCCCCCTAAAGCAATCCCGAGGATTATGTCTGTATCCGTGCAATGGGCTGCTCAGTTCCGCACATAAAGACATTACAGTTGAAGAAAAGAACATATCTGAGCCTCTGGCTTTATATTATGCATGCACAAAAACACTTAGGCGCAGCTCCACATTTTGGAAAACTCAAGCCTGGTTTCTAATGGGATAAGATCTGATTAGTAACACTCACAATGTTCTCTTGTTATTGTGCAATGTGTTGCATTTGTTATAGTGCCCCCTTCATTCACAGTCTCCGTTCCAGGAGCAATGCGATGTTGGTGGCCCAGAGGTTAATTGAATCTCTCTTCGATGAGAAATCTCTTGGCAATTGGAAAACCCTATCAGTTTTGGTCATTTTAAGGACATTTCTCAAGCTGGAGGAACAGAGTAACACAGTTCAACTCAGCACAGCTCTCCGATTCTTTTGTCCTATCCCACATCATACGAATATAGGGGAAGAATAATTAAGATTTAAGGCAGCGTAGCCTCCCCAAAAGCAGACCAGCCGCTACATTGTCATATATAATTTTTGCTTATCATATAGTTTATATTATAGCAGATACAATTAAATATTATTACTTCTATTAATAGCCTCCCCAAATAGTTATGAGCGAATTTATTCGCCAGCCATGGATTCGCGGGAAAAATTCATACATAGGAGTCATACATAGGACAAAAAAGTCGCCATAAGAAAAGATGCCTGTTGACTTTAATGCATTAGGACAAAAAAGTCGCCATAAGAAAAAACGCCCATTGACTTTAAGGGTAAGGAAAGACGGGCAGATTCGTCGCCCTGGCGACAAATCTCCTCTTCTTCTTTCCTCGTGAGGCAACTACAGGCGACTTCAGAAAACGAAGCACCGCGAGAACCATCCCACTGGCAATTTTTTTATCAGCAGACGGGAAGGCAGTTCGGGGAGATTGTCGCCCAAAGAAAAGGAGATTTGTTGCCGGGCGACTAATCTCCAGAATCTGCCCTTACCCCAACGCATTTGGAGAAAAAAGTCGCCATAAGAAAAAACGCCCATTGACTTTAATGCATTTGGAGAAAAAAGTCACCATGAGAATAAACGTCCATTGACTTTAATGCATTTGAAGAAAAAAGTCGCCATAAGAAAAAACGCCCATTGACTATAATGCATTTGGAGAAAAAAGTCACCATGAGAAAAAACGTCCATTGACTTTAATGCATTTGGAGAAAAAAGTCACCATGAGAAAAAACGTCCATTGACTTTACTGCATTTGGAGAAAAAAGTCGCAATAAGAAAAAAAATCCATTGACTTAAATGCTTGGAGCAAGAAAAATTGTTGCTCATAAAAAGCCCATTGACTTCAATCCGTTTTGCAAAATTTTACAGTTTCGCAAATGTTTCGCTCATCACTATCCCCAAACAAACATTTCACCCTTGTCCCCAAAGTTCCACTCTGTTTAAAACTGGAAATGGGACTTTCTTTTGAGTGAGACTAACAGATTTATAGTGAATAATGTACCCCCTATTGTAATATAAAGATTTTTTGGAAGGAGTTCCATAACCATATAAAGGCATGAGACTGACGACTTATTGCTTCAATACAAGTCATGCTGACTTCTAATATCCTTATATTTTACAGCAGGGGGTACTTTTTAATATAATGCACAAGTTTCAGTGTGACAGAAATTGCATCACTGATTATAATTGAAGACATCACTAAGCACCAAGGATATCATTTACAGGATATTCATGGCATTTGTAGATTATAACCTGAAAAAAAAGCAGCAGGGGAAGACTAGAAGGGCTGTGTTGGATGAAACTGCTCTGCCACCCAAAATACAAAATAGCAACTATTTGCAGCACCCGATCTAATCTCACAGCATTTGCAGAACAGAAAAAAAAAATCAGTTGCGTAAACTGCACCATTCATGGTCTTAAGTTAGCCTTAAACATAATAATTTAGTGGTTTGGTCACCAAACAAATAGAACTTGCCTGATTTGGCCATCTATATGCATTACAAAAAACTGCCAACGTGGTCTTTATCTTATTTTGTCCTGTGTATTAACTCATGGGTGTTCCAAAGGTAGATCTTGGTCAACTAGTAGACCTTGGGCTGGTAAACAGAAGACCATAGCAGAAGATTCAAACTGATACTTTGCACTTATGGGGACAAATTCACTAAAGCATGACGTCATTTCGTTACTTCACCGATTTACTAACGGGCACTGGCGTAAATTCGCTAGCGAAGGGGACCTACTCTAGTGCTACTTCGCACCCTTACGCCAGGCGAAGTTGCGCTATGGCGATGGGACGTAACTACGCAAATTCACTAACTTGCAGATTTTCATGAACGTTAATTCTTGCGCCAGACTTGCCTTCGCCAACTGAGATCAGGCGAAGTGCAATAGACTAGATAGGGCTTGCTTCAAAAAAAGTTGAAAATTTTTTCTAAGTCCCAAAAAACGCTGGCCGCTTTTCCTTTTTTAAGGGTGATAGGCTGAAAAATATCGTACATTTTTTTGCGGTTCCCCCCTACATTTCCTAACATATGGCACCTAAACTATACACTGGGCACATGTATAGGCCAAAATAACAACTCTATTTTAGTTTATGAAGCTTTCCCAGGCTTGTGTAGTGTAATGTATTTGTTGCTACATATACGTCCATTGTACTTTAACTTGGCACCATATGCAAATTAGGCATCGCTAGAGTAACTTCGCTTGACGAATTAACACTAGCACAACTTCAATACCGTTCGCCTCCCTGAGCGCAACTTCTCAATTTAGTGAATTTGCATAGCGCTGGTGGAAATATGCCTGGCGAAGTGTGGCGGAGTGTGGCGAAGCCATCGCCAGCGCAAATTCGGATCTTAGTGAATTTGCCCGTGGAGTCTTGACTCTCTGATCAGGGCACTCTCAGCATAGAGATTCAATGTTTTCCCCAGTTGTATGTTCTCCATTGGTTGGTGTTGGCTATCTCCAGATGCTCCAATTCCCACCTACAAATTCAATATCTAGTAGGTTAATTGGCCTCTAGATAACATTTCCAGTAATGTGAAATTCAATTGTAAGCTCCTCTGGGGCAGGGACAGATGCAGATTATTTGCTAAATAAGGGCTAACCCTTTCAGAATCTGGCAAATGGTTATCTCTCGGATTAATGTCATTAAGTTTAATTTTCTGCTGCTCCATTCTGGCCATGCAGCTGCTCCACTAATGACCCACCTTCACTAAAAAGTCAATCCTGTGATGGGAATGTGTGATCTGTCTGCAAAAATTTGAATGGAGGAATGAATAGGAGTCACGTTCAATCACAATCAAAGCTGTCGTTTTACATTTGATTTGACACTGTCTGGTCCGTTCTTCACAATGCGATTGGGAACAAGTTAGACGAATTTGGCATCTTGAAGAAATCTCGGCAAGCACTCCGGACGCCACTCGTAGGATAAAAAGTAACTTTATTTCAGCTAATTAAAACATCAATCCTGACGCGTTTCGTATCATGACACATATTCATAGGCATGTGAATTTTGCATCTTATCGGATGGATACTTGGAATTTTATATGCCCGTTTGTGGGGGATTTCAACGGATCCTCCTGATCAATATCAGGCCAAAAATCGTCCTGATATCTATCGGGCAGTTTTGATTTTTCCTGCTATCAAGGAATGCATCAGCTAGTTGATGCAGTCCTACGACCCATCAGTGTCCATTCTCTTTATTGTAATCTTATTGTTCGGCCCTAGGGCCGAACGTTTGGATTAACCCTATATCACCCTGTCGTTAATGGGCATAACGCGGAAAGATCCTCTCGTTTGGCAATTTCGCCAAATGAGCGGATCTTATCGTGTATGGCCACCTTTACTTTTCTTATTCAATAGCCTGCTCCTGATTTCACACCTACAAGAAGAGGCACCATCCTTTGTCAGAGTCATATAGATACAATGTGTTTTATTTGTTATAATATGTGCAGGAGCAGTCTGACAGTCTAAGCCTAGACACCATTGATTTCCATTGAAGAACAGAATAAAAACATTACGTCATATTCCACCTTTGGACTTAATGGTAAAAAGTCAGTCTCCTGCGACGAATTCTCATTTCCAATAATATGCCCAGCAGGCCCAAATAACAAGTCCACAAAGCCCCAGTTTGATGGCGATGGAGAATAATATATTGGTGTTTCTGGCAAGCGCAGGAATGACGTACACCTGGAACGTGTGAACTTTCCCTTCTCTCTCTCTCTACCCTGTAGCAAAATTACTCTCCCAGCTGGACACCAAGTTCTGTTTTGTTCTTTTAGAAGTGAATTCAAACCGGTAACGAGCAATTGACATTGCAGCAAAATCCCCAGATGACCTTCACTTCTATTCCAGATTTAATTACTTATGCAAATATCATTGGGCAATTTCTTGCTGCTGTGTTGGCAATTGGCTACCCCCATTGGGTGAGAGGTGGGGGGGGATAGGCACCATCATAAGTCGAATTCTAATCAAGATAAAACGATTGAGTCAGTTCCTGCTAATACTTGTAAGCTCTTTTCTGCATTATTCATCCCACAGTTATACGGTGTGAAGGGGCGACTATATTTGTATGACAAATGACAAACAAAATGATTCAAATACTGTACTCCAAATGCAAGCAGTGCACTAATGGTTATTTCTATCTAACAAGTAGTGTTCTATGGGAGAAAGTGCCATATATTATATTCCTTTTCCCTGCAAATACCACGTGTCCTCCATTAGAAGTGTCAAACTCAATGACAGATCATTTACAATGTGGAAGGAGGGTGCAAAGTGCAAAGACTAAGGCACTAACCATTTTGGGGGCCTGCAACCACACAGTTTACCCCTCCTACCCCTACACATCCCCTAACTTGTGTTTTATTCAAACACACAAGTTACGGAGCACTAATGGGCACAGGCCCCATCTTGGCACTGTACTTAATGTCTTCCCTATGTTTTTTTTATGAGGTGCAGATTTCAACCAGACTAAATATGTCCACAGATGCAGAGATTCGTTCGTTTGGCAATGTCGCCAAACAAGCGGATCTCTCCCCAATATGCCCACATTGAAGTGGGCGATATCGGGCTGATCCAATCGTGGGCCCTAGGGCCTAATGATCGGATCATAACGGATCTAATATGTTTGGTCAGATCACAGGAGCGCATAGACGCACAGATGCGGCGGCAATCCGACGAGATTTTTTAACCTGCCCGATTTTTGCCCAGATATTGATCGTGGAAGCCCATCGGATGGCCCGACACATGGGCTAATAAGCTACCAACTCGGTCTGTCTGCAACTTTTATCGGCCTGTGTATGGGGGACTTTAGACCTGACAGCCCTGCACGGGGCACCCTTTTGCACAGGTCACTTCTGTTCAAGTTTTTTGTTAATTACCCATCTTGTTTTTCTTAATCTTTTCTTCAAAGTCTACAGGAGTGTTACTTGATCCTTTCAGTTGCTGCTTAAATGCTACTTAAGGTGACCATACACGATGGTCAAATGAGTGGATCTTTCCCTGATATGCCCAACAACAGAAGGGGAATATTGGGTTGATCCGAATGGGCACCAACTAGCCAATGCGGTCCTCGATTGCAAGGAAAGTCAAACCTCCCCGATTAATACTTGACCAGATATCGATCAGGGAGCCCCGTCTAAAGCCCCCACACATGGGCAGATAAGATTCTGAATCGATCTTAAGGACCGATATCGGCAGCTTTAATCTGCTTATGTATGGCCACCTTTAAATTCTTCTTAAACCTCTTTAAAGGATAGAAGGTGCCCAAAGTTAATTGCAGATACAAGATCACAATCCAGTGCCATTCCATCAGCACAAGCTTGATTTTATTTCTCTTGTTATTATCTAATCAGGGGTCATCCTAGAAATTTGCTGCTGTTGCCAAACTCCCCTGCCCCCAACACACTCATCTTTTTTGGCACTGGAGGGGTCCCAGAAGGTCCGGGGGTTCCAGGGTGATTGTGCACTATTTCTCTCTCTGCACTAGAAGGCCAAATCTTCAGCTTGAAAACTGGAAATTCACTAAATTACACTGTAAGTAGACATCAGAAGGGAGGACATGGTGCTGTGCAGATGTTATAAAAAGTATCTTTAATGCCGCCGCTTGCAATGACAAGAACAGAAAACAGGAGATGGGTAAATACAAAGCAAACTGGAGTCTCACTCGCATTCGAAAAGCTGAAAGTTGTGCTGTAAATAGCAAAGTGCTGTAAATATACCCAGGAACTACATGATTACATCTCTCAGACTATAACCACTCCTGCTTATATTGTGAGTTAAATTTGTAGGCTTAGGTCTATTTTTTTTAGAAAAACCCTGAAACAACGTGTTTCTTTCTAAAGTTTAAAGATATTAAAGTATCCCTACCAACTGTAAACTAAAGTATCCCTACCAATGTAAAATACTTCATCATAAGGAGCCATTGCCAACTGTTGCCCCTTACAGGAGAGAAGGAACTATAAGCAAAGTTATAATGTTTTATAATGTATCATAACTATGATTTATTTTAGTGGCAGAAGCTAATTACAAAGTACTTATATATAGGGTTTTCATCTAGCGATAAAACCATTTTTTTGTGCTTGGATCTGTCCTGGCTAAATAGATTTCTTAGGTGGAAACCTATAATAAGTCATATAAGGGTTTATTTGCTGTAAGAAGATAAAGAGAGAGAGACCCGGAAAGCCCTGTCCTTGGTGCTGAACACTTCAATGCAAGGAAATAAATGAAGCAACAAGCTTTCTCATTAAAAGCACCTCACATTAACTATTTGTGGTCATCCAGAACGGTTACACTTATCGAATGTACTTAAAGAATAAGTGTGTTTAAGATTTCCAGCAGACGAGCAGCAAGTGACATTCACTTCTTCTTGATTGATACATATTGTTTTCAAGCATCCAGTCATGCAGAATTCATGATTAAAAAGATTGTTACTCAATATCTTTATCATATTTAGGTCCAATTTTTTCCAGGCTTTTAATAAACTTAATTACGGTCCTTTTCTTTCCCATCTAGAATTCTACAGTACCTTAAGAGAAAACGTTAAGGGCAAGAGGTGCCTTTCTTTTTTTTTCTATACATAGCACACGCTGCACTGAAAGTTTCTGAAAATGTATTAATAGCACAAAAAGAAGAAAAACTGGAATGGGGGGTGTGTGAATACATTATAAATGGAGGTATGGGATCTATGATATGGAACAGCATTGAAATTCCACACAGTGTTATGTGTAATCTATTTAATTTGACTTTTTTCCAGTTTTCTGTAAAAATAAGACTTTTCACTTGATGGTATCTAATCAAGCTAGTAATTAATTGTGCCTTAAGGCTTCACAATCCACATTACAAAGACCCCTTATCCCAGAGATCCCCAACCTTTTTTACCCATGAGCCACATTCGAATGTAAAAAGAGTTGAGAAGCAACACAAACCTGAAAAAGTCCCTTGCAGTGCCAAATAAGTGCTGTGATTGGTTATTTGGTAGCCCCTGTGTGAACTTGCAACCTACAGGAGACTCTTTGGCAGTATAGTTTTTATGCAATTAAAATTTTCTTCCAAGGCTGGAATCCAAAAATAAGCTCCTGCTTTGAGGCCAGTGAGAGCAACATCCAAGGGGTTGGTGAGCAACATGTTGCTTGTGAGTTATTGGTTGGGGATCACTGCCTTATCCATGCCTCCCTACATTTTTTGGTAGGACAAGCCCGGGTTTGTTACTGCAATGTCCCGACTTTCTCTTTGATCTCCTGCACTGAACAACCAGAAAAAGATACAAAGTTTCAAACTTAACTGGCTTTTGGCAGAGAGCCCAGAATAGACAATTAGGTATTTTTCTAACATTTTAAGATATGCAGGTCTCTTGGGAAAACTGATTTGCAGCTGGCCACATGGGCAGATTCGGGGAGACGGCGACTCATATCCCCGATGACAACAAATCTCCTCTTCTTCGTGGCGACTAATCTCCCTGATCTGCCTTCCGCCGGCTAAAATTTAAATCGCTGAGGGGCGCTTCATTTTCCTTAGTCGCCCGTAATTGCCTCACAAGGAAACTTTGGGTGACTCCGTGTGCCTGCCCTTCAGGCGGAAGGCAGATCGGGGAGATTAGTTGTCACGAAGAAGAGTGGAGGTGGATGAAGAGTGCAGGTCCTGCCTTCTGTCATAACATATGCTGGTCTGCTAAGTGGGGTGCTTGGATTGAGTGAGCTAACAAACAATGCTTTGGGTCTTCTATATCCATGAAATGAAAGTTTTAATCAAAATTAATGAACAGAATAAGTGTTCCATTTTGAGTTTCATGCGACGATCTCTCTCTCTCTAACTATTATATGCAGCAGGAGGAATATTAACTCTAATATTACTAATGAGTAGCATTGTATCTTAGAGCAGTAACAGGGTCACAGTGCATTGCGTGGGATCAGCACACCGAGACTGTGACAATGAGCTCACATGTTAAGGAGTGCAACATTCATATATTTATCTAAGAGTATCCCCAGCCCTGCAAGAACTAACGCTACAGAAGATGTTCAACAAGCTGTTGCACGGTGGATATTTTTCTGATTTGATTTATTGATTTACAATATTTATCTGATTTATAGTGAATCAACCCTTCAGTTTAGCTCAGCAGCTTTTGGGATAGTTATTTGTCCCTGGTGTATTATATTACTGGGCAAACGTTCTATAGCAAACGTAGGCATTGTTGCCTAGCAAACATCCTTAAAGGGCATGCAAAGGCAAAAAGATTAAATCCAATTTTTACTTTCTTTAATGAAAAGGAAACTTATCTCCAATATTCTTTCACTAAATAATGTGTACCGTTTTTATAAGAAACCTGACTGTATACAGTGAAATTCTCCCTTCATTTACTGCTGTGGATAGGAATTGTCAGACGGTCCCTAACTGCTCTGCAGGGAAACAATCCTACTTATGCTGAAAGAAGCCAACACATGATATGAGAACTAGAATACAACAATATTAAGTGCAGAAAAGTCAAGGATATTAACAGGTACACATACAGTCAGAATATTTAGCTTTGTAGTTCTGAAAATCACTATAAAGTAAAAACTGCTTGTTTGATTTTGCTTTAGTTTTCCACTTCTCCTTTAACCATTGTTCAGAATGTACCATCTCCCTTTAAAGGAGAACTAAACCCTAAAAATTAATATGGCTAAAAATGCCACATTTTATATACTGTACCAGCCTAAGGTTTCAGTTTGTCAATAGCAGCAATGATCCAGGACTTTAAACTTGTCACAGGGGGTCACCATCTTGGAAAGTGTCTGTGACACTCACATGCTCAGTGGGCTCTGATTGGCTGTTGAGAAGCTAAGCTTAGGGCTCGTCACTAATTATCCAGCAGAAAATGAGCTTCCCCTGTAATATAAGCTGATGCTACAGGTTTGCTGATTATTAAATTCTGATGCTAATTGCACTGGTTTCTGTGCTGCCATGTAGTAATTATCTCTATTAGTTTACTAATTATATTGTGACATTTTGGCTTCATTGTCTGAATTACAGTTATTTGTGGGGAGAACCCAGGTCTCTGTTCTTCAGGACCCCGGTAGGGATGGGCGAATTTTTTCACCGTGTTTCCCTGCGGAAATTATGCCTATAGACTTGTATGGCGTCGTGCAAAAAAAAAAAGATGTGCGTCAAAAAAAATTAGCTGAAACTAAACGGGTCAAATTCGCCCATCCCTAGCCCCTGGCAGTTCAAATAAAGTGTGTAAAAAATGGTGGATTGTAACTATTTTTGGACTTTACTGCTGCCTTTACCATGGCACTTATAAGGAAGAATAACAAGCCTGCTGCTCTGCCGGGTCTTTTCTAAAGAAGCCCATACTTCAACACATTAAGGGTAATTCCAGCAGCTGTAGTCTCAACAGTAGCACTCTCAAGCTCTTTAGCTTCAGGGACCACATTAGTCCCTATGGTAACAAAGAACTCTGGGGCAAATTCACTAAGATGCGAAGTTGCGCCAGGCGCAACTTCGCCGCACTTCGCCAGGCGTATTTTCCAGCGCTCCGCAAATTCACTAAAATCTTAAGTTGCGCACAGGGGTAGCGTAAGGTTGCGAAGTTGCGCTAGTGTTGATTCGCTATATAAAGCGAAGTTACGCTAGCGAAGGCTAATTTGCATACGGCGCGAAATTCAAATTTCAATGGAGGAACACGTATCAGCACTACAAATGCCTAGAAAACCTTCAAATCAGCAAATAAAAATTTAATTTTGCCCTACACATGTGCCCACTGTCTAGGTAAGTTGCCATGAGTCAGGAAATGTAGGGGGAAGGAGGGGAGCCCCAAAAAAAATTACGATCTTTTTCAGCCTATCACCCATCATGTAGAAAACACGCCAGCGTTTTTTGGGACTTAGAAAAAAATTTGACTTTTTTGGAAACAATCCCTATCTATTCTATTGCGCTTTGCCAGGTCTGAGGTGGCGAAGGAAGTCTAGCGTAAAAGGTAGCGTTCAGTACACTGCACAAGTTAGTGAATTTGCGTAGTTACATCACTAGCGAAAATTCGCCTGGCGTAAGGATGCGAAGTAACACTAGCAAAAATACGCCAGCGTTCGTTAGTGAATTTGCGCAGTAGCGAAAATGCCAAACGCTAGCGAATTAACGCTAGCGTTCGGCGCTTCGGCACCTCTAAGTCTATAGATGCACCTTCCTCTCCTCTCTCCTCTTCCTAACAGGTTCTCCGAGCATATCAACTCTAGCTCTTCACAGGGATTCTGGAGCCTCCCTATTCTCATAGTGCCAAGTCCAGTCTGAAGCCTCCTCCTCTTCCGGTCATTCTCTGTATTTCCCATTCAGTTGGGTTGCACCACCCTAGCAGGAAGACTTGGAATTATCATGTGAAGAAAAAATGATAGAAGTGCCTCTCGGTGGCAAATTTCCTTCTGGGTTTGTATGTTTAAATATATTTACTGTAGGATGAGCAGAGGCCAAGATAGAGACAGATATTTCCCCCCAAAGATAACTGGAATAAAGTACTGAGACTTGTAAAGAACACTTACTTTTATTAAAGTAATTCTGATGAAGGTAATTGGCTTAGCATTACTATAGAGGTTACAGCAGCCTCCGAGGGAAGAGATCACTGTGAAAACACTTTAGTGAAAGCAAAAATTTATTTTTTATACTTTATATAACAACTCTTTAAAATGCAACATTCTACGGAAGCATAAAAACTTGCATGGATGTATTGTAGAATGGCTAATATTTGGTTTGGATAATGTTTACTTGCAGTTGGCTCCTTGTAATGTGTCAGGGAAGAGAACCATCCTTGTCCCATATATCTACAGTGGTATATCTCTTAATGCCCCTTGGTCTTTAAGAGTGATTTCTTGTACAGGTAAGGGCCTGTTATATAGAAAGCTTGAGACCTGGGTTTTTCCAGTTACGGGGTCTTTCTCTATACCTTGAATCTGGTTAAGGAAATATTATTAAACCCAATAGGATTGTTTTACCTCCAATAAGTATGCATTATATCTTGGCTGGGATCAAGTGTAAAGTACTGTTTTATTATTACAGAGAAATTGTAAAAACTTGAATTATTTGATTAGCCTATGGGAGGCGGCCTTCCCGTAATTTGACGCTTTCTGGATAATGGGTTTCCGGATAACGGATCCCATACCTGTAGATTCATTTCTTTCAGAGCGGACTATTTACATCAACTTGCGCAGAAGAATTAGTTCGGCATAAATGGCATATAGTCAAAATATTAGCTGTGTCAGTATTATAGAGGATTTATACATAGATTAAATCTCACCAAGTACGAGGAGTCAAGGAAATGTAATAACCCACAGACTATTACATTTAACAAGTAATAATCAAACAGAGCGCCTGATACGGATAAGGAAAATCGGCAAGTTAATTTTAAAGAACATAACATGAAATACAGCAGAGCACAATCCGTCATGCCTTGACTACATGAAATATGCATTAAAACCCATCACTTACATGAAATTTGCACTAATACCCATCACTACCATGTACAGGATAAGTAAAGAACATTAAACGGCCAGTATGTAGGTTATTGCAAGCCATTGTCATTAGTGAAGGTCAAATAAATTCACTCATTTGTGGCGAATTTACGTGTTTCACTAAATTTGCGAATCTCCCGCAAAAATTCGCCAGCGGCAAAAGAATTCTGGACGTGCATCTGAAATGTCGCTCGTGTCAAAATGGCCGACACTATTTGGACGCCCATTGACTTTAACACCATTGACGTGAGCGACTTTTTCGTCAATTTCCGATTTTTCACTTCTTTTTCGAGAATATTTCCGATTTTCAGTATTTTTTTTGTGAAACAATCAGTTTTTCAAGATTTTTTTGGGAAAATTTTCGATTTTCACGATTTTTCGTGAAACGGTCTGATTTTCAGGATTTTTTCATCGATTGTTTGCCGTTTCGCGATTTTTGGGGGAAATTTGCAAATTTTTCGGCGAAGCAAAACAGGAGAACCTTAAGGCTACAGGGAACAATGACACTGATGACAATTCCATGCTTCCAGCTTTATAGAACAGTTTGGGGAAGACTCTTTCCTCTTTCTGCACAATAATGGCTGCATTCACAAAGCAGGTCCATATAGAATGGGTTTGTAGAGATGGGAAGAAACTGACTGCACAAAGCCCTGACCTCAGCCCAACTGAAACCCTGTGGGATGAATTGGAATTCCAGCTGTGACCCCGGCCTGATCCCCCAACATCACTGCCCAACCTCACTAATGCTGCTGAATGGCAGCAACTCCCAGCAACAATGTTCTAGTGGGAACCTTCCCAGAATGGGACAGGATAATAATTAGTCAATGAAAGGTTAATGTTTGAAAAAACAACAATGTCAGCAACGCCATGTTCCCAACCCAGGATTTTGGATCAGTGGGGTGTCTGTCACTATTTGGGATTATCTACCATTACCTCCCAGCTACAACAATATGGAATGCACCTGCACACTGCAATGCCGCGCTTACCTCGGTTTTCGCCAATAAACAATTAAAGAGCAAGTGATTTATTCTTGGGCATCTGCCCGTTACCAATCATTCCTGCCCAGATTTCAGCCTTTCGTGCAGCTGAGAAAGAAGTTTCCCCCCCGCCGATAACATAAGGAACCTGCTGCATTTCTTATTCCAACGGAAAAATTGAATGTGAACGATTTGATTTATTTGCATTCCAAACAGGATGGGAAAGATTTATAGAGCCGGCAGACACATTACAAGGCAGTTACATTAAAACACAAAAGGAATCAATTGCTTGTGCGGTGAGAAGTGTCTGTATTTTTTCCAACTGCAAACCAATTCAACCTTTCAGCTCATTTAAATATCACCTAGTTCATATTCATGAGTTAGACATTTACAATGCATATATGTATAAATGGTAAAGTACATAGGCACCTCTTTTTAATTCATATATTTGTAATTGACACATCTCCCCCTTTTTCACTGAAGGTAATATTAAATATCATCTTGCAAATATAATTTTAAAGAAAACATTTAGGGTGAGTGTTTATTTGTGCCCAATGAATTATAGTGTGGTGACTGCTACTCCAATGTTTATATATATATATATATATATATATATATATATATATATATATATATATAACCTTGTTATGAGCTAAGGGGGGGGGGATCAGATAGGATCTGTACAGCCACTGGGACAGAATGCTCTGTTATACAGATAGCTAGAATCTCAGCTGCCATAAAGCAGGGCAGGACTGCTGCTTACAATGGGGATCAGATAGGATCTGTGCAGCCACTGGGACAGAATGTTCTGTTATACAGATAGCTAGAATCTCAGCCATAAAGCAGGGCAGGACTGCTGCTTACAATGGGGATCAGATAGGATCTGTGCAGCCACTGGGACAGAATGTTCTGTTATACAGATAGCTAGAATCTCAGGCATAAAGCAGGACAAGACTGCTGCTTACAATGGGGATCAGATAGGATCTGTGCAGCCACTGGGACAGAATGCTCTGTTATACAGATAGCTAGAATCTCAGCCATAAAGTATTGAAGGATTTATACTTGTGAATGGCAAAGAAGGAGACAAAGCCATACAACTTAGAGAAATCCAGTGCCATCACAAATACAACTTTAACGTCTTAAAACATAATGTTTTCCCAACACTTCAGTACATTTCTAAACCTTTGTTTGAGGCACAGATACAAAGACTACATGCTGATGCACTAACTGGTACATGGAACTCCACGTTTGTCCAATTTCTGGTTTTGAATACCGTAATTCATTCAAGGCCAAGCACTGAATAGACTGAAAATGTGTAGTTTATTTTATTCAGCACCATGGAGAGCAGCAAGTAACAGCGAGTCACAATAGAAAAACCAAAGTTTCTGAATGCATTTTAATTGTGCGAAATGTAGATATCCTTCAAAATTTCAGAATTTCAAAGGCACATTAGCCTCTTTTTGAAACTATATTTGTTCAAAGAGAATTTAAAATGATATGCCAGGCTTCTATACCTGAAATGGTAAATATACAGCAGGGGAAGATCCCACTATCATGGAGGCGCAACTGTTCTAAGCACAATTCAGCAGGAACAGCCCCTAAGTTTGCTCATAGTCTGTACAGAGAGATCCCATAAAACTATGGCAGCATAGGTATTCCCCTGTACTAAGCACAATTCAGCAGGAACTTAATATATAAGGACATAGATATAGTCTGTTCTACTCTCATTTCCCTACAGAAATAGGGATTGGTAGTACTAGATAGGTACCTAATATATAAGGACAGAGACAAGAGGAAAGTGATGGAAGTGTTACTGTCTGCTCTGCTCTCATTTCCCTACAGAAATAGGGATTGGTAGCACTAGATAGGTGCCTAATATATAAGGACAGAGACAAGAGGAAAGTGTTGGAAGGGTTACTGTCTGCTCTGCTCTCATTTCCCTACAGAAATAGGGATTGGTAGCACTAGATAGGTGCCTAATATATAAGGATAGAGACAAGAGGAAAGTGTTGGAAGTGTTACTGTCTGCTCTGCTCTCATTTCCCTACAGAAATAGGGATTGGTAGCACTAGATAGGTGCCTAATATATAAGGACAGAGACAAGAGGAAAGTGTTGGAAGTGTTACTGTCTGCTCTGCTCTCATTTCCCTACAGAAATAGGGATTGGTAGCACTAGATAGGTGCCTAATATATAAGGACAGAGACAAGAGGAAAGTGTTGGAAGGGTTACTGTCTGCTCTGCTCTCATTTCCCTACAGAAATAGGGATTGGTAGCACTAGATAGGTGCCTAATATATAAGGATAGAGACAAGAGGAAAGTGTTGGAAGTGTTACTGTCTGCTCTGCTCTCATTTCCCTACAGAAATAGGGATTGGTAGCACTAGATAGGTGCCTAATATATAAGGACAGAGAGAAGAGGAAAGTGTTGGAAGGGTTACTGTCTGCTCTGTTTTGAATTATTCTACAGAAATAAGGACTGGAAGCACTGGACAAATACAGACTGAGTAGACATTGTAGTGTAGGCTGATCTGCAACCTGAACTACAAATGGAATAAATCGTGAATTAAGATAAATATAGTATATTCTGCAAGTCGAATCCCCTACAAATTAGCACAAATTAGCAGCAGAATACAGGAGCTAGACAGCCAGTTATTGATCAAAGAATATGCTAAAAAAGACCATATTTGTCAGTTTGTCTGGTTTTCAAGGTTTCCATGGCAATTTACATGACAGTCAATTCCCTTTAGAGGGAGGATTGGGAAGTACGCATTTCTGTCTGATCAGGTATGTAATTAGTATCACTACATATTTCTATTCTGTCTCATTAGTCACAACACAAGAAAGTTTTGATCTTGAGGAGCCAGAGGAATAAAATGAGTTTCTGCAGGCATTTAAATTGTTAGGGTCAGGCTGTTACATATTGCCTTCATTTGAACCATTAGGTTACCCGGGTAACAAAAGCACAATATTGTTTTTAGGGTCTAAGCTAATGGGTTTGTAAAAGAAACATAGGGTAAAGCCCATCTGCCTGTTGTTGGCATCACAGGAGATGGGCACCTAAAGGAGTTACTTTCATATCAATCGTGTCCCAGCTGCACACACAAAATAACCCTCGTCTCTGTCCCTATAAATTAGGCAGCTATCTATAGTGCTATAGTTCCTATTAGAAATGAGAGCAGAACAGACAGTAACCCTTCTAATACTTTCCTCGTCTATGTGTATATATTAGCCACCTATTTAGAACTACCAGCCCTTGTTTCTGTAGGGAAAATTAAAGGAGAGTAGGTCGTAAACCTTCCAACACTTTCCCCTTGTCTCTGTCCCTATTTTTGTATCATTGGTTGGCATATCAGCCTGAGCTCTGTACACCACATTAAATAAAAAGTTTAATAAACATAAAAAAAGAACATATATTAGGCGCCTACCTACCCAAGCAGACATGGGTGAGACTTGCAAGCTCCTCTGGTTAGAACGAATTTAGGACCACAGCATTGATTCTACACTTCTGTTAACCCATTACTTTCTGTTAAGGGATATTGCTTTAGAAATAGCACATGCTCAGCACCAACATCTTCTGAACAGACAAATCTATGGAATACATTTTCCTTCTGGGCCTTTGTTAAATGTCAGGATATTAACTAATATAGATGTTTTCTTTCTCTGCTCCTGATATCTCCCCTGGTACAGCCAGGGGCAACACAAAGGTCAATCTGCCCAGGATAAACAATATAAGGAGAGGCGTTTTATTCTCAATCCGTGAACAGCTTGTAGTACAGACAAATGATGTGCAACTTCCACTAGTGATTATTATTATCTATAAAGCGCCAATCAAATAATGGCATTCGTTTACAGTAACAGAACACTTTATTAACCTATTCAAGTCAAAATGCCTAATACATACATACAGAGACAGAAATTGGTAGCACTAGATAGGTGCCTAATATATAAGGACAGAGACAAGAGGAAAGTGTTGGAAGGGTTACTGTCTGCTCTGCTCTCATTTCCCTACAGAAATAGGGATTGGTAGCACTAGATAGGTACCTAATATATAAGGACAGAGACAAGAGGAAAGTGTTGGAAGGGTTACTGTCTGCTCTGCTCTCATTTCCCTACAGAAATAGGGATTGGTAGCACTAGATAGGTACCTAATATATAAGGACAGAGACAAGAGGAAAGTGTTGGAAGGGTTACTATCTGCTCTGCTCTCATTTCCCTACAGAAATAGGGATTAGTAGCACTAGATAGGTACCTAATATATAGAGTTTAATATTTTTTAACTTTATAAAATATATAGACAAGGGAGAGTTTATTTGGACTTAACATGTCATTGAAAAAGTCATTCTAAAGATAAAACAGGACAGTTATTAAAGACCTTAAGGCCTATAAAACCAGAACCACTTTCATCTGAACTTCAGACAATACTTAATGGTTTTTGCCTTTAAAAAATGCCGTTTATCTCTGTGAGCTGATTTGTTACTCACATTTAAAAGCACCATTTTAGTAAAATCTATTTCTAGTTCCGATTCTTCTGGTTACTAATGAAAGTTCCCCATCATGCGGATTGTGACATCCATCTGATCTCCCACTAATATGGTTATATTTCACATTCCTCAGATGCCTGTTTGGGGCACTTTTTGGCTTGTTGCTCAACATATTTTCGAGCCGTTTCCCAAGCAGGAGCTGCAGAGAGTTCAAGTTCAGTTTAGATTCAAGGAACTGAATAAGAAGTGTCACTGTGTCTTGCCCAAAAATAAGTATAATCTATAACTGTTTGTGGTGCTGGGGATCTTGTGAGTGGCTGATCTACTCCCTGTAGATAGAAGAATTCCAGTATGGGAAGATACATTGTACAGACTCACCTTAATTAGGCTTTGTGGGAAAGCACATTATTATTATTATTATTATTAGTTTTACCGAAAGGAAATATAATATTACGATTCTGAAGCACAAGTGTTCTGGTTATGGGTATTTCTATAGCAGGTGAGAGGAAAGCAGAGGGAAATATAAATGAAGATATTCAAGGGGAAGAATAAAGAAACCTGGGGTAGTGTGGATGAAGCAATAGAAGTGGCATATGCAGTGATGGGCGAATTTATTCGCCAGGCGGGCAAATTCCAGCGATTCGCCGCCGGTGAATAAATTTGCGAAACCGCCGTAAAAAACAGGACGCCGGCACAGTTTCGCGAAACACCACAAATTCGCCCATCACTAGCCATATGTAAAAATCTGTTCTAATGTTGTTCTTTTTGTTTGATTCTCCAGTGATATATATACAGAATGCCTTTATATTGCTAAGGATACAGTCTAGCAGTAATTGAAATAAAAGATATGTCCATAAATATCCGTTCTTGAGCCAAGGCAAAGCAACCCAGTAGCCTGAAATAAATCCCTGTTGATTAGAAGTGAAAACACTTAAGTACAGATTTGTGACTCTATGAAGTGGAGAATCCTGCAGGATTTCCAGCGGTTTAATTTGGTAACAGTCAGTGAACTGTGAAGCGTTTGACAAACTTGAAGCAGGTCGATGAGCAATTTTGTGTTTACCAGTGGGAACACCATTTAGGGATCAATAATGCTCCAAATTAACAATAGATAATGAATGCCGTGTAAGTTAATGAGGGAATTTACCTTTTGGTAAATGTGACTGCAGAGCAATAAATATCTGTACCAAATCATATATATATATATATATATATATATATATATATATATATATATATATATATATATATATATATATATATAGACAAATACAAGATTTCCTTTGCACTCAACCCATTATCAATATATTTAAGACAGCGACATTTGTGCATACTGCTACTGAAAAATGCCTTACCCTTTAAACAAAACAGGGATTGTTTGTCCATAGATTGCAATATATTTAAGCTGGCCAACTACGTCAAAGTCATCCCATATCTGGCCAGTCCTATACTCAATTTTATCTGATTCATTAAGAATTCTATTGCTTCATTATACATTTTGCAAAGGGACTAAGTTTTACCTGCAACTTACTTGCTGCTTTCAAAGTAAAACTCCCAAACTTGGCTGCCCTTTTATTAGACACCAGTGGGATCACCTGACTATAGCTGGGAAGGGTGGGAGCTACAACATGGAGCTGGTCACTGCTCCTGTATAACTATAACAAACAAGGGAAAGTTGTGCTCATCACTAATTTTTAAAACCATAAGGCAGGGGGGGAAATGGGGCTGTGACCACAAAATACATATAGACAGATAGACAGATGAAGATGAAAATTGAGCATAGGACTGGCCAGACATGGGATGACTTTGACGTAGTTGGCAGCTTAAATATATTGCAATATATGGACAAACAATCCCTGTTTTGTTTAAAGGGTAAGGCATTTTTCAGTAGCAGTATGCACAAAATGTCTCTGTCTATATTGATAATGGGTTGAGTGCAGAGGACTCTTGTATTTGTCTGTATGTATTTTGTGGTCACAGCCTCATTGCACCCCCGCCTTATGGTTTTAAAAATGAGTTGTGAGCACAACGTTCCCATATATATATATATATATATATATATATATATATATATATATATATATATATATATAATAAATCAATTTTTTAATAATAGGACATTTTTTCTCTTCCATATCAGCCGCTGAATTCCTCATTCCATCTCTCTGGCAGAAAATTTCAAATTTTGACAACCCTTACAATAAGGAATTCCTTCCTTTGCTTATGATGAAATCTAGATCTCCTTGTAATGAAGACAAATAGCTCAGGCCATAGTTAAAATGCCATTGTAACATTCCTACATTTTTCAGCTCTTTGTTTCTTTAATGGATTGGTGGTCAAAGCTACACTGCAATCTCTAGGCAGCTACAACCACAACTCAACAGTTACACCCTTTATTCTAAAGTCCAGCAACCTCCCTTTATACTCTAGGACTCAACAGTTGCACCATTTATTCTATGGTCTAGCAACCCCTTTTACTTCAACAGATACACCCTTTATTCTAAGATACAGCAACCCTTATGCTCTAGGACTCAACAGATACACCCTTTATTCTAAGATACAGCAACCCTTATACTCTAGGACTCAACAGTGGCACCCTTTATTCTATGGTACAGCAACCCTTATACTCTAGGACTCAACAGTGGCACCCTTTATTCTATGGTACAGCAACCCTTATACTCTAGGACTCAACAGTGGCACCCTTTATTCTATGGTACAGCAACCCTTATACTCTAGGACTCAACAGTGGCACCCTTTATTCTAAGATACAGCAACCCTTATACTCTAGGATTCAACATATACACCCTTTATTCTAAGGTACAGCAACCCCTTATACTCTAGGACTCAACAGTGGCACCCTTTATTCTAAGGTACAGCAACTCCTTATACTATTAGGACTCAACAGATACACCCTTTATTCTAAGATACAGCAACCCCTTACACTCTAGGACTCAACAGATACACCCTTTATTCTAAGATACAGCAACCCCTTATGCTCTAGGACTCAACAGATACACCCTTTATTCTAAGATACAGCAACCCTTATACTCTAGGATTCAACATATACACCCTTTATTCTAAGGTACAGCAACCCCTCTCATATTCTAGGACTCAACAGTTGCACCATTTATTCTATGGTCCAGCAACCCCTTTTACTCTAGGATTCAACATATACACCCTTTATTCTAAGGTACAGCAACCCTTATACTATAGGACTCAACAGTGGCACCCTTTATTCTTAGATACAGCAACCCGTTATACTCTAGGACTCAACAGATACACCCTTTATTCTAAGGCACAGCGACCCCTTTCTACTCTAGGACTCAACAGTTGAATAAAAAACCTAGCTTCTGACATCGCCTCCCTAAGCTGCTAAACACTTACTTCCTTGCAATAGACTTTTCTGAATCACTACATGTGGCTTTAGCTGCACAAACAAAGCAATCCAAATGCCATCCCACTGGCAATTCACATTCTTGCCGACGGGAAGGTGTTTTGGAGAGATAAGTCGCCAGAAAAAGAGGAAATTTGTCACTGGGCAACTAATCTCCACCGAATCTGCACGTGTGCCACCACCCTTATGGGGACCCAGGTGGACTAATAACACAATTGGGAAAAATTAACAATATGAGTAAAACTAACGTAACATAAGATTTCTGATGGCAGCCCTCATCTATAATAGAAGGGAATACCTAAACTGGCATATTGTTATTGGTATTGCTATGAGCAAACTTACAGGACTGTTCCTGCTGAATTGTGCTTAGTACAGAGGAATACCTATGCTGCCTTAGTTTTATGGTATCTCTCTGTACAGACTATGAGCAAACTTAGGGGACTGTTCCTACTGAATTGTGCTTAGTACAGGGGAATACCTATGCTGCCTTAGTTTTATAGTTTCTCTCTGTACAGACTATGAGCAAACTTAGGGGCTGTTCCTGCTGAATTGTGCTTAGTACAGGGGAATACCTATGCTGCCATAGTTTTATGGGATCTCTCTGTACAGACTATGAGCAAACTTAGGGGACTGTTCCTGCTGAATTGTGCTTAGTACAAGGGAATACCTATTCTGGCATAAAGCTTTCAAAAGCCTTGTGTCTAGCCCCTCTTTTTTCCCAATCCATTCAGTATTCTGTTCTGTGAAATTCCAAGGGGACACCTTCATCATACAGGCAGCCATGACACTTTGATGTATAAGCCACATGACAAGACAACATTAGCTTGCTGGATGATGGATGTTACTGTTCTCGTATAAACATTTAGGATGCGCCTGTCCCCCTCCTCCTACAGATACAAACAGTGTCAGACTGGGATGTCAGGGGCCCACTAGAAAGCCCTAGACCTTGGGCCCACCAGAAAACCTAAAACCCTGAGCCCGCCAGAAAAACCTTAGACAGTGGACCTTTTAAAACTATTATTCCTCCTCTACTCACTCAACCTCTTTATTTTCCTAGACTTTTATATATACTTACAATATTCTCCCATTTTTAAGCATTTTTCCCTTAAAGAAATAGGGAATGACCATGAAATGGGCCAAATGTTTAGAGACAAGAGGGCCCACCAACACCTGGGTGACCCGGGAGTTTTCCTGGTATCCCGGTGGGCCATTCCGACACTGGATACAAATGTATTATATATATATATACTCCAAACTAAGATACAATTAATCCTTATTGGAAGCAAAATCAGCCTATTGGGTTTATTTAATGTTTAGTAGATTTTATAGTAGACTTAAGGTATGAAGATCCAAAATTATGTCTCTTATCTGGAAAACCCCAGATCCAGAGCATCCTGGATAACAAGTCCTATACCTGTACAATTTTTTTTTTTATTACTCTCCAAAATATGGGCAGGGAGTTCCACTCAGAATACATCTATAAACAAGACTCGGAAAAAGATTTTAAAGAGCATCTAGTTAAAATGAGGGGGTCTCTGATAAATGAACTTTCGCTTCCAGATTCAAATCAATGTGTAATTGGGTTTCTTCTCTTCTTTTAATCTTCTAAACTGCCAGTTTATTGATTATCTTTCTTTTCCAGGAACGTCCATGAAATGATGGGGATCCATCCAATGGATTCATTGCTGTATCAAATTTATCATCGCGTTGCATAAAATCGGTACAGTCAGTCGGTGTCCAGTTATTCCTAGATTATTGTTTGTTTCTAGGGAAACTGACCATAGCAACCAGCTATGGCCAGGGTCAGACTGGGCTGGTGGGACACTGGGAGATAACCCATCGACCCAGACCTGATTCCCACTTGCTTCACTGTTGCAGTCACCCCTCCATCCCTCCCCTGATTACGGTGAAGGAAGTATAAGGTGCAAGTGGGGGGAAAGGCTGGCAGTGAGTGAGTGTGCAGGGGCCCCTGAGGGGGTGTGGGGCCCCTAGGGTAGCAGCCCCAGTAGGCCTTGCACACCTCAGTCCTATACCGGACAACATTTTGGAAATTGAAAGAGGGAAAAAAAGATTATGCGCTTGTAGCTTGGCAAAATTGTATTGGCCACACCCATTTTATGACCACCCCCCCAAGTACCATGTTCATTTTAAAAAATTTGGCAGATTATGAAAGTTTGAACACTTTTATGTGTTAACAGTTTTGCTAATGAAGGTGAATTGCCCTTTAAGCTGTCACAGTTTCCCCAAAAGACCCATTTATCTTAAATGGTTACAATTGTTTCTTTGCTTATCTTAAATTGTTACAAAAGTACCTAAGTGCACCTGCCACATATTCTGGGCTCTCTGCCAAAAGAAACGTTGTATCTTTTTCTGGCTATTCAGTGCAGCAGATCAAAGAGAAAGTCGGGACATTTCAGTAACAACCTGGGACTGTGGGTTGAGCTGTCAAAATCGGGACTGTCCTGCAAAAAAACGAGACAGTTGGGAGGTATGCAGTCCTTCCCTGGCAATGGCTAAGTGCAGACATTATAGTATAGAAATAGTTGAGTATATCCATAGCAACTGCTGTCAGTCCAAAAAGACGGCAATAGTACAAGGTTCTCTATAAGAAGGCTGGCGGTAGAAACTGCGCATTTGGGTGCAACCTGATAGAAAGGTTCATCTATTAAAGGGGATACTGCTCAGCATTCTGGGATATCTTTGCCCCCTGCAAGCTAAATAAGCTATTTCTCATTTTGATGGCAAGATTGTCCTGAGAAATAGAAATTATGACTTGCATTTTTTATTCTGCTTCTCTTCTCCTGTTCCCAAGATATAAACCCTGACCAAGTGTATTGGCACTTAATGTACCTGTTCTGCTATTATCTCTCTGTATCCAGGCAGCCCGGGGGAGAGGAACACATTAATGATTTTGTTCCATTACTTCGAATGTCTCGGCCAAACAAGATTTTAATTTGGCACTTACAGGCCGCGTAGGATCACAGATATGCGACTGTTGATATTGAAGAGAGAGTAATTCTATTTCAATGAGAACTGGCACAGAGACTGCAAATCACAAGAAGGGAGAACTGGAGCACTGGTTGGTTGTCACTCAGTTGAGGGTCACTTTATGCGGATTTGCTGCCTACTGTAATTATAATGTATATAATTATAGGAACACAGACTCTAGCCCACTGCTTCCCAAAAATCAACACCACCAGCCATTGCACTGCTAAGGGGGTTAAGGCACAGATTGCTTTTCAGATTCATGGGCCCAATAATAGGGCTAATTTAGGAAGAAGGTGCAAACTACGGACACAGATGGTGACTCCCACAATCTAACATTATTTTCCCAGTATTCCAGTGTCACAATTCAACATTGCTGAATTTGGGGAACGCGGAGAACAGAGAATATATTAGTGAGTGTTTTATCCTAATCCAACCTTAGACAACAGGAAAAGGAAAGTGCACAATAGTTTGTCCAATACTCTCAGTACAAAGCCACATCCTTATTCTCACTGCTGCATCATCCCCTACAATCCATTGCTTGGTTCCTTGGCTTACACTAAGTTTACATATACAGTTGTGTTCAGAATAATAGCAGTCACACATCGCTAGCCTGATCAATCACTAGTGATTTTCGGAGAAATTATATTTCTACCTGGCAAATGATTTACTTGTAGGTGTAGTAGAGTAATACAAAACCAACAGACCCAACAGTCATGACATGCTGCTGATTCTGTATCATTGAATCATTAACTGAAGATTGTTCCAAATAATAGCAGTGTTCCATATAATAATAGCTTGTTCCAGTATGGAGTTCAATTAGTGAGATCATTCATTCTGTGAAAAAAAACAGTTGTCATTTCCGGCACAATTTTGTGCTACTGTTATAGTGCATTTCTCTCTGAAAATCTGACTCAAATGGCTCCTTCCAGACGTTGTTCAGAAGAACAGAGTACTTTTATTAAAAAGTTGATGGGAGAGAGGAAAACATAAAAAAGTGCAAAAAATGAAAGGCTGCTCAGCTAAAATGATCTCTTAAAATGGCACCAAAACCTGAAAGACGTGGAAGAAAATGGAAAAACTACAATTCAAATGGATAGAAGAATATCCTAAATGGCAAAGACTCAGCCAATGATCAGCACCAGGAAGATGAAAGAAGGAGTAAAGTTACCTGTGATACTGTTACAATTAGTAGGAGCCTATGTGAAGCCAAGCTATCGGCAAGAAGCCCTCGCAAAGTCTCATTGTTGAAAAAAAAGACGTGCTGAAGAGCTTACAATTAGCCAAAGAACACATCGACTAGCTTAAAGAGAAATGGCACAACATTTTGTAGACTGATGAAAGCAAGATCGTTTTTTTGGGTCAAGGGGCCACAGACAGTTTGTCAGACGACCCCCAAACACTGAATTCAAGTCACAGTACAGAGTGAAGCCGGGGGCACAAGCATCATGATATGGGGATGTTTCTCAGACTGTGGTGTTGGGCCTATTTATCATATACTGGGGATCATGGATCAGTTTCAACACATCAAAATACTTGAAGAGGTCATGTTGCCTTATGCCGAAGAGGAAATGCCTTTGAAATGGGGGTTTCAACAAGAAAAAATAAATGAGCAACATCTTGGTTCCAGACCAACAAGATTGACGTTATGGAGTGACCAGCCCAGTCCCCAGACCTTAATCCAATAGAAAACTTGTAGGGCGACATCAAAAATGGTGTTTGTGAGGCAAAAGCAAGAAATGCAGAAGAATTGTGGAATGTAACAGGTGCCAGAAGTTGGGGGACTCCATGTAACACAGATGTGCAGCAGTTCTCAGAAACACTGATTATACAACTCAATATTAGTTCAGTCATTCAAAGGAATGCAAAATCAGCGAATGTTGGTGTTTGTAAAGAAGAATGTAGACACAGCCTAATATTCCCTTTTCTTTACTTTCTGTAAAAGAATAATACAAATTTGATACATGTTTTCTTCGTGTTTCTATTTGGAATAGAATGTGCAGTGTTCCCAATGCATTTGCGTGTATTGAAATAAAAGCTTTTATAAGGCGTTTGAGCTTTATTTACTTTTTAAGACACACTACGGTTATTCTGAACACAACTGTAATTTACCAAGAAAGCCCCGGAGCAAAGCACAAAGCAATCAGAGATGTAATTAGAAAGTGAAAGGATGATTTGCATGATGAGTAGGACAGGCGAAGCTCAAACTGATGGAATAATCAGCACATTCAGGAGTCACACTCAGGGTCTTAGCAGCAGAGATTTTCATGCAAGAAGAGACCACCACGGTTAAGTATGCATCTTAAATAGGCAACTTGACCCTAGAAGTCGGTGGATTTTCATTAAGGCTTGGGAAGGCTAAAGTGTCAGCTGAAACTGAAAAAAAGTGTGAAGGTGTGATACAGCCGTTATTGTACCATTGTGACCAGATCATACTTTCACACCTGTGTGAGTTTCAGCCAACACCTACCTGAATAGTTCAATTGAACCATTGTGATTGGATATTGGTGACCGTTTCCTTAAAAAAGGTTCACCTTCTAAACACTTTTTTCGGTTGAGTTATTTTCAGATTGTTCACCATAAACAAAGTCTTTTCTAAATTGCTTTCCATCTTTTACGTTTTATGGTTTTCCTAAAATTGAAGTTTAAAGTTCAATGTTCAAGGCTCTGGGGTTTCAGTCTGGCAGCTCAGTGATCCAAGGAGCAGATACTGAACTGTTACAATTTAGTTGATACAATTAAAAACATTTCTTAGCAGTACATTAGCAACTGTTGTATCAATTCAATTCACCTTCTAGAGTCCTGCGCGGGTCCATTTTTTGGGACCCGAACCCGACCTGTACCCGCAACCTGCAATCCGCAACCTGCACCCGCAATCCGCATTCTTACCCGCTTGGACCCGCAACCCGACCCGCAAGTACCTTCTCTGCAACCCGGACCCGCTGACCATCAAGAATCAGGAAGTGCTGTCATTATAAACCGGAAGTGACATAATCAGAAGTAGATATGATCAGAAAAAAGGGAGTAAACCGGAAGTGCTGTCATTGTGTACCGGACATGACATCATCGGAAGTGGACGTGACCAGAAAAAAGGAGCAAATATTGATATTGAGAAGACCCACAGCCCGACCCGCAACCCGCAAAACCGCCGACCCGCGGGTATACCCGCACCTTGAACTTCCATGAAAAACCCGCATGGTACTGCAGGTCTTTGCGGGTAACCCGCGGGTACCCGACCCGCTGCAGGACTCTATCACCTTCCTCTGGATCAATTAACAGATCCATTTGGCTACTTTCACTTACATAAAAATGTTGCGTTGATGGTTGAAATTTCTCAACCTCATCTACCCTTATATTGTATTACATTAAAACTGCAGTAGAAATGCAGCCACTGTTCTTTGCAAGAGGACCAAAATATATCTGCATTATACTTTCTATGTATAAGATGTCCCATAAATGACGGTTAACATATCCCTTGTGTTGTGTGTGAAAGTAGACCAATAAACATGCTTTAATGTTAAACAAGCCAATCATTAGCCCTGATTTCCAGTAATGTGGATGAACTGAACTTTTTCTATAATTTTGATGATAAAAGAGTGCTATGCATATTATTTTCAAAATAGTCTGGGCTTTGTCCATGTCAAGGGAAAAATGACTTTGTGTGTGTGGGCCCATCAGTAAGTAGAGCTTAAGTCAGCTCATGTATGGGACAGATTTCAGATTGTAGTGCATTTTTAGACAAAAATCCTCCCTGTGTGCTCAGACAGGTGAATTACAACTTTTGCAGTGTTTATAGTATGGGGTTGAATCAGCTGTTACTCTACCAGTGGAAAATCACAGGTGAAGAAACTGTTGATGTAACATTAGACTTAGCCTACCCAAACAAAAAAAATCACCCTCCACCTATGAAGTCAAGGTACTTGTGTCATAAAACTGTGCCATGTTAAAAAGGCTTGGCAAAGAGACTGTGTGCTATACAGGCTAAAGAGTGTCATACACACTGTTCCTCCTTCTTCTAACATCCCCAGCACCTTCTTACCTGCTTAGTGATGTCAATGTTATGTACTCACACTCTCTTGGCCATGAAGATGGTAACCATAGGACTACAGTAGGGTGACTGTTACCCCAATGTTTCTATATATCTATAACCTTGTTATGAGCTAAGGGGGCCCAGCCTGAAGGCCAGTTATGGTGAGATTTGGGGTGAGTGCTTATTTGTGGCCTGGGTACCCCTGGAACTATAGCAGGGTGACTGTTACACCAATGTTTCTATATACCTGTAACCTTGTTACGAGCTAAGGGGGTTCAGCCTGAAGGCCAGTTAGGGTGAGATTTGGGGTGAGTGCTTATTTGTACCCTGGGGACCCCTGGAGCTATAGCAGGGTGACTCTTACCCCAATGTTTCTATATATCGGTAACCTTGTTATGAGCTAAGGGGGTTCAGCCTGAAGGCCAGTTAGGGTGAGATTTGGGGTGAGTGCTTATTTGTACCCTGGGGACCCCTGGAGCTATAGCAGGGTGACTCTTACCCCAATGTTTCTATATATCGGTAACCTTGTTATGAGCTAAGGGGGCCCGGTCTGAAGGCCATTTAGGATGAGATTTGTGGTGAGTGCTTATTTGTGCCCTGGGTACCCCTGGAACTATAGCAGGGTTACTGTTACTACAATGTTTCTATATATCTGTAACCTTGTTATGAGCTAAGGGGGGCAAGTCAGAAGGCCATTTAAGATGAGATTTGGGGTGAGTGCTTATTTGTGCCCTGGGTACTCCTGGAACTACCATAAGCCTTTCCTTAATCAAGGTGTAATACTGGTTGGAAACCATTGGTTATAGAGAATAACATTAAATCAGACCATTTTGGATATCATGAGATCTAATCATCTTATTCTTTTGCACATCATGATCATATATTATCTCTGCACTCTATTAGCATTGGTTATGACTCCGCATTAATATCAATTCCCACATAAATGTCTTGCGATTTAAGAATAAGCACTACATATGAATTCAGCACTGCACCTACATGAAATAAAGGGTTTACTGGTTAATTACAGTACAACTCAAGACATGTCATATTTGTTTTATATTTATTTCTGCGTAAACTTATTTTATGCCTAATCAGTTTCAGATCTGTACCTGTGAGATGCACTGACTAAAGTCTTACTGAACTCAACCAGAAAATGGAAATCCTTTAAATACTGGTCTACCATACATTACCCCAGCTGAGTGAGGAAATAAATCAAGCCCAAGCATTAGATATAGATTTCATTCTTCAGTCCCTTGGGTACTGACCCAAACATACAGTATTGTATCTTATGTGTTATACTGGAATAATTCATTTAATAAGGCATTCCTTCCAATAAATATACTTAGGGCTATCTTTAGGTTTGGTGGACCAGGGGCAAAACTCTGTGTGTTGTCTTGTTATACATATAACCAAGAAGAACCAACTTGAAGTAAGTTTGAGCATTAGTTGAATCATAGGGCCAGACAAGCATTTAGTCATGTAGAGCAATGTAATTTCCACAGAGCTAGACTCACTTGAAGCCATCAGAACATAGCAGCAAAAACCACCAATTCACATGGCTGGACCAACCTGTGGCCAATGAGAGCATTAGAACTTTCACACAACTTGATCAAACTGCAACCAATGAGACCATTAGAACATTACATGGCTAGACCAACCTGTGGCCAGTGAGCGCATTAGAATATTCATTTGACTAGATAAACCTGTGACCATTAGAACATGGCTAGACCAACCTGTAGCCAATGAAAGTATTAGAATATTCATACGGCTAGACCAACGTGTGGTCAATGAGAGCATTAGAACATTCACACAACTAGAGCAACCTATAGACAATGAGAACAGTAGAACCATCACATGGCTAGACCAATGTATAGCCCATGAGAGCATCAGAATATTCATATGGCTAAACCAACCTCTAGCCCAGTGATCCCCAACCAGTAGCTCGTGAGCAACATGTTGCTCTTCAACCCCTTGGATGTTGCTCCCAGTGGACTTGAAGCAGGTGCCTATTTTTGAATTCCAGGCTTGGAGGCAAGTTTTGGTTGTATAAAAACCAGGTGTACTGCCTAACAGAGCCTCATTGTAGGTTGACAATCCACATAGGGGCTACTAAATGGCCAATCACAGCACTTATTTGGCACCGCAAGAACATTTTTCATGCTTTTGTTGCTCCCCAACTACTTTTACTTCTGAATGTTGCTCACGGGTTCAAAAGGTTGGGGATCCCTGCTCTAGCCAATCAAGCCATTAGAACATAACATGGCTAGACCAATGTATAGCCAATGAGAATATTAGAATATTCACACAACTAGACCAAACTATAGCCAATGAGAACAGCAGAACCTGTGGCCAATTAGAGTATTAGAACATTCACACAGCTAGACCAATCTATAGCCATTGAGACTATTAGAACATTACCTGGCTAGACCAACCTTTAGCTAGTGAAAGCATTAGAATATTCATATGGCTAGACCAACATGTGGCCAATGAGAACAGTAGAACCTTCACATGGCTACACCAAAGTATAGCCAATGAGAGCATTAGAATATTCATACGGCTAGACCAACCTCTAGCCAATCAAACCACTAGAACATACCATGGCTAGACCAACCTGAAGCCAATGACAATATTGTGTGATTCCCTACACTAGAGAATGGGAAATGACGGATATTAAAGAAACCAAGTGAAATAAAAATGAGCAGAAAAACACAGCTGTAGAACATTTCTTTAAATTTTATACCTACAACTTTTATTCCCCTTACTTTTCAACTCTTCTTTTTCAGCTTTTAAGTTTGGTCAGTCATAAAGAAGATCTATAGTTTCCGGGATGCCCATGTCTGTTGAAAACATTAAGGCTAAGGCTCATATGTAACAGAAGGGGGGAAACAGATCTAGACAAGATTTTGGCTGCAGGTCAAGATTTTAGTACATTGAGATAAACTCCCTGACGGTGAATTTTGTTTTCAGATTTGTACATCTGCAATCTGTTTCTTTATCCACTGCTCCATCTCCAGAAGAGTCTCCTCTAAAAGTAATTAAAGTTTGTTTCCAACCTGCTGTGCAGGAATAAATTGAATAAAGAAAGTTCTTAGGAAATCAGAAATTAATTCTTTGCATCGCACAAATACGTCTTGGATTGACTTGGCCAAGCGTCCTCGAACAACTTTGGCTCATTGCAGTAATAAAATTGTTTCTTTGACATGTTATTCTCTGAATTGAAATATATTTGCCTCACTTCTCTAGAAGAAAGCAGGATGATTTAAAGCCAATTCCTAAATTGATAGCAGCGATGACTGCATTGGGAAATAGGCAAGACTTATTCAGTTCATCTGCTGAAAGCAAGGTCATAAGACTTCACTTGCATCAATGTACTGGGTGTTGAGTCTTTTGGGTTAGCAAGGGGTTGACCATTAATGTTCAGAGGCAAGTTTACAGAAATACTACCATTTATCTAAGGCTTTAGTAAAGAATTATGGGTAGGTAAAAGGCCGACTTCCTATGTGCCAAGAATAAAAATGTTTCCATTAAGATCTTGATAATTAATTATTTAAAACCTTCATCATACTAATATCAACTATCAACTGGTCTTGCTTGACCTCAGAAAGCTTTTTCATGTCAAGCTTCAGAATAATTCCCTTAACGAGCCATTAATGAAGCAACCAATTCACCACAATGCCGCATACTATTCAACATAAATTGTTTGAGCTTTAATAGATGCAAGCAGCTGTTCTCTAATATTTCGTATATGATACATCTCATCACCGATGATGGTGGAGTTAATTACACTAAACAGGCAATGTGTCCGAGGAAACCCAAATGCACTTAACGACAATTGCTCCCCATCAAAGCAGGGAGAGACTAACAGAGGGGTGAAGAATATCATTAGAGGTGAGCAAGTTAATTAAGATGAATACACAAATGATACTGTAGAGAACACATAAACAGGGCCATTTCCAGTAACTTCAGTCAGTGGATGTATTGACCCAGTGCGCTGGGGTAAAATTCATTTGAAGATTGATTTTCTATCCTAGATAAACCTGGAAGATGGAAATCATGAAGTAGATAATGCAACAAGGTTTCAGCATATCATAACCTTTTTATGGACTAAGGGAGCACCAAGCATATGTTGGACATCAAAGGTGGACATAGACCAATGGTTTCCTAGTCATGTTGGCAATCCTACATGGCACTCTCCCTATGCTGTGGGACCCACTACCCAGTTGAATCCTGGTACTTTGAAACCCATACACAAAGTATATATCGGAGTTATATACAAATTAAAAGGATACGGTCATGCTTTTATGGTGTTGTTTTTATTTCTACATTGTTTACACTGCAAATAATTCACTCTACAATATAAAATGTTATTCCTGAACCAACAAGTGCATTTTTTTGTTATAATATTGGTGTGTAGGAGCATCTCAGGTCATTTTGCCTGGTCATGTGCTTTCAGAAAGAGCCAGCACTTTAGGATGGAATTGCTTTCTGGCAGGCTGTTGTTTCTCCTACTCAATGTAACTGAATGTGTCACTGTGGGACCTGGATTTTTACTTCTGAGTGCTATTCTCATATGTACCAAGGAACTGTTATCTGGTTATCCTAGATTCTGCCCTGTCATTCACTCCTCATATCCAGTCACTTATTAAATCATGTCACTTCCACCTAAGGAACATATCCAAAATAAGATCATTTATCACCCAAGATGCTGCCAAAATTCTTATTCACTCTCTCATAATATCACGTCTAGACTACTGTTACTCTCTTTTAATTGGCCTTCCCCTCCAGAGATGGTCACCTCTCCAGTCCATAATGAACACTGCTGCGAGGCTCATACACCTCAGCAACCGCTCCTCCTCTGCCTCGCCATTCTGTCAATCCCTACACTGGCTTCCGTTACCTTTCAGAATCAAATTCAATTTAATGACACTGACTTTCAAAGCACTTAATAATTCTGCCCCACCCTACATCTCTGAACTCATCTCTATATACTCACCCACTCGCTTATTACGCTCCTCTACTGACCTGCTACTCAACTCTTCTCTCATTACCTCCTCACATGCTCGCATTCAAGACTTTGCAAGGGCTGCACCCCTCCTCTGGAACTCTCTCCCATGGTCTGTCCGACTTTCTCCCAACCTTTCTGCTTTCAAGAAATCTCTTAAAACGCATTTCTTTTGAGAAGCCTACCCTACCCTCTTAACTACCAAACGCAACACCACATACAGTACTACATTTCTCACCCACTTAATTCGATCTTGCCCACTCCCACACTTTGTGTATTACTCCCTTCCCTTTAGACTGTATGCTCTTTCTGCATAGGGCCTTCCTTACCTTTTGTACCGTAATGTACCTTTTGTAATGATTGTTATGTATGTAACTCCATATGTTCTATGTATAGAATTCATGTGATTTAGTTGTATAATCGTATTTACTTTACAGTGATACGCGATATGTTGGCGCTATATAAATACAAAATAATAATAATAATAATAATAAAAATACCTTCCTATTGTTCTATTGTAAGGGTGCTGGATGGGAAAGAGAGGGGACAGTATCACTTCAACTTGTAGTACAGCAGTAAAGAGTGACTGAAGTTTATCAGAGCATAAGTCACATAAATGGGGGCACATGAGAAACAGACAATATGCCTAGGCCCATATCAGATTTCAAAATTTAATAAAATTTGCTCTTTTGAAAAAACTGACTTGTGCAGATTTCTGCTGGAGCAGCACTATTAACTGAGGTAGTTTGAAAAAAAAAACCTGTTTACTGTAACGGAATCCCTTTAAGAAAGATTTTTAGTCTTTATTTTCATTCAGGACAGTCTGAAGGAGACAAGAATAAGTGTTGGTGAGATACAGTGAGGGAGCCAGCGGGTGTTATTCTAACCACACTCAAATATTTATCAAAGTGATATTCTGGACAGATGGCACTTTATAATCTTGCATTCCATTCACACAGAGGCCTGGCAGCCAATCAGAAAAAAACGACCAAGCCTCAGACAAGAACTCAGGACAAAGGAACAGTGCAATGCTGGTGTGGAGCTGCACGTCGGCTCAGTGCCATATATTATACTGAGAATAAAAACAGAATAATAAAAGTTCGATGGAAATATCTAGATCTCCAGCCAAGGAGGCAGCTCCCTAGGCCTAAAAATCTTAATACAACCTACGCTTCTAAAGGATAAATGTAGCTCTTCAGAACAAGTTTGCACCGATTAGATTCTTCAGAGGGTTCACTGATCAATGGTACGGCCACAAGTGATGGAATCGCAAGGACTCATACATAAAGCACATGGGCCTGTACCAACTCTTTGTGCTCCATTCTAGAAACACAACAGCCAAATGCAGTTGGGGAAAACATGCAAAGAGTTTGCCTTGCTTTTGGTAAATAAACCAGTAGGTTTTGACAATCATTTAAAGGGGTTGTTCACCCTTAAATGAGAACTTAACCCCCAATATAATAAAGCCCTCTAACCCCCTACCCTACATAGTCCTGCTCCCGCAGAGGGCAGAGTAAGCGGAGCTCACGGCGACATCTTCTTCTCTCCGGTAATCTTCAGGAAGTAAGCGTTGTATCGGTGCGTGCAAAGTTGAAGCAATCTTCCAGATACGGAGAACTGTGCATGCGACGAAAGTGACGGAAACAGCTGAGGATCTGGATGAAGACCTGAACATTCCACTGCGCTTACTCTGCAACGAGGGGTAATTACAGGATATGGGGCAATTAATGGAGTTGACCTGTGCGGGGGCGGGAGCAGGGAGGGGGATTATGTAGGTTAAGGGGTAGTGGGTTTTATTATATGGGGGTATGAATTCTCCTTTAAGCCAACATTAAGTGTGTTATAAAACAGGGATGCACTGAATCCAGTTGCCGAATCCTTCTGCCCGGCCAAACCGGATCCGAATCCTAATTTGCATATGCAAATTAGGGGCGGGAGGGAAATTGTGTGACTTTTTATCAGAAAACAAGGAAGTAAAAAATGATTTACCCATCCTAAATTCCCAAATCGAATCTGAATCCAATTCAGTTCGGTATTCGGCCTGAATCTTTCGTGTAGAATTCCGGGGTTCGGACAAATCCAAAATAGTGGATTCGGTGCATCCCTATTGTAAAAGTAGCTAATTCTAATTCATTTTTCTGTTTTTAGAGTTTTTCAATAATTTTCCTTCGTATTCTGAATCTTTCCAGCTTTGAAAAGGATGCTGTGTAAGGCTGTAAATGTATGGTTATTACTCATATTTCAGTCTTATACGAATCAATGCATAGTTGCTAGGGTAATTCGAACCCTAGCAACCAGACTTCTGAAATTGCAAACTGGAGAGCTGCTGAATAAAAAAAAAAAAATGTAAAACCACAGATAATAAAAAATGAAAACCAATTGCAATTTGTCTCAGACTTTCACTCTCTACATCATACTAAAAGTTAATTGAAAGGCTAACAGCCATCCGGGTGGACTTCCAACCTAATAGGTATCTGAAGCACTGGCACCTGAATATTGGGGTCATGTTAATTAATTTCATAGCTAGTAAATTAGTAGGTCAATTAAATTAACAAAAGTGCCTGCATGTCTCGTCATCCAATTCCTCTCTGTGTTGCCAGACATTGAGTCTCCATGAATAATCGGTATGTGCTAAGCTTTGTATTGACTGGGGAAGCCATTCTTATTTTCTGGTCGGCAGTATTTTAATCTTCAGGGTTCATTTGCGCTCCCATTTCGATAACCTCCCATTCATCACCATGAACATTCACTCAACATATAAGACAAATATTTTCCCTACCCTTCCTTATTTATGGTGCCGTGGATAATTTGTAGTGAAACATAGCAACGGCAAAAGGCAACACGAAGATGGAAAATGAAGGTTTATCCTTCTTGAAGAAAGTCTATTAGGAACATGGAAATATAGAGGCAGCTGGTGTTATTGGCAGCTTTGCTCTGTCACTGTCAGAAGTAAATAAGTAAATAAATAAAATGAACACACTAGTCTGAACAAAGCCTTTAAGTCTTCCCAAATAGGTAGGATACAGTGGAATAAAATAATGTAGTTTTTTTTAGCAAAGGAACAGGAAATCCAGGTACGAGACATGTTATCCAATATGCTCAGGACCTGGGTATTTTTCTGGATAATGGATCTTTCCATAACATCTTCATACCTTAAGTCTACTAGAAAACCTTTTAAACAGGCCTGTTGTGCCCCCAATAAGGATTAATTATTTCTTAGTTGGGATCAAGAACAAGGTGCTGTTTCATTATTATAGAGAAAAAGGAAATCATTTTAAAAATGTAATTATTTGGATTAAGGGGAGTCTATGGGAGATGGCCTTTCCGTAATTTGGAGCTTTCTGGATAATGGGTTTCCAGATAATGGATCCCATACCTGTACTGACATGTCTATGGCCGTGTATTTAGCACAATCCTGTACCTAGCAGTTCTGCCTGCATTAATAATTGAGGCCTATTGAAATCAAGAAAACTAAGGGGCACAAATGTTCCAGGGGCTGGACACCAAATCCATGTCTCCATTCATCCATGAGTAGTGATATGTAGTGATGAACGAATTTATTCGGCAGCCATGGATTTGAAATTCTGAATTTCGCCATGTGCAAAATTGTTTCATGACTGCAAAGATTCGCCGTGGAATATTTGCCTCGAAAAAACACCCATTGTCTAGCATTAGGACAAAAAAAGTCGCTATAAGAAAAAAACGGCCATTGACTTTAATGCACTAGGACAAAAAAAGTCGCCATAAAAAAAAAAAAAAAACACCCATTAAGGGTAGAGACACACTGGCAGATTCAGGGAGATTAGTCACCCGGCAACAAATCTCCTCTTCTTTGGGGTGACTAATCTCCCCAAAACTGCCTCCCCTGCCTTCATGCCGGCTAGAATGTAAATCGCTAGCGGGATGGCACAGCGCTTCGTTTTCCGTTGTCGCCCGAAGTTGCCTCACAAGGAAACTTCCGGTGACTTTGGAAAACTAAGCGCTCCAAGTGCCATCCCGCAGGTGATTTCGATTCTAATGGCAGGAGGCAGTTCAGGGAGATTAGTCACCCCGAAGAAGCAATTTATAGCCGGGCAACTAATCTCCCTGAATCTGAGCGTGTGTCTCTGCCCTAATGCATTTGGAGGAAAAAGTAGCCATTAAAAAAAAAAACGGCCATTGACTTTAATTCATTAGGATAAAAAAAGTCGCCATAAAAAAATGGTCATTGACTTTAATGTATTAGGACAAAAATGTCACCATAAGAAAAAATGCCCATTGACTTCAATGCGTTTCCCGAAATGTTGCAGTTTTGCAATTTTTTTCGCAGTTTCGCAAATTTTTCAGTAAAGCGAAATGAGGCAGATTCGCTCATCACTAGTGATGTGTAGGCTGTCCCAAAACCAGTCAGGCTTTGCACTGACACACCTCAGTAATTTTACCTTTCATCCCTCATTAAAATGTCTATTACGCATAATGCTAGTGAAGGAATAATTCATAGGGTCTTCATACGAGGAATATTGTGCCCCATGGAGGCACGGGTACACAATAAAAATAAGAGACAGAATTCTTTGTTTTCTGTAGAAGAATTTTCTAACATAAATGAATCTCTGGGAAGTTGCGCTAATTGAAACTAAAAACCAAGTCTCTTTCACAATCTTCCAAAGAGCAACAATCAAAAAAAGAGATGTGCAAAAAGGCCAATTAACACCAGTTTGTGGGTACAATGGAGGGCAGCGGGTGGCAACGCAGTTCTGCAGTCTCGGTGTAACAGAACTAAAGGCTCATTATCACTTCTCCTACTGGATGAGCCAGTGCAAATATGAGATAGGGGTCTGGTGTTGGCTGGGGTATAGTTTGCACACAAGGATACGGATTATTATACTGTCAGTCTTGAGTGTGAAAGAAGCTTTTTTTTCTGTAATAACTTTAGCATATGAGCCCTACTGTATGGAGACCTGATGTCTCTGAGAAGCTTAAAGATTTATAACTAACGCCTCAATCCTGAGTACTTTCAGAAATTCAACAATTGGTGTAAAAGTCTGCTTTCTGTCCTCTCACCTCATCTTTTAGAACTTACAAACCCACTTTCTCTCTACTAACTCCCACTTCAATCTGGTTTTCGCCCCCATACATTCAACTGAGATGTCACTAACCAAAGTCTCCACCAACTTTTCCTTCTCCCTTGGTACACAAGGTACATCATTCTCCTGGATCCAGTCATACCTCTCTAACCGCTCCTTCTTTGTCTCTTCCCTGAATAAAACCTCATCACCACTTGAACTTGCTGTTGAGGTCCCTCAAGGCTCTGTCATTGGACCATTACTCTTCTCACTATACACTGCATCTCTGGGTCAACTCCTCAGCTCATTTAGTTCCCAGCCCTATCATTATGTTCAGCTGCCTCTCTGGTATATCTTCTTCTTGCCTTGTAAAACTCTTCACACAGAACCTATTCCTACCCACACACACAGCCTACAACAATATGGTCTTGTTTCAACACTTTTATTTAGTCTAGTGTTCAGGCCCACTGTGTTGGAGTCATACCTAATTCCCCATTCCCCTTCATTCCTCACTTACACTAACAAAATCTTTTTGGTTACAAGAACCTTTCCCTTTGCAAGACAGGATCCTAGACCCTTATAATTCACTGCCCCACTAGAAGAGTCATGCATCTCATCCATAAAACCACCTATGCAGCACATCTCTTCAACTCCCTGAACTGGCTTCCAATAAATCCTCACGTCAAATTTATGCTCCTGCCCCTCAGCTAGAAAGCTTTCAGTAACAATGCCAAACCATACAAACCAACCCTCATCTCCAAATACTCTCTAAACAAACCATCCATCTCTTCTAATGACGTTAGACTTTCCTCCTTCCTAATAATCTGTACATACGGACTTCACCATAGCAGCTCCCTGCCTGTGGGACTCATTACTCCACAGCAGCAGAAATTGCCCGCCCCTGCAGAGCTGCTTAAAACTCACCTCTTCTGCAAATCTTACACATTAAGTAAATTACTCTAGCAGCCCATCAACATAATATGTCAACTACCACACATCCCATGTACCAACAAATTATCTCATTCACTAACAGTCATAACAATATTCCTTCAATACTGCCCCCTCAGCTACATCATTCTATACCTTGAGTATTATCCCCACCCTATAGATAGCAAGCCTTGTGGAATAGGTGTTATTTATAAATAAATGTAATAATAATAGATGTCAGTACCAGAGAGAATATTCCATATTCTTAGCTAGGTTCTACACACACTTGTTCCTCATGTGTCAATGTGACGGGGACCATGGATTGTAAGCTCCATTGGTGCAGGGAGTGATATGATGGTAACAAAAGTGTAATCTCTTTAGAGGGCTGAATAATATGTGTGCGCTGTCTAAATAAAGGTGAGTAATAAATGTGTGTGACAGTGCTGTGCTTAGATACAATGAAAGTCATTACAGTCCTGTCACTGTCCGTGGTGCTGAATCTGATCAACTGTGTTTCTGTAATGGGAAATGATCTCTGTCTGTGTATGTGCTGGGGAGATTAGAGCAACCCCCAACCCGCCCACCTCACACTCTTATATGATGATTGGGTTAATGAATATAACTATGGCTAAAAATTATTATAGACATTTGTGACTATAGTATCCCTGCTGGATTTATCCTTTCCCCAGGTTGTGCCTCATTTGTGCCTTACAGACTAATAGAATCATACAAAGGTCAAACTAAATATTAATCTTAAGGAGACAATATCATATTGAACGTGTATTTTTACAGCACTCATCCATCAAGACTTGATTTTGGCAATTACAATTTTTTTTTTTTTTTCTCTGTATGGACATATTTATACAATTCTTGTTCCAGGTCAATACTCCTATATATAGAACCTGATTTCGCTAACCTTTATTAATGCAGATGCCGTATTTATAGCTGTAATGCTTAATGAGATATTATCAGACACATCGTAAAACAGGAGCTGCTATAAAGGGGATTAGAGTGCCATTAACTCAGTATAATGCTAATGTTTTATAGATATAATCCCTGTTATATTTATTTACGCTGCTGTGACTCCCATGGAATTCCCCAAGTGCTGCTAAATCAATGAGGTGGTAGATTTCTCCAGCATGTGATATACGTTGCAATTTAACTGGATTAGAAACCTATACTGGTATATAAATTAGAATCGCAGAATGGGGGGCTGCTGCAACAGAAATAAGTTGATAGCTCTGCGAGATGGATTGTTCCCATTACAGGTGACATCTCTGCTTTCCCATAATGCCCTTCGAGGCACTACCTGCCATTTCGCTTCACCGAAAAATGGGAATTTACCGCAATTGCGCAAAATATTATATCAGAATAATATATATATATATATATATATATATATATATATATATATATATATATATATATATATATATATATATATATATATATATATATATATATATATATATATATAGTCAACTACAAGAGGTCCTCTGCACTCAACCCTTTAAACAACACAGGGATTGTTTGTCCATATATTGCAATATATTTAAGCTGGCCAACTACGTCAAAGATCTGGCCAGTCCTATGCTCAATTTTATCTGATTCATTAAGAATTCTATTGCTTCATTATACATTTTACAAAGGGACTAAGTTTTACCTGCAACTTACTAGCTGCTTTCAAAGTAAAACTCCCAAACTTGGCTGCCCTTTTATTAGACACCAGTGGGATCACCTGACTATAGCTGGGAAGGGTGGGAGCTACAACATGGAGCTGGTCACTGCTCCTGTATAACTATAACAAACAAGGGAAAGTTGTGCTCACCACTAATTTTTAAAACCATTAGGCGGGGGTGCAATGAGGGTGTGACCACAAAATACATATAGTCAAATACAAGAGGTCCTCTGCACTCAACCCATTATCAATATATTTAAGACAGCGACATTTTGTGCATACTGCTACTGAAAAATGCCTTACCCTTTAAACAACACAGGGATTGTTTGTCCATATATTGCAATATATTTAAGCTGGCCAACTACGTCAAAGTCACCCCATATCTGGCCAGTCCTACGCTTAATTTTATCTGATTCCTTAAGAATTCTATTGCTTAATTATACATTTTACAAAGTGATGAGGTCACACCCTCCTTGCACCCCCGCCTAATGGTTTTAAAAAATAGTGGTGAGCACAACTTTCCCTTGTTTGTTATAGTTATGCAGGAGCAGTGACCAGCTCCATGTTGTAGCTCCCACCCTTCCCAGCTATAGTCAGGTGATCCCACTGGAGTCTAATAAAAGGGCAGCCAAGTTTGGGAGTTTTACTTTGAAAGCAGCAAGTAAGTTGCAGGTAAAACTTAGTCCCTTTGTAAAATGTATAATGAAGCAATAGAATTCTTAATGCATCAGATGAAAATTGAGCATAGGACTGGCCAGACATGGGATGACTTTGACGTAGTTGGCCAGCTTAAATATATTGCAATATATGGACAAACAATCCCTGTGTTGTTTAAAGGGTAAGGCATTTTTCAGTAGCAGTATGCACAAAATGTCGCTGTCTTAAATATATTGATAATGGTATATATATATATATATATATATATATATATATATATATATATATATATATATATATACCAATTATTCTCTGACCAGCACTCCCTGTTATAAAAGTTAATTATTTTATTTTTACATCGTATCTATGCCCGACGTTTCGGGATGATACAAACATTAAAAAACTCCCATTAAATAACATAGTGCAGAATTTCACTGATTAGTCTGAAATTATGCACTATGTTTCGCTGCGTGACAATTCTTTTGACGTCCTTAGACTTTAATGGGCGTCGGCGACATTTCACCGGCAGCAAATTTTTAACTAAATGGGTCAAATTTGCCCATCTCTATTCAGCTGCTCTCCTATTTGCAATTGCCGTTATCTGGTTGCTAGGGTCCAAATTACCATAACAACCATGCACTGATTTGATTCAGAAACTGGCATATGAATAGGAGAGGGCCTGAATTCAAATGAGAGAAATAAAAAGTAGCAATAACAATAAATGTGTAGCCTTTTAGAGCATTTGGTTTTAAGATGGGGTCAGTGACCTCCATTTGAAAGCTGGAAAGAGTCAGAAAAAAAAGGCAAAATAACTAAAAAAACTATACATTATAAATAATAAAGACCAATTGCATAGTTGCTGGATTGTTTAAAACATACTAAAATGGTGAACCACCCCTGAAAGTGATACGGGTGTTTATTTGGATTTGGGGTGGGCACATTTAGAGGACTTCTGTCCCACCGGAAAAGGATTGGATCGGTGTGCTCCAGGGGTGGACTGGGGATGTTGTATTGGTTGAAGACTAGTAATATTGCCTTTAGCTTCAACTCTATTTGGCCCGACTCTGGTATTTGGGATCATAGTAATCAAACAGTAGATTAAATGCCAAGAAATACAAAAAAACAAAATACTAAGGAGAAGTCCCATTTTTATTTGCAATTTAGAAAAGCAAGGGTCTGACTTTACAGTTTAAAGGAAAAGTAAACACATACATATCCACAGGCCCAAGTCTCCTCTTGCCAAAAACACCAAACATACACCACAGAACGGCCCATTCACCAGTATCTGAACAGAAAAGGCAGAGCATACAGCAAAGTTGACAGTCACCATGTCTGCCCGCTATGGTACTGGTTTACTTTCCCTTTAAATAAATTGTATTGGCCACTTGTTCTTGAAATACCCTCTGTATTAGGGCCCCACCAGCAAATATCCATTTTTCATGTGTAATAGTATTTGCAGCAATACAGAATTCACCCAAAGTAACATTCCCTGCTATAAAATTACAATTAAAAGGCACGTAAACTGACATTTTTGTTGCACCTCCTCAGTCTCACGCCAAGAAGAATAGAATAAGATGAAGAGGACAGAAGAGGAAAAAGAAGGGACACATGATTCTCATTGAACAATCCTCTTAGCATCAATTAGGCGCTGGAGGAGTTACAACAAAAGTCTATTGCGCTGTTTTGATAGGACTTATGGACTACAACTCCCAGCATGCTTTCATGTTGAAGTAATGAGCCGGAGACTGCTGGGAGTTGTAGATTAGGCAATATAACTAAACATACAAAGCTCTGTGTGTTTTGTGAGTGGCAATGAAGCTGTGCTGTTCTCTGGTATATATATATATACACAACATTCAGCTCATAGGTCAAATGACCAACAAAAAGAAAATCACCAAAGACCAACAAAAAGAATATCAATCTATATGTAAGGTGTAATTTACACATATATTGATATTCCTTTTTGTTGATCATTTGACCTATGAGCTGAATGTTGTATATATACCAGAGAACAGCACAGCTTCATTGTAATCAGCTTGAAAAAGGAACTACAATGTGTTATAGCTATAATTATATCAGTTAGCCAATAAAGGTATCACCTTTATACCTCTTTTGTTATTTTTTTAACATTTTTACTGGCTAACACAGTACAGCAACTTTACGTGCTATTTACTACAAACCCAAGCCCACTCCTAGCTGCTCTGCGGGGATGAGATTGAGATTCTTGATTTATATGATATTGTTACACAACTTCACATTTCCTCGCAGAATTCCTTTGACTTCATCCTGATCTGCTCTCATGTCCCTACAGAAATAGGGATTGGTAGCACTAGATAGGTGCCTAATATATAAGGACAGAGACAAGAGGAAAGTGTTGGAAGGGTTACTGCCTGCTCTGCTCTCATTTCCCTACAGAAATCGGGATTGGTAGCACTAGATAGGTGCCCAATATACAGTATATTCATCAGTATGATTTCATCTAAATGCATCATCTAGCTACAATATAATAAGGTTTTGGAATACATTTACAATCCACCAACCCTCCCCCACACACACACACACGCCAATCGTTGCAAATCGCCGGTGGGATGACATGTGCGTTGCTTTGTTTTCTGAAATTGCCCCAGTTTCCTTGTGAGGCAAAGAGAGGCTTATGGTATCCTGCCAGTGATTCCCATTCTTGCCGGTGGGAAGGCATTTGGGGGGATTAGTCGCCTGCAGTAGTAAAAATTTATAGTTTGGAAACTACTGTCCCATGTGCCACCACCCTCATTAGAACGTTCATTAAAACCATCAAGGCAGAGCAATTCTTGGTTAGAATATCAGGACAAAGGACTTGCAGATTGATATAAGGCCAATGACCAGTTCAAGGTAATGTAACCCAACCTTTACAATGGCTGTTAGGGTGGAAATGAAATTAAAATGATTGAAATGTGACCACAATGGAAGCAGTAATATTTAATAATAGAATTCATGGTTCATTATCGTTTCCAATTAAGACTGGTTGTTTTTTCCCCCCTTCTAATGAAACAATCGGCATCGCCCCATTAAAAATTACGTAAATGAAAACAGTGGCCCGTGGGAGTGGATTGTAAATAAAGTCACAGCCAATATGTCTTTGGTTACTCATAGCTGAAGGCCAACCATGAGTCTATCTTTCTGCTCCAGTGGGGGAGTCTGCCTTAGCGTCGTCAAGGAAACTTCTAGAAACTATAATTGGCTGATGAACTTTCTCTTAGCTCCGTAAACGGCTTTATATCTGTTACACTCTGACATTTGGGTAATTGAGATATTTTCTGGACGATATTGAGAGCAACCATACAATTAAAGGGAACTTAAAAAAAATAAAACAGAAATGACTAGAAAACCTAGAAACCTGATATCCAGAGAGCTCCGAATTACGGACAGGCCCTTTCTCATAGACTCCATTTTATCCAAATAATCCAAATTTTTAAAAATGATTTCCTTGTTCTTTGTAATAATAAAACAGTCCCTTGTACTTGATCCAAACTAAGATATAATGAATCCTTATTGGAGGCAAAACCAGCCTATTGGGTTTGTATAATGTCTAAATTATTTTATAGTAGACGTAGTGTGAAAGATCCATTATCCGGAATACCCCAGGTGCCGAACATTCTGGATAACAGGTCCCACACCTGTACTAAACTGACTGTATCAACCCAGAGGTGCAGCAGGCCGAGAACAGTAACATTATAGGCTTTCCAGTTTGCTCCCAGCAGCTCTGCATCTTGGATCTTGGATTAGGGCATCTTTAGTGTGTCACTGGCACTGCACATGCTCATTGAGCTCTGGGTTGCTGTTGAGAAGCTAAGCTTAGGGGTTGTGGGAGATCGTCCAGCAGAGAGTGAGCTACAGGGCTCATTATGAATTAGCTCTGCTGCCAAGTGATTTGAATCCAAATGTATTACTAATCAGCCTTGTATTGTGAGTGTTATATTGTAGATATACTTTATATAGTGAGTGGGTTCCTAAGCTCAGAACATGTACTGGGAATCAGCAGAAATAAAGATGGGGAACTACTGGGGCATCTTCAGAGGCACAGACAGTATCAGACACAGGGAATAAAAACCCAGTGGGTCCCCGGCCTTCATGGGCCCTGCCAGCTCTGGCCCTCTCCCTTGCCCAGACCCGAAGCTCAATCCCCACCTGGATCCAATTCCCCCACTCGGAGCCCCAGACCTAAATCATGTACCATGCCTGGACCATCAGACATAGTTAAGGAAAAATGAGGCACGCACAGGAGGGGTTGAGGGTTAATGCCAGGAGGAGGGCCCTTCAGTTAAACCCTATGGGGGCCCAGATTCCTCAGTCTGACCCTGGGCACAAATCTTCATTGCTAAAGGGCTGTGGTGGCCTTGGACTGATACAGAAGCCCAAAACATAATTTAGCATTTTTAGTCTTATTAAAAGGCACACTGTCATGGGAAAATGTTTTTTCTAAACACATCAGTTAATAGTGCTGCTCCAGCAGAATTCTGCACTGAAATCCATTTCTCAAAAGAACAGATTTTTTTTATATTTAATTTTGAAATCTGACATGGGGCTAGACATGTCAGTTTCCCAGCTGCCCCCAGTCATGTGTTCTGATAGACTGCAGTCACTCTTTACTGCTGTACTGCAAGTTGGAGTGATATCACCTCCTCCCCCCCCCAGCATCCTAACAACAGAACAATAGGAAGGTAACCAGATAGCAGCTCCCTAACACAAGATAACAGCTGCCTGGAAGATCTAAGAACAGCACTCAATAGTAAAATCCAGGTCCCACTGCGACACATTCAGTTACATTGAGTAGGAGAAACAGCCTGCCAGAAAGCAGTTCCATCCTAAAGTGCTGGCTCTTTCTGAAAGCACATGACCAGGCAAAATAACCTGAGATGCACCTACACACCAATATTACAACTAAAGGAAAATACACTTGCTGGTTCAGGAATGAAATTTTAAGAGTGAATTATTTGCAGTGTAAACAGTGTAATTTAAAAATAAAAAAATATATCATAAAAATCATGACAGAATCCCTTTACAGTTTAAATATGCTGCCTTTTTATGCTGTTTATGTATAAATAAAGTAGGGTTCTGTGATTGGGGTCTGTGATGTGGATCTGATTAATGACCACTAGAGGCACTGTTGGCACTGAATTTTATTGAAAATGACTTGGCCAAGGTAATTAATGGAGACATTCCCATGTATAAATGAGGAAAGAAGGAATGTTTTGGAAGCACAGCTATATTTTTATACTGTACCATCTAAGGCAAATGATATGTCATTTCCTAGTTATAGGCATAAATATGATTATACTGAGAAGGAACAAGCTATACCTTTGCTCCATCAACTGATCGATTTATGGAAAATAAGCCGGTGACAAATGCTGCCTATCAAAGTGTCTGTTTTCCATTTGACTATACAAGCAGCCTGTGATGGTGAAAACAATTCAATTGAACACAGCAGGACAACAGAGTCTATTTAAAGTGAAACAACTGCAAGATATATCTGTGTATAACTATTCAGCAGGAACAGCCCCCTACATTTGCTCATAGCAGGTACAAAGAAATACCATAAATCTATGGCAACATAGGTATTCCCCTGTACTAAGCACAATTTAGCAGGAACAGCCCCTTAGTTTGCTCATAGCCTGTAGACAGACATATACCATAAAACTATGGCAGCATAGATATTCCCCTGTATTAAGCACAATTCAGCAGGAACAGCCCCCTACGTTTGCTCATAGCAGGTACAAAGAAATACCATAAATCTATGGCAACATAGATATTCCCCTGTATTAAGCACAATTCAGCAGCAACAGCCCCCTAAGTTTGCTCATAGTATGTACAGAGAGATCCCATAAAAATATGGCAGCATAGGTATTCCTCTGTACTAAGCACAATTCAGCAGGAACAGCCCCTACGTTTGCTCATAGCCTGTACAGAGAGATACCATAAAACTATGGCAGCATAGGTATTCCCCTGTACTTAGCACAATTCAGCAGGAACAGTCCCCTAAGTTTGCTCATAGTCTGTAGACAGAGAGATTCCATAACACTATGGCAACATAGGTATTCCCCTGTACTAAGCACAATTCAGCAGGAACAGCCCCTAAGTTTGCTCATAGCAGCCCCACAAACCACTACTGAAATGATTTCAGCACAATGAGATTGTTGGAGAATATGGACAGTGTCTTGTAGAATTGAAACCATAAGAAGGTGCTCAGCAGCCCAGAGAGCAGCGCAGAGGATTTTACTGAAATTCCAGTAAGTGAGAGGTCACAGATGGGCATAGGTTTGAAGCTTAGGATATGATTGGGGAAAGCATGAAAACGATGTGACAGACATTCCATCTCTGCTGCCTTGATCCATCCCATAGTTATGAACCACTCCCTAACTACTAATTAGAGGCCCCTCACCCTGAAAATCTTTTGCCAGTGGGAGAAAAGCGACTGCTCAGAGGAAGGTCAGACAGTGTTGGGTGAATGAAGTCTTCAGCTATACTGTATCATTATGAAGTTCGGCAAGGCTCAATGTCTTATTGTTATTCTCAGAAGACCTTGTGCTACATTTCTACTCATTAAGCCACTGGATGGAGCTGATTGATCAAAGCAATCAAGGATACGAACTATACAGATATTATAATCAAGGATACAATGACACTTTGTTAAAATATCCAGCTCTAGAGAGAGGAAAGGTTTATTTTGTTAAGAAAGTCTTTACAGAACAAACAACACCCTTGGGTACGGAGACATTAAAGGGATACTGTCATGGAAAAACGTTCTTTTTTTTCAAAACGCATCAGTTAATAGTGCTGCTCCAGCAGAATTCTGCACTGAAATCCAATTCTCAAAAGAGCAAACAGATTTTTTTTTATTCAATTTTGAAATCTGACATGGGGCTAGACATATTGTCCGTTTCCCAGCTGCCCCTGGTCATGTGACTTGTGCCTGCACATAGGATGGAACTACTTTCTAGCAGGCTGTTATTTTTCCTACTTAATGTAACTGAATGTGTCTCAGTCGGACTTGGCTTTTACTATTGAGTGTTGTTCTTAGATCTACCAGGCAGCTGTTCTCCTGTGTAAAGCTGGCCATAGATGTAAAGATCTGATCGTACGAATCATCGTACGATCGGACTTTCCCATCTCCCGACCCGCCACTAACCATTCAGATCAAAGTCTTACCAGTCAGATTAGTTAAAGAACAGATCAGCAATGTTCTGCCCCTGACAGCAATCGTACGATATCTATGTCCAACCAAAGCTAGTGACAGTCTCCCACTGAAAATCGTATGATCGGCAATACACGCAGAGATATTATCGGCAGCCGACGGAAATTTTCTAACCTGTATGATCGACCAAACGACCGATCTCCGCCGGACGAAAAATGTTGGGACTCTCCACACACGGTTCGAAAATCTTACGAATCCTCGATTCGTACGATCAGATCTTTGCGTCTATGGCCAGCTTTAGGGAGCTGCTATCTGGTTACCTTCCCATTGTTCTGTTGTTAGGCTGCTGGGAGGGGAGGGAGGGGTGATATCACTCCAACTTGCAGTAAAGAATGACTAATCAGAGCACAAGTCACATGACTGGGGGCAGCTGGGAAACTGACAATATGTCTAGCCCCATGTCAGATTTCAAAATTGAATATAAAAAAATCTGTTTCCTCTTTTGAGAAATGGATTTCTGTGCAGAATTCTGCTGGAGTAGCACTATTAACTGATTCATTTTGAAAAAACTGTCCCATGACAGTATCCCTTTAAAATGAACATGTGTTGGTGTGTAAGTGTTGCTGTTACATGACTTCATAATGGAAGGGTAAGTGTTAGAAATATATTTGCCCCAAGGAATGCTTCTGCAGGGTCCCAGAGCATCAAATGAATTTAAAACGGCGACCATAAGATACGGCAACTTTTCAGACCCCATAATTGTGCTCATTTGTATTTTCTGCATCGAATGCTTGTCCAGGGACTAGGGATGCACCAAATCCACTATTTGGGATTTGGCCGAATCCTTGATGAAAGATTTGGCTGATTTCCCGAATCCTTGGTGAAAGTGTCGGGACGAATACTGAACCGAATTCCAATCCTAATTTGCATATGCAAATTAGGGGCAGGAAAACAAAAAGTCGAAAGATTCTTATTTTGTGAAAATCACGTGATTTCCCTACCCACCCCTAATTTACATATGCAAATTATGATTCGGTTCAGCCAGTCACAAGGATTCGGCTGAAAAAGGCCGAATCCTGTCCGAATCCCGAACTGAATGCTGGATTCGGTGCATCCCTACCAAGACTACAAAATTCATGTATTAAATAGACCCTTAGGCACACAATCTTGTCTGTCCCACATTAATTGTGTTCAGCACTACACATTATGATTCTGTAAACTGAATCACTTCCTTCCAGTTCATGAGACTATGGGGCAAATTCACTATGCGCCGAAGCGCCGAAGCGCTAGCGTCAATTCGCTAGCATTGGGCATTTTCGTTACTTCCCAAATTCACGAACAGACGCTTGTGTAACTTCGCTAGTTAACTTCACACCCTTACGCCTGGCGAATTTGCGCAACGGACGTAACTACGCAAATTCACTAACGCGCGCATTGTTCTGAACGCTACCTTTTACGCTAGACTTCCTTCGCCACCTCAGACCAGGCGAAGTGCAATAGAGTAGATAGGGATTTCTTCAAAAAAAGTTAAAAAATTTTCTAAGTCCCAAAAAACGCTGGCGTTTTTTCTATATTATGGGTGATAGGCTGAAAAAGATTGAAAACATTTTTGGGGCTCCCCTCCTTCCCCCCTACATTTCCTAACTCATGGCAACTTAACTATACAGTGGGCACATGTGTAGGGCAAAATAAAAATTTTATTTGATGTTTTGAAGGTTTCCCAGGCTTGTGTAGTTATGCTACATATACCTCCATTGAAATTAGAATTTGGCGCCGTATGCAAATTAACCATCGCTAGCGTAACTTCGCTTAGCGAATCAACGCTAGCACAACTTTGCAACCTTACTCTACCCCTGAGCACAACTTCAGGTTTTTGTGAATTTGCGAAGCGCTGGCGAAACTACGCCTGGCGAAGTGCAGCGAAATTACGACTGGCGCAACTACGAATCTTAGTGAATGTCCCACTATGTTCTTTAGCACTTGGTGGCGATAGCACTTGTAGGGTATTAATTAAGTTGGCCACTGCTAGAGTATTCGTTAAGTTGGCCCCATATACAAACATCTACTCTTAAGTAACCATGAGCATAGCTTTGCCTGGTTTGGTCACCTAGGTAGTAGGCTTTATCATGTTGAGCCTAGATGAGTTACTGGATGACATTAGGGATCTATTAGAAAAGAACAGCATAGACATTCTGATGTGGTCATCACCCAATGGGAATTTTAAGACAGCCTGGTGAATATCTCACCATTCCTTTGGCTCCATAGGCAAATATGCTGCTAACTGTCAGGAATGGCCAACCGTGTGCCCATTATTAGTCTTCTAGACAAAAGAGATATCCCAATAAAAATGCTACAATAGGAGGGTCAGGAGCTCAAGAGAGTAGAATTGTCAGCAAGGGGATTACATGGGTTATTATCCCTGGTAACCTCTCACCAGTGCTATTATCAGCCAATTTAAATTCAGAAAATTATCTCAAATTTCCATTCTATTTGTACTTAAAAGGATACTGTCACAGAAAAACGTGTTTTTTTAAAATGCATCAGTTAATAGTGCCGCTCCAGCAGAATTCCGCACTGCAAGACATTTTTTACATGTTAGACATGTCAGTTTCCCAGGTGTCCTCAGGATATGTGACTCTGATAAACTTCAGTCACTCTTTACTGCTGCACTGCAAGTTGGAGTGATATCACCCCCTCCCTTACCTCTCCAGCAGACCATCAACACAACAATGGGTAGAGAAGCAGATAGCAACTACCTGACCCTCTGAAGGATTTGTTTGCATTGTTAAAGTCAAATCCCTGATTTTTCCTGCTTGGGTGTTATTCTCATGTCTACCACTAGGTCAGGGGTGTCCAAACTTTTGGCTCGCTGGGCCACATTATTATTATTATTATTAACATGTATTTATATAGCGCCAACATATTGCGCAGCACTGTAAAGTAAATGTGATTATACAACTACATCACACAAATTACATATATAGAATATATGGAGTAACAGACATCACAATCAATACAGGTACAAAAAGGTGAGGAAGGCCCTATGCATATGCATACAGTCTAAAGGGGAGGGAGTAATACACAAGGTGTGGGAGTGGGCAAGATCGAAGTAAGTGGGTGAGAAATGTGGTATTGTATGTGGTGTTGCGTTTGGTAGTTAAGCGGAGTGAGGGTAGGCTTCTCGAAAGAAGTGCGTTTTCAGAGATTTTTTGAAAGTAGAAAGGGTGGGAGAAAGTCGGACAGACCGTGGGATCATTGGAAAAAGATGAAATTGTCTGGGGCCACACATGAAATACACAAACATGTTTGATTTGGAAAAGTAAAGGAAATACACAGAAATGAACTACAATGCCAGTTGGATAACCAGATGGAGCTATACACTGGGATATGGGACACCTGTATATTAAATAGACGTATTATTATATTATTACTACTAACTGGGCAATGGGCAGAGTCCCCCCTCCTCCTATTTCCTCGGGAACCAAGCTTTTCAAGCTGGGCCACATTCATATGCATCCTGGGCCGCAGTTTGGACACCCCTGCACTAGGTGGTATTTACCACTATTTGATTAGTAGTAGAGTAAATACAATGGAAGGGGACAGTGGTGTAACTATAGAGGAAGCAGACCCTGCATTTGCAGGGAGATTTAGACTGTGTTGTCTGCTTTCGCTATAGATAATAAAAAAACCTTCCCTCCCCAGCCATTCTCTTAAGGTGGCCATAGACATAGAGATTTGCTCATTTGGCAATGTCAACAAACAAGCAGATCTCTCCCAGATATGCCCACATTGAAGTGGGCAATATCAGGCTGATCCGATCGTGGGCCCTAGGGCCCAATGCTCGGATCATAATGGATCCGATACGGGCGGTTGGATTGCAGCCACAATCCGATGGGATTTTTAACCTGCCCGATCTAGATCTGGCCGACTTTTGGCCAGATATCGATTGGGGAAGCCCATCGGATGGCCCAACACATGGGCCAATAAGCTGCCGACTCAGCCTATCGGCAGCTTTTATCACCTGTGTATGGGGGCATTTACCTGCAAGGAAGGCGGATGCAAGTGGGAGTGGGTGGGGTGAAATGTGGGCGGAGCAAAGGCAGTACAGGAAGTGGGCATTAGGATGGGGGTTGGAGTGTGCTGGGCCCCTTTGAAGATTTTTTTGCAGGGAAGGGGAGACAATATCAAAACAGCTCCTTCTCAAAGCTCAGAATCAGGCACAAGACACTGAGATGGCACCTCCACACCAATATTAGAGCTAACAAAAATATACATTTGTTGATTCAAGAATAAAATGATTTGCTATGTAAACAGTGTAATTTAGAAATAAAAAGTAAACCACAGAAATCATGACTGATGAGAAGAAGTGCACTAGAGCAGGACTGCTGGGGGGGATACAAATTGGGGCTGGGCGGAGATTTGAGAGGCTTCTGGAAAGAAAATAAACTGGGCAAGAAATCAGAGAGGTGCGGGATTTGTACAAAGCTGCCGGAGGGAGAAATAATGGAGAAAAGGTGCTGGAAAGTGGATCATCTCTAATCTCTGCCATAGTCAGGCCCGGACTGGTAATCTGTCTACTCGGGCATTTGCCTGAGGGGGCTCTCTGCCCTGTGTCTCAGTGGGCCGCTTGCTGTCTGATAAGATGCGGCGCAATGCGTCGGTACCTGACCTGTCCAGAACAGCGCGGCCACCTAATTTGTTTACTAATCCGTGACCAGTGTCTGCTTCTTGTAATCATCCCTCGGCTCTATCTCCGTGTTCCTCCCCATGGCACCACGACGCTCAAGTTTGCAGCCTCCTTCCACCTCCATATAACAGTGTAATGTAACAGAGCAGAGAGAGGGAGGGGAGACCGCAGAAACTTTGAATTAGTGACGTCGGCACACGCTGCTTTCTTTACAAACAAGCTGGAGAGCTGAATTATTCTTCTGAGAAGCTGGTGGGAGGTATTTTTTTTTCTGGGGCAAAGCAGAGCTGGTGCTGAAAGTGGGCCTGTGGACTGGAGAGTGGGCCAGCAGTGTCTCAGCAGTCTGAAAAAACAGCAGCAACGGCCCTCAAGTGACCAGCATTTCAAATTATTTGGTGGGCAGCATACTGTACATTTAGGGTTGCCACCCGGCCGGTAAAATACCTGCCAAGGCCGGGGCCGGTATTACAAATTTACCGGCAATGTAGCTGCCGGTAAATTTGTAATACAATTAAAAAGAGCCCTCGGCTTGCCCCCAATCCCCTTGAATTTAGCTTTTCTTTTGGTTCTTTTAGCGTCCGTGGCACGGCCCCGCCCCCTTTGATGTCACGGCCGCCCATTTTGATGTCACGCCCCGCCTCTTTGTGTCCCCACCCCCCACCAGCAGGTAAAGAATTTTTAAAAAGGTGGCAAACCCTATGTACATTGTAAGCTGTGGCACTTTGAATTTTTTTTTAGCCTTCTTCAGCCACAGCTTTTTCCATACAGACAAACCTTGATTTTACATTTTCCAGTGGAACAGAAAAAAGCAAAAAAAGAAAATGTAAAGGAGATAAAATTATGGTTTGACTGTAGTTTAGAAGAGAAGGTTGGGAGCTCTGGTTTTTCTTTATCAGGAAGAAGCTGTGATAAACATGATATTAGCCGAATGTTGTAGCCAGAAGAGTGACATTGAGGCTGCACAGTTTTGGTGGAGAGTGTTATGGAATGTCCTACTTTGCAATTGGTCTACATATTTTATATTTTTTAATTATTTGCTGCCTATTTCTGCTTTCAAATGGTGATCGCTTACTATTGCTCTGAAAGGCTACAAATGTATTGTTATTAAGTAACTGATGTATTGCTATTCACAGGGGAATATTTATTAAAGAGTGAAGTTCGAGATCACCACAGTCCACTAGTGTGAAAATTCTCCCTTTGATAAATATGCCTTTAAAATTCCTGTAGCCACTTTCAAGCCACTGCCTGGTTTCTAGGCTAAATAAGACCATAGCAACCAGCTGCTGAACAAAAAAAACATATAACTGAAAAACCACAAATAATGAATAATGACCAGTTGATTTTTTAATTTATTATTCTGTATGATTACTCATGAATTATGCTCTATGGAATTATTGAGATACTGTACCTTATTATTGGATTTGCCTTTGGCATCTTGCCTTTAATAAATAAACTGGGACTGATTTACCAACTAACGCTAAATTGCTCCAGAGCAGTTCCCCATAACAAACACTTAGATCTTCATTTTTGTTGACTGATTTTTATAAGCAACTGCACTGATCCATTTTAGCACATACATTGATATGTAAGTACTGCTGTTTTTATTATTCTATGCCCTTTAGGAGGCTGAGAATTTGTACTTAACTACTACAGTGTACCATATAAAGGCACAAGGCTGCAGGCTGAGTTATACAGGGAACTCGGAGTATCACTCATTTATTATAAGGGATAATGTACCCCCTACTGTAAATGATAAGGATATTAGAAGTCACTGAGGGGTTGTTCTGTGACCATATAAAGGCACAAGGCTGCAGGCTGAGTTATACAGGGAACTCTGAGTATCACTCATTTATTATAAGGGATAATGTACCCCCTACTGTAAATGATAAGGATATTAGAAGTCACTGAGGGGTTGTTCTGTGACCATATAAAGGCACAAGGCTGCAGGCTGAGTTATACAGGGAACTCTGAGTATTACTCATTTATTATAAGGGATAATGTACCCCCTACTGTAAATGATAAGGATATTAGAAGTCACTGAGGGGTTGTTCTGTGACCATATAAAGGCACAAGACTGCAGGCTGAGTTATACAGGGAACTCTGAGTATCACTCATGTATTATAAGGGATAATGTACCCCCTACTGTAAATGATAAGGATATTAGAAGTCACTGAGGGGTTCTGTGACCATATAAAGGCACAAGGCTGCAGGCTGAGTTATACAGGGAACTCTGAGTATCACTCATGTATTATAAGGGATAATGTACCCTCTACTGTAAATGATAAGGATATTAGAAGTCAATGAGGGGTTATGTGACCATATAAAGGCACAAGGCTGCAGGCTGAGTTATACAGAGAACTCGGAGTATCACTCATGTATTATAAGGGATAATGTACCCCCTATTTTAAATGATAAGGATATTAGAAGTCACTGAGGGGTTTCTGTGACCATAAGGGCTATTCCACACGGGGAGATAGCCTCGCCAGGCTTTTTCAGGCGACTGTTGAAAAGCGCATCGCCTCGTGTGGTTAGCACAGGCGTTTTTACATAGGCGCCCATACAAAACTGTCGCCTGCGCCGGTCGCGGCGACTGTCGCGGCGCTTTGTCGCCGCGACCGCAAACGCGTCGTTATCTCCCCGTGTGGACTAGCCCTAAAAAGGCTCAAGGCTGTAGAATCTTTAACATACTTTACATTAATTACACTTAAGTGAGAAAGACAGCTCTTTATGCACATAATTTTTGCATATGCAGTTATACCCCAATATATAAGTGGATGAGTACAAGACCATTGCATGTTTACATATGGGCTGCTTTAATCTTTTTGCCTGGGCTGCTTTTTACTCCCAGTCTGGCCCTGGCCATGGCGACCATCAGAGCTAATAACATTATCATAAAACAATTCCTTTTCTCTAGATTCAAAATACAGTTCCATACATGTATAGACACTTCCCAACTTTGCCACTAAACTGTATTTTCCTGGAGATACATGCGCTGTTTATCAATTCATCCATTAGTGTGACTGTGAGTGCTGCGCACCATGCGAGACAGCAAGAAATACGATGAGCCCTATGGTCCTGGTATAACGGGCGCCTATAGGGTTAATCCACTCTCCAGTAAATGCTTTAAAATATCCCGTAATTCAAGAATAGTGTGCAAACATAATGCCCTCATATGATCATTCTTTCTGGTTTTAATCCGCAGTAATCCGTTTGCACTTAAAGTATGAAATGCAATGAAAGCTGGAAACCAAACATATATATTTATATCTCCCTATAAAAAGCTATTGGGCTTTGCTTTTATCCTGAGCTACATCAGGTCCCCCCTCCTCACAGAAGGCCATTTGGTTGGATTTCAGTCTTGTCCACCAGATCTGCCAGCCATAATGAGAATAGATTTATGAGTAAATATTATCAGAATAAAGTATCAACAAACTATCTCTTTAGTAGTGATGGGCGAATGTCTTCCGTTTTGCTTTGCCAAAAAATTAGCGAATTTCCAGCGAAATTGCGAAAAATTGGTGAAACTCGAATTTTGAAGGCTACGTCAATTCTCATCAATTTTGATGGCAGCATTAAAGTCAATGGGCGTCCAAATAGTGTTGACATGCAACGGTTTTGACGCAAGCGACTTTTCCAACACACATCCAAATTACTTTGACGGCGGAGAATTTTCTCGTTAATTCATCATGAATTTGCGCCTGGTGAATTTATTTGACCATCACTACTCTTTAGTCCTTCGGTAGCTGCAGCTTGATTTGTACTGCAAACCGAACCAAGTATATATAATTAAGGTCCCCATACATGGGCCAATATAAGCTACTGAAAGATTAAGTCGGCAGCTTATTGTGCAGTGTATGGGGCCCTACAATGGGCTTCCCCAATCGATATCTGGCCAAATGTCAGTCAAATGTTGATAGGGTGGGTTTAAAAAAACATTGGATCAAGGACCACATCTGTTTGTTGATATGGCCCTTGATCCGACCGCCCATATTGTTCTCATTGTGATCCCTAGGGCCCACGATCGGATCAGCCCCATATCGCCCCTCTCAAGGCAGGCAAATCAGGGGGAGATCTGCTCTTTTGTCGTGTTGCAAAATAAGTGTATGGCCAGATTTACAGTTATAGCAGAACTTGACAGGTTTGAACACGTAGATTATTTTGTGCCCAGAACATTCCTTCTCCGCATTTGCATATTTATACATATGGGAAGGGCCTGCCACATAATTTCCCTACACTTGTGTGCCCAGAACATTCCTTCTCTGTGTATTTGTATTTATACATATGGGAAGGGCCTGCCACATAATTTCCCTACACTTGTGTGCCCAGAACATTCCTTCTCTGTGTATTTGTATTTATACATATGGGAAGGAGGTGCCATATTGTTTCCCTTAGACAGTACAGTATGAGGGTATAGCTTATTGTGTGCCCAGAACATTCCTTCTCTGTATATTTGTATTTATACATATGGGAAGGAGGTGTCATTTTGTTTCCCTTAGACAGTACAGTATGAGGGTATAGCTTATTGTGTGCCCAGAACATTCCTTCTCTGTATATTTGTATTTATACGTATGGGAAGGAGTTGCCATATTGTTTCCCTTAGACAGTACAGTATGAGGGTATAGTTTATTGTGTGCCTTAGTTGCTATTAGACACTTAAAGGAGAACTAAAGTATAAAAAATAATATGGCTAAAATGCCATTATATACTGAACGTATAGCACCAGCCTAAAGTTTCAGCTTGTCAATAGGAGCAATGATCCAGGACTTCAAACTTGTCACAGGGGGTCACCATCTTGGAAAGTGTCTGTGACACTCACATGCTCAGTGGGCTCTGAGCAGCTGTTGAAAAGCTAAGCTTAGGGCTCGTCACTAATTATCCAGCAGAAAATGAGCTTCCCCTGTAATATAAGCTGATGCTACAGGGCTGATTATTAAATTCTGATGCTAATCTGTTTGCTAATGGTTTCTGTGCTGCCATGTGGTAATTATCTGTATTAATTACTAATCAGCCTTATATTGTGACATTTCTATTCTATGTGTACTGTATATTGTGAGTGGGTCCCTAAGCACAGAGCATGTGCAGTGAATCAGCAGAAAAGAAGATGGGGAGCTACTGGGGCATCTTTGGAGACACAGATCTTTACTGCTAATGGGCTGTGGTTGCCTTGGGCTGTTACAAAAGCCCAAAACATAATGTACAACATTTCTATCTACTTCTTTAGTTAAGCTTTAGTTTTCCTTTAAAATAATGACCATGCCACCTTTAAAATATTGTGCTTTTCTACTTTACTGCCCATTCCAAATGCAATATATAATATATATATATATATATATATATATATATATATATATATATATATATATATATATATATATATATATATATATAGACAATTACATGTATTAATGAATCAGATGAAAATTGAGCATAGGACTGGCCAGATATGGGATGACTTTGACGTAGTTGGCCATAGTTATATCTTGCCAACATATTATGATTTACCAAGCACAAACATCAATGCGCAATTCATTAGTCAGTATACGAAAACCATTTGGTGCCCTTAATAGCCGTCACTATATCCTCCCAATTAGAGGTAATTGGTTGTTCAGACCTTAAAAAGCAAGTCCTTGAATCCCCGTTCCAGTGAGCATCGAGGGAACAAAACCCCAAGCCGGAAAACATAAAATTCTTGCAAAATTAACAATAAGAATCCCTTTCAGATGAGTAAATCGAGTGCCCAGAACATGCCGTTAGCATGCATTACTATTAATAAAAAAACGCACACCCATCTGGAAAATAATGATCGCTGATTTCTGGAAGCACGCAGTCTTTTGAAGGCCGTAATGTGTTGTGGCTCTTTGCATTGCAACTTTTATTACTGATAATTACTTGTCGGCTTCTAAATTCATAAACTGAAAATGAGAAGAAACAAAAAAGCTTTCAAAGCGTCTCATTTGGAATTCCAGGCCGTTTCTTTTCATGCTCAGTAATTGTCTTTATGGCTTGATGAGAGTCTAATAGTAATAATTACTGCATTTTTAAAGAGTATTGAGCATTTACATATTAAGGGATGACAAGTCTGTTTATATCATAGATATATTTAATATTATAACATTTATTGGGGGGGGGAACTATGGAGGTACAATCAGCAGATATTTATGGGGTTTGTTTTTTAACTGGAAGGAGACACACACTTTCCCTAAAGCGGATTCTTTTGCACCCTCTAAACTAGGCTTCCCAAGCTCACTGAAGTTGCCCTATAGTCATCATCTCATATTTATCAAACCTACAGACATTGTCATGTAACTTTTGCTATGCCCTTTGGTGGGTCTGTTCCTCATAAAACACAATAGAGTAGGTATGATTCAGCCTCTAATTTCTTCACTTTATTGCTGTAAGATTCAGTAGGTGTCTGTGTTACACCCCATGTGCATAATTCAAGGAAAAATATAGAATCAATACAGCTCCAGGTAGTAATTTTCAACTGCAATGTGTTTTATTCAGCAGTGCAGGCCTCATAAAACACATTACAGTGCAATTTCCTACACTAGTTTCTTTGCCTGGATATACAGACATTAGGAGGGGGCCTTATACACTGTACTAACCTCAGTGATTCTTATAATCATTTTATCCCTGTCCTCCCATTCTAAAGGCCAATTAATAAACATTAATCCTATTCAAGTGGACAATATTATTATTATAAATAACTTTAGCATTAGCATAACTATAAAGGAAGCACAAATAAGCACTCACCCCAAATCTCTCCCTAACTGGCCTTCAGGCTGGGTCCCCTTAGCTCATAACAAGGTTACAGATATATAGAAACATTGGGGTAACAGTCACCCTGCTATAGTTCCAGGGGTACCCAGGGCACAAATAAGCCCTCACCCCAAATCTCCCCCTAACTGGCCTTCAGGCTGGGCCCCCTTAGCTCATAACAAGGTTACAGATATATAGAAACATTGGGGTAACAGTCACCCTGCTATAGTTTCAGGGGTACCCAGGGCACAAATAAGCACTCACCCCAAATCTCCCCCTAACTGACCTTCAGACTGGGCCCCCTTAGCTCATAACAAGGTTACAGATATATAGAAACATTGGGGTAACAGTCACCCTGCTATAGTTCCAGGGGTACCCAGGGCACAAATAAACACTCACCCCAAATCTCCCCCTAACTGGCCTTCAGGCTGGGCCCCCTTAGCTCATAACCACAATAGGTGTTTTCTCAGCTCAAGGTTTAGAGGAAAACCTCACAGATTGTGGCTCTAATCTCACATTTTGCAGTGCAGCTCTCCCAGTCTATCTGTAATAGAAAAAGTCAACATCTGCAGATATTTAAAATGAATCCTCAGAAAAAATTGTGGCTTTGTGTGAAAAGACATACAGAACACAATGAAACAGCTCTATAGCAACAGGCAATATATCACTGTGTTGCCCTCTCCCCCAGTAACATGAAAAGCAATGCATGGATGTGTCATAGATTATCTTGGGAGCATTTGTTCTGAAACACGAATGCGGATTTCACACACGCACACACAGTGATACTGAAATGGAAAATTGTCCCTATACTAGAGCGAAGATTAAATTGTAAAAATGTGTGTTACATTTTCCTTTTATGGTTACTTTGTATCACTTGGGTTTAAAGCAGTGAGGGGAAAGATATTTTCCTTTGCTCTGAAGACCACAGGCCTAATTTATTTGGTAAAAAAATGTATTTTGGTAAAATAGGGCAGGGAGCTAAAAGTAAAATATGAATGAATGAATGGAAATTCGCCCATCACTAATGTCCTGTGCTCTGTAGTCTTACCAGTCAGTGGATCAAACCAAACTCAGCAGCGTTGAACTGGGGTAACTCTGACTCCCACACCCCAGTCGCAAGCTCCAGATCCAGCCTTTCAAACATGGCCTCCCCCAATACCTCAATTCATATTACTTACTTCATCCTTGCAGACATGATCATGAGGGAGGGGGGGATGCTAGCGCCCAAAGTTCCCAGTGGGGGGGGGGGAAGCCTGGGTCTGCAGAGGCTGAGGGGCCCTGTTGGATCTCCTGTTCTTTCATAACCTAGTGGGCTTGTTGATGACATGGAATGGTGATCAGACCCTTATGTTGTACAGTACTATGGAATATGTTGGGTGGTTATGTAGTTTGGGAGTAGTAAAGTTTATGGTGCTGATAGAGAGGGGCAGTTGTCGGGTTTGGGGGTTAAACCAATAAGTGTTTTAGTTGTAATATTGGTGTGTAGGTGCATCTCAGGTCATTTTGCCTGGTCATGTGCTTTCAGAAAGAGCCAGCACTTTAGGATGGAACTGCTTTCTGGCAGACTCTTGTTTCTCCTACTCAATGTAACTAAATGTGTCGCAGTGGCACCTTGATTTTACAATTGAGTGTTGTTCTTAGATCTACCAGGCAGCTGTTATCTTGTGTTAGGGTTCTGTTATCTGGTTACCTTCCCATTGTTCTGTTGTTAGACTGCTGGGTGGGAAAGGGAGGGGGTGATATGACTCCAACTTGCAGTACAGCAGTAAAGAGTGATTGAAGTTTATCAGAGCACAAGTCACATGACTGGGTGCAGCTGGGAAACTGACAATATGTCTAGCCCCATGTCAGATTTCAACATTAAATATAAAAAAAACCTGTTTGCTTTTTTGAGAAATGGATTTCAGTGCAGAATTCTGCTGGAGCAGCACTATTAACTGATGAGTTTTGAGAAAAACATGTTTTTCCCATGACAGTATACTTTTAAGGTTTGGGGGGTATAGAAAAGCTGTGTCATTGTGTTGATGTGAAAGGGGCAGTTGTGGAACATGGAGAAGATTAGAAAAATAATGTCCTGTGAACTGACAGAAGGAGTGCTGGGGTTAGTTAATGAAGCTGCCGATAACAATAGGTCATTAATGGAACTAGGGGGTATATTTATGAATTATGGAACTACCCATATTATTTGGCAGCCGTGATATTTTTAAGCCTTGGACACAAATTTTCCCTTTTTCTGACTTTACTCTCCCTCTAATATCACTTAGTGCTTCTTCTTTTTTCTTGTTATCTTCTTGAACTTGTCCATCAGACTTAACTTCCCATTAAGTCCCTTAGCATAAGCTTCAAGATCATTCTTCGCTACGTCAAGTCTCCGTGTCTCCATAGTTTGCGGCGAGTCTTCCATCTCTTGACATCCCTATACTCCCCTTGTACCCGTCTCAAGGGTGCATTCAGCCTACGGCTTTCTCATCAAGAGTCTCATCAATGCGAGGAGTATGTCATTGATTGCATTACGACCTTGAAGCACGTCTGTATTTTAGCACCAAAATGCCAGCTCTTACTATTCAAGATCTTCTTGAAAAGCTTTTCACCAGGGGAAAACATTTATTAACAGCATCTCTGTTGAAATTGAAGTCCGTCCATTCAATAATGTATTGACTTAAGGGCCAAATTTGTAGCTGAAAAATATTGCAAATATTACAGGTCCCTTTAGCAACTGGAATGGACTTATTTTCCTTTGGTATCACAGTATGTGGTGGAGGTCTAAATTGCACCATTTATAATCCTCACACTATGGGTTTACACAGTTACCTATTGGCATAAGGTGCAGAGCATAGGCATTGGGCTGAGGACTCTAGAGCACATTGCACCTCTTCAATGAAGAGCAATGTGCCATGGGATATCCCCATACTTTTGCAACTGATGTTGTAGGTGCAAATATGTGCATAGGGTAGTAAACTGCATTGAAATGGGAGCAACTTGCACCAGAGCATGCATCACTTTGTGCCATGCATCTAATGCACCAAAGTATCTGCTAGTGTCCAAGATAGTAATGCTTAGGTTAAGTCCAAGTAACATAACAGAAGGTGCTCCATGGCCAAAGCTTTGCAATTTGAGCTCAAACTGTCAAAAAACAAATTACAATTTCTCAGTCAGTCAGATAAAATTTGCTGATCTCAAACTTTGTCATGTACTGACCATTTAAGATGGACCCTAATTATCAAATGAACCGAAACATCTCTGGCTTGTTGCTGCTAGCTCATTGCTTTTCCTTAAACATTGAACAAATGGAAGCAAAAAGATCACTTCCCGTTAATACTTTGTACATAGACTGAGACATATACAGTAACATCTTCCCGTGTTTGCATTACCATATGCCCCAATAGAGAAGCTGCTGACTGTAAATCGTGATACTCTGCCGATTATGGAGCCATTGAATGCTACTGTCGTTAAGCGTTGGTGACATTTAACGTCAACAAGTGTCAGACTTAATTCATTGCTGAAAGTTGCCCTTGAAAAGCCACTTTGAAGCATGACAAGGCAGGTTATAAATAGTTTTATAAATAAAAGATGATTTTAAAATAGTCTCTGTGACGAATATGAATGATACAAATGCATTTCTTATCAGATAGGAGACAACAGACCATTAAAGCAACAACAAAGGCTTTTAGGGAATCTATTAGTGTAAAAGCACAAAATCAGGTTCCCCTTGGTCTGTACTTGGTGTTACTCACTCCTAGATGCCCGTTTGCAAATTGGCAAATCAGTGGTGTAAACTGGATCATGAATAGTAGCAAAAGCCAAGTGTAGGGATTAGTAGGACAAATTGTAGGAGAGGTATTTAGGTGGCACTGTCAATAATACAGAAGAATAGCAATAAAAGTAGGGCTGGAAATGCTGCCAATGGGCCATACTGGTGGGACATATTTGGGTGGGGTTTGCAGGAATAGGGCAAGGCTCATTCAAATTTTGAGGGCAGCATTTTGGGAAGATGAGAGCATGTCTTGGGTTGTCATGACCTTGTGTGAAGTTGCTGCGGTGTTTCATTGTTGCCCCATTCTTCTTGTGGGCAAGTTTCTCCACCCAGAGAACCTGGGCTCATGCATTGCTTTAAACAACAGGTCAATTTTCCCTTTCCTTTTGCACAGACTGTGTTTGGTTGTATTGCAGCTCCATAAAAAGCTCCATAAAAAAAACAGCTATGAAGCAAGGCTGCAAGTGCAGTCAAAGTGCCCTATTAGAGGACCATAGTTAGGCCGAGACTGGGGCAGATCTTGGGAGTGGCATTTTGGGAAGGTGTAGGTGTGTCTTGGTCAGATTATTGGCAAAACCTTGTGTGCAGTAGCAATGTTCTTTCATTGGGGCACCATGCCTCTGAACAGCAGGGCTGACAGCCTATGTGACTGGTGAGCTAATGAATGGTTCCCCCATTTGCACAGGTTCATTTTTCCTTTTTTTTTAATCCCATTTTGCACAGAATGTGTTTGGATGTAATGCAGAATTAATAGAGCACACTTATCACCACAGCAAAAAAAAAAATGGACACATAAGGACACCATTCATTAGGTACTTAAGTACTTTCATATAGTCATTCTCTGTGCTGGTGTCTCCTGTTCTGAATAAGTTGCAAATACACGTATTATTATAGGAGAACCCTGGAGCTAGGTCCATCTTCAAGCAAGTGGAGATACAGAAGAAGTAGGGGAAGATCAGCCATGTCAGAAGCTCCTGAGAGATCTATTATTAGTACTAAGTTGTTTTTTAACCTTGGAGTCCTTGTAGATAATAAACTTGGCTGTAGCAAGCAATGCCAGTCAGCAGCATCAAGGGCAAATAAGGTCTTGAGCTGTATTAAAAGGGGCATAGAGTCACGGGAGGAGGGGGTCATTCTTCCACTGTATAGAGCACTGGTAAGGCCCCATCTAGAATATGCCGTACAGTTTTGGTCTCCATCACTCAAAAAGGACATTATCGTATTAGAGAGGGTACAGAGAAGGGCAACTAAGCTGGTAAAGGGAAAATCTTAGCTATGAGGAAAGACTGGCCAAATTGGGGATGTTCACACTGGAGAAGAGGCGCTTAAGGGGTGATATGATAACTATGGATAAATATATAAGGGGATCATATAATAATCTCTCTATTGCTTTATTTACCAGTAGGTCTTTCCAGCTGACACAAGGTCTTCCTATTAGAAGAAAGGAGGTTCCACCTAAATATTCGGTAGGGGTTTGTTACAGTGAGAGCTGTGAAGATGTGGAATTGTCTCCCTGAATCAGTGGTACAGGCTGATACATTAGATAGGTATAAGAAGGGGTTGGATGGTGTTTAGCAAGTGAGGGAATACAGGGTTATTGGAGATAGCTCATGGTACAAGTTGATCCAGGGACTGGTCCAATTGACATTTTGGAGTCGGGAAGAAATGTTTCCCCTCTGAGGCAAATTGGAGAGGCTTCAAATTGTTTTTTTTTTTTTTTGCCTTCCTCTGGATGAACTAGCAGTTACGCAGGTTAAAATAGAGTTAAACAGTTGAACTTGACGAACGTGTGTCTTTTTTCAACCTAACTTACTAGTTTACTATGTGTTCTGGGGTATTATACATGGAACTGACCCTGTATGTAGAAACATATAGAAGATGTCATTGATTGGCCTCCTCAAAAAAAACACCTTCTGCTTATGATGAGGGCAGCATTAAAAAAAAAAACCCCACTGATTATTGATAAAGAAGAGGCACCATAAGCAAGGCTAAAACAAAGCAAGAGGAAACTAATGATGTGCCCATTCATTTATCTACTAGACATATGATGAAACAAGAATAATGAAGGTGAAGCGGCCCCATATAAATGTTAGTGTAAGAGGCAATCATTATTCACATTATAGAATGATTGTTTGATATAGTTTCTTTAGTAAGTGTGACCTTGATAGAAACAGAAGTGCTTTTTTTAACCATGTTGAGGATTCATTTTTTGTGTTTCAAAGCTCACCCCCACAAGGGTTACTTGATCTCGTTCTGCTGAGGGGGTCAAAGATCAATTATGTTTTGTGTTGCTATATGGTGTCAAAACACAATAATCCCCAGAAGAAATTAAAATCCCAGAGTTCACGAGCCCTAAAAACTGATTGTGACCACTCAACACAAGAGAATAATAGTATTCTGCACTGATATCAACCCATAAAATTAAATTAGTATTATTATATTAGTAGTAATGTGCTGTGTAATGTGAGTGTTATAGAAAACTGTCATAGGTGCAGCAGACTTGTGCCTAAAAATTCTCAGTCTGTGGCTCTAACTACATTTTTCAACCTTTGCTACATCAATGCTAGGTGCGGAGTAGAAGCTTAAAACCTAAGTTGCCAAGACTTAATCTAAGTAATGTGCTAGTGTCCCTAGAGGTTGCACTTTTGGAAAATATCTTTTGCTGGAATGGTGAGAGATGGAGGTTGACAGTGAGTCCAGGGAGGAAATGAGGGAATACACAGTGTAAAACCTAGGGGAACAGATGTAGTGAGGTATGGCAGAGGTTTCCCAGGACGAGGAAAAAGGACAAGGAAAAAGTTTGAGGGCAGAAGGATGAGGAAAAAAGTTTGAGGGCAGAAGGACAAGGGGGAGAAGAACGAGGAAAAAAAGACAAGGAAAAATGATGAGGGCAGAAGGACAAGGGGGAGAAAAACGAGGGAAAAAGGACAAGGAAAAAGGATGAGGGCAGAAGGATGAGAGCAGAAGGACGAAGGGAGAAGAACGAGGGAAAAAGGATTAGGGAAAGGGGAAGAGGACAGGAGGATGAAGGAAGAAGGACAAGGGAAAAAGGACAAGGGCAGAAAGACGAGATAAAAAGGAGGGGAAAAGAACAAGGAAAAAGGATGAGGGCAGAAGGACAGGGGCAAAGGGGAAGTGAGCAGAAGGTTGAGGGAGAAGGACGAGGGCAGAAGGACGAGGGCAAAAGGACGAGGGCAAAAGGACGAGGGCAAAAGGACGAGGGCAAAAGGACGAGGGCAAAAGGACGAGGGCAAAAGGACGAGGGCAAAAGGTCTGGGGAGCAGTGTGCAGTACACAACAAACTGGGATTGCTAAAGGACCAAAAGCATTACTACCCTATGTAACCAAGACAGCCAGAGTTCTGCTACACATTTCTCACCCAAATGATCAGCATCACTTTATCTTAGCATGTATTTCTTCTTCTAGCTCCATGGACTAATCCAGAAGGGATCAAGGGAGTTCTAATAAAATGAATTGTTTTATTTACCTCTGGGCTGTTAAGAAAGATAAAAATGCACAAACCAGTCAGATCAGATATACTGTATATATTGCATGTGGCACATAAGATATTCAGTGGAATCTGTGCCTTCACTAATTATCCTGACTTTCCTCCGCAGCTAAACAAGAGATCACTGGAGCCTTGTGACTGGTCCCTGCTGTACGGAACTCTACAGAACAAAGGTCTCATTTTCTGCTGTTCCAACATCTCTCTCTCTCTCTACAGCTTCAACCCAAGGTTATAGCTGCACAATGACAAATCACATATAAAGTTCTGCGTCTAATTAAAGTAGCCTTTCTGCATATTTATCAGGGATAGGTTAACCTCTTGCTATCCACAAAGGGTGTGTGTGTGTGCGTGCGTGCGTGGACTCAGAAAGAAAGGCCAAGATTAAAAGTAAAAGCTTAGATAGCTCATTGATGCTCATGGGTATACCAAGGAATAAAAACAACAAATAATATGGTATTATAAATATGTATATATTTATAAGCAAATCTCTGAGACTTGCCACAGCAACGTTTAGCAAACGGAGCCCTCTGACAATATTACCAATGGTTGTGCCAACAATTTAAAACAAATGTGCCATGTGGTGACTTGCGTGGGCAGCTACCTTAACCCCACCACTACCAGGGAGTGCGAAAATAGAAATCCTTGCCTTTCTCTGAGCCAGACCTGCAACAGCACTCAAAATATATAACTGCCCCCAAACAAAAACAACATTCTAGTTGCACTTTTTATGCCCTATGTTATCATACAGCATTTCAGGGATTTTCTGTAGTGGATACAATGCGTTTATAGACTCAATTTTGGCACCAAAATGGTTCTTTGTTAGCGAAGTGGAACAATGGAGAATATCTGTGCGGCTGATGAGAGCGATCTTGAACTTTCAGAACTCCATTATGCAAATATCAATGCCGTCCTTCCTTTTAGTTGCAAGCATTAAAGGAAAACTATACCCCCAAAATGAACACTTAAGCAACAGATAGTTCATATCCTATTAAGTGTCATATTAAAGAATCTTACCAAACTGGAATATATATTTAAGTAAATATTGCCCTTTTACATCTCTTGCCTTGAACCACCATTTCGTGACTCTCTGTGCTGCCTCAGAGATCACCTGACCAGAAATATTGCAGCTCTAACTGTAACAGGAAGAAGTGTAGAAGCAAAAGACACAACTCTGTCTGTTAATTGGCTCATGTGACCTAACATGTATGGTTTGTTGGGTTTGTTTGTGAGTACAGTGAATCCTACGATCCCAGGGGGCGGTCCTTATTTTTTAAAATGGCAATTTTCTATTTATGATTATCCAATGGCACATACTACTAGAAAAGTATATTATTATGAAAATGGTTTATTTACATGAAGCAGGATTTACATATGAGCTGTTTTATGTAATCTTTTTATTGAGACCTACATTGTTTGGGGGGTATAGTTTTCCTTTAAAATGACTCAAGGTAAAGTAAGTATTTTGGTATCAATATGTAAAAATACATTAATAGAGTGGGGGGGGGGTTGAGAAACACCAAAAATGTCTGGGGAAAGACAGAGCTGCCTGGTGCCCAATGATGCTGCACTTTGCATCTAGTGTTGGATTCTTTATCTGGCAGGAGGCACAGAGCACTAGGGGGCGATGTTCTTTCCAGGATCTTTGCAACTGACCCCTAAAGAGTCTCCATAGTTTTTCCTTCCTATGGGTTCCCTCTGTTCACCTAACTTCCCTGATAAGGCTGCTGATCTAATGTGTAATTGCTTTTATATAAAAAGAGCAACCTATTTTTTTTTTTTTTGTCTTCTCATTACACCCCATTAGACGCTAACCAAAATGACAGACGTTGGGACATTTATGTTATTACTGTCAATTGGACGTGAGTGAGGTGCCATTAAATGTCGGGCAGTGTGACCGCCTGTCTGGAACATTAGATATGAGAAAGGCGGTTATTTTTCTTACTTTCCAGCCAGTGTTTCCTTTACATCTTTTATTATATTTGTTGTTTGGATAAGAGAACAGAAAGAGAAATATTTTGTTTTCAATATATATATATATATATATATATATATATAAAAAACAAAAAAGGGGGATCAGCACTCACATGCCTTAGGAAAATAAAAATAATTTATGAAAGAGCTACGGACTAACGAGCCTTTCTCAAAGTAGCTAAACAGACAGTGAACATTGTTTAAATACACGCACTGGCTAGAAACACACAGCACTGATTGCGTATATGCATCGTCATATGTTCAGCGACTATCATTAACCCATCACACTGATGTTACAGACTATAATCCATAAAAAAATTAAAACTTACCCTTATCTACATAAATTGTATCATAGTAACAAGTAAGAATAAAAGCAGCCATATGTAACATTCTTATCTCTAGTACTTAGCAACTTTGTATCATTCTTTGCAGCTAATCCCAGTGACCTGTGTTACAATATGTTATAATGAGAAAAAAAGATCTAATTCATGGCCCATGGGTATTCACCTCCCATTCCTAGAGTTCTCTGCTCACTAAAAAAATTCTTGTTGCCAAACTAAACTTCACTTATAAAGGCCCTGTCCATGTAAATACTGTATATCTTTGTTTTTTTTATTACTTATTGTTTAATGCCCTTACCCTACGGCACTGATTGTCTACTACATAAAATATATATAAAAAAAAATGTCTGGAACATTAGATATGAGAAAGGCGGTTATTTTTCTTACTTTCCAGCCAGTGTTTCCTTTACATCTTTTATTATATTTGTTGTTTGGATAAGAGAACAGAAAGAGAAATATTTTGTTTTCAATATATATATATATATATATATATATATATAAAAAACAAAAAAGGGGGATCAGCACTCACATGCCTTAGGAAAATAAAAATAATTTATGAAAGAGCTACGGACTAACGAGCCTTTCTCAAAGTAGCTAAACAGACAGTGAACATTGTTTAAATACACGCACTGGCTAGAAACACACAGCACTGATTGCGTATATGCATCGTCATATGTTCAGCGACTATCATTAACCCATCACACTGATGTTACAGACTATAATCCATAAAAAAATTAAAACTTACCCTTATCTACATAAATTGTATCATAGTAACAAGTAAGAATAAAAGCAGCCATATGTAACATTCTTATCTCTAGTACTTAGCAACTTTGTATCATTCTTTGCAGCTAATCCCAGTGACCTGTGTTACAATATGTTATAATGAGAAAAAAAGATCTAATTCATGGCCCATGGGTATTCACCTCCCATTCCTAGAGTTCTCTGCTCACTAAAAAAATTCTTGTTGCCAAACTAAACTTCACTTATAAAGGCCCTGTCCATGTAAATACTGTATATCTTTGTTTTTTTTATTACTTATTGTTTAATGCCCTTACCCTACGGCACTGATTGTCTACTACATAAAATATATATAAAAAAAAAAAATATATATATATATATATATATATATATATATATATATATATATATATATAAAAAATAATAATATATGTGTGTGTGTGTTTGTGTCTATCTATCTCACTATCTACTGCATATCTATCTCACTATCTATCTCACTATCTATCTCACTGTCTATCTCACTGTCTATCTCAATATCTATCTATCTCACTATCTATCTCACTATCTATCTCACTATCTATCTCAATATCTATCTATCTATCTATCTATCTATCTATCTATCTATCCATCTATCCATCTATCCCTCTATCCATCTATCCATCTATCCATCTATCCATCTATCCATCTATCCATCTATCCATCTATCTATCTCACTATCTATCAAGCCATGTTGTTCGCCGACACCCTGGATGCAAGTTCCCCCATAAACGTGCCGATATATGATGCAGACAGAAGAATATTGGACCTTACAATGGGCTTACCATGATTGATACATGGCAGAAAGTCAGCCAAATGTCAATCGGACAGGTTTAAAAATCCTGTTGGATCGAGGACCTCATAGTTTCATATGTGTTCCTCAACCCGAACTTCCGTATTCTCCACGATATCCCCCCACTCTGCACTGGGGAGAAATCCACTTGTTTGGAGAGGATCTATGTATGGACACCATAAGGGCAGAGACAGACACGAAGTTTCGGGGAGATTTAGTCGCCTGGTGACTTATGGCCTCTTCTTTGTAGGGATGCACCAAATCCAGGATTCGGTTCGGGTTTCGGCCAGGATTGGGCCTTTTTCAGCAGGATTCGGATTCGGCCGAATCCTTCTGCCCGGCCGAACCGAATCCGAATCCTAATTTGCATATGTAAATTAGGGGCAGGGAGGGAAATCACGTGACTTTTTGTCACAAAACAAGGAAGTAAAAAATGTTTCCCCTTCCCATCCCTAATTTGCATATGCAAATTATGGTTCGGATTTGGTTCGGTATTCGGCCGAATCTTTTGCAAAGGATTCGGGGGTTCGGCCGAATCCAAAAAAGTGGATTCGGTGCATCCCTACTTCTTTGGGCGACTAATCTCCTCGAAGAATCTTCCAGCCGACTAGAATCGAAATCGCAGGCTGGATGGCACTTGGAGCACCGATGTTTCCTTGTGAGGCAATTTCGGGTGACTTCGGAAAACAAAGCGATCCGAGTGCCATCCTGCTGGTTAGACTCTGAATCGCTAAAGGCTTTTAAGGGAGATTAGTCACCGAAGAAGAGGCAATTTGTCTCTGGGGCGACTAAATCTACCCAAATCTTTGCTTCTTTCTCTGAAGAAACCCCCCTTTCAATGGTCTTTGTCCAAATGGTTAGAAAGCAAAGGATTAAAGAAAGTAGAAGAACTTACCAAGTCAACAGTGTGGTCCAGGTGCACCAGCCCCAGAGCCTCTGCAAAGGAAGATGTAATCCATCAACAGCAAAGAAATGGGCCTCAGGCACTCCACAACGGACACTAAAATAAAAGTAAAAAAATCTTTATTTATCACAACAGTAAAGGGGTTAGTTCACCTTTGAATTATCTTTTAGGCTCATATAGATAGAGTGATAATCAATGCCTTCAATGTGTTTTTTTCGTGGGAAATTCACAAATTTTTCAGTGAAACGAAACAGGTCAAATTCGCCCATCACTACCTATAATACAGTGGCTGGCACAGATTATGATAAAATAGAGTCTATAGGAGATCTATATATATATATATATATATATATATATATATATATCTATATATATATATATATATATATATATATATATATCTATCTCTATATCTACATATATATATATCTATATATATATCTATATATATATATATATATATATATCTATATCTATATATATATATATATCTATATATATATATATATCTATATATATATATATATCTATATCTATATATCTATATCTATATCTATATCTATATCTATATATCTATATCTATATCTATATATCTATATTATCTATATATATATATATATATATATATATATATATATATATATATATATATATATATATATATATATATATATATATATATATATATATATATATATATATATATATCTATATCTATATATACGCACACACACAAACACATATACACATGTATAGGATACATAATCCAAATTTTCTAAAAGTATTTCCTTTTTCTCTGTAAAAAAAAAAATTACCTTGTACTTGATCCGAATTAAGATATAATGAATCCTCATTTGTGGCAGAACCAGGCTATTCGGTTTAGGTAATGTTTAAATTACATTTTAGAGGACTTAAGGTATGGAGATCCAAATAATGGATATTATCTGGAAAGCACCAGGTGCTGAGCATTCTAGATAACATATCTCATATCTTTATTAAAGCTTGGGAATGCTTATTATTGGAAGTGTGAAGGTGCAGCGATATGTTGGTAAGGAAAGAGTTAAACAAATGAAACCAGTGAGTCAATCGTCCCCCCAATTACACAGAATTATTTTCCACCCAGGTACAAAGGTACAAAATAGCTGGGACAGTAGAGCAATTTACTCTGTTAATGCTCAATGTGCTTCCTGCAAAGTGAATGCATTATCCTCTGGCCAAGTTCTTTACATGGTAACTATATTAAAGCTGTTTATAGTGCATTGCCAGCATCTGAATTAATTGCTGTGTTATCTTTACAAGCATTGATGTGGGTTTCAGAACCGGGCACATAAGGTTACCTAATTGGTCGTGTTACCAGGGTATTCATTGACTCGTACGTGTGTGCGTGTGTGTGTGTATTTTTGATATGTACAAATCTGTGCTGTTTCGCTTCGCCAAAAAATTTGCGAATTAGTCACAAAGTTTGCGAAACGCATTGAAGCCAATGGGCGTCAAAATAATTTTTAACGCGCGCCAATTTTTTACACGAGCAACAATTATTATATGCACCACTATTTTGGTCAAAATGCATTAAAGTCAATGGGGCAGATTTACTAAAGTGCGAAATGAATCACGTTATCGAAAATTCGCCAGTGTTACGTCATTTCATTACTACCCTAATTTACTGATGGTCGCTTGCGTAACTTTGCTAGTGAAGGAGATAGACTCTAGCAGTAATTTGCAAAGAATGGACGTAACTACGCAAATTCACTAAGATGCGGATTTTACTGAATGTTACCTCTTGCGCCAGACTTGCCTTCACCACCCCAGACCAGGCGAAGTGCAATGGAGTAAGTAGGAGTTCCTCAAAAAAAGTTTAAAATTTTACTAAACACCAGAAAATGCTTCCTTTTTTCAGGGTGATAGGCTGCAAAAGAGCGTAAATTTATTTTAGGGTACCCGGCTTCCCCCCTACATTGGGCTCATGTGTAGGGCAATATAACAACTTTATTTTATTTTATTAAGGTAAAACGCCCATTGAACTTTAACTTCCACGCCGTATGCAAATTAGGCAACGCTAGTGCAACTTCGCTTCACTTGCCGCAGTAATGCTAGCACAACTTTGCCAGCGTTCGGCAACCTGGACGCAACTTCGGGTTTTAGTCAATTAGCATTGTCTGAGCGAATTTACGCCTGGCGAAGTGTTGCGATGTGAGCGAAACGCGGAATTCACAGAGAATTAATTTGCCCATCATTAAATGGAAGATGACATTTCTGTAATGTGGAGCTTTCTGGATGATAGGTTTACAGATAAAGGATCCCCTACCTGTATTACTGCAATGGGTCTATAACTGAATATAAGGCGATTCCCAGACAAGATACATCCTCATTAAGAGTCAAATACATGTTTCCTCACACAATTCTATTATACTTCAAACTGCTTTGTATTGAAGGAATAAATATAAATAGGATCTATATGGAGAGGAAGGCTCTGCGAGCTGTTATATCCCCAACATGGTGTGTATGGAGATGTTACAACAGCCTGCAGAGAACTGGAGGATGAAAGAAATATTCAAGGACATTCGCAGAAGTTCTGTGAAAGGAAAATGTACTTGCTGATTCAGAAAAGTCTCAGATGGAGCCTTGATAAGTCATGCACTGTCTGCGGGACGGTCCAACAGCAACAGCCTGCAGCAGCGACTGTATACTTATTGTATAGTCAGCTGATCTGTATCCCTGTTGCTTGACTGGAGTGAGTCACAACTTCAAAGTCAGAATCAGAGATTTACAGACATTCAGCCAAGACTGGTTCAGCTTAGATCAATGATACAGATATGTGAATTTTATATTGAAAATGTCTGCTTTATAGAGAGACTATCAATAAATAACTGCCCTCGTCCAAATCTCATCCTAACTGGCCTTCAGGGGTAACCCTAACTGGGTTACAGACATGTAGAAACATTGGGGTAATAGTCACTGTGCTTTAGTTCCAGGGGTACCCAGGGCACAAATAAGCCTCACCCAAAATCTCCCCCTAACTGACCTTCAGACTGGGCCCCCTTAGCTCATAACAAGGTTACAGATATATAGAAACATTGGGGTAACAGTCACACTGCTATAGTTCCAGGGGTACCCAGGGCACAAATAAGCCTCACCCAAAATCTCCCCCTAACTGACCTTCAGGCTGGACCCCCTTAGCTCATAACAAGGTTACAGATATATAGAAACATTGGGGTAACAGTCACCCTGCTATAGTTCCAGGGGTACCCAGGGTATAAATAAACACTCACCCCAAATCTCTCCCTAACTGGCCTTCAGACTGGGCCCCCTTAGCTCATAAAAAGGTTACAGATATATAGAAACATTGGGGTAACAGTCACCCTGCTATAGTTCCAGGCAGGCCCGGACTGGAAATCTGTGGGTTCTGACAAATGCCAGAGGGGCTGCTATAAGGTCCCATAGAAAGTCAGTATTTAGTGGGCTGGTGGGAGCTGTTTGGGCCTCTATGTGGGCAGATTGGGCCTCTGTGTACCTGAAATGCCAGGGCCTATTTTAATTCTCAGTCCGGACCTGGTTCCAGGGGTACCCAGGGTACAAATAAGCACTCACCCCAAATCTCACCCTAACTGGCCTTCAGGTTGGGCCCCCTTAGCTCATAACAAGTTCCAGGGGAACCCAGGGCACAGAAAAACACTAACCTCTAATCTCACCTGCTTGATAAAGCTTAGACATGTTTCTGTTTTAATTCATGTATTTTTTCTTTTTCCTGCATATTATTATTACTACAGTTAAAGGACAATAATGATCTCTCTAGTCCATCCTCTGGTTTCTCCTCTATCTTGTTATTATTAACCGTTGCCTATTAGTAATAAGTGTATGTCGGGGGGGCTCAGATCTTTTCTTGTGCAGTGCATTAATCTCAATAGTACAATAAACTGCTGTGCAGCCATATTCCCATTAGAGTGTTTGTCCTCATACCCAAGGGTACAGTTACTAATAATTCCGACTTTGTGTGAATTACTGCTATTAGCCTAGCACTTTATTTGATATATACAGTATACTTGTCTTATGTGTCTTGCATAATTGAAACATGTAGATCTTACGAAGTCTATAGCAGTATTTCTGAAAGTCTGTTGTTTGGAAGATAATAGTTGCATGAGAGACATGTAGGCCATCAGAAATAGGGATTGGTAACACTAGATAGGTGCGTAATATATAAGATTTTTATTATAAAAATACACTTACATTAATTCAAAACGTTAACATATCAGAAAATCAAAAAAAGCAACAAAACCACCCATACACCCTCCTGCCCGCAGAGTCCATCCCTCTGTCCATAGGCAATAGTCCAAATCACCAACTCATAAGGCCAGACTTGCAAAGTCCTGTTTTTGTCCATGTGGCCTTTTTATCACCCCAACACAAAAAACAATATCCAGACACCCCCACCCTCTTCCAGAAATGCAGGAAGCACAAAACAAATTGTTTCCAGGACATGTTGCCATCACCCTGAGGATAAAAGGAGAGCAGTATCAGAGTGTGGGAGACGATACTAATACCAATATAACAGTTTATACACAACATACAAGATGGCAAACTTATGAAGGAGGAAGGTGCACCCATTGCCATCGCTTTCTATTAGCCGCAGACCTTCTTATCTCATTTTCCTTCAGGAAACTCAACTGAACCAGAGTTGCTCTAACAATATTATCAGGAGTAGCACCAGAAAAGCCAAAGGTTCTCCTGCACCTATGCTGCCAGATCTGGTACCGTGTGCAGGCAATGATAATGTAGAGGGTCTCACGGTCCAGCAGATGTTGCCTGGCAGAAACCCCATAGGCTGACTCTCTATAGGTCAAGTTGTTCAGGACGGGAACTTTAAGAGCTGCAGCTAACTGACCATACACATCTCTAGTCACAGGGCAACTGACCAGAAAGTGATCCTGGGTCTCCTCCACTTCACACTCCCAGGGGCAATTTTTGCTGCCAATACTAAGATAATTCAAGTTGCCCCGGACATAGAGTTTCCCTTGGAGTGACAGCCAACTGTTGTCAAAGAACTTAGGGGGGAGTCTCTTGCCATTAAGATGGCAAAGGCTTTCCTGAAGGATGTCACCCACACAGTCTCTCAGAGCAAGAGGAACAGCAAAATAGTCCCTGATCACCCTGTGGTACAACTGCCTTCGGGAAGATGTTACCAGCTCACCCACCCTGACATCCCACCTCTTCAGAATCTTCAGAGCGAGAACTAGGTGTGATGGGAGGGATCCCTGTATTATCCGAAATCTCTTCATTCTATCGCCTTGAAACCATGTCCCTACAAAAGGCAATACCCAATTCCTGATACAGACTTCCCACAGGGAATCATTTCCTTGGGCCAAACCCCCAAAATTAAACTTCAGGAAAAGTGACCCAAAGAAAGCCACTGGGCACAACATGCCCAAACCACCCTCCTTCCGCTGCAGGTACGTTATCCCCCTTTTGACTGGATTCAGCCTGTGTCCCCAGAGCAACTGGAAAAACAGGCTGTGGACCCTGGCGTAGAGAGATTCTGGCAATGGATACACGTACGCTACAAACAAAAACAGAGGGATCAGGTAGGCCTTGATAAGCTTCACCTTTTCCCTGTAGGCCAGCCTCCATCCCTTCCATCGCTGGACCTTTGCTGTTCCGGCATCCAATTTCTCATCCCAATTTAGCCTGCAATTGTCTTCCCTCCCAAACTTTATCCCCAGGATCTTTATGTGGGATGGGGCAGTTGAAAATTCGGAGAGCTGGAAGTCAGGCTCACCGTTCAACGTCCAAAAAGCCTCCGACTTGTCACGGTTAATCATTGACCCAGAGGCCTCAGAGTAACTTTCGATGGTCTCGTTAAGCAGCCTCCTGTCCTTCAGACTGGATACCACAACTGTCACATCGTCCGCGTAGGCGAGGGATGTCAATGTCTGACATCTGGGGACCGATATACCCCTCAAGCCACAACTCTCTAGACTGCGCAGCAATGGGTCTATGGCAAAAACGTACAAGAGTGGGCTTAAGGGGCAACCCTGTCGCACTCCAGACTCCACATTGAAATCATCTCCTCTCCAACCATTGACAAGTGGGAAGCTTACGGCCCCTTCATACAAACCTGCCAGCCATTGGATAAATTTGCCCGGGATGCCGTACTTTGACAAAGTAGACCACAGGTACTGATGATTCACCCGGTCAAAAGCCTTGGCCTGATCCAAAGAGACAATGTAGCAGCCCTTGCTCTGAGCTTTGCATACTTCTAAGGTCTCCCTGATAGTAAGAAGAGCCCCAAAGATGCTCCGCCCTTTCACCGTGCCGAATTGAAAGCCTGACAATAACGTGCCTGAGAACTGAATAAGTCTGTCAAAAAGTACCCTTGCGAGAATCTTTCTATCATTATTGAGAAGGGCAATAGGCCTCCAGTTCTCAATATGCTCTGGGTTCTTACCCTTTGAAAGCAGAATCAAAGAAGATGCCCTCATGGAGGGGGGCAAGATGCCCTCCGCCAGGCTGTCTCTAAAGACCTCCACGAGGACCGGGGCCAACTCATCTTTGAAGGTCTTATAAAACTCGGCTGTTAAGCCGTCTGGGCCTGGCGCCTTCTTCTTATGAAGGCTGTCAATAGCTGTTCTTACCTCGGCCTCTGTGATTTCTGCTTCTAAAGGGGAAAAGTCCAAATTAGATGTATCAGGCCTTGGGGTCGCCTCCAAGAAGTCAGTCAGCCTCTCCCCATCCAAAGCCTTGTTCCGGAAAAGGTCGGCATAGTAAGACCTCACAACACCCAGGATGCCCTCCCTGGTAGTCTGCAAATCACCCTGGGTGTCCATGAGGCCTGTTATTAACTTCCTGGCCACAGATTCCTTGTAATTCTGAAAAGGGTCCGGCGAGTGAAAACTCCCGTAATCCCTCTCCAGAACCAAAGATCTGTACCGGCTGTACTGATGCCGCCTGATCTCGGCCTTCAGCTGGTTTAGCTTTGACCCATCCACCCCATTCGAAATACAGGCCTCCAACTTCTTTCGTAGGGACAGGTATCTTTTGTATTTCTCTCCCTCCCTACGTACAGATAGCTTTCTGAAGAGATCTCGGAATGACTCCTTGGCATCCTCCCACCACGATGACACAGAGTCATAAAAGTCAACCCTATCAAACTCGCTCTGAAGACGCATCCTAAAGATACGCTTTGATGACTCCTCTGCCAGGATACTGGTGCTAAGCCTCCACAGCCCTCTCCCCCTACTCGGGATGGAAGAAACCCCCCACAGGAAAGAAACTGCAAAGTGGTCAGAATATTCAACAGGCTGCTCACGTACATCAGTGAATGACTCCCCCTTCTTAACAAAGGCCATATCAAGGCGACTAGATCTTCCTGCACAATGGTAAGTATGCCTGCCAACACGACCATTGCAGATAGCAACATCCACTAGGTCTGCCTGCTGGATGATACGGTTAAGGAAGCCTTCTGAGTTATTTACTCTAGTTCCCGTCCTATCTTGTGGCCTTAACACCTGGTTGAAATCTCCAGCCAGAAACACTGGAAGGGAAGTGTGGAGGTACTGTCTCATATCAGACAGCAGTGCACTTCTTTCTTGGCAAGATTGTGGCCCATAGATATTAATAAGGCGCATCTTCCTGCCTCTGGCTGTGATGTCAAGAAGGAGACACCTGCCTACCTGTATTTCCACAAGTCGATGTACAACTACATTTAATTCAGATCTGAACAGCACCCCCACACCACCACATGGCTCAGCTGCTATTGACCAGAATGAGGGCCCATGGTGCCACTCTGAAGCTGCCCTCTGAAGGTCAGCCCTTGCAGTCAGTCGAGTCTCCTGAAGGAAAAATATGTCTCCATCAGAGGATGAGAGACTAGAATAAGCCAAAAACCTTGCCTTTGGCGAACGGATGCTGCACACATTAGATGTGTAAATTCTAAGAGGTTGTGTAGCCATTATGTTGTTTTATTTTTGGCCTTCTTCCCTTCACTTTCACCATCACATACACCTTCTCCAAATCTTTTAACCTGGACCCCTGCAGGTATAGGATCCTCATCTCCAAGATGGACTGTCTCATCATCTATGGCCAGATCTACACTAGGAATAAGCCCAGTCCTATCTGGTTTGTCAGCCAAAGAGGCTGAAATGGGCTCAACCACAGAGATGCCTCCACTACCTTTTGGGGTTATCTCCTGGTCCCTAGCGTCTGACGGCTGTACCTCCATCTGCTCCAGATAGATCTCCTGATTTATCCTCTGCAACTCTTCCCTCTCCATCTTTGACCCCCAAGAGTCTTCCTCATCCGAATCATCGCTTTGTAGTTGGGCATAGCGATTGGATGTCTCTGGACTAAAGCACATGACTCCAGGGGTCTTTTTTGCTTTGCTAGAGCCTGTAACTACCTGCCAGTTCTCTTCGCTTGGGGATTGGGATTCTTGCAGAGTACGTTTAAGTTTTCCTTTCTTTTTCTTTTTCTTCTTTTTGTAGGGGGATTCCTCTGACATGGATACAGGAGTCTCACTGATGCATTGGGTAGGTGTGGGACTTATTGTACCTGGAGGATCTGTCTGTGGCTTGGGATCTGGGGAGATTTTGGGGCCTATCACTGTTTGTGAGGGACCTTTTGCGGCACTTGATGGGCATGGCTGTGGTGCTGATCTCTGATCTACCTCCCTGTGAGTAGGAGTCTGTCCTCTCTGATGTTGGACCTTCCTTCCTGTACCATCCTGATCCTCTCTTCTCTTTCTCTGTTGGGGTTGGTTAGGATTTGTGCCCTCGTGCCTTTGCGGTTGTTCCTCTCTCTGCTGGTTTTCTATCTCATGAACAGCCTCTATCAACAGTTGGTCTTCTTCCTGTTCTACCTGATTTTCCACTACAGGATTATACTTGTTTTTATTATGAGAGGCCATAGGGCACAAGCGGTGAGGATGCCCCATATTACCACACAGGTTACACTTTATGTCCTTACAGAAACGCTTTGTATGGCCAATTTTCCCACAGAGGATACACTTCTCTACAGCACAGGCACTGGCCAGGTGATTAAGTGACCCACATTTAAAGCACCTTTTGGCCTGGCCAGCATAGAAGCAGATGCACCTTTCTTTGCCTATGAAAAATGTGTTGGGCAAATGTTGGGGGACATTATTAATCACATTTAACTTGACTTCAGTTTTCCAGCCCCCCGTCCACACATCATCTTCAAGTACACGGTTTAATGGGGAGAGGACTGTGCACTGAAGCTTCAGCCATGTGAGCACATCATCCACAGGGACACCTTCGTTTTTAACCATGATGGTGATCTTTTTTACCTCTGGCTTAGATATTGGCATGGCATCAAAATTCTGCCATTCTGGCTGTGATTTTAGGGTCTCAAAAAGCCTCCAAAAAGCATCTAACCCCTGTGGGATTTTGAAACTCACATCCCATTCTGTAGCGGATTGTACAATACAGGCGTCTAGGTCATTGCTAGCTTTAAATTTAGCTGAGCCTTCTAGCAGTTTCCTAATAATGTAGGTTCTGTTTGGGGCATCCTCTATATTCCCTTCCCACATCAACTTAACACAGTTTTTCCTACGGAATGCCTGACCACCAAAGGAAGGCCCTTCACCTGCAGGGAATAATCTCCTTCTCTCCCAAAATCTTCCTGATGCTTTAGGGTCCACCCCAGAAGATGAAGCCCCAGGGTCTACCCCAGAAGATGAAGCTCCAGGGTCTACCCCAGAAGATGGAGCTCTAGGGTCCCCAGAAGATGTAGCTTGTTCAGCAGATTTTTGGCCCTCAGTACCATGTACCTGTTGTGCTTTTTTATGCCCAGTATTCCCAGACTCTTTATTACCCACCACCAACACCTCTTGTGCGCCCATCACCACTGGGTCACTGTGAACACTCGCTTCTCCAATCGTCGCTACAGACACGCCAGCATTCACAGCAGACTCATCTCCATGCACCACCCCAGACACGCCACTCGCAGCTGAATGATTGGATGATACTTCCATTGCTGGAGAAACATCCTCTTGTGGCCTCTGGCTCTGTGATGGCTCTTGCTTTTTGGCTACAGGTGACAATGGCGGAAATTCTTCTTGGGTTAGGCTGAAACTCTCTGGGGCCACTGATGTAACATGGGGCCGCTGTTTCATTTCCGCTTTCTTCTTTCCCTGTTCCTTGACATCCTTTACATCAAACGCCATATGCTGCCAGTTGATGGTCTCACTTCCTCGGCCTTTGGGTGGCGCTCTCTTTAAACTCCTGCTTGGGGCTTCAGGCTTTTTAAATTCCCCTTCTGTGTCAGATGAGGCAGAATGGCTGGTACTGCTGGGCTTGCGAGTGCGATAGGGAACTTGCTCCTTGAGAGACTTTTGCATCTTTTCAAATCTCTCCATGTTTTCAAAACGCTCCCTCCAGGGCCCCGCTTTAGTCAGTAACCTCTCAATGGTCACTTCCACCTCAAAGAGTTCCCCTTTAAGAGTGATCATGTCCAACTCCAGTCTTCCTCTTTTGTTCTTATTAGCAGCTCTGATCAGCTTTAGTTGCTGCACAATTTCTGCCTCTTTCTTCTTTTTATCACTGTAGGCTTGTGTCAGCTGCTTAATGATCGCTGGAATATCCTCAGGACAGGGCACCGGGGGGCTCTCTGCAGTAGGGGACTTGGGGGGCTGTTTTGGACGTACCACAAGCGCTGCAGATGCACCTGAGGCAGAAGCTGATTCACAAGAAAACTGAGATTCATCATCAGATATATCAGAGTTACAGGCAGTATCAGGTGCAGATTTGGCAGCTACAGGGTTAATTGCTGGACTGGGTGCAGGTGTCTCGTTACCTGCTGAATCCTGAGGTTTGGCCTCCCCAGTAAGAGAAAGCTCAGCAGTAACAGCAATGATCTTTCCACTCACAGCTGTAGCTTTTCCCTTCCCAAATGCACTTTCCCTTGCTGCACACACATCATGGGGAGTTTCTGGCACGACATCACAAGTGGATGGAATAGTCTGACTGTCAGGTGTAAGGCTTACAGGGGATGCTGGGAAACCTGGATGATATTGCTCTTTATTCACAGGTGAGTAAGTCATAGATTTAACCCCTGCATTTCCATCACAGTCATTCAGTCTGATTTGGCTATCAGAAGCAGGGCTTACAGGGGATGCTGGGAGATGTAGTTTTCTCACAGGTGACTGTGACACAGCTTTGCCCCCACCTTGCTTTTTCCCACACAATACACCTTTTGCATTTACAGTCCCTTCTCCCCTCACTGCAGTGATATCAGGTAAAACACCCACAGAGGCAGAACGCTGGAGTTTCTTAGCATTAGATGGAGATTTACTACTCACAGTTTTTGCTCCAGATCTTAAAGTGTGAGCTTTCTCCTTCTCCTCAGCTGCACCTCTTTGTCTCTGCCTTGTCCTCTCACTCCTCCTCACTTCTGCACCGTCACTTCCAGCTTCAGGCTTTGTGCTCCCCTTGCTTCTCCCCTCTGAGGCAGGTTGCAGGGCCTGGGGCTCCATGTTGTTCTCACCTGCCTGGGCTTCCACTGCACCACAATGTCTGTGGGATCCAGCTGGCGACTCCTCCATACTCACTGCCTGGGAAGCAACCCCAGCAGCTGACAGTTGTTCCACAGATTCAAACTCTGAGATGTTAGAGCTTGAATCAGGCTGCAAACTTTCCTCCAGGCTAGGCCCTAAAGCCTGGGCCTGGAGTACTGAAGCAGGCTCCAAAGAGCCACAAGATCCTGGGCTTCTGCTGGTCATGCAGAGAGATCAGATTACACACCTGCTCTCTCTCATTTCCCTACAGAAATAGGGATTGGTAGCACTAGATAGGTACCTAATATATAAGATTTTTATTATAAAAATACACTTACATTAATTCAAAACGTTAACATATCAGAAAATCAAAAAAAGCAACAAAACCACCCATACACCCTCCTGCCCGCAGAGTCCATCCCTCTGTCCATAGGCAATAGTCCAAATCACCAACTCATAAGGCCAGACTTGCAAAGTCCTGTTTTTGTCCATGTGGCCTTTTTACCACCCCAACACAAAAAACAATATCCAGACACCCCCACCCTCTTCCAGAAATGCAGGAAGCACAAAACAAATTGTTTCCAGGACATGTTGCCATCACCCTGAGGATAAAAAGAGAGCAGTATCAGAGTGTGGGAGACGATACTAATACCAATATAACAGTTTATACACAACATACAAGATGGCAAACTTATGAAGGAGGAAGGTGCACCCATTGCCATCGCTTTCTATTAGCCGCAGACCTTTTTATCTCATTTTCCTTCAGGAAACTCAACTGAACCAGAGTTGCTCTAACAATATTATCAGGAGTAGCACCAGAAAAGCCAAAGGTTCTCCTGCACCTATGCTGCCAGATCTGGTACCGTGTGCAGGCAATGATAATGTAGAGGGTCTCACGGTCCAGCAGATGTTGCCTGGCAGAAACCCCATAGGCTGACTCTCTATAGGTCAAGTTGTTCAGGACGGGAACTTTAAGAGCTGCAGCTAACTGACCATACACATCTCTAGTCACAGGGCAACTGACCAGAAAGTGATCCTGGGTCTCCTCCACTTCACACTCCCAGGGGCAATTTTTGCTGCCAATACTAAGATAATTCAAGTTGCCCCGGACATAGAGTTTCCCTTGGAGTGACAGCCAACTGTTGTCAAAGAACTTAGGGGGGAGTCTCTTGCCATTAAGATGGCGAAGGCTTTCCTGAAGGATGTCACCCACACAGTCTCTCAGAGCAAGAGGAACAGCAAAATAGTCCCTGATCACCCTGTGGTACAACTGCCTTCGGGAAGATGTTACCAGTTCACCCACCCTGACATCCCACCTCTTCAGAATCTTCAGAGCGAGAACTAGGTGTGATGGGAGGGATCCCTGTATTATCCGAAATCTCTTCATTCTATCGCCTTGAAACCATGTCCCTACAAAAGGCGATACCCAATTCCTGATACAGACTTCCCACAGGGAATCATTTCCTTGGGCCAAACCCCCAAAGTTAAACTTCAGGAAAAGTGACCCAAAGAAAGCCACTGGGCACAACATGCCCAAACCACCCTCCTTCCGCTGCAGGTACGTTATCCCCCTTTTGACTGGATTCAGCCTGTGTCCCCAGAGCAACTGGAAAAACAGGCTGTGGACCCTGGCGTAGAGAGATTCTGGCAATGGATACACGTACGCTACAAACAAAAACAGAGGGATCAGGTAGGCCTTGATAAGCTTCACCTTTTCCCTGTAGGCCAGCCTCCATCCCTTCCATCGCTGGACCTTTGCTGTTCCGGCATCCAATTTCTCATCCCAATTTAGCCTGCAATTGTCTTCCCTCCCAAACTTTATCCCCAGGATCTTTATGTGGGATGGGGCAGTTGAAAATTCGGAGAGCTGGAAGTCAGGCTCACCGTTCAACGTCCAAAAAGCCTCCGACTTATCACGGTTAATCATTGACCCAGAGGCCTCAGAGTAACTTTCGATGGTCTCGTTAAGCAGCCTCCTGTCCTTCAGACTGGATACCACAACTGTCACATCGTCCGCGTAGGCGAGGGATGTCAATGTCTGACATCTGGGGACCGATATACCCCTCAAGCCACAACTCTCTAGACTGCGCAGCAATGGGTCTATGGCAAAAACGTACAAGAGTGGGCTTAAGGGGCAACCCTGTCGCACTCCAGACTCCACATTGAAATCATCTCCTCTCCAACCATTGACAAGTGGGAAGCTTACGGCCCCTTCATACAAACCTGCCAGCCATTGGATAAATTTGCCCGGGATGCCGTACTTTGACAAAGTAGACCACAGGTACTGATGATTCACCCGGTCAAAAGCCTTGGCCTGATCCAAAGAGACAATGTAGCAGCCCTTGCTCTGAGCTTTGCATACTTCTAAGGTCTCCCTGATAGTAAGAAGAGCCCCAAAGATGCTCCGCCCTTTCACCGTGCCGAATTGAAAGCCTGACAATAACGTGCCTGAGAACTGAATAAGTCTGTCAAAAAGTACCCTTGCGAGAATCTTTCTATCATTATTGAGAAGGGCAATAGGCCTCCAGTTCTCAATATGCTCTGAGTTCTTACCCTTTGAAAGCAGAATCAAAGAAGATGCCCTCATGGAGGGGGGCAAGATGCCCTCCGCCAGGCTGTCTCTAAAGACCTCCACGAGGACCGGGGCCAACTCATCTTTGAAGGTCTTATAAAACTCGGCTGTTAAGCCGTCTGGGCCTGGCGCCTTCTTCTTATGAAGGCTGTCAATAGCTGTTCTTACCTCGGCCTCTGTGATTTCTGCTTCCAAAGGGGAAAAGTCCAAATTAGATGTATCAGGCCTTGGGGTCGCCTCCAAGAAGTCAGTCAGCCTCTCCCCATCCAAAGCCTTGTTCCGGAAAAGGTCGGCATAGTAAGACCTCACAACACCCAAGATGCCCTCCCTGGTAGTCTGCAAATCACCCTGGGTGTCCATGAGGCCTGTTATTAACTTCCTGGCCACAGATTCCTTGTAATTCTGAAAAGGGTCCGGCGAGTGAAAACTCCCGTAATCCCTCTCCAGAACCAAAGATCTGTACCGGCTGTACTGATGCCGCCTGATCTCGGCCTTCAGCTGGTTTAGCTTTGACCCATCCACCCCATTCGAAATACAGGCCTCCAACTTCTTTCGTAGGGACAGGTATCTTTTGTATTTCTCTCCCTCCCTACGTACAGATAGCTTTCTGAAGAGATCTCGGAATGACTCCTTGGCATCCTCCCACCACGATGACACAGAGTCATAAAAGTCAACCCTATCAAACTCGCTCTGAAGACGCATCCTAAAGATACGCTTTGATGACTCCTCTGCCAGGATACTGGTGCTAAGCCTCCACAGCCCTCTCCCCCTACTCGGGATGGAAGAAACCCCCCACAGGAAAGAAACTGCAAAGTGGTCAGAATATTCAACAGGCTGCTCACGTACATCAGTGAATGACTCCCCCTTCTTAACAAAGGCCATATCAAGGCGACTAGATCTTCCTGCACAATGGTAAGTATGCCTGCCAACACGACCATTGCAGATAGCAACATCCACTAGGTCTGCCTGCTGGATGATACGGTTAAGGAAGCCTTCTGAGTTATTTACTCTAGTTCCCGTCCTATCTTGTGGCCTTAATACCTGGTTGAAATCTCCAGCCAGAAACACTGGAAGGGAAGTGTGGAGGTACTGTCTCATATCAGACAGCAGTGCACTTCTTTCTTGGCAAGATTGTGGCCCATAGATATTAATAAGGCGCATCTTCCTGCCTCTGGCTGTGATGTCAAGAAGGAGACACCTGCCTACCTGGATTTCCACAAGTCGATGTACAACTACATTTAATTCAGATCTGAACAGCACCCCCACACCACCACATGGCTCAGCTGCTATTGACCAGAATGAGGGCCCATGGTGCCACTCTGAAGCTGCCCTCTGAAGGTCAGCCCTTGCAGTCAGTCGAGTCTCCTGAAGGAAAAATATGTCCCCATCAGAGGATGAGAGACTAGAGTAAGCCAAAAACCTTGCCTTTGGCGAACGGATGCTGCACACATTAGATGTGTAAATTCTAAGAGGTTGTGTAGTCATTATGTTGTTTTATTTTTGGCCTTCTTCCCTTCACTTTCACCATCACATACACCTTCTCCAAATCTTTTAACCTGGACCCCTGCAGGTATAGGATCCTCATCTCCAAGATGGACTGTCTCATCATCTATGGCCAGATCTACACTAGGAATAAGCCCAGTCCTATCTGGTTTGTCAGCCAAAGAGGCTGAAATGGGCTCAACCACAGAGATGCCTCCACTACCTTTTGGGGTTATCTCCTGGTCCCTAGCGTCTGACTGCTGTACCTCCATCTGCTCCAGATAGATCTCCTGATTTATCCTCTGAAACTCTTCCCTCTCCATCTTTGACCCCCAAGAGTCTTCCTCATCCGAATCATCGCTTTGTAGTTGGGCATAGCGATTGGATGTCTCTGGACTAAAGCACATGACTCCAGGGGTCTTTTTTGCTTTGCTAGAGCCTGTAACTACCTGCCAGTTCTCTTCGCTTGGGGATTGGGATTCTTGCAGAGTACGTTTAAGTTTTCCTTTCTTTTTCTTTTTCTTCTTTTTGTAGGGGGATTCCTCTGACATGGATACAGGAGTCTCACTGATGCATTGGGTAGGTGTGGGACTTATTGTACCTGGAGGATCTGTCTGTGGCTTGGGATCTGGGGAGATTTTGGGGCCTATCACTGTTTGTGAGGGACCTTTTGCGGCACTTGATGGGCATGGCTGTGGTGCTGATCTCTGATCTACCTCACTGTGAGTAGGAGTCTGCCCTCTCTGATGTTGGACCTTCCTTCCTGTACCATCCTGATCCTCTCTTCTCTTTCTCTGTTGGGGTTGGTTAGGATTTGTGCCCTCGTGCCTTTGCGGTTGTTCCTCTCTCTGCTGGTTTTCTATCTCATGAACAGCCTCTATCAACAGTTGGTCTTCTTCCTGTTCTACCTGATTTTCCACTACAGGATTATACTTGTTTTTATTATGAGAGGCCATAGGGCACAAGCGGTGAGGATGCCCCATATTACCACACAGGTTACACTTTATGTCCTTACAGAAACGCTTTGTATGGCCAATTTTCCCACAGAGGATACACTTCTCTACAGCACAGGCACTGGCCAGGTGATTAAGTGACCCACATTTAAAGCACCTTTTGGCCTGGCCAGCATAGAAGCAGATGCACCTTTCTTTGCCTATGAAAAATGTGTTGGGCAAATGTTGGGGGACATTATTAACCACATTTAACTTGACTTCAGTTTTCCAGCCCCCCGTCCACACATCATCTTCAAGTACACGGTTTAATGGGGAGAGGACTGTGCACTGAAGCTTCAGCCATGTGAGCACATCATCCACAGGGACACCTTCGTTTTTAACCATGATGGTGATCTTTTTTACCTCTGGCTTAGATATTGGCATGGCATCAAAATTCTGCCATTCTGGCTGTGATTTTAGGGTCTCAAAAAGCCTCCAAAAAGCATCTAACCCCTGTGGGATTTTGAAACTCACATCCCATTCTGTAGCGGATTGTACAATACAGGCGTCTAGGTCATTGCTAGCTTTAAATTTAGCTGAGCCTTCTAGCAGTTTCCTAATAATGTAGGTTCTGTTTGGGGCATCCTCTATATTCCCTTCCCACATCAACTTAACACAGTTTTTCCTACGGAATGCCTGACCACCAAAGGAAGGCCCTTCACCTGCAGGGAATAATCTCCTTCTCTCCCAAAATCTTCCTGATGCTTTAGGGTCCACCCCAGAAGATGAAGCCCTAGGGTCCACCCCGGAAGATGAAGCCCCAGGGTCTACCCCAGAAGATGGAGCTCTAGGGTCCCCAGAAGATGTAGCCCTAGGGTCCACCCCAGAAGATGAAGCTTGCTCAGCAGATTTTTGGCCCTCAGTACCATGTACCTGTTGTGCTTTTTTATGCCCAGTATTCCCAGACGCTTTATTACCCACCACCAACACCTCTTGTGCGCCCATCACCACTGGGTCACTGTGAACACTCGCTTCTCCAAGCGTCGCTACAGACACGCCAGCATTCACAGCAGACTCATCTCCATGCACCACCCCAGACACGCTACTCGCAGCTGAATGATTAGATGATACTTCCATTGCTGGAGAAACATCCTCTTGTGGCCTCTGGCTCTGTGATGGCTCTTGCTGTTTGGCTACAGGTGACAATGGCGGAAATTCTTCTTGGGTTAGGCTGAAACTCTCTGGGGCCATTGATGTAACATGGGGCCGCTGTTTCATTTCCGCTTTCTTCTTTCCCTGTTCCTTGACATCCTTTACATCAAACGCCATATGCTGCCAGTTGATGGTCTCACTTCCTCGGCCTTTGGGTGGTGCTCTCTTTAAACTCCTGCTTGGGGCTTCAGGCTTTTTAAATTCCCCTTCTGTGTCAGATGAGGCAGAATGGCTGGTACTGCTGGGCTTGCGAGTGCGATAGGGCACTTGCTCCTTGAGAGACTTTTGCATCTTTTCAAATCTCTCCATGTTTTCAAAACGCTCCCTCCAGGGCCCCGCTTTAGTCAGTAACCTCTCAATGGTCACTTCCACCTCAAAGAGTTCCCCTTTAAGAGTGATCATGTCCAACTCCAGTCTTCCTCTTTTGTTCTTATTAGCAGCTCTGATCAGCTTTAGTTGCTGCACAATTTCTGCCTCTTTCTTCTTTTTATCACTGTAGGCTTGTGTCAGCTGCTTAATGATCGCTGGAATATCCTCAGGACAGGGCACCGGGGGGCTCTCCGCAGTAGGGGACTTGGGGGGCTGTTTTGGACGTACCACAAGCGCTGCATATGCACCTGAGGCAGAAGCTGATTCACAAGAAAACTGAGATTCATCATCAGATATATCAGAGTTACAGGCAGTATCAGGTGCAGATTTGGCAGCTACAGGGTTAATTGCTGGACTGGGTGCAGGTGTCTCGTTACCTGCTGAATCCTGAGGTTTGGCCTCCCCAGTAAGAGAAAGCTCAGCAGTAACAGCAATGATCTTTCCACTCACAGCTGTAGCTTTTCCCTTCCCAAATGCACTTTCCCTTGCTGCACACACATCATGGGGAGTTTCTGGCACGACATCACAAGTGGATGGAATAGTCTGACTGTCAGGTGTAAGGCTTACAGGGGATGCTGGGAAACCTGGATGATATTGCTCTTTATTCACAGGTGAGTAAGACATAGATTTAACCCCTGCATTTCCATCACATTCATTCAGTCTGATTTGACTATCAGAAGCAGGGCTTACAGGGGATGCTGGGAGATGTAGTTTTCTCACAGGTGACTGTGACACAGCTTTGCCCCCACCTTGCTTTTTCCCACACAATACACCTTTTGCATTTACAGTCCCTTCTCCCCTCACTGCAGTGACATCAGGTAAAACACCCACAGAGGCAGAACGCTGGAGTTTCTTAGCATTAGACGGAGATTTACTACTCACAGTTTTTGCTCCAGATCTTAAAGTGTGAGCTTTCTCCTTCTCCTCAGCTGCACCTCTTTGTCTCTGCCTTGTCCTCTCACTCCTCCTCACTTCTGCACCATCACTTCCAGCTTCAGGCTTTGTGCTCCCCTTGCTTCTACCCTCTGAGGCAGGTTGCAGGGCCTGGGGCTCCATGTTGTTCTCACCTGCCTGGGCTTCCACTGCACCACAACGTGAGTGTGATCCAGCTGGGGACTCCTCCATACTCACTGCCTGGGAAGCAACCCCAGCAGCTGACAGTTGTTCCACAGATTCAAACTCTGAGATGTTAGAGCTTGAATCAGGCTGCAAACTTTCCTCCAGGCTAGGCCCTAAAGCCTGGGCCTGGAGTACTGAAGCAGGCTCCAAAGAGCCACAAGATCCTGGGCTTCTGCTGGTCATGCAGAGAGATCAGATTACACACCTGCTCTCTCTCATTTCCCTACAGAAATAGGGATTGGTAGCACTAGATAGGTGCCTAATATATAAGGACAGAGACAAGAGGAAAGTGTTGGAAGGGTTACTGTCTGCTCTGCTCTCATTTCCCTACAGAAATATGGATTGGTAGCACTAGATAGGTACCTAATATATAAGATTTTTATTATAAAAATACACTTACATTAATTCAAAACGTTAACATATCAGAAAATCAAAAAAAGCAACAAAACCACCCATACACCCTCCTGCCCGCAGAGTCCATCCCTCTGTCCATAGGCAATAGTCCAAATCACCAACTCATAAGGCCAGACTTGCAAAGTCCTGTTTTTGTCCATGTGGCCTTTTTATCACCCCAACACAAAAAACAATATCCAGACACCCCCACCCTCTTCCAGAAATGCAGGAAGCACAAAACAAATTGTTTCCAGGACATGTTGCCATCACCCTGAGGATAAAAGGAGAGCAGTATCAGAGTGTGGGAGACGATACTAATACCAATATAACAGTTTATACACAACATACAAGATGGCAAACTTATGAAGGAGGAAGGTGCACCCATTGCCATCGCTTTCTATTAGCCGCAGACCTTCTTATCTCATTTTCCTTCAGGAAACTCAACTGAACCAGAGTTGCTCTAACAATATTATCAGGAGTAGCACCAGAAAAGCCAAAGGTTCTCCTGCACCTATGCTGCCAGATCTGGTACCGTGTGCAGGCAATGATAATGTAGAGGGTCTCACGGTCCAGCAGATGTTGCCTGGCAGAAACCCCATAGGCTGACTCTCTATAGGTCAAGTTGTTCAGGACGGGAACTTTAAGAGCTGCAGCTAACTGACCATACACATCTCTAGTCACAGGGCAACTGACCAGAAAGTGATCCTGGGTCTCCTCCACTTCACACTCCCAGGGGCAATTTTTGCTGCCAATACTAAGATAATTCAAGTTGCCCCGGACATAGAGTTTCCCTTGGAGTGACAGCCAACTGTTGTCAAAGAACTTAGGGGGGAGTCTCTTGCCATTAAGATGGCAAAGGCTTTCCTGAAGGATGTCACCCACACAGTCTCTCAGAGCAAGAGGAACAGCAAAATAGTCCCTGATCACCCTGTGGTACAACTGCCTTCGGGAAGATGTTACCAGCTCACCCACCCTGACATCCCACCTCTTCAGAATCTTCAGAGCGAGAACTAGGTGTGATGGGAGGGATCCCTGTATTATCCGAAATCTCTTCATTCTATCGCCTTGAAACCATGTCCCTACAAAAGGCGATACCCAATTCTTGATACAGACTTCCCACAGGGAATCATTTCCTTGGGCCAAACCCCCAAAGTTAAACTTCAGGAAAAGTGACCCAAAGAAAGCCACTGGGCACAACATGCCCAAACCACCCTCCTTCCGCTGTAGGTACGTTATCCCCCTTTTGACTGGATTCAGTCTGTGTCCCCAGAGCAACTGGAAAAACAGGTTGTGGACCCTGGCGTAGAGAGATTCTGGCAATGGATACACGTACGCTACAAACAAAAACAGAGGGATCAGGTAGGCCTTGATAAGCTTCACCTTTTCCCTGTAGGCCAGCCTCCATCCCTTCCATCGCTGGACCTTTGCTGTTCCGGCATCCAATTTCTCATCCCAATTTAGCCTGCAATTGTCTTCCCTCCCAAACTTTATCCCCAGGATCTTTATGTGGGATGGGGCAGTTGAAAATTCGGAGAGCTGGAAGTCAGGCTCACCGTTCAACGTCCAAAAAGCCTCCGACTTGTCACGGTTAATCATTGACCCAGAGGCCTCAGAGTAACTTTCGATGGTCTCGTTAAGCAGCCTCCTGTCCTTCAGACTGGATACCACAACTGTCACATCGTCCGCGTAGGCGAGGGATGTCAATGTCTGACATCTGGGGACCGATATACCCCTCAAGCCACAACTCTCTAGACTGCGCAGCAATGGGTCTATGGCAAAAACGTACAAGAGTGGGCTTAAGGGGCAACCCTGTCGCACTCCAGACTCCACATTGAAATCATCTCCTCTCCAACCATTGACAAGTGGGAAGCTTACGGCCCCTTCATACAAACCTGCCAGCCATTGGATAAATTTGCCCGGGATGCCGTACTTTGACAAAGTAGACCACAGGTACTGATGATTCACCCGGTCAAAAGCCTTGGCCTGATCCAAAGAGACAATGTAGCAGCCCTTGCTCTGAGCTTTGCATACTTCTAAGGTCTCCCTGATAGTAAGAAGAGCCCCAAAGATGCTCCGCCCTTTCACCGTGCCGAATTGAAAGCCTGACAATAACGTGCCTGAGAACTGAATAAGTCTGTCAAAAAGTACCCTTGCGAGAATCTTTCTATCATTATTGAGAAGGGCAATAGGCCTCCAGTTCTCAATATGCTCTGGGTTCTTACCCTTTGAAAGCAGAATCAAAGAAGATGCCCTCATGGAGGGGGGCAAGATGCCCTCCGCCAGGCTGTCTCTAAAGACCTCCACGAGGACCGGGGCCAACTCATCTTTGAAGGTCTTATAAAACTCGGCTGTTAAGCCGTCTGGGCCTGGCGCCTTCTTCTCATGAAGGCTGTCAATAGCTGTTCTTACCTCGGCCTCTGTGATTTCTGCTTCCAAAGGGGAAAAGTCCAAATTAGATGTATCAGGCCTTGGGGTCGCCTCCAAGAAGTCAGTCAGCCTCTCCCCATCCAAAGCCTTGTTCCGGAAAAGGTCGGCATAGTAAGATCTCACAACACCCAGGATGCCCTCCCTGGTAGTCTGCAAATCACCCTGGGTGTCCATGAGGCCTGTTATTAACTTCCTGGCCACAGATTCCTTGTAATTCTGAAAAGGGTCCGGCGAGTGAAAACTCCCATAATCCCTCTCCAGAACCAAAGATCTGTACCGGCTGTACTGATGCCGCCTGATCTCGGCCTTCAGCTGGTTTAGCTTTGACCCATCCACCCCATTCGAAATACAGGCCTCCAACTTCTTTCGTAGGGACAGGTATCTTTTGTATTTCTCTCCCTCCCTACGTACAGATAGCTTTCTGAAGAGATCTCGGAATGACTCCTTGGCATCCTCCCACCACGATGACACAGAGTCATAAAAGTCAACCCTATCAAACTCGCTCTGAAGACGCATCCTAAAGATACGCTTTGATGACTCCTCTGCCAGGATACTGGTGCTAAGCCTCCACAGCCCTCTCCCCCTACTCGGGATGGAAGAAACCCCCCACAGGAAAGAAACTGCAAAGTGATCAGAATATTCAACAGGCTGCTCACGTACATCAGTGAATGACTCCCCCTTCTTAACAAAGGCCATATCAAGGCGACTAGATCTTCCTGCACAATGGTAAGTATGCCTGCCAACACGACCATTGCAGATAGCAACATCCACTAGGTCTGCCTGCTGGATGATACGGTTAAGGAAGCCTTCTGAGTTATTTACTCTAGTTCCCGTCCTATCTTGTGGCCTTAATACCTGGTTGAAATCTCCAGCCAGAAACACTGGAAGGGAAGTGTGGAGGTACTGTCTCATATCAGACAGCAGTGCACTTCTTTCTTGGCAAGATTGTGGCCCATAGATATTAATAAGGCGCATCTTCCTGCCTCTGGCTGTGATGTCAAGAAGGAGACACCTGCCTACCTGGATTTCCACAAGTCGATGTACAACTACATTTAATTCAGATCTGAACAGCACCCCCACACCACCACATGGCTCAGCTGCTATTGACCAGAATGAGGGCCCATGGTGCCACTCTGAAGCTGCCCTCTGAAGGTCAGCCCTTGCAGTCAGTCGAGTCTCCTGAAGGAAAAATATGTCTCCATCAGAGGATGAGAGACTAGAATAAGCCAAAAACCTTGCCTTTGGCGAACGGATGCTACACACATTAGATGTGTAAATTCTAAGAGGTTGTGTAGCCATTATGTGGTTTTATTTTTGGCCTTCTTCCCTTCACTTTCACCATCACATACACCTTCTCCAAATCTTTTAACCTGGACCCCTGCAGGTATAGGATCCTCATCTCCAAGATGGACTGTCTCATCATCTATGGCCAGATCTACACTAGGAATAAGCCCAGTCCTATCTGGTTTGTCAGCCAAAGAGGCTGAAATGGGCTCAACCACAGAGATGCCTCCACTACCTTTTGGGGTTATCTCCTGGTCCCTAGCGTCTGACTGCTGTACCTCCATCTGCTCCAGATAGATCTCCTGATTTATCCTCTGAAACTCTTCCCTCTCCATCTTTGACCCCCAAGAGTCTTCCTCATCCGAATCATCGCTTTGTAGTTGGGCATAGCGATTGGATGTCTCTGGACTAAAGCACATGACTCCAGGGGTCTTTTTTGCTTTGCTAGAGCCTGTAACTACCTGCCAGTTCTCTTCGCTTGGGGATTGGGATTCTTGCAGAGTACGTTTAAGTTTTCCTTTCTTTTTCTTTTTCTTCTTTTTGTAGGGGGATTCCTCTGACATGGATACAGGAGTCTCACTGATGCATTGGGTAGGTGTGGGACTTATTGTACCTGGAGGATCTGTCTGTGGCTTGGGATCTGGGGAGATTTTGGGGCCTATCACTGTTTGTGAGGGACCTTTTGCGGCACTTGATGGGCATGGCTGTGGTGCTGATCTCTGATCTACCTCCCTGTGAGTAGGAGTCTGCTCTCTCTGATGTTGGACCTTCCTTCCTGTACCATCCTGATCCTCTCTTCTCTTTCTCTGTTGGGGTTGGTTAGGATTTGTGCCCTCGTGCCTTTGCGGTTGTTCCTCTCTCTGCTGGTTTTCTATCTCATGAACAGCCTCTATCAACAGTTGGTCTTCTTCCTGTTCTACCTGATTTTCCACAACAGGATTATACTTGTTTTTATTATGAGAGGCCATAGGGCACAAGCGGTGAGGATGCCCCATATTACCACACAGGTTACACTTTATGTCCTTACAGAAACGCTTTGTATGGCCAATTTTCCCACAGAGGATACACTTCTCTACAGCACAGGCACTGGCCAGGTGATTAAGTGACCCACATTTAAAGCACCTTTTGGCCTGGCCAGCATAGAAGCAGATGCACCTTTCTTTGCCTATGAAAAATGTGTTGGGCAAATGTTGGGGGACATTATTAACCACATTTAACTTGACTTCAGTTTTCCAGCCCCCCGTCCACACATCATCTTCAAGTACACGGTTTAATGGGGAGAGGACTGTGCACTGAAGCTTCAGCCATGTGAGCACATCATCCACAGGGACACCTTCGTTTTTAACCATGATGGTGATCTTTTTTACCTCTGGCTTAGATATTGGCATGGCATCAAAATTCTGCCATTCTGGCTGTGATTTTAGGGTCTCAAAAAGCCTCCAAAAAGCATCTAACCCCTGTGGGATTTTGAAACTCACATCCCATTCTGTAGCGGATTGTACAATACAGGCGTCTAGGTCATTGCTAGCTTTAAATTTAGCTGAGCCTTCTAGCAGTTTCCTAATAATGTAGGTTCTGTTTGGGGCATCCTCTATATTCCCTTCCCACATCAACTTAACACAGTTTTTCCTACGGAATGCCTGACCACCAAAGGAAGGCCCTTCACCTGCAGGGAATAATCTCCTTCTCTCCCAAAATCTTCCTGATGCTTTAGGGTCCACCCCAGAAGATGAAGCCCTAGGGTCCACCCCGGAAGATGAAGCCCCAGGGTCTACCCCAGAAGATGGAGCTCTAGGGTCCCCAGAAGATGTAGCCCTAGGGTCCACCCCAGAAGATGAAGCTTGCTCAGCAGATTTTTGGCCCTCAGTACCATGTACCTGTTGTGCTTTTTTTTGCCCAGTATTCTCAGACTCTTTATTACCCACCACCAACACCTCTTGTGCGCCCATCACCACTGGGTCACTGTGAACACTCGCTTCTCCAAGCGTCGCTACAGACACGCCAGCATTCACAGCAGACTCATCTCCATGCACCACCCCAGACACGCCACTCGCAGCTGAATGATTGGATGATACTTCCATTGCTGGAGAAACATCCTCTTGTGGCCTCTGGCTCTGTGATGGCTCTTGCTGTTTGGCTACAGGTGACAATGGCGGAAATTCTTCTTGGGTTAGGCTGAAACTCTCTGGGGCCACTGATGTAACATGGGGCCGCTGTTTCATTTCCGCTTTCTTCTTTCCCTGTTCCTTGACATCCTTTACATCAAACGCCATATGCTGCCAGTTGATGGTCTCACTTCCTCGGCCTTTGGGTGGCGCTCTCTTTAAACTCCTGCTTGGGGCTTCAGGCTTTTTAAATTCCCCTTCTGTGTCAGATGAGGCAGAATGGCTGGTACTGCTGGGCTTGCGAGTGCGATAGGGAACTTGCTCCTTGAGAGACTTTTGCATCTTTTCAAATCTCTCCATGTTTTCAAAACGCTCCCTCCAGGGCCCCGCTTTAGTCAGTAACCTCTCAATGGTCACTTCCACCTCAAAGAGTTCTCCTTTAAGAGTGATCATGTCCAACTCCAGTCTTCCTCTTTTGTTCTTATTAGCAGCTCTGATCAGCTTTAGTTGCTGCACAATTTCTGCCTCTTTCTTCTTTTTATCACTGTAGGCTTGTGTCAGCTGCTTAATGATCGCTGGAATATCCTCAGGACAGGGCACCGGGGGGCTCTCTGCAGTAGGGGACTTGGGGGGCTGTTTTGGACGTACCACAAGCGCTGCATATGCACCTGAGGCAGAAGCTGATTCACAAGAAAACTGAGATTCATCATCAGATATATCAGAGTTACAGGCAGTATCAGGTGCAGATTTGGCAGCTACAGGGTTAATTGCTGGACTGGGTGCAGGTGTCTCGTTACCTGCTGAATCCTGAGGTTTGGCCTCCCCAGTAAGAGAAAGCTCAGCAGTAACAGCAATGATCTTTCCACTCACAGCTGTAGCTTTTCCCTTCCCAAATGCACTTTCCCTTGCTGCACACACATCATGGGGAGTTTCTGGCACGACATCACAAGTGGATGGAATAGTCTGACTGTCAGGTGTAAGGCTTACAGGGGATGCTGGGAAACCTGGATGATATTGCTCTTTATTCACAGGTGAGTAAGACATAGATTTAACCCCTGCATTTCCATCACATTCATTCAGTCTGATTTGACTATCAGAAGCAGGGCTTACAGGGGATGCTGGGAGATGTAGTTTTCTCACAGGTGACTGTGACACAGCTTTGCCCCCACCTTGCTTTTTCCCACACAATACACCTTTTGCATTTACAGTCCCTTCTCCCCTCACTGCAGTGACATCAGGTAAAACACCCACAGAGGCAGAACGCTGGAGTTTCTTAGCATTAGACGGAGATTTACTACTCACAGTTTTTGCTCCAGATCTTAAAGTGTGAGCTTTCTCCTTCTCCTCAGCTGCACCTCTTTGTCTCTGCCTTGTCCTCTCACTCCTCCTCACTTCTGCACCGTCACTTCCAGCTTCAGGCTTTGTGCTCCCCTTGCTTCTCCCCTCTGAGGCAGGTTGCAGGGCCTGGGGCTCCATGTTGTTCTCACCTGCCTGGGCTTCCACTGCACCACAACGTGAGTGTGATCCAGCTGGGGACTCCTCCATACTCACTGCCTGGGAAGCAACCCCAGCAGCTGACAGTTGTTCCACAGATTCAAACTCTGAGATGTTAGAGCTTGAATCAGGCTGCAAACTTTCCTCCAGGCTAGGCCCGAAAGCCTGGGCCTGGAGTACTGAAGCAGGCTCCAAAGAGCCACAAGATCCTGGGCTTCTGCTGGTCATGCAGAGAGATCAGATTACACACCTGCTCTCTCTCATTTCCCTACAGAAATAGGGATTGGTAGCACTAGATAGGTACCTAATATATAAGGACAGAGACAAGAGGAAAGTGTTGGAAGGGTTACTGTCTGCTCTGCTCTCATTTCCCTACAGAAATAGGGATTGGTAACACTAGATAGGTACCTAATATATAAGGACAGAGACAAGAGGAAAGTGTTGGAAGGGTTACTGTCTGCTCTAGGTTCATTTCTCCAAACAACTGTAAAAACCTTCTCAGCAGCATATTCACAAATCTTTCATCAGACATAAAGAAATCAAGAGAATATAGAGATGCTAAACCCATCCGTAGAGCCAAGGACAATAGAAACATTGATAAGTCCTTCTGAATTGCAGCAGGTGCCATTATCAGTTGATGAGTACTACAGTCTGATGAATGATGACCCTACAGGAAATAAGTCACATAATGAAACACACAAGAGAATTTACAGTGGGTAAAAGTTCTGTTTCTTTAGGAGTCGGGAGGCTATTGATTGCTTAAGGTCAGATCTATCATGAAAGTACTCAGTTCATGACTTTTGAGCAGAGGAAGAAATAGCCTTTAAATTGGGGCAGGAGAATGGAATCAATGGGGGCGATTAAATAGCAGGGAAGGAGTGCAAGTGAATATGGACTGTAGGAAATCACCATTGCTTTAGTCAATTTTACTACAGAGATAATTGACTCAGTGATTTTCATTGATCTTTTCTCACTTGCGGCTACAGAGGGATGAATACCTTCTCCTGGACTGATGGAGTTATACAACATCATAGATCCAGCAGTTCAGAAGTATGACGGTGCCGCACTACAACCATTGTAGGACAGGAGATGAAGGATTTAAAAAGGAACATTTCCCAGAATGCTCCACTTCTGAATGAAGGTACTGCTTGACACTGTTGTGGCATTGTGGTGACCAATCTGCATGGCAAATGAGGAATGGGTGGAGATTCCTCAAGCAGAAGTGAGAAGGCCCTGGATGATGGGACGTGATGGATGATGGGAGCCTATTGACCCAGTGATGAAATATAGTTCCCCTGTTCTATGGATGGGAGTTGTCATGTTTTGGCCTCTCTGGATCCCACTTAATGGAGGAAGGTGTAATGTGGGGGTTGGGGGTGCAATAGAAGATGAGAGAACTTGGAGTCAATACATATATCCAAGGTAAATATATATATATACATGGCACCAGAGGCCATGTACATAAAGTGGAAGCTTTTGTGGGCGGCCCTTGGGTGCCTAAATAATAGAATAATTTTTTTAAAAGAGTAAAAAATGCCTGAGGGGCGCAGTCTTCAGAGGATGACAGAGGCGGAAACACATGTGCGCGTGAAATCCCATTGTTACGTTGTGGACGCTTTAAAGTACGGTGCTAGGGTGGCACTGTAAATATAGCCCTGGGTACATCTCAGCTGAAGTCGGGGGGAATATTTTAAGCAAAGCATTTGAAAATCAGCATGGAACCCCACTTTCTACAGTAATTTGTCAACAAGTACCCCCCCTAAGTAATATGTAGTATGTGCTCTGTTGGGAATAGGCAGGGATGCCCTCAAAATCCCTATTAGATATATATATACACATTTTTCCATTCTAGTATCTTATTTCTGAAACACTCCATTTCTCCAAGCCCATTTCCCTTTCAGCTACCTGTAAAAAATAGGCCATTTTAGTCCAATTATTATGATTTCTGGGGAATAAAAGGAAAGAATTTAAAGAATCAGACAGATGCCAAACATTGTGATGTGAAGGCTTCCGCGTGAATGTTGTGAATCCCAAATGGCTGTTTACCGTCGGATACAGCGCCAGATCTCTCACTTTGCCTGCGAGAATGTGGCAGGTGTCAAAAAGGGTTTGAATAATGCAAAGTTACTATGGCAACATGCGAGAGTGATCCCCAACCATTGGCTCACGAGAATATGTTGCTCTCCAAACCTTTGGATGTTGCTCTCAGTGGCCTCAAAGCAGGTGATTATTTTTGTATTCCTGGTTTAGTGGCAAGTTTTGTTGTATAACCAGATGTACTGCCAAACAGTCTCCTGTAGGCTGCCAGTCCACATAGGGGCTACCAAATTGCCAATCAAAGCTCTTGTTTGCACCCCCAGGAACTTTTTGTATTCTTGCGTTGCTCCCCAAGTCTTTTTACACTTGAATTTGGCTCATGGGTAAAAAAGGTTGGGGACCCCCAGGCTACAAAATATTTTCTAGGAATCATAGCATAGGTAATAGCATTATGTGCATGACAACATTATCTAGTGACTAGTGATGTGCGAATAAATTCACCAGGCGCGAATTTGCGGCGAATTTCTGTGTTTCCCGGTTGGCAAATAAATGAGGGAAAATTTGTCCGTGAAAAACCCGCATCAAAAAAATTTGGTCGCGCGTCAGAATAGTTAATAGTCAAAAAAATAGTTTTGACGCCCATCGACTTCAATGCGATTCCCAAATTTTTCGCCTTCCGAAATGTTTTGGTGAAGCGAAAAAGGACAAATTCGCCCATCATTACTAGTGACCCATAAAATGCACCAGGCGCAAATTTGCTGCGAATTTCCGTGTTTCCTGGTTGGCGAATAAATGAGGGAAAATTCGTCAGTGAAAAACCTGCATCAAAAAAATTTGGTCAGGCGTCACAATAGTTAATAGTCAAAAAATACAGAATAGTTAATAGTCAAAAAATACTTTTGACGCCCATTGACTTTAATGCGATCACTATTATCACTACTAGTGACACATAAAATGCATAGTTACTCATAACAACCCTCAAGTTACATCTGTGGTGGGTGAATAACTCTCCCTCTCTGGCTTCTTCTGCCTGATATTAGGAGACTCTTCTTATAGCCTGGCCTCAGCATTAAACGGCACCTGTTGGCAAATAACATTTTTTTCCAACCAAAGGTGTGGACTAATAGAGTCAGTTAACAGTAGTTGTTTTTGTTTTTTTAATTGCTCCCACCAGGAGGGATGTCATGTTGGGGCACATGCATGCGGATAAAGAGCAAAAACCATGACTTGCTAAGGATGGATGCAGGGCAGCCATCAGGGGGGGACAGCGGGGGAGAGTTGTAGTGGGACCCGAGGGTAAGGGGGGGCCTGGCCACCAATTTTGGGCACCAATTTTTTTTTTCTCATGTGGGGTCCTAGCCACCAATATTTTTTAATGGGGGGGGGCCCAGACCACAAATGTTTTATGGGAGGCCCTGACCACCAATATCTTTTTATTAACATGTGGGAACCCTAGCCACCAATATTTTTTTTGTTTTTTTACTGTGTGTGGGGGGGCAGACCTGTGGGGTGGGGAGGGCGCACCTGTAGGTGGGGCTTGCAGTGGGTGCAGCCCAGGGGGCCCACGAAATGTTGTCATATGGGGCCCTGTGATTTCTGATGGCGGTCCTGGATGGATGGAAAGTGGCTGTTGTCCCATGGTGAATAAGAATAGTCCACAAACTAAAAAGATCCTCCACACGCCACTTACTTGATTATTAAAGGGGCATTCACATCCATGACTGCTCCCAGGCCAAACCACATCCAGCAATATTGTATGGAAGTAGCACACCTATACAGGGCCGCCATTAGAAATCACGGGGCATCAACATTTTCGGGGGCCCCCTGGGCCCTGCCCACATTGTCGCCCAAGCCCCGCCCCAGACCCCACCCACTCCAGTTACACAGTTTAAAGACCACACAGACATCAGCGCTAAAAAAGTAACCCCCCCCCACACACACACAAGTTATAAAAAGCTATTGATGGTCAGGGCACCCTTATAAGTTTAAAAAAAAACCATTGGCGCCAGGTCCCCCCCCCTTACAAGTTAAAAAAAACATTGGTGCCAGGGCACCCCTTACAAGTTAAAAAAATTGGGGCCCCGAAAAATATTTTTTTTAAAAAAACATTGGTGGCCAGGGGATTAAAAAAAAGAAAACACAAATTGGTGTTCAGTAGAATTGAACTTGTGGATTCAGGACTTCAACTTTGCCTCCTTTCGTGACTTCGGGTCTTTTCGCCACTTCGGCTATTTTCGTGACTTCAGGTCTTTTCGGCGCTTCCACATTTCCGCAGATCTTCGGCGCTGGCAAGTGGGCCCGGCTCTTTCTAAACTGCAGCACTGCCCCCCATTATGCCGGACCCGAGACACTTGTCCCCCCTGTCCCCACCCTTATGGCGACCCTGCACCTATATGCGGCAATTACCTTTTAAATCATTTATTGCAGCAAAAATGTAGCACAAGCTTTTCAGGGGTACCTGAGGAAGTGGGATGTTCCCCGAAAGCTTGTGCTACATTTTTGCTGCAATAAATGATTTAAAAAGTAATTGCCAGCGTATAGGTGTGCTCCTTCCATACAATATTGCTGAATAAGAATAGACTCCATAAATGCCCTGAGTTTAGCTGAGAGCAGAACTGTGTTATACGGCACAATCATGTCCAGTAGTCCACGTGTGAAAAACAGCTTCTGTAGTCTTGTATCATGGTAGAATTGATGCTGAACAGTGATGGGCGAATTTCTCCCGTTTCGCTTTGCGAAACTCAAAAATTGATGCCTGAAGTCAATGGGTATCCGACCGTTGGCGAAACTAGAAGTTCACTGAGAATTTGCACCAGGCGAATTTATCCGCGCGTTTTTTTTTAAAAAAAAAATTTGACGCCGGTGAATTTTTGCCGCGAATCGCAGCGAATTTGCACCTGGCGAATAAATTCGTCCATTACTAATCAATACTGCAGAAGCAACTGAAACAACTTATTGACCATATATAGACCAGACTTCACAACTTCTTGAGTTCTGTGGGTGGCAGTAATCACTTAGATGGGAACTTGGCCAGGTCTTTCCTCGAGGAAACAGGGGTGCAAAGTTCATGAAAAAGTGGGGAGAATTGGAGGACTGTAGCATGTCAGGGTGTAATTGGGGGTGTTCAGGGTGGAAGCCTAATTTGTTGTTTATTTGATAATGTAAATATGTCGCTTTTGAAGTATATTTGCAGTAGGACAAACTGTCCTTGTTTGGCTCATTGCAAAATGCCTCCTCTTTCTCTGTTAAAGGTAAAGGTTCATTGCAACAAGACATGCAATCTACCAGCTCAGGGTGGCCCCTTTACAGCATAGCGCCCCACTTTTATTATGATGTTGCAATTGGTCTTTTGAATAGGCGCAGGCAGGGTGCCCTGACATTACTCACAGTTCAATCCCTTCTCATCAGCCGTCAGCGTTATAATCTGCACAAATTGGATGAGCACCCTGCAGAGCAGAATCTAGTCAGCCAACATATTGGCAGTGTAAAACTGTTAATATTTAAAGAATGAAAAAAAATGATGTACACTGCAAAGGTGCTCAGAAGAGTACTCCAAGAATGCTTTGCACTCATCTTTGCCACAACTGAAGGTAGCACCTATTTTAATCATTATTATAACTGTACTTTGTTGTCGTAAAATCTGAAAACTTAACTGCACATATTTTTTTACATTTCTGAACTATACATTTAATCCTTCAGCAGAGCTTTCCAGCTGGCTCGATGTGGCCTTTTATGGAACTTAATTCCTTTGGCATTGGCCTTCTTACAGGCTCTTTATCCATCTTTGCATGATATTATACTAGGAGGTTCAAGAACACAATTTACTGGTTAATTAATCTTGAAGTTGGGTAGAACTGTGCTATACTGTGTGTAAAGTTACCCTTTAAAGGGGTGGTTCACCTTTAAGTATGTAATAGAATGGCCAGTTCTAAGCAACTTTTCCATTGGTCTTCATTTATTTATTTTTTATCGTTTTATAACTATTTACCTTTTTATTCTGACAGTTTCCAGCTTTCCGATGGACATCGCTGACGCCATCTAAAAAACAAATGCTCTGTAAGGCTACACACTTATTAGTACTGCTACTTTTTATTCCTCATATTTATATTCAGGTCCTATCCTATTCATATTCCAGTCTCTTATGCAAATCAATGCATGGTTGCTAAGGGTAATTTGGACCCTAGCAACAAGATGGTTGAAATTGCAAACTGGAGAGATGCTGAATAAATAGCTAAATAACTCAAAAGCCTAAAATAATAAAAAAATTAAAACCAATTGCACGTATCTCAGAATATCAATCTCTACATCATACTAAAAGTTAACTCAAAGGTGAACAACCCCTTTAATGCCTAATTCTGTATTATTCAAAGGCCTTTTTTTAGCTCAATACTTAAACTTCGTTTGCCATTTGATCTTCATGTTTTAAAACATCCGCTCACTTATACCAATCCTGAGCAGCCCACGGATTAGGATCAAACCTGCAGCATTACTGGCCTTTTGCTCTTTCTGAATCTTAAAAGCTCAAGTCGCATGGATTTTACTTCTGCCTCCCACTCTCGTGATTCACATGCAGGGCAAACTTGTTTTTGTCCATATTAAAATAACATTCTAGAAGCCACTTGAATCCAATCAATCATATTTCCAAGTAAACAACTTGCTGCCTCTGGTCTGTTCCTTGTTATAAAAACACATTGGTACTGTATCTGTCTGCTTGTCTAACATACAGTAGTTACTTACATAGTTACATAGAGTTGAAAAAAGTCCATCAAGTTCAATTCCTCCAAATGAAAACCCAGTATCCATACACACACAACCTCCATACTTTCACATAATTTCTATATCCCCATATTTATACTAACTGTAGAGCTTAGTATCACAATAGCTTTTGATATTATGTCTGTCCAAAAAATCATCCAAGTCCCTCTTATAGTCATTAACTGAATCAGCATCACAACATCACCCGGCAGTGCATTCCACAACCTCACTGTCCTGACTGTAAAGAACCCCCTACGTTGTTTCAAATGAAAGTTCTTTTCTTCTAGTCTAAAGGGGAGGCCTCTGGTACGGTGATCCACTTTATGGGTAAATAGGTCCCCTGCTATTTGTCTATAATGTCCTCTAATGTACTTGTAAAGTGTAATCATGTCCCCTCGCAAGCGCCTTTTTTCCCAGAGAAAACAACCCCAACCTTGTCAGTCTCCCCTCATAATTTAACTCTTCCCTCCCTCTAACCAGTTTAGCTGCACTTTGTCTCTGCACTCTCTCCAGCTCATTTATATCCCTCTTAAGGACTGGAGTCCAAAACTGCCCCCATACTCCAGATGAGGCCTCACCAGGGACCTATAAAGAGGCAGAATTATGTTTTCATCCCTTGAGTTAATGCCCTTTTTTATGCAAGACAGAACTTTATTTGCTTTAGTAGCCACAGAATGACACTGCCCAGAATTAGACAACATGTTATCTACAACGACCCCTAGATCCTTCTCATTTAAGGAAACTCCCAACACACTGCCATTTAGTGTATAACTTGCATTTATATTATTTTTGCCAAAGTGCATAACCTGCATTTATCAACATTGAACCTCATTTTCCAGTTTGCTGCCCAGTTTTCCAGTTTAGACAAATCACTGTGCAAAGTGGCAGCATCCTGCATGGAACCTATAGTTCTGCACAATTTAGTGTCATCTGCAAAAATAGAAACAGTACTTTCAATGCCCACCTCCAGGTCATTAATAAACAAGTTGAAAAGCAAAGGGACCTAGTACAGAGCCCTGCGGTACTCCACTAACAACACTGGTCCAATTAGAAAATGTTCCATTTACCACCACTCTTTGTAGTCTATCTTTTAGCCAGTTCTCTATCCAGGTACAAATACTATGTTCCAGGTCAACATTCCTTAATTTAACCAGTAACCTTTTGTGTGGCACTGTATCAAATGCTTTAGCAAAGTCTAAGTAAATCACATCCACTGCCATCCCAGAATCGAGGTCTCTGCTCACCTTCTCATAAAAAGAAATTAAGTTAGTCTGGCAAGATCTATTACACATAAAAACATGCTGGCACACACTCATAGTATTGTTATTTGCTATGAAGTCCAGTATCTTATCCTTTATTAACCCTTCAAAAGCTTTCGAAAAATATTCATTTGCTAAAGGGGGCCCTGTGTCCCCTAGATTTCATTTCTAGAAGTCACCCTTATGTTTGTAAATGCTCCGTAAGATAATGCTTACAAATCTCAGCCATAAAGCATGGCAGGACCGCTGCTTCCGATGGGTATAAGGAATTTTTTTATTAATAAAATCATTAAAAAAACATGCAATCAATAAAAAGATAATTTGCATGTTATACAAGTTCAGGAATTAAAGGGGTGGTTCACTTTTAATATGCTACAGTATGCAATTGGTCTTAATTACACACACACATATATATATATATATATATATATATATAGTCCCTGATCCCATCTAAAACAAATGCTCTGTTAGGCTGCAAAACATATTGTTATTACTCATTTCTAATCAGGCCTCTCCTTTTCATATTCCAGTCTTTTATTCAAATCAATGCATTGTTGCTAGGGTAATTTGGACCCTAGCAACCAGATTGGCAAAACTGCAAACTGGAGAGCTGCTTAATAAAAAAGCTAAATATCTACAAAAAAAACCCCCATAAAAATTGAAATCCAATTGCAAATTGTCTCACAGTATCACTCTCTGTCAGACTAAAAGTTAATTTGAAGGTTAACAATCCGTATAAAATAAAAACATGAAAACATAGGCCATGTACTTCTTGTTCTTTCTGCTGCACACATTTATTGCTTCCCTTACTCCTCAAACCTTCTTCTCTTATACTGAAACATCCCTACCTGATATGATAACCAGCCTTCATCCATTAGAACAAGAATCTCCTCATTAGCCAAAGCCATTCCGCCTCTTCCTTTATCCAATGTTTCCTTTTCTTCCCCTTTCCTCTGTTATTTTACTTGTCCAATCAGCCTCACCATTAACCTGGGAAAAGTGATCTTGCATTTCCAAATCCAGATCCTGCCTCGGTACCATCCTCCCCTCCTTAATCTGATTTTGAGCCCACCGACACTCTGCTCCTTATTCCCCAGTCTGTGCCTGATCCTGATGCCTAGCATGCTTCTCTCTGAATGTTTTTGTAAAGGTAGAACTTCACTTGCCCTTTCTCCATCAACCTGCCTCTCCTCCTGCCCACCAGAACTCACTTTCCACATTGGGGCAGTTCTTCACAATATTGTGCCAAGCCCCTTGGGCATAACCAAATTACTGACATGGCCCTTGGTCCTACACACAGGGCCGGATTTGTTTTTGGGCACCCAGAGGCCAGCATCCTACACCCTCACCTCTACCTCTAGGGTCGCATTTACAGGTGCAGAAATCTCCTGAGCGCCTAGACCTTCTGACCTGCCTGTGACTGAACTTCAGGTGCAGCATGCCACCCCTTACTTTGCACCACCCTGGACCCAAGCTTTGTTGGCCTTGTCACAAACCTGGGCCTGCCCACACATGGCACACACTTTAAAGGATAAGTAAACCTTTAAAATAAGTGTAAAATTGATGAGGGTGCTAGTCTAAGCACTTTTGCAATGTACATTCATTATTTATTTGTTTTTAATTCCAAGATATTAATACATGTGCTGTTAATGTGAATGGATTGTTACAACAGCGCCACCTGCTGGTCAGTTTCCCACCAGTCTGACTAGTAGTCAAGGAAGGTGTCAGGAGACATATAAACCTTTCTCAAATCTTTCCTAAGCAAAAGAACATCAGAGCAGCCTCTTTCTTCTGCCTTGTAAAAAAAACTTCCTCCTCTCCCAGAAGATTTTGCTTTGCTGATGCCGCTCAGTAACATTCCCTTCAATCTGCTCAGGGCAGCCATCAAGGGAGGACAGGGGGGAGAGTTGTAGGGGGCACGAGGGTAAGGGGGGCCCGGCCATGCCACACTTATTTGATTAGCCGGGCCCCCGATCTATGTGAGAGCTGCTGACTTCGGGAATAGGGATGTAGCGAACGTCGGAAAAAAAGTTCGCGAACATATTCGCGAACTTGCGCAAAATTGCGAGCGGTTCGCGAACGGTTCGCGAACCCCATAGACTTCAATGGGAAGGCGAACTTTAACATCTACAAAAGACATTTCTGGCCAGAAAAATGATTTTAAAGTTGTTTAAAGGGTGCAACGACCTGGACAGTGGCATGCCAGAGGGGGATCAAGGGCAAAAATGTATCTGAAAAATCTGCCTGTGTGTGCTTGGAAGAGATAGTGTAGGGCGAGAGCTGTTAGTGATTTCAGGGACAGATGATAGTAAGTTTGCTGGCTAGTAATCTGCGTGATACTGCTCTGTATTGGAGGGACAGAAGTCTGCAGGGATTTGAGGGACATTTTAGCTTAGGTAGCTTTGCTGGCTAGTAATCTACTGTTCTCTTTAAACAACTGCCATACGTTGACCTTGTAGGCATTGTTTGCCCAGTTTTTTTGGACGCAGCCACTGAAGCACAGTTGCCAGAAAAAATATGCCATATAAATGCTGAAAATAGTCATTTTTCGCCATACGTTGACCTTGTAGACATTGTTTGCCCAGTTTTTTTGGACGCAGCCACTGAAGCACAGTTGCCAGAAAAAATATGCCATATAAATGCTGAAAATATAAATTTTTTTGGTTGCAGCCACTGAAGCACAGAGGCCAGAAAAATTATGCCATATAAATGCTGAAAATAGTCATTTTTCGCCATACGTTGACCTTGTAGACATTGTTTGCCCAGTTTTTTTGGACGCAGCCACTGAAGCACAGTTGCCAGAAAAAATATGCCATATAAATGCTGAAAATATAAATTTTTTTGGTTGCAGCCACTGAAGCACAGAGGCCAGAAAAATTATGCCATATAAATGCTGAAAATATAAATTTTTTTGGTTGCAGCCACTGAAGCACAGAGGCCAGAAAAAATATGCCATATAAATGCTGAAAATAGTCATTTTTTGCCATACGTTGACCTTGTAGGCATTGTTTGCCCAGTTTTCTTGGTCGCAGCCACTGAAGCACAGTTGCCAGAAAAAATATGCCATATAAATGCTGAAAATAGTCATTTTTTGCCATATACGTTGAGTCAAGGTATGGCAAAAAATGACTATTTTCAGCATTTCTATGGCATATTTTTTCTGGCCTCTGTGCTTGAGTGGCTGCGGCCAAAAAAACTGGGCAAACAATGCCTACAAGGTCAACGACGTTGACCTTGTAGGCATTGTTTGCCCAGTTTTTTTGGCCGCAGCCACTCAAGCACAGAGGCCAGAAAAAATATGCCATAGAAATGCTGAAAATAGTCATTTTTTTGGTCGCAGCCACTGAAGCACAGTTGCCAGAAAAATTATGCCATATAAATGCTGAAAATATAAATTTTTTTGGTTGCAGCCACTGAAGCACAGAGGCCAGAAAAATTATGCCATATAAATGCAGAAAATATGCATTTTTTTGGTTGCAGCCACTGAAGCACAGAGGCCAGAAAAATTATGCCATATAAATGCAGAAAATATGCATTTTTTTGGTTGCAGCCACTGAAGCACAGAGGCCAGAAAAATTATGCCATATAAATGCAGAAAATATGCATTTTTTTGGACGCAGCCACTGAAGCACAGTTGCCAGAAAAAATATGCCATATAAATGCTGAAAATAGTCATTTTTCGCCATACGTTGACCTTGTAGACATTGTTTGCCCAGTTTTTTTGGTTGCAGCCACTGAAGCACAGAGGCCAGAAAAAATTAAACCAGTAGGGTTTGCACCCTAGTTTGTAACGGTGGCGGAGGGAGGAGGACGCTAAAGGACAGCTGTGTGTGGAGTCATGAGGCTTGAAGAGAAGGACAGCTGCATAGAAGTCAGAACAAGTCTTCCGGCGTGCAGTAACCCTCCGAGATCCACCCCTCATTCATTTTAATAAAGGTCAGGTAATCGACACTTTTGTGACCTAGGCGAGTTCTCTTCTCAGTTACAATCCCTCCTGCTGCACTGAAGGTCCTTTCTGAGAGCACACTTGAGGCTGGGCAAGACAAGAGGTTCATGGCAAATTGTGACAGCTCTGGCCACAGATCAAGCCTGCGCACCCAGTAGTCCAGGGGTTCATCGCTCCTCAGAGTGTCGATATCTGCAGTTAATGCCAGGTAGTCCGCTACCTGCCGGTCGAGGCGTTCTTTGAGGGTGGATCCCGAAGGGTTGTGGCGCTGCCTTGGACAGAAAAACATTTGCATGTCTGACGTTACAGACCGGCCAAAGGGCTTTGTCCTTGCAGGTGTGCTCGTGGCAGGATTACTGGCACCTCTGCCCCTGGAATGTTGATGAGTTCCTGAAGTGACATCACCCTTAAAAGCATTGTACAACATGTTTTGCAGGCTGGTTTGTAAATGCCGCATCTTTTCGGACTTGTGGTATGTTGGTAACATTTCTGACACTTTATGCTTGTACCGAGGGTCTAGTAGCGTTGCGACCCAGTACAGGTCCTTCTCCTTAAGCCTCTTGATACGGGGGTCCTTCAACAGGCATGCCAGCATGAAAGACCCCATTCTCACAAGGTTGGATGCAGAGCTATCCATCTCCGCTTCCTCATTATCAAGGACTGCATCATCCACGGTCTCCTCCCCCCAGCCACGTACAAGACCAGGGGTCCCCAAAAGGTCACCACTAGCCCCCTGGGAAGCCTGCTCCTGTTGGTCCTCCTCCTCCTCCTCCACAAAGCCACCTTCCTCCTCTGACTCCACTTCTGGCACCTCTCCCTGCGTTGCAGCAGGTGCCTGGGTTCGTTCTGGTGATTGCGACCATAAATCGTGCGCTTCCAGCTCCTCGTCACGCTGGTCTACAGCCTCATCTGTCACTCGTCGCACGGCACGCTCCAGGAAGAAAGCGAAGGGTATTAGGTCGCTGATGGTGCCTTCGGTGCGACTGACCATATTTGTCACCTCTTCAAAAGGTCGCATGAGCCTGCAGGCATCGCGCATAAGCACCCAGTAACGGGGGAAAAAAATCCCCAGCTCTGCAGATCCAGTCCTACCACCCAGTTCAAAAAGGTACTCGTTGACGGCCCTTTGTTGTTGCAGCAGACGTTCCAACATAAGGAGCGTTGAATTCCAGCGAGTCTGGCTGTCAGAAATCAAACGCCTGACTGGCATGTTGTAGCGCTGCTGAATGTCAGCAAGGCGTGCCATGGCTGTGTAGGAACGTCTGAAATGGGCCGACACCTTTCTGGACTGGGTGAGAACGTCCTGGAATCCTGGGTACTTGGAGACAAAACGTTGGACTATTAAATTTAACACATGTGCCATGCAGGGCACATGTGTTAAATTTCCCAGTCTCAACGCTGCCAACAGATTGCTTCCATTGTCACACACCACTTTTCCGATCTGCAGTTGGTGTGGGGTCAGCCACCGATCGGCCTGTGACTGCAGAGATGACAGGAGTACAGATCCGGTATGGTTTTTGCTTTCCAGGCACGTCATCCCCAAGACAGCGTGACAACGGCGTACCTGGCACGTCGAATAGCCTAGGGGGAGCTGGGGGTGCACAGGTGTGGAGGAGGAGAAGGAGGACCCAGCAGCAGAGTAAGAAGAAGAAGAGGAAGAAGACGAGGTAGAGAGCGATGGAGGAGTAGAGGTGGTGGCAGAACCGCGTGCAATCCGTGGCGGTGACACCAACTCCACTGTTGTTGTTGTTGTTGAGCTACCCATTCCCTGCTTCCCATTCCCAGCCATTACCAAGTTCACCCAGTGGGCAGTGTAGGTGACATACCTGCCCTGACCATGCTTGGAGGACCATGCGTCAGTAGTCATATGGACCTTTGGCCCAACACTAAGTGACAGAGATGCGGTAACTTGGCTCTGCACATGTTGGTACAGGTGTGGTATTCCCTTTTTAGAAAAAAAATTGCGGCTGGGTACCTTCCACTGCGGTGTCCCAATTGCTACAAATTTGCGGAAGGCCTCAGAGTCCACCAGCTGGTATGGTAAAAGCTGGCGGGCTAAGAGTGCAGACAAGCCAGCTGTCAGACGCCGGGCAAGGGGGTGACAGTCAGACATTGGCTTCTTACGCTCAAACATGGCCTTCACAGAAACTTGGCTGGTGGCAGATGACTGGGAATGGGAACAGGTGGTCAAGGTGGAAGGCGGAGTGGAGGGTGGTTCAGATGGGTCAAGGAGAGCAGAGGTAGAGCAGTAAGATGCTGGACCAGAAGGAGTGTGACTTTTAGTTTGCCTGTTGCCTTTGAGGTGTTGCTCCCAAAGTGCTTTGTGCTTGCCGCTCATGTGCCTTCGCATAGAAGTTGTACCTATGTGGCTGTTGGGCTTACCAAGGCTCAGTTTCTGACTGCACTCATTGCAAATTACAATGCTTTTGTCAGAGGCACACACATTAAAAAAATCCCACACTGCTGACTTTTTGGAAGTGTGCGATCTGGCGGTAACAGTAGAAGTTGGCGGCATTGGCGGCAATGGCGGGTGCGTTGGCCGGCTGAACACAGGTGCCGATACATGTTGTTGCCCTACTGATCCCTGCGGGCTGGCCTCCCTGCTTCTTCTAAGTCTTATTCTCCTACTGCCTCTCTGACTCTCCGTCTCTCCATCTGAACTACCCTCCTCTTGCTCTCTTCTACTAGGCACCCACAAAACATCAATCTCCTCATCATCATTCTCCTCAGATGCATCAATTTCTTCTGACACATCACAGAAGGAAGCAGCAGCGGGGACCTCCTCCTCCTCCTCATCACTCATCATTATGTCCATCTCTGTCGTGTTCTCTGCCAGAATTAAATCTGGTGTAACGTCCTCATCTCCTTCATCTTCTTCTGCCAATAATGGTTGCGCATTACTCAGTTCAAGAAACTCATGGGAAAATAACTCCTCTGACTCCAGTGAAGATGGGGCACCGGTGGTGGAGGAAGTGTTACGTGGGGTGGCCATAGCAGTGGAGGATGAGGAGGATGTTGTGGTAAAGTTAGAAACGGTAGAGGATGGGGTGTGCTGTGTAAGCCAGTCAACTACCTCTTCAGCATTTTGGGAGTTCAGGGTCATTGGCTTTTTAAAACTGGGCAATTTGCTAGGGCCACAGGATTGCATAGCAGCACGGCCCCTAGCACGGCCTCTGCGTGGCGGCCTGCCTTTGCCTGGCATTATTTTTAAAAAAACAACAACAACAAAAACTCAGTTGGTTTTTCTGGAAACGATAATACACACAGCTAGATGGCAGTTTGAAGAAAACAGTGTGCAAATAATGCCTACAAGATCAACGTATACACTACTACAGCGGTGGATACGGATTACGTAAAATATATGAATGCTGCTTGAAAAAAAGTAACTCAAGTGGTTTTTCTAGAGACGATAATATTATCAATATTTAGACAAAATGTGAACAAGCTCACACAGCTAGATGGCGGTTTGAAGAAAACACTGTGCAAATAATGCCTACAAGGTCAACGTATACACAGCGGTGGATACGGATTACGTAAAATATAAGAATGCTGCTTGAAAAAAAGTCACTCCGGTGTTTTTTCTGGAGACGGTAATATTATGGATATTTAGACAGAATGTGAACACGGTCACACAGCTAGATAGCAGTTGGTTGAATAACACACTGGGCAAAAAATGCCTACAGGGCAAATAATGCCTACAAGGTCAACGTATACACAGCGGTGGATACGGATTACGTAAAATATAAGAATGCTGCTTGAAAAAAAGTCACTCCGGTGTTTTTTCTGGAGACGGTAATATTATGGATATTTAGACAGAATGTGAACACGGGCACACAGCTAGATAGCAGTTGGTTGAATAACACACTGGGCAAAAAATGCCTACAGGGCAAATAATGCCTACAAGGTCAACGTATACACAGCGGTGGATACGGATTACGTAAAATATAAGAATGCTGCTTGAAAAAAAGTCACTCCGGTGTTTTTTCTGGAGACGGTAATATTATGGATATTTAGACAGAATGTGAACACGGGCACACAGCTAGATAGCAGTTGGTTGAATAACACACTGGGCAAAAAATGCCTACAGGGCAAATAATGCCTACAAGGTCAACTTATACACTACTACAGCGAGGGATACGGATTACGTAAAATTTATTATGGCTGCTTGAAAAAAGTCACTCCGGTGTTTTTTCTGGAGACGGTAATATTATGGATATTTAGACAGAATGTGAACACGGGCACACAGCTAGATAGCAGTTGGTTGAATAACACACTGGGCAAAAAATGCCTACAGGGCAAATAATGCCTAAAAGGTCAACTTATACACTACTACAGCGATGGATACGGATTACGTAAAATTTATTATGGCTGCTTGAAAAAAGTCACTCCGGTGTTTTTTCTGGAGACGGTAATATTATGGATATTTAGACAGAATGTGAACACGGGCACACAGCTAGATAGCAGTTGGTTGAATAACACACTGGGCAAAAAATGCCTACAGGGCAAATAATGCCTAAAAGGTCAACTTATACACTACTACAGCGATGGATACGGATTACGTAAAATTTATTATGGCTGCTTGAAAAAAGTCACTCCGGTGTTTTTTCTGGAGACGGTAATATTATGGATATTTAGACAGAATGTGAACACGGGCACACAGCTAGATAGCAGTTGGTTGAATAACACACTGGGCAAAAAATGCCTACAGGGCAAATAATGCCTAAAAGGTCAACTTATACACTACTACAGCGATGGATACGGATTACGTAAAATTTATTATGGCTGCTTGAAAAAAGTCACTCCGGTGTTTTTTCTGGAGACGGTAATATTATGGATATTTAGACAGAATGTGAACACGGGCACACAGCTAGATAGCAGTTGGTTGAATAACACACTGGGCAAAAAATGCCTACAGGGCAAATAATGCCTAAAAGGTCAACTTATACACTACTACAGCGGTAGTAAAATAAAAAAAAAGTTAAATAAAAAAAGAATGAATATTAAAAAAAAAAAATTAAAGTTGGTGCTGCTGAACTACTAGGAGCAGCAGATTAGCACACCAGTCCCACTCCCCAACACTGCTAGACTAATAGCACTGGGCTCTTATAGTAGTAGTAGTAGTAGTAGTAGTAGTAGTAGTAGTAGTAGTAGTAGTAGTAAAACAACAAAAAAATAAATAAAAGCAGTCCTTACAAGGACTATTGCTATTGCAGCAGTCAGCAGATGAGATCAGAAGCAGGACAGCTGCCCACTGCAGCTACATACAGAGCACTGCAGTAGAAGGTAGATTACTAGCCAGCAAAGCTACCTAAGCTTAAATGTCCCTCAAACCCCTGCAGACTTCTGTCCCTCCAATAACAGAGCAGTATCAAAACGATTACTAGCCAGCAAACTTTCAACTGTCCCTGAAATCACTAACAGGCAGCAGCTCTCTCCCTACACTATCTCTTCAGCACACACAGGCAGAGTGAAAAAAAGCTGCAGGGCTTCGGTTTTTATAGGGAAGGGGAGTGGTCCAAGGGAGAGCTTCCTGATTGGCTGCCATGTACCTGCTGGTCTGGGGTGAGAGGGCAAAAAAAAGCGCCAACAATGGCGAACCCAAAATGGCGAACGTCGCGCGACGTTCGCGAACTTCCGGCGAGCGCGAACACCCGATGTTCGCGCGAACAAGTTCGCCGGCGAACAGTTCGCGACATCTCTATTCGGGAAGGCATGGGTGTTTAAGGGGCCCTGGTCACCAATTTTCTTTTTATTAACATGTTGGAACCCTAGCCACCAATATTTTTTTCTTTTTTTACTGTGTGGTGGGGGGCGGAGCTGTGGGTTGGGAAGGGCAGACCTATAGGTGGGGGTTGCCGTGGGCGCAGCTCAGGGGGCCCAGTATATTTTGTCGTATTTTGATGGTGGTCCTGAATGTGCTCACTCCCTTGACATGCCTCCCCCCCACACTCACTTTCCCATTCACAACCTGCCGTCTTTAAACCCCCCCCCCTTCATTCAGGGAATATCCACACCTGCCTCCCAGTCACCCCTCTGAGACACATAACATGAGAGTTATTATGGGGTGTGACATGTGCAGTTTTATCCACACTAGGGGGCATAGTATCACAAGTATAATGGGATGTATCAGCATTGCCGGCACACTCACTGCTCCCTTTGAACATAAAGTCCATTTACATTGTCTCAAAGGATTTTTGGGAAGAGAGTTAATTTGCTCAAAACAGTCTCTTTTGCTTTAAATCTCTTTCCAGGGTTTAATTACAGTCACATTTCTGTTCATTTCCACCACTTCTCTGTTCAGTGCTGCAACCACTTGGACCCTACGTGCTCCTGCTTCCCCTTTAGCAAACTTTATGTTCTTTCTTAATGCCCCTTTCCATCTCTATTTACCTGACCCTCAGTCTCTACATTGCACTGGGAGCCTTTGGTATTACTACTGGATCATCAGCCTGCTTTTTGCCTGCGCTGCAGTGAGTTACAATTGCACAAATACCAACAGCATCGATATCAGAGTCTTTAGAATAACCATATGTGCTCCTTACCTCCAGCCTTTCCTCTCCTTCCTTCAGAGTTGCATCAGCAATTTCAGTTGCCAGTTTTGCACAGTCCTGCTGTAGCCGAGCATCTCTGCCCTGGCCATTTGCTCCCACTCCAGATTCCAGTCCAGTCTCCCAGTGCTTCCCTGTTTGCTCACAGGGTACTGTACACACTTGTGTAGTCTGGACATGGCTGATAGTTTGGACATTGCTGGTAACTGTTCTTCTCCTCACCTTCCACTGCAGCCTCTGTCCACACCTCCCCCGGCCCACACAGGTGTTGCAGGTTCCCAGGTAAATCACAGCTCTGTTCTCTGTAAGCTGCATTCCCTTGCACAGCTGGAGGTCTACAAAACCAGCACAGAAACAGGCTCAGCACTGAACTCTGCAGCTCCCTCACTGTCTTTTATGAGGCCTCCTTCCTCTGGGGAAACAGTTACTTTCTTTTATTTCTTCTATTTACATGCCATCAGCATGTTTCTCAGTAGTTTTAATGGAAACATTCCTTTTTGTCACCTTCTTTCCAATCCCCAGCTGCTGCTCACAATGAGGATCAGATAAGATCTGTGCAGCCACTGGGACAGAATGCTCTATTATACAGATAGCTAGAATATCAGCCATAAAGCAGGACAGGACTGCTGCTTACAATGGGGATCAGATAGGATCTGTGCAGCCACTAGGACAGAATGCTCTGTTATACAGATAGCTAGAATCTCAGCCATAAAGCAGGGCAGGACTGCTGCTTACGAGTCAAATAAGTTATGTGACAGAATCTTGCTATAAGGATAGAGACCCAGCTTTACGTAGTAATTGTTAAAAAAGGGTTATTTTAAAAATGCAATTAGTGGTTGGACTTGATCAGAATCAAGAATCATATGTAAGGGCTCTTACTGACGAGCGTTTTTCGCCTGTGCTCCCCTGCATTCTGTTTTTCTGCGTCCAGCCACAGGGGAGCGCAGGAATAGACGCATTACATTTTTTCCAATGGGGCTGTACTCATAAAAGCACGTGTAGGCGCCGAACGCAGGAAAAATGCAGCATGTTGCATCTCAACCTGCGTTCGGCGCCTACACGCGCTTTTGTGAGTACAGCCCCATTGGAAAAAATGTAATGCGTCTATTCCTGCGCTCCCCTGCAGCTGAATGCAGAAAAATGGAAGACAGGGGAGCGCAGGTAAAAATGCTCGTCAGTAAGAGCCCTAAATGGTGCAAAGAAAACTGTGTTTGTTTGCTCATCAGCATTGAGGTTAATCACAGCAGGCAAATTATTTCTCTCCAGCTGTTCTGTCTGATCAGAACATTAAACCCATTGCGAGTGTTTGATGGACATTTCTGAAGATTGACAGAGAAAGAAGCATATTCCATTCGCAGTTGTTGTACGGTGAAACTATTGACAGGAGGCCAGAACTCTGCCTGATTCCTATGTTTGATGTCCTGTTGTGTTTATCAGGGCCCACCTAGGGGTCTACACGGATGAATGTCACGGACACAGCTGGTGGGAATCTAATAGGGGATGACAGTTGCTGTCAGAGAATGTGCCTCACGCTGCGCCCCCCCCTGCTGTGCTGCCGGACAGTCTTTTTGGTGAACTCTGACACTTTGTGGCTTCAGTCTTGTCTGTTTATATATTGTAATATATGGACAAACGATCCCTGTTTTGTTTAAAGGGTAAGGCTAAGGCCACACTAGGCGATAGCGCCGCGATTTGACTCGCGGCGACTTTTCGCCGCGACTTTTAAGCCGCAATCGCTGGGGAAACTTTTGCGCTGGCGTCTATGGGGAAACGCGAAAAATCGCCAGCGTAAAAACACACGCGGCGATCTTTTTTCTACTGTCGCTCGAAATTGCCTCGCTAGGGCGATTTTTCGCGATTCCCCATAGACGCCAGCGCAAATGTTTCCCCAGCGATTGCGGCTTAAAAGTCGCCGCGAAAAGTCGCCGCGAGTCAAATCGCGGCGCTATCGCCTAGTGTGGCCTTAGCCTAAGGGGCATTTTTTAGCAGCTTAAAGGGAAGCTTAAAGGTGCATCTCAGGCCATTTTGCCTGGTCAGAAAGAGCCAGCACTTTATGATGGAACTGCTTTCTGGCAGGTTGTTGTTTCTCCTACTCAATGTAACTGAATGTGTCTCAGTCGGACTTGGATTTTACTATTGAGTGTTGTTCTTAGATCTACAGGGCAGCTGTTATCTTGTGGTTACCTTTAGTGACTGTTTCGATACAGCAACAAAAATTGCGAATTTTCATGCGAAAGGCACGAAATTCGCAAAACCGCGAAAAAAAAAATCACGAAAAAATCTGAAAAAAAATTGGAAAATCAGAAAGTTTCATGAAAAAATCATGAAAATCAGAAATTTTCGTTAAGAACTCGTGAAAAACGGAAATTGACAAAAAAGTTGCTTGTGTCAATTTTGACGCTGGCGTTGAAGTCAATGTCCATCAGAATAGTGTTGACATGAGGCAATTCTGACACGAGCGACTTTTCGGTGGCGTGTGTAGAAATTTTTTTGAACTTTCATGGGAGATTCGCAAATTTATTTACCGGAGGCGAATTTATTCGCCCATCACTAGTTACCTTCCCATTGTTGTTGTTAGGCAGCTGGGGGGGAAGGGAGGGGGTGATATCACTCCAACTTGCAGTACAGCAGTAAAGAGTGATTGAAGTTTATCAGAGCACAAGTCACATGACTGGGAGCAGCTGGGAAACTGACAATATGTCTAGCCCCATGTCAGATTTCAAAATTAAATATAAAAAAATCTGTTTGCTCTTTTGAGAAATGGATTTCAGTGCAGGATTCTGCGGGAGCAGCACTATTAACTGATGTGTTTTGAAAAAAAAAAAAACATTCTTTCCCATGACCGTATCCGTTTAAGGCATAAAATGTCTCAAAGTCCTAAATAATGGGTTGAGTGCAGAGGACCTCTTGTTTTTGTCTATAGGAAACAGTGTTTGTACAAGGAATAAACTTTGCAACCACAGTATTATAACATGGAAGAACATGAGCGCATGAAGTTGGTTACTTGTAGCAACTGAGTCCAAGATCTGGTTCATGTTTTGTCCCAAAATCCTGGCACTGGAACCCAGCGTGGAACCCTTGTGGCAGTTTCAGTGAAGCTGGGGACAACATGCCAACCGTAGTGATTAAAATAAACCCATGTTTTTGCCAGGCTTTACCTGCCCTTTAAAAGAGATCTTTTTTTTAAAATAGTAATTTGGTTGGACTTGTTTTTTTCCTTTTAAATCAAGCTGTATTTAGCTTTTTTGTTGAAAACCTTTGTTAATTTGTTCGATTAGTTGCTGCTTGGTAACAACATTTAGAGCTTCAGTTAGTAGAGCGCAGAGAAGAAACGCAGCTGGGTCGACATGACAAGGTTTGGGTCACAGTGACAAGTAATAATTTCACCGGAGAACAATTTCTTTCCTATAGAGAAACATCAAATTCCGGTACAGATGCTTGGAAAGGAAACATAGAGACTCAGTGTAATTGAATTGTCCCATCCTGCTCACTTGCAACGTGGATTCTCGTATTTAATGTCACACTGATCCAGATGGAACATGGCATCTGTTTTACTTTTCCCATTTAAACAGCCTCCTTGGTTTGCTCATAGCCTGTACAGAGAGATCCCATAAAACAATGGCAGCATAGGTATTCCCCTGTACTAAGCACAATTCAACAGGAACAGTCCCCTAAGTTTGCTCATAGTCTGTACAGAGAGATCCCATAAAACTATGGCAGCATAGGTATTCCCTGTACTAAGCACAATTCAGCAGGAACAGTCCCTAAGTTTGCTCATAGTCTGTACATAGAGATCCCATAAAACAATGGCAGCATAGGTATTCCCTTGTACTAAGCACAATTCAGCACGAACAGTCCCTAAGTTTGCTCATAGTCTGTACAGAGAGATCCCATAAAACAATGGCAGCATAGGTATTCCCTTGTACTAAGCACAATTCAGCAGGAACAGCCCCCTAAGTTTGCTCATAGCCTGTACAGAGAGATACCATAAAACTATGGCAGCATAGGTATTCCCTGTACTAAGCACAATTCAGCTGGAACAGCCCCCTAAGTTTGCTCATAGCTTGTACAGAGAGATACCATAAAACTATGGCAGCATGTGCATTCCTTTGTACTAAGCACAATTCAGCAGGAACAGCCCCCTAAGTTTGCTCATAGTCTGTACAGAGAGATCCCATAGAAATATGGCAGCATAGGTATTCCCTTGTACTAAGCACAATTCAGCAGGAACAGCCCCTAGGTTTGCTCATAGTCTGTACAGAGAGAGATACCATAAAATTATGGCAGCATAGGTATTCCCCTGTACTAAGCACAATTCAGCAGGAACAGTCCCCTAAGTTTGCTCATAGTCTGTACAGAGAGATACCATAAAACTATGGCAGCATAGGTATTCCCCTGTACTAAGCACAATTCAGCAGGAACAGCCCCTAGGTTTGCTCATAGTCTGTACAGAGAGATACCATAAAACTATGGCAGCATAGGTATTCCCCTGTACTAAGCACAATTCAGCAGGAACAGTCCCCTAACGCATTCAAAGCCTGTAGTCAATCCTTGGTCTATATTGTTAATTAGATTTTAGACAGTAGTAATATCCATTTTTATGTAAGCTAAAAGAATCCCTACAGGGTCGGGTGTATTGCTCAGGTTTCTTTTTGGTAGGAGCCCAAAAAGTTAGAAAGAAATATATAAAATTGTATATAGATGACCATGAGTCATGCTGAGTCCCTAATTACCACAAATATGAATTTAAAGATCAGATAAAGAATTTCATTTGTCTCTGTAGACGCAGGCTTAGTGCAAGGGCATTTCCCTTTCAACTAAAATAACAGGAGTATTTACCAAGAGTATCTATAGCAACGTCAGGCAGTGCTCACAGTTAAAGCTCAAGGGGACCAGTGAAGGAGCAACAGAGCTGGATAAATGTAGAGGAATATTTTATGAAAAACTTACCCTTTAACACCCCATTTCATGTTTTTAAAAACAGCTCTGTGTTATTGACTGAAGCCTTCTATGTATATTTGTGGGTGAAAAGTTAAACAGACATTTAAAATTTGTAACTGGTATTGATCTTCTCAAACAAAAAAAAAAAGTCTATTGCAATTGGTCAACTCCCTATTTGTAAAGTGATTCAAAATAGTATAGATGATCCATCCTGAAATAGGATTTCAACGATTAGCGACTTGTGTATACGACCTTCTCTCAATAGTCATCATCCTTTGCTAAAGGTGGAGTGGAGTTGGTCATCTCTTTTGGGAATTGATATCACCCCTGGTCACTACTATCATCCTTATAGGGATTGTTCACTTTCCAACACTTTTTTTTTCCAGTTTTTCTTGGTTTCAGATAGTTCACCAGAATTAGGGCAGGGCTGCCATTAAATATCATGGTGCCCCGCCCACACTCACGCCCAAGCCCCACCCCATATCCTGCCCACTCCCCATCACAATTAAAAGTCCACACAGACATCAGCACTAAAAAAGTAACCCCCTCCGACATACAAGTTATAAAAAGCTATTGATGGTCAGGGCCCCCTTATAAGTTAAAAAAAATTGGGGACCCAAAAAAAAATTTAAAAAACAAAAATGTAAATTTTTTTAATTATTTTTTAAAAACATTGGTGGCAAGGGCCCCTTACAAGTTAAAAAAAAAGTGGGGCCCCAAAAAAAATTTCAAAATTTTTTTTAAACATTTTAAAAAAAAAAAAAAAAACATTGGTGGCAGGGGCCCCCTTACAAGTTAAAAAAAATTGGGGACCCAAAAATTTTTTTCAGTTCAGTTGGTTTCAGATAGTTCACCAGAATTATGGCAGGGCCGCCATTAAAAGTCATGGGGCCCTGCCCACACTCACGCCCATGCCCCACCCCCTATCCCGCCCACTCCCCATCACAATTAAAAGACCACACAGACATCAGCGCTAAAAAAGTAACCCCCCCACACACACACAAGTTATAAAAAGCTATTGATGGTCAGGGCCCCCTTATAAATTCAAAAAATTGGGGACCCAAAAAACTATTTAAAAAAAAATCAAATTTTTTTTTAATTTTTTTTCAGAAAAAATTGTGCCAGGGCCCCCCTTATAAGTCACAAAAAAAATTGGGACCCAAAATTTAAAAAAAAAAAAAAAACACTGGTGCCAGGTGCCTATAGAATATTAAAATAATACATTGGTGGCCAGGGGATTAAAAAAACACGGACTAGTGTTCAGTAGAATTGAACTCAAGGCTTCAGGACTTCAGTGTCGGCTGTTTTCGTGACTTCGGGTCTTTTCGCAGATTCGGCTTCGGCTTTCCGGCACTTCCACATTCGGCAACCTGCGAAATGGCCGCACGGCTTGGGCGCTCGTAAGGGGGGCCCGGCTCTTTCAAAAATGCAGCATTGCCGGGCCCCCCTTCAGGCCCTGGCCCGGGACACTTGTCCCCTCTGTTCCCCCTGATGGTGTCCCTCAATAAGGGGATTTTAATAAAAAAGGGTTTGGTTCTCCTTTAAGAAGTTACAGCAAGCTTATCATGTGCACAAACTGGAGAGAGTTCAACACTTTAGGTTGGTCCACTTGAGTTATAAGTTACTTTATTTAAATAATTGCAAGGAAAAAAATATCTCAATTCTTCATTATCTGTTGAAAATGTCCAACTATTTTTGCTTTATGGGAAAATCTTGTCAGTTTCCTTAAAAAAAATATATATTGTTTTTAATTTATCTCCTGAACTTGTCTTACTAGATTTACACATTTACTCTGCAACTTGTTCTGTCCCTAATGGTGGCCATAGACGCAAAGATCCACTCATTTGGCGGCATCGCCAAACGAGCCGATCTTTCCCCGATATGCCACTTACGGACATGGCTATGTCGGGGGTAATCTGAACATTCAGCCCTATGGCCGAACGATCGGATTACGATAAAGGCGGGACAAAATCAAAGACAAAATCAAACCTCTCCGATCGACCAAACGACCTATCTCCGCCGGACGAAAAATGTCGGGACTCACCACACACGAAGATCGCACGAATCCTCGATTCGTAGGATAGGATCTTTCTGTCTATGGCCACCTGAAGGGAAAGAGCATTGGGAAAAGCTTCTCCAATCTGGTTTTAGCAGCAGCTCGTAAATCAATATTCTTGTACTGGATTCAAGAGAAATCTCCTGATTTAAAAGACATTTTATCATATCTGAAATCGCTCTGTCTACAGGATGCTGTCAGTTTTAGGAAAGGAATTTTTCCAATTTGCAATTTTTGAACAATTGGTCCCATTATTTAGATACTTTAAATTCTATTGACTAGGGATGGGTGAATTTGACCTGTTTCGATTCTCCAAAAATTCACCGCCGCCGAAAATTCCCTGAAATGCAATAAAGTCTATGGACGACAATTTTTTTTGACATGCAGCAATTATTTTTTTTTTTGCATCGCATAGGTTTTTTTGACGCTCAACATTTTTTTTCTCCCTTTGGAGTCTATGGGCGTAACTCTGCGAAAAACCTTGCTCATCCCTACTAATGACAAAGTGATGTTAAATAAATTCATGTAAACTCCCTGAGAGCATTCTATTTACTCCCCTTGATGTTCCATAGGTTACTTATTGTGATAAAAATACCTTGTCCTGGTGGTCTAGTGGGGGGACGGCAGGGACGCCTGCCGCCCCCTCGACGGGGACGCCCGTCATGCCGCGCTTCTCCTGTGCCGGCTCCCTAGTGCGCGCGCGCATGCGCACTTCTGATTTAAAGGCGCATGCGCGCTGACGTAATGACGTCAGCCCGAGAGGCGCCAAATTCAAAAAGTATTTAAAGGGCATTCCTACAGTTTGTCATTGGCCATGATAGGATTTTGTTCTGAGCCTTGTCTTAAATTCTGTAACCTGTTTGATTCCTGTTTTTGACCCCTGCCTGGCTATTTGACTATTCTGATTTCTAGATTCTGACCCTTGACTGATTACTGACTACCGCTTCTGATTAACCCTCTGATTGACTCCCTGGTTTGACCTTTGCCTGTCTGATTACCTTTACTCTGCCTGCCTCGACCCGGCCTGATCTGACTACTCCTTTGCCTAAACTCCTTGTACTGCGATCTTCTGTCCAAAGACTTTGCTTTACTGTCGTGCCCCTCTGCCTATCCAGAACCCTCATCTTGCACCTCTCGTTTAAGTCCAGGTGCCATCCAAGTAAGCCGAGGGCTCCTCCCGAGGCCCAAAGGCAGTCACACTACTGGTGAAGCACGAGCCAAGACCAGGGTGCCTGGTGTTTGTTCTGGTGTTGGGTGCCGACCGTGACACTTATGCTTTCTTCATTCATCTATTTCTTTTTATCCATCTTAAGCAGGGGTGTCCAACCTGTGTCCCCCAAGGGCCGCATGCGGACCGAGATGGATATGAAAGCGGCCCAGCTTGAACTTCCGCCAATCTAGCGTATGTATGCGGTCGACTAATTGTGTGCATGTGTGGTTTAAATTTTACATGGGGTGTGTGGTGTGTGGCTTCCTAGAGCAGGAAAAGCAGTTAACAAGTGAGCATTCCGTTACTTACAAAAGGCAGATAAGCATTTTTCAGCGGTATCGCCGGGGGATATATGCAGCGGCATCACTAGGGATATATGCAGCGCCTACATTTGTGAGCAAAGTTTTTCACGAATGAACACACTAAGTCCGAATTTATCTCAATATTTTCTGCTACAAACTCTGATCAAATCCGCTCGAGTTTTTTACCTTTATTACATTACTTTTTTCTGAAAATTTGGTTTGCGGGAATACATCAAATTTTCATGATTTTTTTCTGACTTTTTCATCTGATTTTCAAGATTTTTTCATAATTTTCACCCCCCAAAACCCAGCGCACTATTGATGTGCAAGCCGATCCGATACCCGCGGGACCAGCTGGTCTACCAGCAATTAAATTAATTGGTACTTGGTTTAAGAACTTTAACATCTTTCAGCAGGGCCGGGCCATACTGGCCTGGCGCCCCAGGCAACTCAGCGTGCGCATGCATGCTAAGAGCCGCGTCCAGCACACTCCACACTCCCCTTAAATAGGCGCAGTAACGTCATTGCGCATGTCATACTTCCCTCACGTAGGTGCGCGCGTGCCCACAAGTAGCAGCACTTCACACACCGGACTGGGGTAGGCAGCAGCTAAAGGTACGTGCCAGGCACCCCCCAAGCTTTGCGCCCTAGGCACGTGCCTACTCTGCCTACCCCTAGTTCCGGCCCTGTCTTTCAGGCTGACGATACATTAGGGAGGCATCTCCTTGCCATATGTATAAATACAAATATACAAAGAAGGAATGTTTTGGGCACACAATAAGCTATACCCTCATACTGTACTGTCTAAGGGAAACAATATGGCACTTCCTTCCCATATGTATAAATACAAATATACAGAGAAGGAATGTTCTGGGCACACAATAAGCTATACCCTCATACTGTACTGTCTAAGGGAAACAATATGGCACTTCCTTCCCATATGTATAAATACAAATATACAGAGAAGGAATGTTCTGGGCACACAATAAGCTATACCCTCATACTGTACTGTCTAAGGGAAACAATACGGCACCTCCTTCCCAAATGTATAAATACAAATATACAGAGAAGGAATGTTCTGGGCACACAATAAGCTATACCCTCATACTGTACTGTCTAAGGGAATAAATATGGCACCTCCTTCCCATATGTATAAATACAAATCTACAGAGAAGGAATGTTCTGGGCACACAATAAGCTATAACCTCATACTGTACTGTCTAAAGGGAACAATATGGCACCTCCTTCTCATATGTATAAATACAAATATACAGAGAAGGAATGTTCTGGGCACACAATAAGCTATACCCTTATACTGTACTGTCTAAGGGAAACAATATGGCACCTCCTTCCCATATGTATAAATACAAATATACAGAGAAGGAATGTTCTGGGCACACAATAAGCTATACCCTCATACTGTACTGTCTAAGGGAAACAATATGGCAGCTCCTTCCCATATGTATAAATACAAATATACAGAGAAGGAATGTTCTGGGCACACAATAAGCTATACCCTCATACTGTACTGTCTAAGGGAATCAATATGGCACCTCCTTCCCATATGTATAAATACAAATATACAGAGAAGGAATGTTCTGGGCACACAATAAGCTATAACCTCATACTGTACTGTCTAAGGGAAACAATACGGCACTTCCTTCCCATATGTATAAATACAAATATACAGAGAAGGAATGTTCTGGGCAAACAATAAGCTATACCCTTATACTGTACTGTCTAAGGGAAACAATATGGCACCTCCTTCCCATATGTATAAATACAAATATACAGAGAAGGAATGTTCTGGGCACACAATAAGCTATACCCTCATACTGTACTGGCTATACACTCTTGTGGATTCTGAAACAGGAACTACACCCAAAATACATATTTTTGTTTGTTTGTTTCCATCCTAACAAATTTTCCAGCACGCATTATATAGGATTCTGCTGTTAGTATTAAACACAATTTTAACACAGAATTAATAAAAGCTCCACTACAGTTGGTGGGTTGTATTCTGTATACTAGCTGGTTTAATGACTTTATATCAGAATTGTTGTATTGTGTTCCTGCATCCGGCGACTGCCTTTCTCTCTGTATTGTACTGATAGAACCAGAGTGTGTTCCGACTTCAGAAAAATCCTCCAGCAGATAAAAGCACACTTTGTGCATCTTCTGGGCACAGCACAAGCATCTTCTCCATTTAGCTGTGTTTGCAGAGATGTGAGAAGCTACTTGTATAGGTGCGTTCACTGCTTCATATTCCTAATGCGAGAGAAGGGGCTTTTATGCTGTTAGCTTGTCATTTCAAGAAAATCAGAATTCTCTAATGGAAATCACAATACAGAGAGGAAATGCATACCCTGTTTATTTCTAGCTCTCAAGAGGAGCCCCTAAGTTTGCTCATAGTCTGTACAGAGAGATCCCATAAAACTATGGCAGCATATTCCCCTGTACTAAGCACAATTCAGCAGGAACCTAATATATAAGGACAGAGACAAGAGGACAGTGTTGGAAGGGTTACTGCCTGCTCTGCTCTCATTTCCCTACAGAAATAGGGATTGGTAGCACTAGATAGGTGCCTAATATATAAGGATAGAGACAAGAGGAAAGTGTTGGAAGGGTTACTGTCTGCTCTGCTCTCATTCCCCTACAGAAATAGGGATTGGTAACACTAGATAGGTGCCTAATATACAGTATAAGGACAGAGACAAGAGGAAAGTGTTGGAAGGGTTACTGTCTGCTCTGCTCTCATTCCCCTTATAGAAATAAGGATTGTAGCAATATGACAATTAAATAAAAAACTTTTCTATAAACTACAGTACAAGACAGTGGCATAACTCTATCGGGTTTGTTTCCTACTACACAGGGGGGGCCCATATAGAGGCCCAATATCTTGTGCAGAAGGGTGGCCTGGAAATTTTGCTGGGTGACCCAGACCTATAAAATTACACCGCTTGACGCAGAGAGTTTTCAAACTTGCCTTTGTCATTGCTTGCTAAAAATATTTGTTTTCATTTCACAAACTTTCCGTGGGTAAAATTCCGATTTAACAAAAAAAAAAAGACCTGTCATCATGGAAAGTATAAAATGTGTGCAATTAGGGGAAGAAAGACACATTAGAGATTTTAGTGCAAATTGCATTATATTGCCGCCCACAGAAACTCGTTAGCTGTCTGAGTTAAATGAAAAGTGTCTGCACTGCACTCCTGTTATGAAAACAAAGTATAGAATGTATAATTAAAGGGGCAGCGTGTCCTCACAAAACTTATTGTTATCAGAGAGATCACAGTAAGTCAGGCTTTTATCAACTTTACTTTTTTTAAACTTTGTTTTTAGAACATAAGTTTCATAAAAAATTTCATTTTGCTTTGTTTCCGACCCCTCTCTTGTGTATTGATAACCGATGTCCTCTATTAGATTTCTGTATACTGTTTATACAGTAATAAGACTAATGGGCACTGCACCCATAATTTATAATAACAGTTATACAGGCATATTTAAATATCACTCATGTATTATAAGGTATACCTTACCCCCTACTGTAAATTATACTGATTTTAGAAGGGGCTTCTGACATATAAAGACACAAGACTGAGTTATACAGGGAACTCTGAGTATCACTCATGTATTATAAGGGATAATGTACCCCCTACTGTAAATGATAAGGATATTAGAAGTCACTGAGGGGTTGTTCTGTGACCATATAAAGGCACAAGGCTGCAGGCTGAGTTATACAGGGAACTCTGAGTATCACTCATGTATTATAAGGGATAATGTACCCCCTACTGTAAATGATAAGGATATTAGAAGTCACTGAGGGGTTGTTCTGTGACCATATAAAGGCACAAGGCTGCAGGCTGAGTTATACAGGGAACTCTGAGTATCACTCATGTATTATAAGGGATAATGTACCCCCTACTGTAAATGATAAGGATATTAGAAGTCACTGAGGGGTTGTTCTGTGACCATATAAAGGCACAAGGCTGCAGGCTGAGTTATACAGGGAACTCTGAGTATCACTCATGTATTATAAGGGATAATGTGCCCCCTACTGTAAATGATAAGGATATTAGAAGTCACTGAGGGGTTGTTCTGTGACCATATAAAGACACAAGACTGTGGGCTGAGTTATACAGGGAACTCTGAGTATCACTCGTGTATTTATAAGGGACCCGAAGCTGCAAACGGAATCAAAGCCACGAAAGGAGCTCAAGGCACCAAAGTAAGCCAAAGAAGCTGTCCTCGCCAAGGACAAAGACCGCACACAAAACTAAGATAAGTTCCACTTACCACAAATAGTTTTGTTTGTTTTTAAAACTTAAACAAGTTAGCCCTGGCCACCATTTTTTTTACCTTGTAGAGGGGACCTTTGCCAACAATGGGTTTTTTTAACTTTTAAGGGAGACTCTGACTACCAATGACAGGGCCGCCATTAGAAATCACAGGGCCCCACACACACAAATTATAGAAATCTATTGATAGTCAGGGCCCCCTTATAAGTTAAAAAAACAGTGGTTCCAGGGCCCTCTTAAAAGTTTTTTAAAAAATTGGTGGTCAGGGCCCCTGTACAAGTTAAAAAAATAATTGATGACCAGGGCCCCCCTATAAGGCAGGCGCCTATAGAATATTAAAATAATACATTGGTGGCCTGGGGATTAAAAAATTAAAAAAAAAAAACAAATTGGTGTTCAGTAGAATTGAACTCGTGGCTTCAGGACTTTAGCTTTGGCTCCTTTCGTGACTTTGGGTCCCGCTTCGAGACTTCAACTGTTCGGCTTTTCGGCACTTCCGCATTTCGCCTGATATTTTTACTGTGGAGTGGGTGTGAGTGGGGTTTGGGGCGGGGCCTGTGGTGGTGGTGGGTGGGGCCCAGAAAACGCTGCTTTCATACATATAAATATATATATGCCCCACATATATTATGTGTCCTGGGGAAGAAACTCTATGTTTAACCCCTGCAGAACTGTGTCACTTTACATTATATCCCCCACCCTTCCCATGCAACGGCTGGAAGACTAAATTTTATTTGTCATCAAGGTCTGACTCAGTCTCTTCCCGGGGTGATTATAACTCCCATGAATGGCTCTGTGGTAGGAAACTAAACCGTTACCATTTTGCACAGCATATCTCTACTTAAAGATGTTATTTCTGGGGGCTCGTGCTAGCGATTTTTCAGGCTCCATTACTGTACAAAGATAAACGGTGCCAATCTAAGGGGGGAAACGGAGAAAGTGTTTCTGAATGACTTTCTGCTACGGATTAAAGTCGCTCAAATTGATCCTGTTATGTTATGCTGAGAATGGAGCATGAGCTTTCTTCTTAATAGACATATTTCGTTTTCTGTCTAACATAAAGGAAGTTTATGGGTAGTCCACACGAGGACACTTGGGGAGATTTGGTTGCCTGGCGACTAATCACCTCATCTTTTGAGCAACTATCTCCTCGAACTGCCTCAGCGTTTTTCCCCATAGGCTACAATTAAAAGTCGCCTGCGCTAATGAAGACGTGGCAATGCGTTTTCATTAGTCGCCCAAAGTTGCCTCATCTCTTTCCATCTCTGCATTTGTGTACTGATTAGGGATGCACCGAATCCACTATTTTGGATTCGGCCGAACCCCCGAATCCTTCGCGGAAGATTCAGCCAAATACCGAAATGAATCCTAATTTGCATATACAAATTAGGGGTGGAAAGGGGAAAACATTTTTTAATTCCTTGTTTTGTGACAAAAAGTAATTTGATTTTCCTTGCCGCCCCTAATTTGCATATGCATAGGAGCCGGATTCAGTTCGGCCGGGCAGAAGGATTCGACCAAATTGGAATCCAGTTACAAAAGGCCAAATCCTGGCCAAATCCCGAACCAAATCCTGGATTCAGTGCATCCCTAGAAATAAATGGGAAAAAGCTGCAGTAGAATCAATAGTATCAGTGCTATCGCATATAGATAAAAAGCGAATAATAACAACATAACATTATTGATTTATCAGTCTCTCAATCATCTGCATGTATCTGTTTATCTCTCAGTCGTTCTGTACATGTATAGGAGCCGGTCTGTGCGTATCTGAAGTCGAAAGGCATCAGAAGTTTACCCGAAACGAGAAATGATTTTCTGCTCAATGTACAACAATCCCTAATTGGCAATAAGAGGCGGATAATGAATGAGGCTACTGATAGCAACTGCCAGAAAGCATATATCCCAGTGAAGAATAATCGTCAGCCACGTGGTTCTGCTGTAACATTGCTGCTAAGGATTTAAACTGACATGGACATGTCATGGCTCCCCAAACTCAATTACATGCTCAACAGGATTTTTCGGTGACAATCATCCCTTCCAGCACTAAATCCGCCATCAGCCTCTTATCTGTAACAGTGATTTCATACTTTTTTGCATGAAACCAAGAAAAGAGTGGAGTCCTTGATATAAGGTTTTATTGTGCAGTGTTGCTTTAAGAATCCATTTCTTGGACTATAGCAAATATCAACTAAATTATATTACTATACTAAATTTTAATATGATAACAGGTATGTATGTACGATATATAGTGAATAAAGTACCCCCTCTTGTAAATTATAAGGATATTATAAGTAGGAGTTTCTTGACCATATAAAACACGAGGCCGAAGGCCTCATTCCATTGTAATGTGAACCTTTCATGCTTCAGATATATATAAAGTTGCAATGACAAAAATCAGTAGCATAACTCGGTTGGGCCGGGGCCCCCCCCCCCGCAAATGAATCTTCTGAGAGGGCCCTGATTTAAACAGATAAACTGGGATTCTATTTGGAGGATTATTTTGCTGCAGCCACTGGTTCTGCAGAGTTGGAAACAGTTTGTATTAAACAATACAAAAACTATAAAATCCACATTAGATTACATGACAACACAGGACCCAGTGCAGTCTGTATATTCTGATTATTAGTCAGTCTTGCTGTATCGGCTTCTGGCAGATATTATTTGACTTGTGCTGATTTGATCATTTATGACGATCCCTAAGCAGCCCAGACCACACTGAGCATGTGCACAGTCTTGGTCTTGCAAAGATGTATAACAAAGTTACAAGATGGTGACCCCCTGTGGCCAACTTTGAAAGCATAAATCATTTGTTTGATTAGGCTTGTGGTGCAGTAAGTTCATGTTTATGTTTAATATACCAAATACAGCATTTCTAGCCTTATTCTATTTTAGACTTTACTTCCCCGTTAAGTCACTTTGGCCCCCACTCAACGCCTGCAGCTTACACATGAGTGTCCTGCCATTTACCTCTCTGCCCTGCCTGTTCTTACTGGGCCCCTGCAGTTGCAGGTCTGACTCCCCTTATATTTACACCACTGTAATAATGCAGATCAGTTAGGCTTATCCATTAAAAACAGTCAAACAGTCTTTGAACAGGATTTGAACAGTCTCACAAAGATTCCAGTAAAGATCATGTCCCTTTAAGAAGAAGAAGTCAATGAGCCAGTGATAATAATGATCCCTGATATCCTGGGAGGGAACCAACATGCTGGATACGGATCTCCGGAACATGCTGTACTCACTAGGCCTCTGCTAATGAAAGAGGAAAGGACACATCTGTTTACCTGGTTCCTTTTATTTCTGCTTTGCACATTCATCTAATTATAACGTATTTTGTAAGACAAGAGATTTTGCCGTCCATTCATTTTACATCATTTTACACATTTAAATCATGTAACATTTATTCGGCATTAATTATAGCACCGAAAGTTACACAGAAATTATTTCCATCCAGCCATCAGAATACAAATCATCCCCTTCTGCCTCCAAAACAAGTTCCTGTTCATCTCTGAGCTTGCAGGGGGGGGGGTATATTTCTGTACTTCCAGTAAAACAGCAGCACTGTCTTGCTTTATGGCAGGCATTCCAGAAACACGTTCAGGATCACAGTGGTGGCTGTGAAAATCTACTTGGTAGGACATTATTTTAAAGAGAACTGAAACAAGGAAACAAACAGTATAAAGAACACAGACTATCCTGGCACATAAACTGCTTGTTATAAGAATGCCAAGCTTGAAAAATGAGTAATTCCTTTGTAAAAAAAAATTTCCGACTGCTAATTTGTTAGAAAATGCCTGGCTGGGTGCTGTTTAATGCCCACCCTGCAGTTCCATTTATGTAACGGGCGCACAATAGATTTCTGTAAATGCTAAATGCATAAGTCTGATTTACATTCTTCAAGTGACCTGAAGTGCTGTCAGGGACACCCTCCTCTGTCACTGAACTGCATTAGCAATATATTATTCCTCTGATAAACAAATATAATATTATAAGGGGTTGCCATGAACTGCTATGGGTGACTGTGGCCCTCTAGTGGAAATGCAATGTATGCACATAAACAGAAATAGGGATTGGTAGCACTAGTTACGTGCCGAATATATAGGGACAAAAACAAGACAAAAGTATTGGAAGGGTTACTGTCTGCTCTGCTCTCATTTCCCTACAGAAATAGGGATTGGTAACACTAGATCGGTGTCTTATATATAAGGACAGAGACAAGAGGAAAGTGTTGGAAGTGTTACTGCCTGCTCTGCTCTTATTCCACCTACAGAAATAGGGATTGGTAGCACTAGATAGGTACCTAATATATAAGGACAGAGACAAGAGGAAAGTGTTGGAAGTGTTACTGCCTGCTCTGCTCTTATTCCACCTACAGAAATAGGGATTGGTAGCACTAGATAGGTGCCTAATATATAAGGATTTTTATTATAAAAATACACTTACATTAATTCAAAACGTTAACATATCAGAAAATCAAAAAAAAAGCAACAAAACCACCCATACACCCTCCTGCCCGCAGAGTCCATCCCTCTGTCCATAGGCAATAGTCCAAATCACCAACTCATAAGGCCAGACTTGCAAAGTCCTGTTTTTGTCCATGTGGCCTTTTTATCACCCCAACACAAAAAACAATATCCAGACACCCCCACCCTCTTCCAGAAATGCAGGAAGCACAAAACAAATTGTTTCCAGGACATGTTGCCATCACCCTGAGGATAAAAGGAGAGCAGTATCAGAGTGTGGGAGACGATACTAATACCAATATAACAGTTTATACACAACATACAAGATGGCAAACTTATGAAGGAGGAAGGTGCACCCATTGCCATCGCTTTCTATTAGCCGCAGACCTTCTTATCTCATTTTCCTTCAGGAAACTCAACTGAACCAGAGTTGCTCTAACAATATTATCAGGAGTAGCACCAGAAAAGCCAAAGGTTCTCCTGCACCTATGTTGCCAGATCTGGTACCGTGTGCAGGCAATGATAATGTAGAGGGTCTCACGGTCCAGCAGATGTTGTCTGGCAGAAACCCCATAGGCTGACTCTCTATAGGTCAAGTTGTTCAGGACGGGAACTTTAAGAGCTGCAGCTAACTGACCATACACATCTCTAGTCACAGGGCAACTGACCAGAAAGTGATCCTGGGTCTCCTCCACTTCACACTCCCAGGGGCAATTTTTGCTGCCAATACTAAGATAATTCAAGTTGCCCCGGACATAGAGTTTCCCTTGGAGTGACAGCCAACTGTTGTCAAAGAACTTAGGGGGGAGTCTCTTGCCATTAAGATGGCGAAGGCTTTCCTGAAGGATGTCACCCACACAGTCTCTCAGAGCAAGAGGAACAGCAAAATAGTCCCTGATCACCCTGTGGTACAACTGCCTTCGGGAAGATGTTACCAGCTCACCCACCCTGACATCCCACCTCTTCAGAATCTTCAGAGCGAGAACTAGGTGTGATGGGAGGGATCCCTGTATTATCCGAAATCTCTTCATTCTATCGCCTTGAAACCATGTCCCTACAAAAGGCGATACCCAGTTCCTGATACAGACTTCCCACAGGGAATCATTTCCTTGGGCCAAACCCCCAAAGTTAAACTTCAGGAAAAGTGACCCAAAGAAAGCCACTGGGCATAACATGCCCAAACCACCCTCCTTCCGCTGCAGGTACGTTATCCCCCTTTTGACTGGATTCAGCCTGTGTCCCCAGAGCAACTGGAAAAACAGACTGTGGACCCTGGCGTAGAGAGATTCTGGCAATGGATACACGTACGCTACAAACAAAAACAGAGGGATCAGGTAGGCCTTGATAAGCTTCACCTTTTCCCTGTAGGCCAGCCTCCATCCCTTCCATCGCTGGACCTTTGCTGTTCCGGCATCCAATTTCTCATCCCAATTTAGCCTGCAATTGTCTTCCCTCCCAAACTTTATCCCCAGGATCTTTATGTGGGATGGGGCAGTTGAAAATTCGGAGAGCTGGAAGTCAGGCTGACCGTTCAACGTCCAAAAAGCCTCCGACTTGTCACGGTTAATCATTGACCCAGAGGCCTCAGAGTAACTTTCGATGGTCTCGTTAAGCAGCCTCCTGTCCTTCAGACTGGATACCACAACTGTCACATCGTCCGCGTAGGCGAGGGATGTCAATGTCTGACATCTGGGGACCGATATACCCCTCAAGCCACAACTCTCTAGACTGCGCAGCAATGGGTCTATGGCAAAAACGTACAAGAGTGGGCTTAAGGGGCAACCCTGTCGCACTCCAGACTCCACATTGAAATCATCTCCTCTCCAACCATTGACAAGTGGGAAGCTTACGGCCCCTTCATACAAACCTGCCAGCCATTGGATAAATTTGCCCGGGATGCCGTAATTTGACAAAGTAGACCACAGGTACTGATGATTCACCCGGTCAAAAGCCTTGGCCTGATCCAAAGAGACAATGTAGCAGCCCTTGCTCTGAGCTTTGCATACTTCTAAGGTCTCCCTGATAGTAAGAAGAGCCCCAAAGATGCTCCGCCCTTTCACCGTGCCGAATTGAAAGCCTGACAATAACGTGTCTGAGAACTGAATAAGTCTGTCAAAAAGTACCCTTGCGAGAATCTTTCTATCATTATTGAGAAGGGCAATAGGCCTCCAGTTCTCAATATGCTCTGGGTTCTTACCCTTTGAAAGCAGAATCAAAGAAGATGCCCTCATGGAGGGGGGCAAGATGCCCTCCGCCAGGTTGTCTCTAAAGACCTCCACGAGGACCGGGGCCAACTCATCTTTGAAGGTCTTATAAAACTCGGCTGTTAAGCCGTCTGGGCCTGGCGCCTTCTTCTTATGAAGGCTGTCAATAGCTGTTCTTACCTCGGCCTCTGTGATTTCTGCTTCCAAAGGGGAAAAGTCCAAATTAGATGTATCAGGCCTTGGGGTCGCCTCCAAGAAGTCAGTCAGCCTCTCCCCATCCAAAGCCTTGTTCCGGAAAAGGTCGGCATAGTAAGACCTCACAACACCCAGGATGCCCTCCCTGGTAGTCTGCAAATCACCCTGGGTGTCCATGAGGCCTGTTATTAACTTCCTGGCCACAGATTCCTTGTAATTCTGAAAAGGGTCCGGCGAGTGAAAACTCCCGTAATCCCTCTCCAGAACCAAAGATCTGTACCGGCTGTACTGATGCCGCCTGATCTCGGCCTTCAGCTGGTTTAGCTTTGACCCATCCACCCCATTCGAAATACAGGCCTCCAACTTCTTTCGTAGGGACAGGTATCTTTTGTATTTCTCTCCCTCCCTACGTACAGATAGCTTTCTGAAGAGATCTCGGAATGACTCCTTGGCATCCTCCCACCACGATGACACAGAGTCATAAAAGTCAACCCTATCAAACTCGCTCTGAAGACGCATCCTAAAGATACGCTTTGATGACTCCTCTGCCAGGATACTGGTGCTAAGCCTCCACAGCCCTCTCCCCCTACTCGGGATGGAAGAAACCCCCCACAGGAAAGAAACTGCAAAGTGGTCAGAATATTCAACAGGCTGCTCACGTACATCAGTGAATGACTCCCCCTTCTTAACAAAGGCCATATCAAGGCGACTAGATCTTCCTGCACAATGGTAAGTATGCCTGCCAACACGACCATTGCAGATAGCAACATCCACTAGGTCTGCCTGCTGGATGATACGGTTAAGGAAGCCTTCTGAGTTATTTACTCTAGTTCCCGTCCTATCTTGTGGCCTTAATACCTGGTTGAAATCTCCAGCCAGAAACACTGGAAGGGAAGTGTGGAGGTACTGTCTCATATCAGACAGCAGTGCACTTCTTTCTTGGCAAGATTGTGGCCCATAGATATTAATAAGGCGCATCTTCCTGCCTCTGGCTGTGATGTCAAGAAGGAGACACCTGCCTACCTGGATTTCCACAAGTCGATGTACAACTACATTTAATTCAGATCTGAACAGCACCCCCACACCACCACATGGCTCAGCTGCTATTGACCAGAATGAGGGCCCATGGTGCCACTCTGAAGCTGCCCTCTGAAGGTCAGCCCTTGCAGTCAGTCGAGTCTCCTGAAGGAAAAATATGTCTCCATCAGAGGATGAGAGACTAGAATAAGCCAAAAACCTTGCCTTTGGCGAACGGATGCTGCACACATTAGATGTGTAAATTCTAAGAGGTTGTGTAGTCATTATGTTGTTTTATTTTTGGCCTTCTTCCCTTCACTTTCACCATCACATACACCTTCTCCAAATCTTTTAACCTGGACCCCTGCAGGTATAGGATCCTCATCTCCAAGATGGACTGTCTCATCATCGATGGCCAGATCTACACTAGGAATAAGCCCAGTCCTATCTGGTTTGTCAGCCAAAGAGGCTGAAATGGGCTCAACCACAGAGATGCCTCCACTACCTTTTGGGGTTATCTCCTGGTCCCTAGTGTCTGACTGCTGTACCTCCATCTGCTCCAGATAGATCTCCTGATTTATCCTCTGAAACTCTTCCCTCTCCATCTTTGACCCCCAAGAGTCTTCCTCATCCGAATCATCGCTTTGTAGTTGGGCATAGCGATTGGATGTCTCTGGACTAAAGCACATGACTCCAGGGGTCTTTTTTGCTTTGCTAGAGCCTGTAACTACCTGCCAGTTCTCTTCGCTTGGGGATTGGGATTCTTGCAGAGTACGTTTAAGTTTTCCTTTCTTTTTCTTTTTCTTCTTTTTGTAGGGGGATTCCTCTGACATGGATACAGGAGTCTCACTGATGCATTGGGTAGGTGTGGGACTTATTGTACCTGGAGGATCTGTCTGTGGCTTGGGATCTGGGGAGATTTTGGGGCCTATCACTGTTTGTGAGGGACCTTTTGCGGCACTTGATGGGCATGGCTGTGGTGCTGATCTCTGATCTACCTCCCTGTGAGTAGGAGTCTGTCCTCTCTGATGTTGGACCTTCCTTCCTGTACCATCCTGATCCTCTCTTCTCTTTCTCTGTTGGGGTTGGTTAGGATTTGTGCCCTCGTGCCTTTGCGGTTGTTCCTCTCTCTGCTGGTTTTCTATCTCATGAACAGCCTCTATCAACAGTTGGTCTTCTTCCTGTTCTACCTGATTTTCCACTACAGGATTATACTTGTTTTTATTATGAGAGGCCATAGGGCACAAGCGGTGAGGATGCCCCATATTACCACACAGGTTACACTTTATGTCCTTACAGAAACGCTTTGTATGGCCAATTTTCCCACAGAGGATACACTTCTCTACAGCACAGGCACTGGCCAGGTGATTAAGTGACCCACATTTAAAGCACCTTTTGGCCTGGCCAGCATAGAAGCAGATGCACCTTTCTTTGCCTATGAAAAATGTGTTGGGCAAATGTTGGGGGACATTATTAATCACATTTAACTTGACTTCAGTTTTCCAGCCCCCCGTCCACACATCATCTTCAAGTACACGGTTTAATGGGGAGAGGACTGTGCACTGAAGCTTCAGCCATGTGAGCACATCATCCACAGGGACACCTTCGTTTTTAACCATGATGGTGATCTTTTTTACCTCTGGCTTAGATATTGGCATGGCATCAAAATTCTGCCATTCTGGCTGTGATTTTAGGGTCTCAAAAAGCCTCCAAAAAGCATCTAACCCCTGTGGGATTTTGAAACTCACATCCCATTCTGTAGCGGATTGTACAATACAGGCGTCTAGGTCATTGCTAGCTTTAAATTTAGCTGAGCCTTCTAGCAGTTTCCTAATAATGTAGGTTCTGTTTGGGGCATCCTCTATATTCCCTTCCCACATCAACTTAACACAGTTTTTCCTACGGAATGCCTGACCACCAAAGGAAGGCCCTTCACCTGCAGGGAATAATCTCCTTCTCTCCCAAAATCTTCCTGATGCTTTAGGGTCCACCCCAGAAGATGAAGCCCTAGGGTCCACCCCGGAAGATGAAGCTCCAGGGTCTACCCCAGAAGATGGAGCTCTAGGGTCCCCAGAAGATGTAGCCCTAGGGTCCACCCCAGAAGATGAAGCTTGTTCAGCAGATTTTTGGCCCTCAGTACCATGTACCTGTTGTGCTTTTTTATGCCCAGTATTCCCAGACTCTTTATTACCCACCACCAACACCTCTTGTGCGCCCATCACCACTGGGTCACTGTGAACACTCGCTTCTCCAAGCGTCGCTACAGACACGCCAGCATTCACAGCAGACTCATCTCCATGCACCACCCCAGACACGCCACTCGCAGCTGAATGATTGGATGATACTTCCATTGCTGGAGAAACATCCTCTTGTGGCCTCTGGCTCTGTGATGGCTCTTGCTGTTTGGCTACAGGTGACAATGGCGGAAATTCTTCTTGGGTTAGGCTGAAACTCTCTGGGGCCACTGATGTAACATGGGGCCGCTGTTTCATTTCCGCTTTCTTCTTTCCCTGTTCCTTGACATCCTTTACATCAAACGCCATATGCTGCCAGTTGATGGTCTCACTTCCTCGGCCTTTGGGTGGCGCTCTCTTTAAACTCCTGCTTGGGGCTTCAGGCTTTTTAAATTCCCCTTCTGTGTCAGATGAGGCAGAATGGCTGGTATTGCTGGGCTTGCGAGTGCGATAGGGAACTTGCTCCTTGAGAGACTTTTGCATCTTTTCAAATCTCTCCATGTTTTCAAAACGCTCCCTCCAGGGCCCCGCTTTAGTCAGTAACCTCTCAATGGTCACTTCCACCTCAAAGAGTTCCCCTTTAAGAGTGATCATGTCCAACTCCAGTCTTCCTCTTTTGTTCTTATTAGCAGCTCTGATCAGCTTTAGTTGCTGCACAATTTCTGCCTCTTTCTTCTTTTTATCACTGTAGGCTTGTGTCAGCTGCTTAATGATCGCTGGAATATCCTCAGGACAGGGCACCGGGGGGCTCTCTGCAGTAGGGGACTTGGGGGGCTGTTTTGGACGTACCACAAGCGCTGCAGATGCACCTGAGGCAGAAGCTGATTCACAAGAAAACTGAGATTCATCATCAGATATATCAGAGTTACAGGCAGTATCAGGTGCAGATTTGGCAGCTACAGGGTTAATTGCTGGACTGGGTGCAGGTGTCTCGTTACCTGCTGAATCCTGAGGTTTGGCCTCCCCCGTAAGAGAAAGCTCAGCAGTAACAGCAATGATCTTTCCACTCACAGCTGTAGCTTTTCCCTTCCCAAATGCACTTTCCCTTGCTGCACACACATCATGGGGAGTTTCTGGCACGACATCACAAGTGGATGGAATAGTCTGACTGTCAGGTGTAAGGCTTACAGGGGATGCTGGGAAACCTGGATGATATTGCTCTTTATTCACAGGTGAGTAAGACATAGATTTAACCCCTGCATTTCCATCACATTCATTCAGTCTGATTTGACTATCAGAAGCAGGGCTTACAGGGGATGCTGGGAGATGTAGTTTTCTCACAGGTGACTGTGACACAGCTTTGCCCCCACCTTGCTTTTTCCCACACAATACACCTTTTGCATTTACAGTTCCTTCTCCCCTCACTGCAGTGACATCAGGTAAAACACCCACAGAGGCAGAACGCTGGAGTTTCTTAGCATTAGACGGAGATTTACTACTCACAGTTTTTGCTCCAGATCTTAAAGTGTGAGCTTTCTCCTTCTCCTCAGCTGCACCTCTTTGTCTCTGCCTTGTCCTCTCACTCCTCCTCACTTCTGCACCGTCACTTCCAGCTTCAGGCTTTGTGCTCCCCTTGCTTCTCCCCTCTGAGGCAGGTTGCAGGGCCTGGGGCTCCATGTTGTTCTCACCTGCCTGGGCTTCCACTGCACCACAACGTGAGTGTGATCCAGCTGGGGACTCCTCCATACTCACTGCCTGGGAAGCAACCCCAGCAGCTGACAGTTGTTCCACAGATTCAAACTCTGAGATGTTAGAGCTTGAATCAGGCTGCAAACTTTCCTCCAGGCTAGGCCCTAAAGCCTGGGCCTGGAGTACTGAAGCAGGCTCCAAAGAGCCACAAGATCCTGGGCTTCTGCTGGTCATGCAGAGAGATCAGATTACACACCTGCTCTCTCTCATTTCCCTACAGAAATAGGGATTGGTAGCACTAGATAGGTGCCTAATATATAAGGACAGAGACAAGAGGAAAGTGTTGGAAGGGTTACTGTCTGCTCTGCTCTCATTTCCCTACAGAAATAGGGATTGGTAGCACTAGATAGGTGCCTAATATATAAGATTTTTATTATAAAAAATACACTTACATTAATTCAAAACGTTAACATATCAGAAAATCAAAAAAGCAACAAAACCACCCATACACCCTCCTGCCCGCAGAGTCCATCCCTCTGTCCATAGGCAATAGTCCAAATCACCAACTCATAAGGCCAGACTTGCAAAGTCCTGTTTTTGTCCATGTGGCCTTTTTACCACCCCAACACAAAAACAATATCCAGACACCCCCACCCTCTTCCAGAAATGCAGGAAGCACAAAACAAATTGTTTCCAGGACATGTTGCCATCACCCTGAGGATAAAAGGAGAGCAGTATCAGAGTGTGGGAGACGATACTAATACCAATATAACAGTTTATACACAACATACAAGATGGCAAACTTATGAAGGAGGAAGGTGCACCCATTGCCATCGCTTTCTATTAGCCGCAGACCTTCTTATCTCATTTTCCTTCAGGAAACTCAACTGAACCAGAGTTGCTCTAACAATATTATCAGGAGTAGCACCAGAAAAGCCAAAGGTTCTCCTGCACCTATGCTGCCAGATCTGGTACCGTGTGCAGGCAATGATAATGTAGAGGGTCTCACGGTCCAGCAGATGTTGCCTGGCAGAAACCCCATAGGCTGACTCTCTATAGGTCAAGTTGTTCAGGACGGGAACCTTAAGAGCTGCAGCTAACTGACCATACACATCTCTAGTCACAGGGCAACTGACCAGAAAGTGATCCTGGGTCTCCTCCACTTCACACTCCCAGGGGCAATTTTTGCTGCCAATACTAAGATAATTCAAGTTGCCCCGGACATAGAGTTTCCCTTGGAGTGACAGCCAACTGTTGTCAAAGAACTTAGGGGGGAGTCTCTTGCCATTAAGATGGCGAAGGCTTTCCTGAAGGATGTCACCCACACAGTCTCTCAGAGCAAGAGGAACAGCAAAATAGTCCCTGATCACCCTGTGGTACAACTGCCTTCGGGAAGATGTTACCAGCTCACCCACCCTGACATCCCACCTCTTCAGAATCTTCAGAGCGAGAACTAGGTGTGATGGGAGGGATCCCTGTATTATCCGAAATCTCTTCATTCTATCGCCTTGAAACCATGTCCCTACAAAAGGCGATACCCAATTCCTGATACAGACTTCCCACAGGGAATCATTTCCTTGGGCCAAACCCCCAAAGTTAAACTTCAGGAAAAGTGACCCAAAGAAAGCCACTGGGCACAACATGCCCAAACCACCCTCCTTCCGCTGCAGGTACGTTATCCCCCTTTTGACTGGATTCAGCCTGTGTCCCCAGAGCAACTGGAAAAACAGGCTGTGGACCCTGGCGTAGAGAGATTCTGGCAATGGATACACGTACGCTACAAACAAAAACAGAGGGATCAGGTAGGCCTTGATAAGCTTCACCTTTTCCCTGTAGGCCAGCCTCCATCCCTTCCATCGCTGGACCTTTGCTGTTCCGGCATCCAATTTCTCATCCCAATTTAGCCTGCAATTGTCTTCCCTCCCAAACTTTATCCCCAGGATCTTTATGTGGGATGGGGCAGTTGAAAATTCGGAGAGCTGGAAGTCAGGCTCACCGTTCAACGTCCAAAAAGCCTCCGACTTGTCACGGTTAATCATTGACCCAGAGGCCTCAGAGTAACTTTCGATGGTCTCGTTAAGCAGCCTCCTGTCCTTCAGACTGGATACCACAACTGTCACATCGTCCGCGTAGGCGAGGGATGTCAATGTCTGACATCTGGGGACCGATATACCCCTCAAGCCACAACTCTCTAGACTGCGCAGCAATGGGTCTATGGCAAAAACGTACAAGAGTGGGCTTAAGGGGCAACCCTGTCGCACTCCAGACTCCACATTGAAATCATCTCCTCTCCAACCATTGACAAGTGGGAAGCTTACGGCCCCTTCATACAAACCTGCCAGCCATTGGATAAATTTGCCCGGGATGCCGTACTTTGACAAAGTAGACCACAGGTACTGATGATTCACCCGGTCAAAAGCCTTGGCCTGATCCAAAGAGACAATGTAGCAGCCCTTGCTCTGAGCTTTGCATACTTCTAAGGTCTCCCTGATAGTAAGAAGAGCCCCAAAGATGCTCCGCCCTTTCACCGTGCCGAATTGAAAGCCTGACAATAACGTGCCTGAGAACTGAATAAGTCTGTCAAAAAGTACCCTTGCGAGAATCTTTCTATCATTATTGAGAAGGGCAATAGGCCTCCAGTTCTCAATATGCTCTGGGTTCTTACCCTTTGAAAGCAGAATCAAAGAAGATGCCCTCATGGAGGGGGGCAAGATGCCCTCCGCCAGGCTGTCTCTAAAGACCTCCACGAGGACCGGGGCCAACTCATCTTTGAAAGTCTTATAAAACTCGGCTGTTAAGCCGTCTGGGCCTGGCGCCTTCTTCTTATGAAGGCTGTCAATAGCTGTTCTTACCTCGGCCTCTGTGATTTCTGCTTCCAAAGGGGAAAAGTCCAAATTAGATGTATCAGGCCTTGGGGTCGCCTCCAAGAAGTCAGTCAGCCTCTCCCCATCCAAAGCCTTGTTCCGGAAAAGGTCGGCATAGTAAGACCTCACAACACCCAGGATGCCCTCCCTGGTAGTCTGCAAATCACCCTGGGTGTCCATGAGGCCTGTTATTAACTTCCTGGCCACAGATTCCTTGTAATTCTGAAAAGGGTCCGGCGAGTGAAAACTCCCGTAATCCCTCTCCAGAACCAAAGATCTGTACCGGCTGTACTGATGCCGCCTGATCTCGGCCTTCAGCTGGTTTAGCTTTGACCCATCCACCCCATTCGAAATACAGGCCTCCAACTTCTTTCGTAGGGACAGGTATCTTTTGTATTTCTCTCCCTCCCTACGTACAGATAGCTTTCTGAAGAGATCTCGGAATGACTCCTTGGCATCCTCCCACCACGATGACACAGAGTCATAAAAGTCAACCCTATCAAACTCGCTCTGAAGACGCATCCTAAAGATACGCTTTGATGACTCCTCTGCCAGGATACTGGTGCTAAGCCTCCACAGCCCTCTCCCCCTACTCGGGATGGAAGAAACCCCCCACAGGAAAGAAACTGCAAAGTGGTCAGAATATTCAACAGGCTGCTCACGTACATCAGTGAATGACTCCCCCTTCTTAACAAAGGCCATATCAAGGCGACTAGATCTTCCTGCACAATGGTAAGTATGCCTGCCAACACGACCATTACAGATAGCAACATCCACTAGGTCTGCCTGCTGGATGATACGGTTAAGGAAGCCTTCTGAGTTATTTACTCTAGTTCCCGTCCTATCTTGTGGCCTTAATACCTGGTTGAAATCTCCAGCCAGAAACACTGGAAGGGAAGTGTGGAGGTACTGTCTCATATCAGACAGCAGTGCACTTCTTTCTTGGCAAGATTGTGGCCCATAGATATTAATAAGGCGCATCTTCCTGCCTCTGGCTGTGATGTCAAGAAGGAGACACCTGCCTACCTGGATTTCCACAAGTCGATGTACAACTACATTTAATTCAGATCTGAACAGCACCCCCACACCACCACATGGCTCAGCTGCTATTGACCAGAATGAGGGCCCATGGTGCCACTCTGAAGCTGCCCTCTGAAGGTCAGCCCTTGCAGTCAGTCGAGTCTCCTGAAGGAAAAATATGTCTCCATCAGAGGATGAGAGACTAGAATAAGCCAAAAACCTTGCCTTTGGCGAACGGATGCTGCACACATTAGATGTGTAAATTCTAAGAGGTTGTGTAGCCATTATGTTGTTTTATTTTTGGCCTTCTTCCCTTCACTTTCACCATCACATACACCTTCTCCAAATCTTTTAACCTGGACCCCTGCAGGTATAGGATCCTCATCTCCAAGATGGACTGTCTCATCATCTATGGCCAGATCTACACTAGGAATAAGCCCAGTCCTATCTGGTTTGTCAGCCAAAGAGGCTGAAATGGGCTCAACCACAGAGATGCCTCCACTACCTTTTGGGGTTATCTCCTGGTCCCTAGCGTCTGACTGCTGTACCTCCATCTGCTCCAGATAGATCTCCTGATTTATCCTCTGCAACTCTTCCCTCTCCATCTTTGACCCCCAAGAGTCTTCCTCATCCGAATCATCGCTTTGTAGTTGGGCATAGCGATTGGATGTCTCTGGACTAAAGCACATGACTCCAGGGGTCTTTTTTGCTTTGCTAGAGCCTGTAACTACCTGCCAGTTCTCTTCGCTTGGGGATTGGGATTCTTGCAGAGTACGTTTAAGTTTTCCTTTCTTTTTCTTTTTCTTCTTTTTGTAGGGGGATTCCTCTGACATGGATACAGGAGTCTCACTGATGCATTGGGTAGGTGTGGGACTTATTGTACCTGGAGGATCTGTCTGTGGCTTGGGATCTGGGGAGATTTTGGGGCCTATCACTGTTTGTGAGGGACCTTTTGCGGCACTTGATGGGCATGGCTGTGGTGCTGATCTCTGATCTACCTCCCTGTGAGTAGGAGTCTGTCCTCTCTGATGTTGGACCTTCCTTCCTGTACCATCCTGATCCTCTCTTCTCTTTCTCTGTTGGGGTTGGTTAGGATTTGTGCCCTCGTGCCTTTGCGGTTGTTCCTCTCTCTGCTGGTTTTCTATCTCATAAACAGCCTCTATCAACAGTTGGTCTTCTTCCTGTTCTACCTGATTTTCCACTACAGGATTATACTTGTTTTTATTATGAGAGGCCATAGGGCACAAGCGGTGAGGATGCCCCATATTACCACACAGGTTACACTTTATGTCCTTACAGAAACGCTTTGTATGGCCAATTTTCCCACAGAGGATACACTTCTCTACAGCACAGGCACTGGCCAGGTGATTAAGTGACCCACATTTAAAGCACCTTTTGGCCTGGCCAGCATAGAAGCAGATGCACCTTTCTTTGCCTATGAAAAATGTGTTGGGCAAATGTTGGGGGACATTATTAATCACATTTAACTTGACTTCAGTTTTCCAGCCCCCCGTCCACACATCATCTTCAAGTACACGGTTTAATGGGGAGAGGACTGTGCACTGAAGCTTCAGCCATGTGAGCACATCATCCACAGGGACACCTTCGTTTTTAACCATGATGGTGATCTTTTTTACCTCTGGCTTAGATATTGGCATGGCATCAAAATTCTGCCACTCTGGCTGTGATTTTAGGGTCTCAAAAAGCCTCCAAAAAGCATCTAACCCCTGTGGGATTTTGAAACTCACATCCCATTCTGTAGCGGATTGTACAATACAGGCGTCTAGGTCATTGCTAGCTTTAAATTTAGCTGAGCCTTCTAGCAGTTTCCTAATAATGTAGGTTCTGTTTGGGGCATCCTCTATATTCCCTTCCCACATCAACTTAACACAGTTTTTCCTACGGAATGCCTGACCACCAAAGGAAGGCCCTTCACCTGCAGGGAATAATCTCCTTCTCTCCCAAAATCTTCCTGATGCTTTAGGGTCCACCCCAGAAGATGAAGCCCTAGGGTCCACCCCGGAAGATGAAGCTCCAGGGTCTACCCCAGAAGATGGAGCTCTAGGGTCCCCAGAAGATGTAGCCCTAGGGTCCACCCCAGAAGATGAAGCTTGTTCAGCAGATTTTTGGCCCTCAGTACCATGTACCTGTTGTGCTTTTTTTTGCCCAGTATTCCCAGACTCTTTATTACCCACCACCAACACCTCTTGTGCGCCCATCACCACTGGGTCACTGTGAACACTCGCTTCTCCAAGCGTCGCTACAGACACGCCAGCATTCACAGCAGACTCATCTCCATGCACCACCCCAGACACGCCACTCGCAGCTGAATGATTGGATGATACTTCCATTGCTGGAGAAACATCCTCTTGTGGCCTCTGGCTCTGTGATGGCTCTTGCTGTTTGGCTACAGATGACAATGGCGGAAATTCTTCTTGGGTTAGGCTGAAACTCTCTGGGGCCACTGATGTAACATGGGGCCGCTGTTTCATTTCCGCTTTCTTCTTTCCCTGTTCCTTGACATCCTTTACATCAAACGCCATATGCTGCCAGTTGATGGTCTCACTTCCTCGGCCTTTGGGTGGCGCTCTCTTTAAACTCCTGCTTGGGGCTTCAGGCTTTTTAAATTCCCCTTCTGTGTCAGATGAAGCAGAATGGCTGGTACTGCTGGGCTTGCGAGTGCGATAGGGAACTTGCTCCTTGAGAGACTTTTGCATCTTTTCAAATCTCTCCATGTTTTCAAAACGCTCCCTCCAGGGCCCCGCTTTAGTCAGTAACCTCTCAATGGTCACTTCCACCTCAAAGAGTTCCCCTTTAAGAGTGATCATGTCCAACTCCAGTCTTCCTCTTTTGTTCTTATTAGCAGCTCTGATCAGCTTTAGTTGCTGCACAATTTCTGCCTCTTTCTTCTTTTTATCACTGTAGGCTTGTGTCAGCTGCTTAATGATCGCTGGAATATCCTCAGGACAGGGCACCGGGGGGCTCTCTGCAGTAGGGGACTTGGGGGGCTGTTTTGGACGTACCACAAGCGCTGCAGATGCACCTGAGGCAGAAGCTGATTCACAAGAAAACTGAGATTCATCATCAGATATATCAGAGTTACAGGCAGTATCAGGTGCAGATTTGGCAGCTACAGGGTTAATTGCTGGACTGGGTGCAGGTGTCTCGTTACCTGCTGAATCCTGAGGTTTGGCCTCCCCCGTAAGAGAAAGCTCAGCAGTAACAGCAATGATCTTTCCACTCACAGCTGTAGCTTTTCCCTTCCCAAATGCACTTTCCCTTGCTGCACACACATCATGGGGAGTTTCTGGCACGACATCACAAGTGGATGGAATAGTCTGACTGTCAGGTGTAAGGCTTACAGGGGATGCTGGGAAACCTGGATGATATTGCTCTTTATTCACAGGTGAGTAAGACATAGATTTAACCCCTGCATTTCCATCACATTCATTCAGTCTGATTTGACTATCAGAAGCAGGGCTTACAGGGGATGCTGGGAGATGTAGTTTTCTCACAGGTGACTGTGACACAGCTTTGCCCCCACCTTGCTTTTTCCCACACAATACACCTTTTGCATTTACAGTTCCTTCTCCCCTCACTGCAGTGACATCAGGTAAAACACCCACAGAGGCAGAACGCTGGAGTTTCTTAGCATTAGACGGAGATTTACTACTCACAGTTTTTGCTCCAGATCTTAAAGTGTGAGCTTTCTCCTTCTCCTCAGCTGCACCTCTTTGTCTCTGCCTTGTCCTCTCACTCCTCCTCACTTCTGCACCGTCACTTCCAGCTTCAGGCTTTGTGCTCCCCTTGCTTCTCCCCTCTGAGGCAGGTTGCAGGGCCTGGGGCTCCATGTTGTTCTCACCTGCCTGGGCTTCCACTGCACCACAACGTGAGTGTGATCCAGCTGGGGACTCCTCCATACTCACTGCCTGGGAAGCAACCCCAGCAGCTGACAGTTGTTCCACAGATTCAAACTCTGAGATGTTAGAGCTTGAATCAGGCTGCAAACTTTCCTCCAGGCTAGGCCCTAAAGCCTGGGCCTGGAGTACTGAAGCAGGCTCCAAAGAGCCACAAGATCCTGGGCTTCTGCTGGTCATGCAGAGAGATCAGATTACACACCTGCTCTCTCTCATTTCCCTACAGAAATAGGGATTGGTAGCACTAGATAGGTGCCTAATATATAAGGACAGAGACAAGAGGAAAGTGTTGGAAGGGTTACTGTCTGCTCTGCTCTCATTTCCCTACAGAAATAGGGATTGGTAGCACTAGATAGGTGCCTAATATATAAGGACAGAGACAAGAGGAAAGTGTTGGAAGGGTTATCATGTCAATCATTAATGAGCATTTAGTACTGAACCTATAGGGGCCCTTTCTGAGTGCAATGCAGTGGTACAAGGAGTATGTCTTTATAAAGGATTATTTGGTTTATCTGTGCATTGTCAGGTTGCAGCGAGTGGAAGTGAAGGTCAGGAGCTCGGTAAAATGTCACTCCCTGAGCCGCTCGGCTAATTTCAGATGTTGACGATGATTTAAAGGGAACCGACGAAGGGTGAAATAAAAGGTCGCTGTCCTTTTAATAGTGTGAAATACCCCTGAGGGGTTCTTTTATGTGTTTGCTTCCATGTTACTCCACAGGTTAACCCTTTAAAGACTAACTCTCTCATAGCCGGGTCTTTTAAGGGACATTATACAGAGTTAAGAAAGAATGCAGTTAGTTAGCTTTTTAATTCAGCAGCTCTCCAGTTTGCAAATTGCTAGGGCCCAAACTACCCTATCGGCCATGCATCGATTTGAATAAGAGACTGGAATATGGATAGGAGAGGGCCTGAATACAAAGACGAGTAATGAAAAGTAGCAATGACAATAAAGGTGTAGCCTTACAGAGTATTTGAACGCCTCTCTAATTATCCGACTCTGATATTTTTCTGATGAGGTTCCTAATGTCGCCCATTCATTTAGCTCAGGCGTCATTAGGAAACGCCGGCTCATAAAGCTCATTTAAATATTATTGCGGCTTCTGATTAGATTAACCTATTAGGCGTCCCACAGCGTGACGGGAAAGGTAATTGGGGTCCCAATCTCAGTGCCGAGGGAAGAGACGTTTCTGTTTCATTGACAGTCAAGAGTCAGAACCAGCAGTGCATAAAATATACACAGCCAGGCAGCAGCTCAATGTGACAGTTTATCCGAATGTATTTCCTTTCAGCCAGGGGTGTAAATACAGGGGATACAGACCCTACAACTGCACCAGATATTATAGGGGCACATGAGGCCCTAATTAATGAGCAATTTCAACATATATAGGTAAAACAGGACAACTGCTGGATATGTTGGGGGCCTAAAATTAATTTGCTGTGGGGCCTACTAACATCTAGTTATTCCACTGCTTTCAGACAATCAGTGTGTTCCATATCGCGTTAGAGCTCACTGAACTCTAACACCAAAAAACTCAATCCATAACCCATAAAAACAAATGAGAATTCTGTTCAGATTCAATTTGGTTTTAATTAAATTTTACCTTTTTGGGGCAGTTTGGAAGCTGATGAAGCATGTGTTAGGACAGACAGCAACTGATTATCGATTAATCGGTGGGATTCTGTCTTCTGGGGAAGACCATTCCCATTCATTGTATTTGTGCTGAGACAATGTCCTTCATAGGTTGACGTCTGTTCCTTATAGGCACAGAGGGTATTTGCAATGTTAACTGGGTGCAATTAAATACCCCCCATATTATTAGCGCTGTTAGTGCCAGTTCTCAAGTTGATCAGCAGTCACTGTCATACTAAAGGTCAGTGAAAGATCTGCACAATCGGACTACATAGTTCTACATAATCATCCATTAAAGGAACAGTAACAACAAAGAATTAAAATGTTTTAAAGTAATGAAAATATTGTATACTGTTGCCCTGCACTGGTAAAACTGATGTGTTTGCTTCAGAAACACTACTATAATTCATATAAACAAGCTGCTGTGTAGCCATGGCAGAAATTGGAAGAAAAGGCTATATGTCACAGGTTAAATAATGGATAACAGATAACACCATTATGTTCTACAGAGTTTATCTGCTGTGTAACCTGAGCCTTTTCTGTCTAAGAGAATCAATATGGCACCTCCCTCCCATATGTATAAATACAAATATACAGAGAAGGAATGTTCTGGGCACACAATAAGCTATACCCTCATACTGGACTGTCTAAGGGAAACAATATGGCTTATTCATGCTTTATTTATAAATACAAATGCATGGAGATGTAGGCTAGAGATTCAGGCTCTGGCCGGCCCAGGAACCAATTGAATAAGGATATTACGTGCTCTAATGAGCGTGTCTCAGTCTCCTTCTTCAATAGATCTAAATTAGGGCCCTAACTAATAACATATGGCTCATGATTAACCATGACTATTGGGCACAATGCAGCCACCCTTGTTATTAGTGCCCAAACGCTGAGGGCACACCATGCAGCAGGCTTGGAAACTTATACTATTTAATTTGCTTTCCTTATATGTGACTCCGCATGCAATTAGCTCATCTGTGGCTATGGCTCCAATTGGAAGGGCCCACTTTGTCAGCATTTGCAGATGGGTCATTTAAACTTATTTAGTTCTCCTAGCCCATTATCATTCAGTCCATGTTACCCAGCTAGGGTTGCCACCTGGCTGGTATTTTACAGACCTGGCCGGTTTTGGGTGATCCCAATGTTATTAATAGGGAAAAAAAGATAAATATATAGGAAAGGTGGTAACCCTACCCTCTGTGTGCCTGCAAGAAGGAGAAGGAGGTGTGGGGTGCTGGAGGGGGTTGTGCCTTGGGCAAGGCCAGGGGGGCTTTGTGGCCAGTCCAATGCTGTGTGTGGCATCTCCTATTCCTTGCAGGACTTGAAGATGAATTAAGCCGACCATAGACGCAACTATCCGAATGTACGAATCGTGCAGGGTATTACAAATTTACCAGCAGCTACATTGCCGGTAAATTTGTAATACCGGCCCCGGCCTTGGCAGGTGTTTTACTGGCTAGGCCGGTAAAATACCGGCTGGGTGGCAACCCTGGATGGAACTGCTTTCTGGCAGGCTGTTATTTCTCCTACTCAATGTAACTGAATCAGTCTCACTGGGACTTGGTTTTTAGATCTACCAGGCAACTGTTATCTTGTGTTAGGGAGCTGCTATCTGGTTACCTTCCCATTGTTCTTTTGTTAGACTGCTGGGTGGGAAAGGGAGGGGGTGATATCACTCCAACTTGCAGTACAGCAGTAAAGAGTGATTGAAGTTTATCAGAGCACAAGTCACATGACTGGGGGCAGCTGGGAAACTGACAATGTCTAGCCCCATGTTAGATTGAATGTAAAAAAATGTGTTTTCTATTTTGAGAAATGGATTTCAGTGCAGAATTCTGCTGGAGCAGCACTTTTAACTGATGTGTTTGGAAAAAAACATGTTTTCCCATGACAGTATCCCTTTAATGAATGGGGCGAGTGTAATATGACCCACCAGGAGGCGTGTGTCAGTGGGTGGGTACAGTTACACAGTGAGTGAGTATGATTGGCTGTACCAGCAGGGGGCGGTGCTTGAATGTACTTTTGGAATATGTTACACAACGGGTGCGAGTTATAGGATTTGCCAGCAGGGGGCGTGTCAGGCGCTGTTACTTTATAAGTGAGGGGGACATAATCATTATTCACTAATCGGTCGCTCTATTTCCGGGCCGGCTGAGTTCCAGATCAGACTCACTGTCTCCCCGTTGTGCAGATTCCGGTGCCGCGATGCAGGCGGCGTTGCTCCCCAGGCTGTGGCTCCGCTGCTCTGTGCCGGCACTGCCGAGGCTGCTGGGTAGGAGCGGGCGATACAGCGCGGGAGTGAGGCCTGACTTGCTGTGTGAGGCCGGGACTGTGCGGCTCTCAATTCCACTCGGAACTCTGTCCCCGGCCGGTGGGCTAATGCTGCGGGCAAGTTCTGCGGGATCCGGCCCCTCCCAGGTGGGTACGAGGAATGGTTTGTACTGACCCGGGGCTGGGAGTGGGGGACACTTACAGGTACCGGGGCCGTTGGGGGCGGGGCAGTGGGAGTGGCAGTCGGGGTGCAGGTGACAGTTGGGTCTGTGGCAGCAGGTGATGGAGAAAAAATGTGCGGAGAAAGGAAACAAAAGGGAAATAAGGGGAGAGAGACTCTGGGTGCTGGTTGGGTGTAAAAGAGCAATGAAATCTGATTGAGATACTTGTGTATGAGCAATAGAACAAAATGGACAATATACCTTGTAACTGAGTGAGTGTTCCAGTGAGTAGTAGGTCAGTGAGTATACTAGTGAGTAGGCCTGTGAGTTGGTCAGTGAGTAGTTCAGTGAGTGTGTCAGTAAATGTCAGTCAGTAGGGCCAGTGTGTAGGTCAGTAAATACATCAGTGCGTTGGTCAGTGAGTATACTATTGAGTAGGTCAGTGCGTATACCAGTGAGTAGGGCCAGTGTGTAGGTCAGTGAGTAGGTTAGTAAATACATCAGTGCGTTGGTCAGTGAGTATACTAGTGAGTAGGGCCAGTGTGTCGGACAGTGAGTAGGCCAGTGGCAGCTGCCAGTATTAGCATGTGCTTGTGCTTCTATATAAGCTGTGAGTTCTGTAGTTTCGCTCTGTCCTTGTCCTTAGAGATATCAGCCCCTGCCATCTGCCTTACCCCCTCCCTCCTGCCAAACACAACAGAAAGATCAAGGCCTGGCCCTGTAGCACCCAGAGCTGAGACAGCACCCATCAGACAGGAGGGGGTGTTTCCCTGTATATAGAATAATTGTCTGGATGAGACCCGGGGGGATAATACACTGATTTACTCTCTTCTAAAGGTCCCACAGAATCCCGCCAGTGGAGAGACCAGTGGCCCCAGCGATGAGAATGAGGAGAAGCCCAACAAGACCAAACAGCTAAGGAAAGTGTTTAAGGAGTACGGGGCGGTGGCGGTTTCATTCCACGTGGCCATCTCATTGGTTTCCCTCGGCATATTCTATGGCATTGTCTCCAGGTGAGAAGTATGGGAGGTCTGGACTATTATTTATTATGGCCGAGAGCTCAGGCATCACTGTAGGGAACATCTGATACTATAGGGCTTTCTCATTCTCCTACATTAAAGGGTAGAGATTAAAGACTGGCCAGTTCAGCAGCCTTTCAACTGGCTTCATTTTCTGCAGTTGCTTTATTTTACTTTTCAGCTTTCATATGGGGGGGGGTCACCGACCCTAGCAGTGGAAAAAAACATTGCGCTGTGAGGCTACAATTTTATTGTTGCTTTTATTCCTTCTTTCAGTCCCTCTCCTATTTATCTTCCTGCCTCTCGTTCTAACCGCTGCCTGGTTGCTAGGGTAAAACGGATCCTAGCAACTAGATAGCTGTTGAAATTCCAGAGCGGAGAACTGAATAAATTAAAAAATATATATTTCTTTATTTTAAAAAAGACCAATTGTCTCATATGTTCTATCCCCTTTCTCTGCAGCGGAATAGACATTACGTCGCTTCTCTTAAAAGTTGGATTCAGCGAAGCGGTGGTCCAGTCCAAGTTAGCCGCCGGAACCAGCACCTTCGTCTTGGCATATGCCATCCATAAACTGTTTGCCCCTGCCCGGATCAGCATCACCTTAGTCTCTGTCCCCTTTATCGTCCGATATCTCAGGAAGGTCGGTCTCTTTAAGCCTCCGACCTAGCTCCATTACAAGCACGTGAGCAGAATATTTTATTTTTTGCCTTTTCACCAACCTGACTTTTCTGCTCATTTTTCTCTGGATTTTTCTACTTGACCTTTACTTGAAATGTGCTCATTTTAAGAATCGACATTTGCTGATAGAAACCCAATACATGGCACTAATATGAGCCGTCAGCAACAAGAACTTCGGGGGACTTTTCAGGGAGGTACCAGGTCATTCAGGTGATATCGCTGCACCACTCGTTGGGCAAAGGAACCAGAATAACTCAGAAAATACTAAAACATTAATAATAATAATAAATTATTTTTACAATCTAAACATCGTCCTTCAGATGTTTCGCCGCCCAAACGACAACACTCGGGTCATGTCCAGCCATCGTTTTGGTGTTTCCAACTACCTTAAAACAATTCCCGGGCCCTTAATTCAAGAAGTGGAATGGGATGAATTTTAAATCAGATGCAGTTGAACTGCAGACTTTCAGCTTTAATTCAGTGGCTTGAACAAAAAGATTGCAGAAAAATATGAGGCACTAAAGGCTTTTTTTTTTTTAACACGATCACTTCATTTCAGGGGCTCAAAAGTAATCAGACTAAAGGTGGCCATAGATGCAAAGATCCGCAACATCGCCAAACGAGCGGATCGTTCCCCGATATGCCATTAACAAACATGGCTATATCGGGTGTAATCTGATTGTTCGGCCGAATGATCCGATTACGATGTGCCCTGGGTTCTGGCGGGATCGGTCGGGTTAAAATCAAACCTGACCAAACGACCGCCAGACGAAAGATGTCGGCACACGCCACACACGATCCGAAAATCGTACGAATCCTCGATTTGTACGATAGGATCTGTGTGTCTATGGCCACCTTAATTGAAAAAACTGAAAATAAAATGTTCATTTCCAATACTTGGTTGAAACCCCTTTGCTGCCAATGACAGTCTGAAGTCTTGAACTCATGGACAGCACCAGATTCTGGGGCAAATTCACTAAGCCGCGAAGCGCCGAATGCTAGCGTTAATTCACTAGCGTTTGGCATTTTCGCTACTGCGCAAATTCACTAATGAACGCTGGCGTAGTTTCGCTAGTGTTACTTCGCAACCTTACGCCAGGCGAATTTTCGCTAGCGACGAAACTACGCAAATTCACTAACTTGCGCAGTGTACTGAACGCTACCTTTTACGCTAACTTCCTTCGCCACCTCAGACCTGGCGAAGCGCAATAGAGTAGATAGGGATTGTTTCCAAAAAAGTCAACATTTTTTCTAAGTCCCAAAAAACGCTGGCGTGTTTTCTACATGATGGGTGATAGGCTGAAAAAGATCGAAAAATTTTTGGGGCTCCCCTCCTTCCCCCCTACATTTCCTGACTCATGGCAACTTACCTAGACAGTGGGCACATGTGTAGGGCAAAATAACATTTTTATTTGATGTTTTGAAGGTTTTCTAGGCATTTGTAGTGCTGATACGTATTCCTCCATTGAAATTTGAATTTCGCGCCGTATGCAAATTAGCCTTCGCTAGCGTAACTTCGCTATATGTAGCGAATCAACGCTAGCGCAACTTCGCAACCTTACGCTACCCCTGTGCGCAACTTCAGATTTTAGTGAATTTGCGGAGCGCTGGCGAAACTACGCCTGGCGAAGCGGCGCCTGGCGAAACTTCGCATCTTAGTGAATTTGCCCCTCTGTGTTTCCTCCTGTTTAATGCTCTGCCAGGCCTTTACTGCAGCGGCTTTCAGTTGCTGTTTGTTTTTGGGCCTTTCTGTCCCAAGTTAAGTCTTCAACAAGTGAAATGCAGCTCAATTGGGTTCAGATCAGGTGACTGACTTGGCCATTAAAGAATATTCTTCTTCTTAACACTTCTTTGATTTATTAAACTCCTGGGCTGCTTTGGCTGTATGTTTTGGGTCATTATGAAACGCCTCCCAATCAATGTGACGGCATTTAGCTGGATTAGAGCCTTTCTATTCTTGATGCTTATGAGTGGCTTGTACCTTGCAGTGCACCCTCTGTATTTACTTTCATACAGTCTTCTCTTTATGGTAGACTTGGATATGGAGACTCTACCTCCTGGAGAGAGTGTTGTTTACTTGTTTGGCTGTTGTAAAGGGGCTTCTCTTCACCATGGAAATGATTCTGGGATCATCCACCACTGTTGTCTTCTGTGGACGTTCAGGTCTTTTTGTGTTGCCGAGTTCACCAGAGCTTTCTTTCTTTCTCAGGATTTACCAAACTGTAGATTTTGTCACTCCTAATATTGTAGCAATTCCTCGGAGGGTTTTTTGGTTTTTTTGCAGCTTAAGGCTTGTTTCACCTGCATGGAGAAATCCTTCGACCGCACGTTGAAAATCTTCAAATCAACTCCAGGGCTTTTATCTGCTTCATTGATAATGACATAACAAAGGAATTGCCCACAACTGCCCATGAAATAGCCGTTGGGTAGGAGGACTCCACGAGCGATTTTATCGCAATCCGATGCGCTGCGACTTGTAATAGAATTGTCGCATGATGTCGCAGTGTTGACGCGACTGTCGGATGCAGATGCAGCGTCTGCATCCAACAGTTGGATCAACGCTGCGACACCATGCGACAATTCTCTTACCTTATTTTTGTCGCAGAACGTTGGATCGCGACAAAATTGCTCGTGGAGTCCTACCCTTTGAATCAATGGTCCAATTACTTTTGAGCCCCTGAAATGAAGTGACTGTGTTAAAAAAAGGCTTTAGTTCCTCACATTTTTATGCAATCTTTTTGTTCAACCCACTAAATTAAAGCTGAAAGTCTGCAGTTCAACTGCATCTGAGTTGTTTCATTTAAGATTCATTGTGGTCATGTACAGAACCAAAATTAGAAAAAGTTCTCTCTTTCCAAAGACTTATGGGCCTAACTGTATAAATGAAGTGCAAATGTGGTGGATGTTTGAATCTGCAGAAGGATCAGCAATGGTTAAAATCTCATCCTGGGCCCCACAGGCTGCCTTGCCCAGGTCATTAGTGCATATAACAGACTTCTTATCTCTTACACCATATGTGTGTGTTCACCAGAATGTGGCTGATGCAAAAGGTCACTAAAATTGAAACCCATCTGGCCTATAGAATCCAGCTGGGAAGACTTAAGGAGCACTTTAGAGCTAGGGGTTCCACCTGTTGCTTGGTGGAGGTTATTACATCAGTCTATTGAACCGAATTATACCAGCTGAAGTTTTGGGTTTTAAACCCAGAAACGCCAAAGCAGCCAAGTAATAATAGGGGTTGTTTACCTTTAAATTAACCTTTCATATGATGTAGAGTGATATTTAGAAACAATTTGCAATTGATTTTCACTTATTATTTGTGGGTTGAGTGATTAAGCTTTTCATTCAGCAGCAACTTCCCTAGCAACAATGCACCGATTAGTAGTGATGGGCGAATTTATTCGGCAGGGGCGAATTCCCGAGATTCGCCGCTGGCCACGAAAATTTGCCGGCGGGACAGTTTTTGGATCATGTGCGTGAAGTGTCCCATCATTTTTTTTTGTCCATGGGAATCGGTGGTTTAGTCGGACAGGTTAAAAGATTTGTTGGTTAGCGCTCTTCATGTGTTGCTTATCCGACTACCAATGGGCAACTGTCACTACTATTTGTCAGAGTTTTTGTATGATTGCTGCCTGTCAATTAAAGGCCAGAACATAGTCTCATTTATTTTTTCCTACTTCGTCTGAACCATTAGTTGTGAAATCTGCAGGTCTGTGGCCATCTTAAAGGGGTTGTTCACCTTCAAACAACTTTTTTCAGGTGGTTTGAGATTTATCATACTTTGGCCCTTTAAGAACTCGAATTCTACTATTCGCCACCGAAAAACCTGCCGAATTGTTGAACCAGACGCTGCGTCTGCATCAGTCGTGTTGCGTCGGATCCACGCTGCGACTTCATCCGACATCTGCCTTATTTCTGTCACATGCGATGTCGCCAGTGTTTTGACGCAGCACGTTGTATCGTACCAAAAACGTCCGTGTCGTCCTACCCTTAGAGCATTTTATTTAGACTGGGTCAGTGACCTCCATTTGAAAGAGAAGAGGAAGGCAAATAATTCAGAAACGATTAAATAAATGACCGATTGAAAAGTTGCTTCGTATTGCTGTTCTACGAGATACTAAAGTTTAATTTAAAGGTGAACCAGTCCTTTAATATACTATTTATAGAGAGAGACACGGCTTGACAGCAATTTTTTTAATCAAAGCTTTTATTTTAAAACATTTAAACACAGGGGGAAAAAAATAATTGGCTTTCTAAGTGTTGACACATAAAAGGACATACAAGATTGAAACAATAGGTATTTACACTTTATCCATTCACTCAGTATTCGAGCAGCAGTGTACGGTGACAGTCAAATAGCCTAATAAATATACCCAGGCATTCATATTGCTATTGCACCGGCCAATCTCTGGAGAATAAACTTGCTTATTGGATTGTTACAGCAGTCAGAACTGGCAGTTTTACAGTGCATGAACAGTTCATAACCGCCGGGTCTAGGAAATGTCTGAAATTCACCTTAAAAAGAACTTGTGCCTATAGCAGAGCAGTGGTTTGAAATAGAAGTTAAAAAAAGGCAGCAGGTTTTGGGGTCTTTGCAAGAAGCCGTTGTTCCAAATCCAAGATCAGGCAGTTGAGTGCTTTTCCCAGAAGCCACTGTGAGTGTTCCATGGTGCATTGCCTCGTCACTAAGCAAATACTGAGCAATGAGTTGCCAGATCAACGTCCCCCCCCCACCTTGGGAAGGATTAGCCGCCTCCACTAAAAACAGGGGGCGTTGTCTAGCAGGTGCAAATAGTTATGCCTTCTCACATTTGGGTAAAGATCCACGGGAGATTTCCTACTGAGCACCTGCAAGTGGCTCATCTTTCTTCTTGGGTTGTTGAGAATTTTTTACGATCCATGGATGTTCGAGAACTCCTTTCAGGGGCAGCCTGTGGTTTGGGTTGTGCTTTAACAGCTTCGAAACAAGATCTTTTGCCTCCTCCGATACATACGGTGGATATTGAAATTCAACCTAAAAAACAAAGTAAGGGAGTCGTGCTGGGAATATGTATGAAGCAGGGATGCACCAAATCTACTATTTTGGATTCGGCCAAATACCGAACCAAATCCTAATTTGCATATGCAAATTAGGGGTGGGAAGGGGAAAATGTTTTACTTCCTTGTTTTGTGACAAAAAGTCACAATTTCCCTCCCTGCCCCAAATTTGCATATGCGGATTCCGTTTGGCCGGGCTGAAGGATTCGGCCAAATCCGAATCCTGTTGAAAAAGGCCGAATCCTGGATTTGGTGCATCCCTAGTATGAAGCACAACACTGAATACATGGTTTTTAGGTCAACCTGGAAATCAATGTTTAGCCAATACTCCTACAGTAGTGCTGGATCGGAGGCAACCCCCAAAATATTGCATTTCCCCCCTATTTGTATACGCTTTGTCAGACTCTGATCATATTTAGGGGTCACTAACAGGTATTCAGTGACCAGTTTAGTTGGATGAGGACATTAATGGGGGGGAAGGTGCTGAGCCAACCTGGCTTTAAAGGACCAGTAACATCAAGTTATTTTTTTTTTAAAAAATTCGTTAGTATTCCAAAGGTGACAATCCATCGTGCAACGCTCTATTTCTCCTCCCTGGCTATCTCCTATCAGGAAGGCAGGGAGGAGAAATCGAGCGCTGCACAATGGATCACCCGATCGCCTTTTCTGAAGAGGAGCGCAAGCGGAGTTTCGGTAAGTTATTTCTTAATAAAGACTTCACGATTTTAAAGTTTAATTTGTCTTTGTGGTTTGTTTTTTTTGTCGTTGTATGCCAACAAAATTTTTTTTTTAAAAAAAATTTGATGTTACTGGTCCTTTAAAGGAAAAGCTCCATTTAAATTGGGGGTGCCAAAAGTTAGGCAGCCCCAAATGATTATACATACACTTATCAGCAGAAAACTGCACCAGTCTGGGGGTTCTTCTAGCGAGCACCATTAAGTGATCCCCTTCCTTCTTCAGGCGGGTGCACATCCACAGGAGCGAAGAAGCCGGCTACTTTGTTCTGCGCATGCGTCTGCCCCAGGAAGTTTTAAGAAAGAAGCCAGATGCTGATCGCTCCATGGTGCTCGATGGAAGAAACCCCGGAGCAGTTTTCTCCTGATAGGAGCACTGGCCTGGGGTGTGAGGTAAGTAGGGATGCACTGAACGGAATCCTAATTTGCATATGCAAAGGGAGTGGGATGGGGAAAACCATTTTTACTTCATTGTTTTGTTACAAAAAGTCACGTGATTTCCTGCCCCTAATTTGCATATGCAAATTAGGATTCAGTTTGGCCGGGCAGAAGGATTCAGCCGAGTCTGAATCCTGCTGGAAAAGCCAGAATCAAATCCTGGATTGGGTGCATCCCTAGAGGTAAATATATACAATCACTTGGAGGTGCCTAACTTTTGGCACCCCCAATTAAATAGACTTTTCCTTCTCCTTTAATGGTCTATTTTTGTATAAAAAGTCTAAAATTATTCTATTCTGTTGAAATTGCTGTTCACTCCCAGCACACACATGGGCAGCACAGTCTGCAGCAAGTAGAGACAAGCTGGGCAATGCAAGTTCAATGGAGGATTTAAGTAGATACCTTTGAAATGCGTCTGTAGGTTTCCTGGTGGGTGTCAGTCTCAAATGGAGGTTTCCCTACAAGGAATTCGTAACAGAGAACTCCCAGACTCCACAAGTCAACTTTCTCGTCGTGCATTCGGCCCTCGATCATCTCAGGAGGTAGATAATCCAGAGTTCCACACAGAGTGGTCCTCCTAAAGGGAAACAAGTTGCAAAAGTGATTGCAGGTTTCTCCAATTGATGTTGCACAGAGCAGCCAGGATATTAACGTATCGTATCTGTGTTATAACCAGGCACCTGTCACTGTATTAGCCTCCCAACGCCTGTAAATTCTGAATTTAGCCCATTAGACGCCAGAATACCTAAAGCTGTGGTTTGGACATTTCATTTTAACTCCCCTTTGATAGTCCTTACTACTTTGGTCAGGGCATCCCAGTAAGATTACAAATGTGAAAGCAAATAAATGTCCTGCTAAATATGAAAGGGGTGGAATGGCTAATTTTAAGCAACCGTTAAATTTGCCTTCATTTATTACAGTTTTTCAGTTATTTGTGCCTTCTTCGGACTCTTTCCAACTTTTAAATGGGGGTCACTGGCAGTCAGGCTGGGCCCCCCAAGGTCATAACAAGGTTGTATATACAGAAACACTAGGGTAACAGTCACTCTTATTTGTTCCCTGGGTACCCCTGGAACTATAGGTGGATGACCATTACCCCAATGTTTCTATATATCTGTAACCTTGTTATGAGCTAAGCGGACCCAGCCTGAAGGCCAGTTAGGGGGGGATTTGGGGTGAGTGCTTATTTGTATCCTGGGTACCCCTGGAACTATAGCAGGGTGACTGTTACCCCAATGTTTCTATATATCTGTAACCTTGTTATGAGCTAAGGGGGCCCAGCCTGAAGGCCAGTTAGGGGGGAGATTTTAAGGGATTGTTCTAGTTCCAGGGGACCCCAAATCTCCCCCTAACTGGCCTTCAGACTGGGCCCCCTTAGCTCACAAGGTTACAGATATATAAAAACATTGGGGTAACAAGTCACCCTGCTATAGTTCCAGGGGTACCCAGGGTACAAATAAACACTCACCCCAAATCTCCCCCTAACTGGCCTTCAGACTGGGCCCCCTTAGCTCATAACAAGGTTACAGATATATAGAAACATTGGGGTAACAGTCACCCTGCTATAGTTCCAGGGGTACCCAGGGTACAAATAAGCCCTCACCCCAAATCTCCCCCTAACTGGTCTTCAGGCTGGACCCCCTTAGCTCATAAGGTTACATAGATATATAGAAACTTTGGGGTAACGGTCACCCTACATATGAAAGTTATTTTTACTGTGACAACTTGCTATATACTACTAATGTCTAAAAAGACATGACCATTTTACGAATATCTGTACCTGGAGGACGGAGCATGCACAGACCAGCCAAAGTCAGCAATCTTCAGTTCTCCATTAGAGCCGAGCAGCAAATTCTCTGGTTTAATGTCCCTGTGTATCACCTTCTTGGAGTGACAGTACAGGAGGGCTTCTGCCAGCTGTTTGATGTACTGGTGAAGGGAAAGAGCAGGTATTAAACCTTCACCTTAAATACAGGACCACAGATTTACCAACAATCAGTTCAGTTATGAATAGCAACATGCTTGCCTTCATTTTCAAAGATGGGATTGGTTGCCAAGGGCAGCAGCACTAGTGCAGTAAGGTACCTGGATCCAGCCATTGGGGTATTTGTATTAAGAGTCAAAGTCTCCAGATGTTCCTAGTGACCCATAAATCCAATCAGAGGTTTGTTTTAAAACACTACCCCTAGCGAGCACTTAAAAGGAACAGTAACTTCAAAAAATGAAATTGTTTTAAAGTAATAAAAATATAATGCAGTGTTGCCTTGCACTGGTAAAATTGCGCGTTTGCTTCAGAAACACTACTATAGTTCATTTTAGGGATGCACCGAATCCAGGATTCAGTTCGGCCTATTTCAGCAGGATCCGTCCGAATCCTTCTGCCCCGCTGAACGAACCTGCATCCTAATTTGCGTATGCAAATTAGGGACGGGGAGGGAAATCAAGTAAAGATGTTTTCCCTTCCCACCCCAAATTTGCATATGTAAATTAGGATTCAGTTAGGCCGAATCCAATATAATGGATTTGGTGCATCCCTAGTTCATATAAATAAGCTGCTGTGTAGCAATGGGGCAGCCATTCAAGGGAGAAAAGGCTCAGGTTACACAGCAGATAAACTCTGTAGAACATAATTGTGTTATCTGTTATCCATTAGTTAACCTGTGCCATAAAGCCTTTTTCAATTTCCCCATTGCTACACAGCAGTTTGTTTTTATGAACTATAGCAGTGTTTCTGAAGCAAACAGATCAGTTTTACGAGTGCAGGGCAACAGTACATTATATTTTCATTACTTAAAAAAAACTTTTTTGGTGTTCCTTTAACATAGTTTTTCTGAAGATGGAGATACATAGACCCATGCATTGCATGATATGGGGCACTACTCTACCCCTAGGGGTGCAAGATGTGGACTGAAGCCCCAAAGATTTGATTGGTTGTGAGTAGGGATGCACCGAATCCACTATTTTGGATTTGGTCAAACCCCTGAATCCTTTGCGAAAGATTCGGCTGTATACCGAACCGAATCCTAATTTGCATATGCAAATTAGTGGTGTGAAGGGGAAAACATTTTACTTTTTTACCTTGTTTTGTGACAGTCAGTCCCTCCTGCCCCTAAGTTGCTTATGCAAATTAGGCTTCTGTTCGGCCGGGCAGGATTGGCCGAATCCCGAACGGAATCCTGGATTCGTTGCATCCCTAGTTGTAAGCAACATCGCCACTAATGCTCAACTCCTCATCTTATATAGCATGATAAACAGACCCCAAACTGTGCCAAAAGATATGCTAAACCTTTAATGAGATCACTTATCAAGAATCCTACCGCAATAGACTTAAGGACTACAACCTCCAGCATGCACTGCTTGCTTAGCCAACTAGTCAGCCCATACTGACTTCTACAGTTGCCTTTCCCACTAGCAGGTAAGTGCCCAGAGGCATCAGATCTATCAGGAGACATACCAAAGCACTCCTTTGGTCGTCAAATCTGGTGCATTTCTGCAGCTCTCTGAATAGTTCCCCACCAGGCGCATAATCGAGGATTAGGTAGACTCTGGAGGCATCGTGGAAATAGCCATATAGCCGGAGGATATTCGGGTGCCTGGAATTCAGAGAGTTATGTCTTATGGTAGAGCCATTCTTGGGATCAGCCAAGGCGTGAAGCCCAAATAGATTTCAGAAGACACTGCGCTTACCTGAGATGGGACTGAATTTCCACCTCCCGGCGTAGCTGGTGCTCTACTCCCGCCTTCTCTAGCTGGGATTTAAACAACACTTTCAGTGCCAGGATGAATTTACTCTCCCGCTCACGTGCCAGATACACATTTCCAAACTTCCCTTTGCCTAGGGGTCGTCCGATTTCAAAGTCTTCCAGACACCATTGTTTCCTGTGAAAATAGAAGATTATCATTAAAGATCTGATGTTGCATTGTGGGGCAACACATTCAGCATGTAGTACAGGCCAGAATAAGTCAGATGGGCCCTAAAACGTAGATTTGAAACATGGACCAGTGAACATTAATAGGGAAAGGGGATATTTTTAAAGATATTAATTTTTAGCACCATGTAAAAGCAACACCATATATTACTCAAAATTAGGGTTTTTTAATTTATCCTATGTCTCCTTTAAAAAGTAACAACCAGGAGTTAAGCAAATGCTGCTTTCAATAGCAATTGTTTTTACAAATAACTTTAAAAGCACTGAACATTTGCAATGAATGTATAGTGGAAAGTTGCTCTTTTATTAAGCAAATTTTTATTTTGGGGTTGACTTGCCCTTTAAATACTAAAAAGCTTCTTGAAAATGGAGAACTGTAACAGCTAAATAGTATAGGGCATAGAAACTGCTTTAGTACAAGTAGCTTTGTTGTCAAGTAGTATAAAGATCCTTTATCCTAAGGAATTTTGCTTACCCAATAGAACATTCACTCGGATCTTACTGGTTCTGATCAGTTTGCAAACCGGACGGATTTAACGCAAAGAATTAGCGCTTATCAGCTACAGAAACACGAACTGGAAAAGTTCTACTGGCTTCAGCAAGGTTTTCCCCACAATGGGGGTGGGGCAAAGAAGCTTAGAGCAGGCGAGACACAAGGCAAGTGGACAACCTGCTCTAGTACAAACAGGAGGGTCAAGGGTTATTTTCTTTTCTATATATCTATAGTCCAAGAACATATTTATGCAGGAAAGGCAGGCACTGGAGAATGTTGCTGAATGGAGAAGCAACATAAAAATGTTCTAAAACAAAGAAAGCCCAATGTTGGGGCCTGTCAGCCAAGAGAAAGCTTATTTTACTCAGCAAGTCACATGTAGATTCACAAATCGTAATGGTCTGTGGTGTAATGGGCGTGGCCTTCAAGAGTGGGCGTGGCCTTACTTCTGCTTTGGGGGATACCTACTTTTTACCCTCCTCTTTGGGAACAGCCAAAGTCTTTCCTTGATCGGTGCTTCCTTTCTTTTCCATGTTTGGAGCTGAGGAAATGAAATAAGAGTTAGGCTTGAGAAATTATCTTGTTGAGCTAGGGCTGTTCACGTACAGGTAGGGAATCTGACCCACTATCCTGTTGTATAATCAACTGGTCAGTAGTTCAATTTGACCAGCACAGGTCCAGACAGACTGATGGTCTGCATTAAAGGAGTTGTGCACCTTTAAGTTAACTTTTAGTATGCTGTAGTGCAATTGGGTTTGTGTTTTTTTTTTTTTTTTAGTTATTTTGCTTTTTATTCAGCAGCTCTCCAGTGAGTTTCAGCAGTCTGGTTGCTAGGATCAGAATTACCCTAGCAGCCATGCACGGATTTGAATAAGAGACTGGAATAGAAATAGAAAAAGGGTACAAAGAATACAAAGAAGAGTAATTAAAAGTAGCAACAACAATAAAGGTGTAGCCTTACAGTGCATTTTTTTAAATGGGGTCAGTTTTAATTGAAAAACTATAAAAATGAAGACAAGCTGAAAAGTTGTTTAGAAATGGCCATTTTAGATCATACTAAAAATGAAATTAGAGGTGAACTACCCTTTAGGGTAGGACTACACGGACGTTTTCGGCATGATCCGACATGCTGCTGCGTCTGCATCCGACTGTCGTGTCGCGCCGGATCAATGCTGCCACTTCATCCCACATTTCTATCTCTTACCTTATTTCCGTCGCATGTGATTTGTCGCAGGCACTTTGTCGCAGCGCTTCTGATCACGCCGAAAACTTCAGTGTAGTCCTACCCTAAAGGTACCAGTTGATCAGCTTCTGACTAATCACAGATTGTGCAGTATCACCAAGGACTAACTAAAGTATTCATATTTGGGGCCACATATAGCCCAATATATAGCTTGATGGTTTAGCCTTAGTTCAGTGGCCAGAGAAGTAGCGATGGGGCAGAATAGTCCAACCTGCATCCAGCCTGTCTATTGTGGTAAACACTTACGTTCCAGGACACTTACTGGAGGAATGGCTTGTCTGCTGTGGATTGCGATTCTCATTTGGTCCCTGTGGTTTGCTGGTCTGATGCCCATGAGTTGCCGGCCGCAGCAGGCCCTGAGCCGTTGGCTTCTGATTGGACAAAACAGGTTTCTGAGCCTGCATCATCACCCGCTGGGGCACATTAGAGGGACCCAATATCCTCTGAGCAGAGACTGCAGTCACAGGAGGCCTAACCTGGGTGCTCGGAGGCTGGCTAACTGGGATACGTTTGGGACCCTCCGTCATTGGGTGAAAAACCTACAAACAAAGAAAAATCTTAATCCTGAATTTATCAAATTAAAAAGGATTGAAGAAAATCTTGGCATCAGATAATCCCCCAACACCAAGTCAGGAATGCCAAGATTTTTGGGAAACATCCAGGCAGCTAAGGATAAAGGGAGTTTTCCTAATGGGCAGATGGTCACTAGTAGGACCGTTTAATAACAGAGGAATGTATAGCAACATTAAAGGGGAACTCCACACAAAGCAACTTTGCAATATACATCAATTAAAAAATATGCAGAATTTATGATTTTTAATGGTTTGGGACAGTTCCCTGAGCCTGGCCCCCTGCTCTCCTGCTGATCTGTCTGACTACTGTTAGTTGCATCCGCCAAACCCCACAATTCCCTGCACACGTGATTCCAATAAGGAACAGAACATCATAGTGCAATGCATTGTGGGTTATGTAGTTCCTGCATGCTGTCTGTAAGAAGTTGTTACAATTTGTAACATCAGTGGTTTAGTCCCTCCTTCCCTGCCAGGATTTAAAATGGTGCAGAAAGAGAAGAACTGTTATACAGCTGGATTTCAGCATAGAAAATGGCATTTATTCATACTTTTTGAAGAAACAGGTAACTGTGATGGGTATATTAGGGGTTTCTGTGTTATGCTAGCCTCTATATCAAATTTGGTTTGGAAGCTGGAGTTCCCCTTTAAAAAGTCAAGATTTTCATGGACTTGGTTTCACTTTGCGCCACAGGCAGAGCAATGTTGTGTTTCCGGCACTGTTTGTGCAGCCACAAGAAGTAAATTGCCTTTTCATTAAGTATGGATTTCAAATGCACTGCCTTCTTTTAAATGAAAATGCTATAGGATTGTTGAACTACAAAACCCAGTTATTAAAGGGGAACTATCGTGAAAATGTAATATAAGCTTCATCATTCTAAAACAAGTACCTTTCTAAATACAATCAATTAAAAATTCAGGACTGTTTCTGAAATAATCAAGTTTATGTTCCACTATACCTTGCTCAGCATCTGTTTCTCCGCATTCAGTTGGGCGTCAGATATTCATTCACAGTTAAATCCAATATATCTTATAGGGGGCTCCTTTGCCTAGAAGACGTATTAGAGCTCACTCTATTAAAATCACCAGACATCATGTCTCTCTACATGCAGGATTTATGCACAAGACAGTTATGTTAGATTTTGTTTGTACTGGAATCGGTTATATGAGTGGGCCCTTATTCCTCTACTAGGAAAGGATGCCCCCTATAATATATATTGGATCTAACGGTCAATGAATATCTGACACCCAACTGCTGCATGAAGACAGACTGAAGAGAAACAGATGCTGAGAGAGGGACAGTGAATATAAACGTGGATTATTTCAGAAACAATGCAGAATATTTAATTGATTGTATTTAGAAAGCTTCTTATTTCAGTAGGATGAAGCTTATAATAAATCATTTTCTTTTTTATAGTTCCCCTTTAACATCTCGTAGCTTTTAGAACTACAGCGTATGCACCAAGAGACATAGGGGACCTTTCAGATACAAAAAGTTGTTCTCAATATATTGACAGTGAGAGACTTACCTTGACATTAGAAGGTTTGTGGTTCTCTTTAACAGCCCGCTCCATTATGTATGCCTGTCAACAGAATATACATGTTATATAATACACAAAAGCCATGAATATCCTGTAAATTATATCCTTATAAACGGTGAGTTCTGATGTCATCAGTTATAAACGGTGCGTTCTGATGTCATTTCTGTCACGTGGCTCACTGAAACTTGTGTATTATAATGAGTAAAGTACCCCCAGTTGCAAAATATGAGGATATTAGAAGCTACCTCGGAGTTTCATGACCTGTATAAAAACACATACTTTTATATGGTCATGAAACTCCTCTGTAACTTATAATATCCTTATATTTTACAAGAGGGGGTACTTTATTCACTATATAAACGGTCAGCAGAAACAAGGAAGCAAACATTGTAGCGTCTCCCTCCTAAGAAATTTGGGGTGTGCTTTTTTGGGACAGGAGTATCCCTGCAACTGTAGCCAGGGTTACAGTTTCCATAATGCTTTTATATAGCTTGCTGCTGCAAGATTAAAATGTTGGTTCACCTTTGAGTGAACCTTTTCAGTTTTTTTTTTTTGTATAGTTTTTAAATTTGCTTTCTTCCGACTCTTTCCAACTTTCAAATGAGGGGTCACTGACCCAATCTAAAAAAAAAAACAAATGCTCTGTAAGGCTACACATTTACAGTTATTGCTACTTTTTATTACTCATTGTTCTATTCAGGCCTCTCCTATTCATATTCCAGTTTCTTATTCAATGCATGGTTGCTAGGGTCATTTGGACTCTAGCAAGATTGCAGGATCGAGAGCTGCTAAATAAAAAGCCACAAATAAAAAAGAAAAAATTAAAAACCAATTGCAAATAGTCTCAGACTATCAACTCTCTACATTTTCCTTAAAATTTCAAAGGTGAACAACCCCCTTAATCATGTTTAGTTCTGCAATTCCAGTGTTCAAGAATTGAAACTTCTCTCCCATCGCATGGGCTCAATTAGAATAAACCATAACTAGGGATGCACCGAATCCACTATTCTGCATTCGGCTGAACCCCCGAATCCTTTGCGAAAGATTTGGCCGAATACCAAACCGAATCCTAATTTGCATATGCAAGTTAGGGGTAGGAAGGGAAACTTTTTTTACTTCCTTGTTTTGTGACAAAAAGTCACGCAATTTCCCTCTCCGCCCCTAATTTGCATATGCAAATTAGGATTCAGATTCGGTTCGGCTGAATCCTGCTGAAAAAGGCCGAATCTCGAACCGAATTCTGGATCCGGTGCATCCCTAGCCATAACATAAGAAAGGGCTAAACTAGTCCCATGTGTATGTGACTGCACCTTTAACAAATACTGGGGAATGACCCACTTTTGCAGTTAACGGGTGCAGGGAGTAGTGTGGAATAGTGTCACCCCCCAGCTGAGGAGAGGATCATGGGTGCCAACAATTGTTTTTAAACTAAGGGTCTAAATCCAAAGTCCCACAAGTCACCAGTTTCTTTGTACAGAATGTTGGGAGTTATAGTTAGGGAGCAGTTAAGGAGCCATCAGTTCCTGTGACCATGATAATAAAACACATGGGCAATGCCATAATGGACTGGGGGTTAGTGCTAAAGCTTGGGAGTGATCTGGGGGTGCAGCCTGCTCAGGGTGTCATGGGATAAATCTCTATGGACCCCACATGAGCCTGTGACAGTGGGACCTGCAGCTCCAAGCGAATAAAAATGCACAAAGCCCATTGGATGCAGCTGCATTAACTAGCATTGCTTCTGGGGCCCCAAAGTGTAAAACTTAGTTCTAGTAACACAAAGGTTCACACTAATGAAAATGCAACACAAAGGGACACACTGATGAGAAAGAATACAACACAAAGGGACACACTAATGAAAATGCAACACAAAGGGACACACTGATGAGAAAGAATACAACACAAAGGGCCACACTGATGAGAAAGAATACAACACAAAGGGACACACTTATGAAAATGCAACACAAAGGGACACACTTATGAAAATACAACACAAAGGGCAACAGGGATGAACATGCAACGTGAACAAAATAAAGCTTCCTGTTGGACGAGTCCATTATTCAATCACGCACCTGGCAGGGGAGTACACAGGCCGGGTCACTAGCAAACTTCAGACAGTTGGGAACAAGACAAGCCGCGAATAGAAGCGCTGTGTAACTGCAGACACAACAACCAGAGGCTTCCACTTCCCACAAGACACAACTTGAACGTAATTTGGCTTTTTATTAATTTATTTTTTTTTCCCCGCTGCAACTCAGCCGCTCGCTTCCGCCAACCGTCATAACCCAGCCGCATTCGAATCGTCCGCTTTTTAAATGCCTTTATCCCACTCGGAGCGCTGATTGGCCGAAGACGGCAGGCTGCCTCGCTTTGATTGGTGAAGAATGGAAATGCGTTTGGTACGTTTGTGACGTAATAGGCACTGGCCCGGCGCTGGTTGATGACGGGTTGTCAGCGCTTGGATCACGTGTTGTTTGAAAAGACTGTGTCTGCTGGGCCTTTTACTGAGTACTTTTGAGCTCATACCGTTCTTGGGCTGCATCACTAGGGAACCTTCCGGCTGTGGCTGATTTACAACTCCCAGCATCCTCCAGAGACCTGAAACCGTCCTCTTTACCCTGTTTACTTGGTAAGTATCCTGCCTGGTCCCTCTCTGGTCCCTGCAGACAGACTTCTGTTTTACCATCATTTGGCAGCTGCTGCAGAACCTCTTGAGTCTCAATGTGCTGCCCATGACTATTATTTGCAACCAGACTGTTACATTCACTGTGGCTTACCCATTGAGTTTGCTGTCTTATTTCTAAAGGGCAACTCAACCCAGAACTGTCTTTTGCCTACTGAAAGAAAAAAAAAACAAAACAATGTCCCAATATCAATTCCTCATTCTCCCTGCCTTTATAGTTCTATTTAAATGGCATTGCTATCTGTCAGTTTTTATTCTCCACACTACTGACTCCTGAAACAAGCAGAAGCCAGCTGATTGACAAGAGAAGTGATTTCTGCTACATTGTATCAGGAGTTGGCGCCAGAGTATTGAAAGGCACTGCATTCTATAGCATTTTGGGTGATAAATCATCGTATTTTGGAACATATCCAAAATACGATCATTTATCACCCAAGATGCTGCCAAAATTCTTATTCACTCTCTCGTCATATCACGTCTAGACTACTGTAACTCTCTTTTAATTGGCCTGCCCCTCCAGAGACTTTCACCTCTCCAGTCCATTATGAACACTGCTGCGAGGCTCATAAACCTCAGCAACCGCTCCTCCTCTGCCTCGCCATTCTGTCAATCCCTGCACTGGCTTCCGCTACCTCTCAGAATAAAATTCAAATTAATGACCCTGACATTCAAAGCACTTCATAACTCTGCCCCACCCTACATCTCTGAACTCATCTCTATATACTCACCCACTCGCTTACTACGCTCCTCTACTGACCTGCTACTCAACTCTTCTCTCATTACCTCCTCACATGCTCGCATTCAAGACTTTGCAAGGGCTGCACCCCTCCTCTGGAATTCTCTCCCACGGTCTGTCTGACTTTCTCCCGACTTTTCTGCTTTCAAGAAATCTCTTAAAATGCACTTCTTTTGAGAAGCCTACCCTCACTCTGCTTAGCTACCAAACACAACACCACATACAGTACCACATTTCTCACCCACTTTATTCAATCTTGCCCACTCCCACACCTTGTGTATTACTCCCTTCCCTTTAGAATGTATGCTCCTTTGCATAGGGCCTTCCTCACCTTTTTGTACCTGTATTGATTGGGATGTATGTAACTCCATATGTTCTATGTATAGAATTCATGTGATTTAGTTGTATAATCACATTTACTTTACAGTGCTACGCAATATGTTGGCACTATATAAATACATGTTAATAAAATTTTATTTTATTGTTGTAACTGCAGACTGCGGCAGCCATGTTTCGGTACAAGATAACCCTGAAAGATCGGCAGCAGTTGTACAAACTGATCATTGGCCAGATGCTCTACGATGGCTACATCAACATTGCCAACGGCCTCATCAATGAACTCAAGCTCCATTCTGTGTGCTCCCCGTCTGAGCAGCTGCTCCATCTCATCAAAGTGGGTAAGGATCAGTCTCTAATAGCAAAGGTCGAAAGTGGAATACCATACAGGCATGTACTCTACATAACAATACTTCTAAAGGAGAAGCATACTTTATTTAGAAATTATTCCCTTGTATTATGTTAACACAATAACACAGTACTCTGTACTGTCTAAGAGAAATAATATAGCACCTCCCTCCCATATGCATAAATACAAATATACAGAGAAGAAATCTGTGTTCTGGGCACACAATAAGCTATACCCTCATACTGTACTGTCTAAGGGAAACAATATGGCACCTCCTTCCCATATGTATAAATACAAATATACAGAGAAGGAATGCTCTGGGCACACAATAAGCTATACCCTCATACTGTACTGTCTAAGGGAAACAATATGGCAACTCCTTCTCATATGTATAACTACAAATATACAGAGAAGGAATGTTCTGGGCACACAATAAGCTTTACCCTCATACTGTACTGTCTAAGGGAAACAATATGGCACCTCCTTCCCATATGTATAAATACAAATATACAGAGAAGGAATGCTCTGGGCACACAATAAGCTATACCTCATACTGTACTCTCTAAGGAAAACAATATGGCACCTCCTTCCCATATGTATAAATACAAATATTCAGAGAAATAATGTTCTGGGCACACAATAAGGAGATGCATTGTTCCTAGGTATGGAGAATGATGACAGTGCGGTGCAGTACGCCATTGGACGCTCTGACACAGTAGCCCCAGGCACAGGAATCGATTTGGAATTTGATGCAGATGTACAAACCATGTCTCCTGAAGCCTCTGAGTACGAGACCTGCTATGTGACATCCCATAAAGGACCTTGCCGGGTGGCCACGTACAGCAGAGATGGGCAGCTCATTGCTACTGGCTCAGCTGATGCTTCTATCAAGATCCTCGATACAGAGAGAATGCTGGCAAAAAGTGCAATGCCGATTGAGGTAAATCTGTGGCACAGCCAATAGCTAAAAGCTGCTCTGGTCAAGCAAGGGTTACTCTTAATGAATTATTGTCTTTGTGTTAAAGGGGTTGATTTCAGACAGTTCACAAGAAAATACTTTTCACTTATTTTCTATTTGCAGCCATTTTTCTAATAATGAATCTGAAAAGGTTGTTCACCTTCCAAACAGTTTTTTTCAGTTCATTTGTTTTCACATTGTTCCCCAGAAATAAAGACTATTTTCAATTACTTTCCATTATTTATTTTTTTTAATTTTTTTTTCAAAATCCAAGTTTAAAAAGTTGAATGTTCCTGTTCTCTAGTGTTCTAGCTCAGTAATTCAGGTGCAGACTCTAACCTGTTACAATTTTGCAACATTTAGTTGATACTTTCTCAGCAGCATTTCTGGTATAATAGCAACTATTGTATCAATTCTAACAGCTGCCTGTAATGAAACCCAGAGATTCTGCTCAGCAGGGACAAAGATAGGAAATGTATCAACTATATTTATCAGTTTAGAACAATTTACAGGGTCGGCGACCTCCTCCCAGAGTTGCTTTAGAAGGTGAACAATGACACTTTGCACTTCAATATTAGAAACACAGTGACACATAGAAAACAGAAAGTAATTGGAAAAAGTCGTTATTTCTGGTGATCTATCTGAAAACTACTAGTTGTTTGAAGGTGAACAAACCCGTTAAAGGTTCATTTTTCACCTTCTGAAACAGCTCTGGGAGGGTCGTCGCAACCCTGTAAACTGTTATAAACTGATACATTAGTAGTTGATTCATTTCTTATGTTTGTCCCTGCTCAGCAGAATCCCTGAGTTTCATTTGATACATTATTTGCTAATATTGCACAACTGCAGCTGGGAACTGTATCAATTAAACATAGCAAATTATAAGAATTGTTACAATGAAATGTAACCATTCAAAATCTGCTCCTGGATTACTGAGCTGCCAAACTCAAAACAGGAACATTCATAGAAATATGTGACAAACTCTATGCAGGTCAGGTTTCAAGTATAGAATACTCACACAACCAGCTTGTCCTGTAGCCAATCAAAATTGAAATATAACCTTTGAGAGAAATCACTTGCGGAACTCCTGCTCTCATATTCATTCTCATACTCTCTTTCTATCTGGCCAATATACGGCAACGTTATCTTGCTTTACAGCAGGTATTTTTAATACCATCCCAGGATTAGAGTAAAGGTATCAGGCATGATCACTTCCACCTTTACATGAAAGGCTCATTTATATTTAATGCTCTGCTGTCTGGAGATGCCTGCGATCAGCTTAATTGGGTTAGTGTTGAAATGAAGTGTTTCCTTGCTTCCAATTTTCTTTTAGGGATGCACCAAATCCAGGATTCGGCCGAATCCTTCTGCCCGGCCGAACCAGGCATATGCAAATTAGGGGCTGGAGGGAAATCGCTTGACTTTTTTTTTTTTTTTTTGTCACAAAACAAGGAGGTAAAAAAGGTTCCCCCTTCCCATCCCTAATTTGCATATGCAAATTTGGTTCGGTATTCGGCCAAATCTTTCATGGAGGATTCGGGGGGTTCGGACGAATCCAAGATAGTGGATTCGGTGCATCCCTATTTCTTTACATTAGTTCTGATATTAGGTTCAGCGTAGGTTCAGTTTATTATTTTACTGTATGTTTAACATCCCCCCTCCCCCTTGTTGCCTCAAGGTGATGATGAACGAGACTGCACAGCAGAATATGGAGAATCACCCGGTCATTCGCACTCTCTATGATCACGTTGATGAGGTCACCTGTCTGGCGTTCCACCCTACTGAACAGATCCTGGCGTCCGGCTCCAAAGATTACACCCTCAAACTCTTTGACTATTCCAAACCTTCTGCCAAAAGAGCCTTTAAATACATCCAGGTATGAGTTTGGCTTTCACCCGAAAGAAATAGAGCCCCTAGGCTTCATCCAACCCCCTTTCACTTGGCTTTCAACTGGTACTGGGCAGTAGATTTTTCCAGCTATATGGAATTGTAGCCTCACAGAGCGAAAGGGTTTTGAAGGATCAGTTTCCCTTTATGTGAAATTACTATTTGAAATGTCTTGTCATTCCGCCTTAGCCCTGGAGTTGGGAGAGATATGGAAGCTTAGCTGAAACAAAGCAATCAAAACATATGAAACATGAACAACTATCTGAACATTTTTAAGATCTCTGAAAGGGGTGGTTCATCTTCCAGTTAACTTTTAGTTTGTTATACAATGGCCAATTCTGACCAGCTTTTCAACTGGTCCTCATTATTTATTTTCTATAGTTTTTTTTTTTTTTTAATTATTTGCCTCCTTCTTCTGACTGTTTCCAGTTTTCAAATGGGGGGGGTCACTGACCCCATCCAAAAACAATTGCTCTGTAAGGCTACAAATATATTGTTATTGCTATTTTTATTTATTACTCCTCTTTCTGCTGAGTTCCTGTCCAGTTCATATTCCAGTCTCTTATTCAAAGCAATGAATGCTTGCTAGGGTATCTTGGGCCATAGCAACTAGATTGCTGATATTGCAAACTTTTCAATTGGTCTTCATTATTTTTAATCATATTTTAATTATTTGCCCTATTCTTTCCAGCTTTCCAAATATTACTCATCTTTCTATTCAGGCCCTCTCCTATTCATATTCCAGTCTCTTATTCAAATCAGTGAATGGTTGCTAGGCTAATTTGGACCCTAGCAACCAGATTGCTGACAATGCAAACTGGAGAACTGCTGAATAAAAAGCTAAATAACTCCAAAACCACAAAGAATAGAAAATGAAAACCAATTGCAAATTATCTCAGAATATCACTCTCTACACCATACTTAAAGTTAACTCAAAGGTGAATAACCCCTTTAAAGGACAAGAAAAGTTAAACTAAAGAAGTAGGTAGAAATGGTGTATGTTATGTTTTTGGCTTCTGTACCAGCCCCAGACAACCACAGCCCTTTAGCAGTAAAGATCTGTGTCTCCAAAGATGCCCCAGTAGCTCCCCATCTTCTTTTCTGCTGATTCACTGCACATGCTCTGTACTGCTGTCACTTACTGAGCTTAGGGACCCACTCACAATATACAGTACACATAGAATAGAAATGTCACAATATAAGGCTGATTAGTAATTAATACAGATAATTACTACATGGCAGCACAGAAACCAGGGCAACTAGCGTCAGAATTTAATAATCAGCAAACCTGTAGCATCAGCTTATATTACAGACCAACCTCATTTTCTGCTGGATAATTAGTGACGACCCCTAAGCTTAGCTTCTCAACAGCCAATCAGAGCCCACTGAGCATGTGAGTGTCACAGACACTTTCCAAGATGGTGACCCCCTGTGACAAGTTTGAAGTCCTGGATCATCGCTGCTATTGACAAGCTGAAATTTTAGGCTGGTGCAATAAGTTCAGTGTATAAAACATTGCTTTTTAGCCCTGTTGAATTTTGCTCTCCCCTATTCAAGCAAGTCAAGTACTCCATCCTCCTGCAGTTGCAAGGCAATCTGCAAATCCACCTGTTTCCAATTCTCTTATACATGCCCATCATGGAAGCTCCAGGCATCCTTCCTTGGCACGACTTTGCCCACAGAGAGGGATCTTGTAGCTCAAGAGGTGCTTGAGAAAGAAGGATTTATTGTATCACGCACAGAGCCTTTAGAATAGATGCCCTGCATTGATTGCGTGTCCCACTGAAGGGTTTCATTGCCAGGCACAAACTATGATTCCGAAGCTTTGAGCATCTGCTTCTCAGCAATAGGTGAGGGGTTTATACATCAAGCGTTTGTATTCAAAGGCAGACTGTGATATAGGCAGAAAAGAAACCCACCCGCTACTCGCTAAAGATGGGCAGGGGGCAGTGTGTTTGGCAGGATGGATAATCGGACAAGTACCAAATGTAGGTTTGTATGTTGGACCAGGTGGCAGCCACTAAATGTGTATCCGAGTGGATAGAGAGCTAGTCTCAATAAAGGTAAATGTGGTTAAAGGAAAACTATACCCCCAAAATGAATACTTAAGTAACAGTTTATCATGATTAATCATATTTATTTATCATATTAAGTGACATATTAAATAATCTACCAAACTGGAATACATAGTTAAGCAAATATTGCCCTTTTTTCATCTCTTGCCTTGAACCCCCATTTGGTGATGATCTGTGTGCTGCCTCAGAGATCACCTGACCAGAAATACTGCAGCTCTAACTGTAACAGGAAGAAGTGTGGAAGCGAAAGACACAACTCTGTCTGTTAATTGGCTCATGCGACCTAACATGTTTGGTTTGTTTGTGTGCACTGTGAATCATACGATCCCAGGGGGCGGCCCTTATTTTTTAAAATGGCAATTTTCTATTTACGATTACCCAATGGCACATACTATTAGAAAAGAATATTATTATGAAAATTGTTTATTTACATGATGCAGGGTTTTACACATGAGCTGTGTTATGCAATATCTTTTATAGAGACCTACATTGATTGGGGAGTAAAGTTTTCCTTTAAAGGAGAAGGAAAGCTACAGAGGCATTTTATTGCCAATAGATTAGCTGCAATAGTGCAAGCTAGAATGCTATATTTATTCTGTAGAATGTTTTACCATACCTGAGTAAAAAGCTCTAGAAACTCTCTGTTTGTTTAGGATAGGAGCTGCAGTATTAATGTGGTGTGACATCACTTCCTGTCTGAGTCTCTCCCTGCTCTGGGCTCAGATTACAGTAGAGAAGGGAGGGGGGGCGGGGGAAGAGGAGCAAACTGAGCATGCTCTTGCCCAGGGCAATGAGGTTTAAGCTGAAAACAGGAAGTCTGATACAGAAGCCCATGAGTACACAATAGAAGGAAAGAAATGTGGTGTTTCTTTTGACAGGGGACTCAGAGCAGCATTACTTTGGGGGTTTACTGGTATATATAGATGGACCTTTCTGATAAGGCTTACTTTGTTTTAACCTTTCCTTCTCCTTTAACAGGTCCTTTTGAAAGCTAGAGGTGGGGGTAGGAATTGAGGAAGGGAATACCGTGATGTGGAAATATTTCAGTGGATGGCTTTTTCAGCCTAGCAGTAATTAAATCCTTTTAACTTCCAGCAGTCAGTGGGCTCATTTATAAACACTGGGCAAACTGAACCTGGGCATTAACCAATAGCAAATGTGTGCAGCAAAGAAAAAGGGCTATCCAGCACTCTGAGAAATCCACAGGACCAAAAGTAAAAGTTAAAAAAAGTCTTTATTGAATCGAGGAAGAGATCTATCCAAAATACTAGATAAGAGAGAAGTTTTCTGGATTTTCATTATCATTGAATGTTTTTTAATCATTTTCTATATTGTGTATAGTGTGTTTACTGGGCACTGTCACTTTAAGAGTCGCTTTCCCTTTTCTTCACATTTCTTTTTTTCCAATTGTGTTCTGATTGGCTGCTCTCTGCAGGTCTGGACTAAGAATTAAAATAGGCCCTGGCATTTCAGGTACACAGAGGCCCAAACAGCCCCCACTAGCCCACTAAATACTGACTTTCTATGGCACCTTATAGCAGCCCCTCTGGCATTTGCCAGAACCCACAGATTGCCAGTCCGGGCCTGGCTCTCTGTATAAAAGCTTATTCCCTGTGGGGGGAACCTCAGCCCATGATTAAGTTCCTTGGAGGTATGAATCGCATAGGGACTATGGAGATGCATTTATACTTTTAATTATGATCAATAAAGTATTTTTTTATTTTTAACCTTTTGGCCCTGTGGATTGCTCTGAGTGCCAGATAGCCCTTTTTTCTTTGCTGCACACATTGATTTGCCGTTCTCTGAAGCTGGGGGTCTGGGGCTGGTGCAAATGGACCACACGATCAACCTGGTGAGCTATTTACTCTATCATTCTGGAGCACCATTTGGTCCTTTTTGTTTTGCAGCAACCAATCGGTGAGTGGCTTTTTTCAGCCAGCTGCAGATTAAGAAATGAAAGCAGACCTTGGTTGCCATAGGTTACTGTCCAGGTGCAAATTTGACCAGTGTTTATAAATGAGCCCCAGTGTCCTTTGTTGCCCAGCAGTGAAGTCCAAAAATGCAGTTGTAACATTGGTGGCAGATAAAGGGTTAAACTTGCATATGAGGGGACATGTGCTGGCTAATCACCAACCAAACGGTTTCCCTTTGGTACAGCCGATGGCTTTTGTTTTTGGGGCATATTAAGGACAGGGCCCTGTGAGCTGTGTTTAAACCCCTCATATTGTATATTGATGGGTCAGCCATCCTTCCCTGTGATCCTGTGCTTATTCCTTCCTTGGCCCTGTATGTCTGACTGCCCTGTATGTCTGTAGAGCAGACGCCTCTCAGATATTAGTTTTATCTGGACATGTATTTATAAAGTATCTATATCGATTTATTAACTAGGAAGCGGAAATGCTGCGCTCGATCTCGTTCCACCCGTCTGGAGACTTCATTATAGTCGGTACCCAACACCCCACCCTGCGCCTCTACGATATCAACACCTTCCAGTGCTTCGTGTCCTGCAATCCCCAGGATCAGCACACGGACGCCATCTGCTCGGTTAGCTACAACCCAACCGCCAACACTTACGTCACCTGCAGCAAGGACGGCAGCATCAAGCTGTGGGACGGCGTCTCCAACCGCTGCATCACCACCTATGAAAAGGCCCACGATGGCGCAGAAGTGTGTTCTGCCATATTCTCCAAGAATTCCAAGTACATCCTGTCCAGCGGCAAAGACTCCGTGGGAAGATTATGGGAGATCTCAACGGGGCGAATGATGGTAAAATACACAGGTAAGACCCCCTTGAATGAGTTCTAACCAGCAGAAAGAAGTGTATTTAGCCCCCTATTTATTCTTGCCTTATACAGGGATCCCTGCAGATTTGTTTATTTCCCAGTGGCACCAAGACTGGAGCTTTTCTAAGTAACTTCCTTGTCCCCCAACTGATGTCATTACTTTGAGATCAATAACCCTCTTATTTGTTACTCATGGAAACCTTGCTGTGATTGGCTGAACCACAGTTTGATTGGATACAAGGAGACGCAATATCATGCGTGAGTGTGATTTTCAGGCATAATAAATCTTGGAAAGGGGGTCTCCAAGTAGTAAGATGATTACTCACCACATAAGGGAAGAGGCCCAGGTGCACCACCCGGAACCCTCAGCACGTGGAGCGGACAAACTGAAAATTAGGGATGCACCGAATCCACTATTTTGGATTCGGCCGAATCCTTTGCAAAAGATTCGGCTGAACCCTTATTTGCATATCCAAATTAGGGGTGGGAAAGGGGAAAACATTTTTTTACTTCCTTATTTTCTGACAAAAAGTCACGCGATTTCCCTCCCCGCCCTAATTTTCTTATGCAAATTAGGATTCCGATTAGCCGGGCAGAAGGATTCAGCCGAATCCTGCTGAAAAAGGCCGAATCCTGGATTCGGTGCATCCCGATTCGGTGTCCACAGCCTTACGCGTTTTGTGTTACAAACACTTAGTCATAGCCTATGTGTACAGAGCTATGCCTCTGATATTTAAACGTGAACGTGTACACCAATCAAAACAACACATCAAATCATCATTTTCAAGCATACAGGAACATAGCCAACCCTTTCTAAACATTATTAACTTTACTGCTCAGTCCATAAAAAGTATAAATTATCTGGCCCGCGATTCCAGGCCTTAAAGGAGAAGGAAAGGTTAAAACTAAGTAAGCCTTTTCAGAAAGGTCCACCTAAATATACCAGTAAACCCTCAAAGTAATGCTGCTCTGAGTCCTCTTTCAAAAGAAATATAGCATTTCTTTCCTTCTATTGTGTACATATGGGCTTCTGTATCAGACTTCCTGTTTTCAGCTTAAATCTCTTTGCCCCAGGCGTGAGCATGCTCAGTTTGCTCCTCTTCCCCTCCCCCTCCCTTCTCTGCTGTAATCTGAGCCCAGAGCTATAAGTGAGCAGGGAGAGACTCAGGCAGGAAGTGATGTCACACCAAGTTAATACTGCAGCTTCTATTCTAAACAAACAGAGACAGCTAGAGCTTTTTACTCAGGTATGGTAAAACATTCTACAGAATAAATATAGCATTCTAGCTTGCACTATTGTGCAATAAAATGCCACCGTAGCTTTCCTTCTCCTTTAAACTCGCTGATGAGATACAGCCAGGAACAGTTGCAGGGATTCCTCTATGGCTCTACTTGGGAAGCAGGCACTGTAGGGTTATGAATTGTTCTGCATCTTTGTGAACCTAATTAGAATTTTAATTACAGACACGGGATACGGTCATGGGAAACTGCTTTTTTTTTTTTTTTTCCCCAAAATGCATCAGTTAGTAGTGCTGCTCCAGCAGAATTCTGCCCTGAAATCAGTTTCTCAAAAGAGCAAACTATTATATTTAATTTTAAAATCTTACATGGGGCTAGATATATTGTCCGTTTCCCAGCAGCCCTGGTCATGTGACTTGTGCTCTGAGAAACTTCAGTCACTCTTTACTGCTGTACTGCAAGTTGGAGTGATATCACCCCCTCCCTTTCTCCCCCAGCAGCCTAACAGAACAATGGGAAGGTAACCAGATAGCAGCTCCCTAACACAAGATAACAGCTTCCTGGTAGATCTAAGAACATCACTCAATAGTAAAACCCAGGTCCCACTGAGACACATTCAGTTCCATTGAGTAGGAGAAACAACAGCCTGCCAGAAAGCAGTTCCATCCTAAAGTGCTGGCTCTTTCTGAAAGCACATAACCAGGCAAAATGACCGGAGATGCACCTACACACCAATATTACAACTAAAATACACACTTGCTGGTTCAGGAATGAAATCTTATATTGTAGAGTGAATTATTTGCAGTGTAATTTAGAAATAAAAACTACATCATAAAAAAATCATGACAGTATCCCTTTAAATTGCCTTATGGTTACTACATATTGCCAGCAGGGGGCAGTATCATATTCGTGTTGCAAAAGACAAAGCAGCGCCTAGGTAATAAACACACTACACTCTGAACTTTTATTAATATTTTTGGATTTTTAAGATTGCTTTTGGTGCAGTGTCAGTGATGCTGCGGGATACACTGAATGGCTGAACTTGATAGAAAATTGTTTGTTTGAACCCAAATTAACTGTGTAGCTAATGTCTTTCATCTCCGGTTGCAGCCAGTTTTCTACCCACAACAGCCACTTCTATTTATGGGGTCTTATATTTTTTTTCTCTGTGTCTCTTTGTCCTTTTAACATGTGTCTCCTACCATGCCCTGCCCAGGAGCCGGACTCAGCGGGAGACAAGTACACAGAACACAAGCCGTATTCAACCACACAGAAGACTATGTCCTACTTCCGGATGAACGGACCATAAGCCTTTGCTGCTGGGATTCCAGGACCTCAGAACGGCGAAATCTGCTCTCCTTGGGACACAACAACATAGTTCGCTGCATTGTTCATTCTCCGACTAATCCCGGCTTTATGACCTGCAGCGATGATTTTCGGGCCAGGTTCTGGTACCGCAGGTCAACGACAGACTGATTGTCCCACCTGCCATTTCCTTAAGCTGACCAAAAATCTGAGCGTTTGGCAAGTCACCAAACAAGGGGATCTTCCCTCCCACCTTGGGCTGATCCAGTTGTTAAGTCCTCAGGCCAAATAATTGGATCACAGTGACGGTATTCCGATTTTTAAACCTTCCTGATCAATATGTAGATGATTTTCAGCCAGATATTGGTTGGATAGGCCCATTGGAGGGCCACATAAACAGGCCAATAAGCTTCCAGCTTGGTTTAGAACAGTGATTCCCAACCAGTAGCTCATGAGCAACATGCTCTCCAACCCCTTGGATGTTGCTCCCAGTGCCCTCTAAGCAGCTGCTTATTTTTGAATTCCAGGCTTGGAAGCAAGTCTTTATTGCATAAAAACGAAGTCTAGTACAAAGTAGAGCCTCCTGTAGTCTGCCAGCCCACATAGGGGCTACCAAATAACCAATCACAGCCCTTATTTGGCACCTCAAGGGACTTTTTTTTTTTTTTTTTAATGCTTGTGTTGCTCCCCAACTCTTTTTACATATGAATGTGGCTCATGGGTAAAAAAGGTTGGGGACCCCTGGTTTAGAAGAACCAAATTGGCAGCTTTTTTTCGGTCTGTATTGTGCCTATATTCACACACAGAGTGTTTTATAGGATGAATTGAATAAAAATCTGTAGATAATAAAATAGTAGGAGAAATAAACTTTCTTATTTAAGTCCTATTTTGTCATTTGCTTCTTTTTATTTCTTTCAGTAGCAATAATAGCAGGTCTTCTGTTCAGCTTCCAGGAGGTTCTTCTGGGCTCCTCTTAAACTGTCACTGCTTTATCTTCCCCCATTACCGTCTTGTGTTATAATATTCTTTCCTGACGCCAAAAACATTGTGATCTATAAACAGCTTAGATATTCCCTGTACTAAGCACAATTCAGCAGGAACAGCCCCTAAGTTTGTTAATAACCAGTACAGAGAGATCCCATACAACTACGGCAGCATAGGTATTCCCTGTACTAAGCACAATTCAGCAGGAACAGTCCCCTAAGTTTGCTCATAGTCTGTACAGAGAGATCCCATAAAACTATGGCAGCATAGGCATTCTCCTGTACTAAGCACAATTCAGCAGGAACAGCCCCCTAAGTTTGCTCATGGTCTGTACAGAGAGATCCCATAAAACTATGGCAGCATAGGTATTCCCTGTACTAAGCACAATTCAGCAGGAACAGTCCCTACGTTTTCTCATAGTCTGTACAGAGGGATTCCATAAAACTATGGCAGCATAGGTATTCCCTGTACTAAGCACAATTCAGCAGGAACAGCCCCTACGTTTTCTCATAGTCTGTACAGAGGGATTCCATAAAACTATGGCAGCATAGGTATTCCCTGTACTAAGCACAATTCAGCAGGAGCAGCCCCTAAATTTGCTCATAGCCTATATAAAGAGATCCCATTAAACGATTCTAGTATAGGCATTCCCCTGTAGAATTACTGTTGTTCAGAACTACTTGGAGAGACACAGGTTAAGATGAGTAGTGCTCTAAAATATAAAGCCTTTTAACCTCCCCCCAACAGCCTTAAAGCAGATGACTGGGGGCTGTTTTCCCAATGCGCTTGAGGAGAAAATAAACTGCAGATCCTTGGCCCGAATGCTCCGTAGATAAGTGAAAGCAGATACTGTCTGGACAGATTTTACAGTTTATCATTTTGATCTCTGAATCCAATCGCAACAATTTTGCAGCCAGTTGTCCTTTCATCCAGCATGCTTATTGCTCAAAAGCTTATTAAATAGTGAATAAAGTACCCCCTATTGTAAAATATAAGGATACTATAAGAAACTGAGGAGTTTCATGACCCAAAGGCCGAGTGCTTTTATACAGGTAATGGAACTCCGAGGTTACTTCTAATATCCTCATATTTTCCAAGGGGTACTTTATTTATTATAATACAGAAGTTTTAGTAAGTCATGTGACACAAATGATATCACCACTCACTGTTTATAACTGATTACATCATAAGTCACCGTTTAGAAGGAGATAATTGACAGGATATTCATGGCTTTTGTGTATTCTATATATAAATTAGATCCTTATAAACGGTGAGTACTGTTGTCATCAGTTATAAACGGTGAGTAGTGATGTCATTTTTGTCACATGACTCAAACCTATTACTTTTATAAATAAAGTACCGTCTTTTGTAAATTATAAGGATATTAGAAGTCACCTCGGAGTTCCATGACCTCCGGCCTTGTGTTTTTATATGATCATGAAACTACTCGGTAACTTATAATATCCTTATTTAGAAAAGGGGGTACTTTATTCACTATGTATTTTACATAACTATATCCTAGCCCAGTGCGTGTAGAGTCAAAAACATTTAGTATGACCTCCAATTGAAAGCTTAATAGACACAAAACTACAGGTATGGGATCAGTTATCCGGAAACCCGTTATCCAGAAAGCTCCGAATTATTGAATGGCCCGTCTCCCATAGGGGCAAATTCACTAAGGTGCGAAGTTGCGCCAGGCGCAACTTCGCCAGGCGTATTTTCTAGGGATGCACCGAATCCAGGATTCGGTTCGGGATTCGGCCAGGATTCGGCCTTTTTCAGCAGGATTCGGATTCGGCCGAATCCTTCTGCCCAGCCGAACCGAATCCTAATTTGCATATGCAAATTAGGGGCAGGGAGGGAAATTGCGTGACTTTTTGTCAGAAAACAAGGAAGTAAAAAATGTTTCCCCTTCCCACCCCTAATTTGCATATGCAAATTAGGGTTCGGATTCGGTTCGGTATTCGGGGGTTCGGCCGAATCCAAAAAAGTGGATTCGGTGCATCCCTAGTATTTTCGCCAGCGCTCCGCAAATTCACTAAAATCCGAAGTTGCGCACAGGGGTAGCGTAAGTTTTCAAAGTTGTGCTAGCGTTAATTCGCGAAGCGAAGTTTCGCTAGCGATGGTTCATTTACATACGGCGCGAAATTCAAATTTCAATGGAGGAACATGTATCAGCACTACAAATGCCTAGAAAACCTTCAAATCAGCAAATATAAATGTTATTTTGCCCTACACATGTGCCCACTGTCTAGGTAAGTTGCCATGAGTCAGGAAATGTAGGGGGGAAGGAGGGGAGCCCCAAAATTATTTTCGATCTTTTTCAGCCTATCACCCATCATGTAGAAAACACGCCAGCGTTTTTTGGGACTTAGAAAAAATTTTGACTTTTTTTGAAACAATCCCTATCTACTCTATTGCGCTTCGCCTGGTCTGAGGTGGCGAAGGAAGTCTAGCGTAAAAGGTAGCGTTCAGTACACTGCGCAAGTTAGTGAATTTGCGTAGTTACGTCGCTAGCGAAAATTCGCCTGGCGTAAGGGTGCGAAGTAACACTAGCGAAATTACGCCAGCGTTCGTTAGTGAATTTGCGCAGTAGCGAAAAATGCCAAACGCTAGCGAATTAACGCTAGCGTTCGGCGCTTAGTGAATTTGCGCCATAGACTCCATTTTATCCAAATAATCCTCATTTTTAAAAATGATTTTCTTTTTCTCTGTCATAATAAAACAGTAGCTTGTACTTGATCCCAACTAAGATATAATTAATCCTTATTGGAAGCAAAACCAGACTATTGGGTTTATTTCATGTTTACATGATTTACTTGTAGACGTATGGTATGAAGATCCAAATTACAGAAAGATCCAGTATCCGGAAAACCCCGTTAGACTAATGTAAGCAACCGGTTGCATAGGGATACTGTATGTATGTAACAGGTCCTGTGATAAGTCATTTCAACTATTGATTAAGTGGGAATCTGACATTTTGTTAATGGAAATGATACTAGCAAACTCTACACACAATAATCATTATCTGTATATAAAGCATTTCATACATTTATGCTGTTGCTCATTTAAGGCAGAACCTCAAGAATAAACATGAACTTAAATGCCCACAGGAAATTACACATATCCTGCAAAATGCTGCTGAAATTTTCTTTTTTTCCCACTTTTCTTGTAGGTTTATTTTTAGAGGCACAGGGTACATGACTTCCCACGTTTGCATTTGCTCTTGGGAGGGGTGAGGGGTTGGAATAGCAAATCAGAAGGGCTTTGCTGCAGAATCAAACAAATATGGTCTCTATTAGAATCAAATATTGGCTTCCCTACATAAAGTGCTATATTAGCCATTGGCTTAAGGTGGCCATAGACACACAGATCCGATCATACGAATCGAGGATTCGTACGATTTTCGGATCGTGTGTGGCATGTGCCGACTTCTTTCGTCCGGCGGAGATCGGTCGTTTGGTCGATCGGTCAGGTTTGATTTTGACCCGACCGATCCCGCCGGAGCTCATGGCACATCGTAATCTGATCGTTCGGCCGTACGGCCGAACAATCAGATTACCCCCGATATAGCCATGCCTGTTAATGGCATATCGGGGAAAGATCCGCTCGTTTGGCAACATCACCAAACGAGCGGATCTTTGCATCTATGGCCACCATTAGCCACATCCCAGCCAACTAGACGGGAGAGTCTATTATTTGCCATTTGGGGCTTTTTGATTTAATTATATAGAGAAAGGGTCTAAAGAATATCAGACTGGATCTTTGCAGCCACTGGGACAGAATGCTCTGTTATACAGATAGCTAGAATCTCAGCCATAAAGCAGGACAGGACTGCTGCTTACAATGGGGATCAGATAGGATCTGTGCAGCCACTGGGACAGAATGCTCTGTTATACAGATAGCTAGAATCTCAGCCATAAAGCAGGACAGGACTGCTGCTTACTATGAGGATCAGATAGGATCTGTGCCACTGGGACAGAATGTTCTGTTATACAGATAGCTAGAATCTCAGCTGCCATAAAGCAGGACAGGACTGCTGCTTACAATGGGGATCAGATAGGATCTGTGCAGCCACTGGGACAGAATGCTCTGTTATACAGATAGCTAGAATCTCAGCCATAAAGCAGGACAGGACTGCTGCTTACAATGGGGATCAGATAGGATCTGTGCAGCCACTGGGACAGAATGCTCTGTTATACAGATAGCTAGAATCTCAGCCATAAAGCAAGACAGGACTGCTGCTTACAATGGGGATCAGATAGGATCTGTGCAGCCACTGGGACAGAATGCTCTGTTATACAGATAGCTAGAATCTCAGCCATAAAGCAGCCCTTAAGTCTATATATAACCTGCCTAACTGGCAGTTGATCCAGAGGAAGGCAAAAAAAGCCTCTCCAATTTGCCTCAGAGGGGGAAAAATTCCTTCCTGACTCCAAAATGGCAATCGGAATGGTCCCTGGATCAACTTGTACTATGAGCTATCTCCCATAACCCTGTATTCCCTCACTTGCTAAACACCATCCAAACCCTTCTTATACCTATCTAATGTATCAGCCACTGTGTGTGAATGATTCCAGTGGCCCATAATTTATTCTGCCTTTTCTCATCTGCCTGCTTCCGTAGTAAAGTCCTACATCTAAACTCAGCCTGATAGACATATACCACCATTGCGGTGTGGTGTAGTAATCTCTCTGAGAACAAGAGGAAAGGGAACTAGGGGTTTGGGGCCAAACCAGTCAGAAAACACTTAGAATTCATTAGAAAACAGGGTTTCAGTCTGTATGGCTTGGGAAATACCTACACAGATATAGTATCTGACACCATATGTCACACACAGAATCTTGACCCAAAAGGTTTCTTTCTTTCTTTCTTTCTTTCTTTCTTTCTTTCTTTCTTTCTTTCTTTCTTTCTTTCTTTCTTTCTTTCTTTCTTTCTTTCTTTCTTTTTCTTTCTTTCTTTCTTTCTTTCTTTCTTTCTTTCTTTCTCTTTCTCCCTTCTCTCTCTTCTTCTTCCCATCTCACTCTTTTAGCTACTCTCTTTCTTTCTTTCTTTCTTTCTTTCTTTTTCTCTTTCTTTCTTTCTTTCTTTCTTTCTTTCTTTCTTTCTTTCTTTCTTTCTTTCTTTCTTTCTTTCTTTCTCTTTCTCCCTTCTCTCTCTTCTTCTTCCCATCTCACTCTTTTAGCTACTCTCTTTCTTTCTTTCTTTCTTTTTCTTTCTTTCTTTATTTCTTTCTCTCTCTTTCTTTTTCTTTCTCTCTTTCTTTTTCTTTCTTTCTTTCTTTCTTTCTTTCTTTCTTTCTTTCTTTCTTTCTTTCTTTCTTTCTTTCTTTCTTTCTTTCTTTCTCTGTTTTTCTCTTTCTTTCTTTCTTTCTTTCTTTCTCTTTCTTTCTTTCTTTCTTTCTTTCTTTCTCTTTCTCTCTTTCTTTCTTTCTTTCTTTTTTTCTCTTTCTTTGTTTTTCTTTGTTTTTCTCTTCCTTTCATTCTTTTTCTTTTCTTTCTTTCCTTTTCTATCTTCTTTTCTTATTCTCTCTTGCTTTCTTCTTTTCTTTCTTTCTTTCTTTCTTTCTTTCTTTCTTTCTTTCTTTCTTTCTTTCTTTCTTTCTCTCTCTTTCTTTCTTTCTCTCTTTCTTTCTTTCTCTTTCTTTTTCTTTGTTTTTCTTTCTTTCTCTCTTCCTTTCATTCTTTTTCTCTCTTTCTTTCTTCTTTCTTTTTCTCTCTCTCTTTCTTTCTTCTCTTTATTTCTTTATTTCTTTCTTTCTCTCTTTATTTGTCTTTCTTTCTTTATTGCTCTCTCTCTCTCTCTCTCTCTCTCTCTCTATCTTCTTTCCTCCCTTGAATCTTCACCAAAGATTCCCTGAGATGCTGTACATGCAGCCGGTTGCAGGAATAAATGAAAAATATTAAACGTCTTCAATCTTCCCCAGAACTTCCTGGAGTCACGACTGAACCAGCTGTACCGCAGCTGATCTCTTGAGTGTGTATTCACACTTGTGCTTGAGAGCAGAGAGAGAGCAACGGCGGGGACCAGGCAACAGAATCTTCAAATCCTGCAGAAATAAAAGGTAAAGTGCACTGCAAATACTGTAGGTAGAGTGAAGTCTATAGGGGCACTAGGCAGGGGTGACTAATCGGGGGCCAGGCATGTTAGGGTCACTGACAGCAGATCTATACAGAGAAGAAGAAAAAGTTTCTTTTGACCACCCTTGTTCTTTGGGAAGGGACTCAAAGTGCACTCTCAGTATTGTACTGATTGGCTGGCTGTGAATTATTGAATAGCAGCCAATAACTACCTGCACTGATGCCTTGGAGGCTTGCCTACGACTATGCAAGGGAATTTCAGAAAGGAAAAATGGTTCCACTGTTAAGCAGACTTGTCTTTTTTTTCTGGCTGTTGGGGGATGATGGGAGTTGTATTTTAACTACATCCAGGGACTGTTGTTGTTGTTAATAATTATGTTTGGCCACAGGAACCACATTGACCCTGCAACTGCTCCCAGTTACAGCTGCACTTTATTAAGCGCTTTATCATTTCACAATACCATGTGGTGCAATTATAAAGCATGATTATTGCCAGGTTCAAGTACAGGTAAGGGACCGGTTATCCAGAATGCTCGGGATCTGGATATTTCTGGATAACGGATCTTTCTCTAATTTGGATCTTCATACCTTAAGTCAACTAGAAAATCATATAAACATGAAATAAAACCAATAGGCTGGTTTTGCTTCCAATAAGGATTAATTATATCTTAGTTGGGATCAAGTACAAGCTACTGTTTTATTATTACAGAGATATGTATTCTAAAATGCTTTCCAACTACTTATTTACTGTACAGTATTGTCGGTAGTAAAGCATTTTTGCGTTACATAGTGCCGTTTTCCCAAAGTCTCCCAAAGTTTCCTCGCAAAACAAATCTGGCCTGTGCTGCCAACAAATCTAAAAATGGCGTATTTTTTGCACCCAAAAACAATTTATAATGTTTAATTAAAGGACAAGTACAGGTTAATTCATTGGTGGGGGGGGATTTGCTCAATTCTTGTTAAACATCATGGCGGTTTTCTGTCGCACACGTATCCCTCCAATTTTGACCTTGTTGCTAAATTTGTAAATGTGCCCTTTGTAAAAGAGAACAAAGTAATTTCAGAACCCTGACCCCTTTTAGTTAGGACTGAGCTCCACACGACAAGATCATGTTCCAGCTGGTTAATCGGCTCAGAGACCCTAGCAACCAGAGGGCTGAGGCTGAAGGCAGGTTTGAACAGTGAAAGCAGTGCTTGAACATGAAGTAAGGAAGGAGGACAGCAACAGATTTGTATTTTCTTTTCATAACATAACCAGCTCTTGACAAAACCTCACCACTTCCCCTTCCTGTACCTCGCAGATGTCGTAAGAGTCACAAATGATGTGTTTGTGACTCTGAGGTCTCCTGGACTTGGGTTTTAACACTTCAGTCCCGGTCTCTGGGCAAAAGAGATAAAGAATGAGGCAGTCTTTAGTGATCGTGGCACCAAATGTCGCTTGTTCTTCCACTGCTCTTGAAGTTCAAGACTCTAGACAGTTTTGGAGGGTGCTGGGAGTTGTACTTCAAAACAACTAGAGGGCCTGTGTGTTGGCCATCACTCCTATAATGTGTTACTGCCTCTGCCTTGTCCTACTGCCTCCACATTCAACTACGTCTCCCACCTTACTGTACTGCAGCAATGCCCATACTTTACTAATGAGGGGTCTATTTAGTGATGTTGTCCCTATGAACAACATCCATATTTTGCTTAATATGCAAAATATTTGCTCAATATTGCTTAAGTATTGATTGATTAAATATTCACAAACAACTATTTCTTATGTAACCATAACATAATAAATATCTGAATGAAAAGCATGAAATAGGAGGGTGATATAGACATGCTGTTTGTTGATAGTGTCTTTACTGTCAACCAACTAAAGGTCTACTGGTAGATCCCAATATACCCCTGCTGTACTGTCTCTATATTGCAGTACTAGCTCTATCTTGTCCTACAGCTTTCATCTTACCCTATTAACTCCATCTTGCCCTACTGTCTCCATCTTGCACTACTGACTCCATCTTGCCCTACTGTCTACATCTTACCCTATTAACTTCATCTTGCCCTACTGTCTCCATCTTGGCCTACTGAATCCATCTTGCCCTACGGTCTACATCTTACTCTATTAACACCATCTTTCCCTACTGTCTCCATCTTGCCCTATTGACTCCATCTTGCCCTACTGTCTACATCTTGCCCTATTAACTCCATCTTGCCCTACTGTCTCCATCGAACTCTACTATCTCCATCTTGCCCTACTTTCTCCATCTTGTCCTTTTGTCTCAATTTTCTCCTGCTGTCACTAAATTGCCGTACTGTTGCCATATGCTCTTTTGTCTCCATCTTACCCTACTGTCTCCATTTTGCACTTCATTCTCCATCTTGCACTACTGTCTCAATCTTATCCCATTTGTCTCCATTTTGCTCTTCTTTCTCCATCTTGTACTACTGTCTCCATTTTCTCCTACTGTCTCCATCCTGCTCTATTGTCTATGTCTTACCTTATTGTTTACATCTTACTCTACTATATCCATCTTGTTCTACAGTCTACAACCTGTTGTCCATCCTAATGTCACCATATCCCCTCCTATACCACTGATTTCATTTTTTTAAATGAAGTTGCTACTGTGTGAGGCTCTGTGTTGTACTTAGATGTATATCATTGTTGTATTTAGTGAGAAGTAAGTTTTTAGTATGTACAGTTGATAGATGAAATGCCTCGATTTTGTGTGTGGGTCCCAGATTCCCATACCATAAGCACAAAGCAGGGTTACGTGCTATATATGCCTGATTACTTCCCTCACAGCCCGACTGCCGAATGATGAATGAATGGGATCACTGAATGGGAATCTCTTTGCATTTGTTGCCCAAGGACACCACAAGTCATTCGGGAGAATCTGAACTCTGCCGCTCGGGTTTCCAAGGCTTTCTGCTGCCTCAACCCAACCAAGGACATGGGTTTAATCTTATTATGTGCATTTCTGCCCCCCACTAATCTTTTCATTCAATTCTGCTATCAGCATGCTTGTTTGTCTTTGCTGTTTATGTCTGTTTAAATTACCCATAACCCTTCTGTACTATTGGAGCAAAGAATATATATGGTGTGCTTATAAGGTGTCTGGTGTGTAAATCCTCCTTAAATAGACAGTACAGTATGAGGGTATAGCTTATTGTGTGCCCAGAACATTCCTTCTCTGTATATTTGTATTTATACATATGGGAAGGAGGTGCCATATTGTTTCCCTTAGACAGTACAGTATGAGGGTATAGCTTATTGTGTGCCCAGAACATTCCTTCTCTGTATATTTGTATTTATACATATGGGAAGGAGGTGCCATATTGTTTCCCTTAGACAGTACAGTATGAGGGTATAGCTTATTGTGTGCCCAGAACATTCCTTCTCTGTATATTTGTATTTATACATATGGGAAGGAGGTGTGTTGTTTTTTCCTATGCGGGACCTTATTTATAAATAAAGGAGGGGGATTTTGCCAGTTTCATTTGTGGGAAATATTACAAAACTCTGCATAAACTAGAATTTTATTTTACTATAAAACCCTTGAAATGGGAAGTTGGACTGCAAAGAATTTAGTAAGGATCTTGGTACTTCTGGAAAAAAAGAACCCAATACAAATACCACAATTCTAGACATTATTTACAGAATAATGGGTTAAAAGGGGAACTGTAAGGGCAGAGACACACACGAAGATTCGGGGAGATTTAGTCACCCAGAGACAAAACGGCTCTTCTTCTGGGGCAACTAATCTCCCCGAACTGCCTTCCCGCCAGCACTAGGAACGCTTCTTTTTCTGAAGTTGCCCAAAGTTGTCTCACAAGGGAACTTTGGGGTGACATCAGAAAACGATGTGCTCCAAGTGTCATGCCGCCGGTGATTTATATTCTAGCTGGTGGGAAGGCTTTTCTGGGAGATCAGTCTCGAAGAAGAGGCGATTTGTCTCATGTGTCTCTTCCTTGACTGTGACTGATAATCAGTCTCCTGACTTCTATTTTCTTTTTTGCTTTAGAATGAATTATTTTGGCATGCAGCCATCTATCTACCCATCTATGTCTGTCTCTTTGTCTGTCTATCTAACTCTCTGTCTGTCTGTCTATCTATCCATATATGCCACTCTTTGTCTGCTTGTCTATATCTCTGTGTCTATCTATCTATCATCGATATATCTATCTGTCTGTCTCTTTGTCTATCTAGCTATCTCTCTCTCCATCTCTCTGTCTATCTATTTATCCATCCATCCATCCATCCATCCATCCATCTGTCTCTTTGTCTGATTATCTATCTCTCTGTCCATCCGTCCATCCGTCTCTATCTATCTATCTATCTATCCATCTATCTGTCTCTTTGTCTGATTACCTAACTATTTCTCTGTCTGTCTGTCAGTCCATCTATCTATCATCTATCTATCCATCCTTTTATCTATCTATCCATCTATCCTCTTTTTCTGTATATCTGTTTTTCTGTCTGTCATTCTATCTATCTATCTATCTATCTATCTATCTATCTATCTTCTATCTATTTATCTCTCATCTATCTATTTATCTATCTATCTATCTATCTATCTATCTATCATCTATCTATCTATCTATCATCTATCCATCTCAATCTATCCATCTCTATCTATCTATCTATCATCTATCTATCTATCTATCTATCATCTATCTATCTATCATCTATCTATCTCAATCTATCCATCTCAATCTATCCATCTCAATCTATCTATCTCTCTATCTATCTATCTATCTATCTATCTATCTATCTATCTATCTATCTATCTTCTATCTATTTATCTCTCATCTATCTATTTATCTATCTATCTATCTATCTATCATCTATCTATCTATCTATCATCTATCCATCTCAATCTATCCATCTCTATCTATCTATCATCTATCTATCTATCTATCTATCTATCTATCATCTATCCATCTCAATCTATCCATCTCAATCTATCCATCTCAATCTATCTATCTATCTCTCTATCATCTATCTATCTATCTATCTATCTATCTATCCATCTCAATCTATCTATCTATCTATCTATCTATCTATCTATCTATCTATCTATCTATCTATCTATCTATCTATCTATCTATCTATCTATCTATCTATCTACTATTGCTTGTGCCCAGGTCAGTAATGTCGCTATGCAGGGGCCAGCAGTGGATAAAATGTGCCCCATGTGCCATATCCTTAAAGATTATCATAGTTGATAAGTTGTCCTTTTGCAGCATTGCTGTTATTCTTCCATTACCCAAAAGCACATGAAAGGCCAACTGACCCCAGACTTTCCCATGATAAAGACTTGCTTTCTGTCTATGGGTGTGGGGGGGGGCAGTAATAAAAGCAGGGAGCTCTCCCTCTCTCTATGACCCAACCTGTATTTGCTTTACTGGAAAAAAGATGGTCTCTGCTTCCCTCCCTCCTGCCCATTCCAGAGATTCCTGTATCTTTCCCAGCACAGCCCAGGGATAGAAAGTCTTATCAGACACATTTTAAACATTGACTTGAAAGTTCCCAATCTAAAGGGAGACTGCCTGGAATCCTCAGGAGTCAGAAGTCAGGAATTTAGTGCAAAGGAAAATGGAACATTGTTATCTGACAGCAGAACAGCGTTTGATCAATAGCCGCTGATAGGAGCTCAGATTGGGGGGGGAGGCTGTTTATAAATCCAAATATATCAGAAGGAAGAAAAAACCCATTCCTATGATAATAAACTGGAAATAAGAAGACAATTGAACAATGGATGGACATGGATTTATTTGGTTATCTTTTATAGATTTGTTTGCTAAACTGCTCGAAAGTAACTAATGGGGCTATTGGCATATGACTCTGCCATCTGCAAATGTATTACAGTGCTGGTACTGGTTCGTTTCAGCCCAAAAACACAGAAGCGCCAGTAGTAGAGCCTTAAACCATATCCAGGTCTCTGCTTCCTTTCTGCCAAAAAAAACCCCACACCAATTCTGTTTTGCTTTATGGCAGGGACTTTATAGGAAGGCAGGATTTGAACACAAGAAAGCTTCCTTAACCCTTTATTCTCTAATGGTGGGTCTGCCCCGCCCACCTATTAATTTAGGGGCGCAATAACATTAAATAAGGTTTATACCAGCTACACAAGTATGGACTGCCTTGAGCATCCCTGGATAATAGCAGGGTGACTGTTACCCCAATGTTTCTATATATCTGTAACCTTGTTATGAGCTAAGGGGCCCCAGCCTGAAGGCCAGTTTGGGGGAGATTTGGGGTGAGTGCTTATTTGTGCCCTGGGTACCCCTGGAACTATAGCAGGGTGACTGTTACCCAAATGTTTCTATATATCTGTAACCTTGTTATGAGCTAAGGGGCCCCAGCCTGAAGGCCAGTTAGGGGGAGATTTGGGGTGAGTGCTTATTTGTGCCCTGGGTACCCCTGGAACTATAGCAGGGTGACTGTTACCCAAATGTTTCTATATATCTGTAACCTTGTTATGAGTTATGGGGGCCCAGCCTGAAGGCCAGTTAGGGGGAGATTTGGGGTGAGTGTTTATTTGTGCCCTGGGTACCCCTGGAACTATAACAGGGTGACCGTTACCCCAATGTTTCTATATATCTGTAAGTTTGTTATGAGCTAAGGGGCCCAATACATTTTAGATGACATTTAGACTTAAGGTGGCCATAGACGCACAGATAATATCGTAGAAAACGAATTTTCGTCCGATATTCATTGTATGTACGGTGGAAAAAGAGCAGACCGATATCAGCAGAAGACTCTTTAAAGTACTAGCAGGGAGATGTTTGGCTATTAGATATGTTAGTGGGCATTGGAGCCTCTGACCTGATGCTGCCTTTCTCCCCTGCAATTGCGTCCAATGCAGAGCTGAGGCTCGTTTTACTAGATAAAAACACTAAAGGGTTAATATGAGAACAAAAGGTGTATTTCAAGTTCTTTCTAGCAAATTCTGTTGCCTAATATTATCACATTCATGTGGGTTATCGTGTTATGGTTACTCCAGACACTCTTGGACTTGAATCAATGCATGGGGAAGGGGCAGATGATCAGGGTTTGATTGATCTCTGTAATCCAGTTGACTGACACATTCCCAGATAATGTGGACCAGCGGGTGGTTTTAGAGATTGGCAAGTAGGCTTTGATGTCCCACTCACTATCTGATTATCCACAAAATCAGGTTTACACCCCTGTTTTTGCCATAACTAAAATGAGAAGTCGGTAGAAGAGCAGACTTAAAGCATTGGGCATATGTACTGGTTCTGGGGCATCCAAATCTTTTGTCCATGATAAATGTCCCAAAAATGCCCTAAATCCCAAAATATTCACAATTACTGGCTTGGGGAATTATATGAAATTAAATATGATTCTTGACTTTGTCACTAGATGAAGCAGACTACTGTATGGACCATTGATTCCCATTCCTGGGCTGTGTCACCAGAGGTATGAGCAGGGTGGAGAATAGTCCTGTGCATGGTAGAGAGGGACCACAATTTTTTTTCATGGGGGGGCAGGGTGGTTATGCTCAATTCTGTGTGCGTTGTTGGCCTAAAATCTTGTATAGGTTGATATCTTACTGATTACTTGACTGATGGTCTGTACATTCTACCAATAACAGTAGGAGAATATGGAGAAAATAGGTTAAAGTGGAGAGGATAAAACAAGACTGAGAGACAAGATGGAAACGTAGAAGAACCTGAAGACAGTAGGGCAAGATGGAAGCAGTAGGGCAAGATGGACCACACTGGGACAAGCCCCCATTCAGCAGCCCTTCAGTTTTAGAACAATGCCCAGCACCCAGTACAGGCTTTGGAGTTGTTGCTCAACAGCAGCTGAAGGGCCATAGGTTAGACAGTAATAAATAGTGGCACCCCCAAAACTAATTTCCCTGCCCTCATTATTAAAGCCAGATACAGGAAATGCATAGCATACCCAGTAACTTTGAAATGTGTCCTTTCCCATCATAGACACACAGGAAATATTACGCCTATATGTAGGCAGCTTCTCTGCTCCATGGAGGGGAAGTGGGCAAGAATAAGTGTCATCTTTTGTGAGTCATTACTAATGAGCTATCAATATAGGCAATTTCCAAATGTACCCACTTGCTTTTTGGGCAAAAAAAAAAAAAAAATATATATATATATATATATATATATATATATACACAATATATGGTATTTTCATATACTGTTTAGGGATAAATCATTACAAAACATTACTCCATTTCGTATCGTTCTTCCACTAATATAAATTATTAAATTATTTGTATATTTATATACATTATATATTGTATATACATTTGGTTGGAGCTGCCTTATTGATTCTGTTGTGTGCGCAGAACATTCCTTCTCTGTATATTTGTATTTATACATATGGGAAGGAGGTGCCATATTGTTTCCCTTAGACAGTACAGTATGAGGGTATAGCTTATTGTGTGCCCAGAACATTCCTTCTCTTTATATTTGTATTTATACATATGGGAAGGAGGTGCCATATTGTTTCCCTTAGACAGTACAGTATGAGGGTATAGCTTATTGTGTGCCCAGAACATTCCTTCTCTGTATATTTGTATTTATATATATGGGAAGGAGGTGCCATATTGTTTCCCTTAGACAGTACAGTATGATGGTATAGCTTATTGTGTGCCCAGAACATTCCTTCTCTGTATATTTGTATTTATATATATATTTATGGGAAGGAGGTGCCATATTGTTTCCCTTAGACAGTACAGTATGAGGGTATAGCTTATTGTGTGTCCAGAACATTCCTTCTCTGTATATTTGTATTTATATATATGGGAAGGAGGTGCCATATTGTTTCCCTTAGACAGTACAGTAGAAGGGTATAGCTTATTGTGTGCCCAGAACATTCCTTCTCTGTATATTTGTATTTATACATATGGGAAGGAGGTGCCATATTGTTTCCCTTAGACAGTACAGTATGAGGGTATAGCTTATTGTGTGCCCAGAACATTCCTTCTCTGTATATTTGTATTTATACATATGGAAGAGAGATGCCATAGTGTTTCCCTTAGACATTACAGTATGAGGGTATAGCTTATTGTGTGCCCAGAACATTCCTTCTCTGTATATTTGTATTTATACATATGGAAGAGAGGTGTCATTGTTTCCCTTAGACAGTACAGTATGAGGGTATAGCTTATTGTGTGCCCAGAACATTCCTTCTCTGTATATTTGTATTTATACATATGGGAAGGAGGTGCCATATTGTTTCCCTTAGACAGTACAGTATGAGGGTATAGCTTATTGTGTGCCCAGAACATTCCTTCTCTGTATATTTGTATTTATACATATGGGAAGGAGGTGTCATTGTTTCCCTTAGACAGTACAGTATGAGGGTATAGCTTATTGTGTGCCCAGAACATTCCTTCTCTGTATATTTGTATTTATACATATGGGAAGGAGGTGCCATATTGTTTCCCTTAGACAGTACAGTATGAGGGTATAGCTTATTGTGTGCCCAGAACATTCCTTCTCTGTATATTTGTATTTATACATATGGAAGAGAGGTGTCATTGTTTCCCTTAGACAGTACAGTATGAGGGTATAGCTTATATGAAGGTATAGTGTATATTATGTGCCAAAAAAATAGAGCTCTGGTTTTATTTCCCTACAGAAATAGGGATTGGTAGCACTAGATAAGTACCCAATAAACAAGTACATGGCACATCTTACCTGTTACATATGCAACTGACTGATTTGAGAGATTTTAAGGTGAAGAGTTTATTTTTGCATGGCACTAAAGTGGTTCTTTCTTTAAGGCCCCCATAAAGACAAGCACTGTTGTTCCAGGGGAGTTGTTCCCAGGAGTAAGGTAGGTTAGACTTACATGGAGGTGATTTTCAGCAGTTTTTCTACCCTCCTACCCACGCCCCTGGCTCTGCACAAATATATAAGCTCAAAATAAACAAAAGTATTCATCATCTGTTTCCCTGAAATAGCAACGAGTGCCCGTACTGATCAAATACTTCCCAGTGCTACAGCATCACAAACCCTTTGTTGGAATAGAGGAATATTTTAGCAATGTTACCCCCCCCCGTTCATTCAGTTCAGCTGATTTTCTGCTAATAGAACCTGCATCCTCTCAGTGTCGTACATAACACCTAGGCGCTAAACCGTTAAAACCATCCAAAAAATAAATACGCTGTGGTTGTTTACTGAAGCCTCGTGGCTTGTGGACAGGAAAACCAGAATGTAGTTGCCAGTAAGTCAGACATGCAGACATGTCTAATATCTTCTTCTTATACCTATAGCTTTGCTTCAAAGGCAAAACAGCCTAACTGAGATGCATGCAATATATCTTACACTGAGCACCCAGCATAATGCAATTAATTATAAATAAACAGAATTGTGGAATAATGGTCAAACGCAGCTCTATGCTGCAAACCTTTTCATGTTTAATGACACATGAAAGCACATTTATTTATACATGAACCAACCTGTAGCCAGTTACAGGATTAAAATGCCCACAGGGCTATTCTGCTCGATAGGTATCTAAGTTATAGGGACAGAGACAAGGGGAACGTGTTGGAAGGGTTACTGTCTGCACTGCTCTTATTTCCCTACAGAAATAGGGATTGGTAGCACTAGATAGGTGCCTAATATATAAGGACAGAGACAAGAGGAAAGTGTTGGAAGGGTTACTGTCTGCTCTGTTCTCATTTCCCTACAGAAATAGGGATTGGTAACACTAGATAGATGCCTAATATATAAGGATAGAGACAAGAGGAAAGTGTTGGAAGGGTAGCACTAGATACTGTATATGGACAGAGACATAGAATGTTTAACTAAAAGGAAAAGCGGACACTGGTGAATGAATGGGCTGGAAATAAAGTGCCTGGCTCGCACCTTGCAATCTTTACAATCAGCGTTATTTGCAGGGATGGCCAATGTTACTGTAATAATTCCTATTGCCTGGAATGTGTTTCATGCTGCCTGAATGGAGTGACTCCCGGGCTCAGTGATGTAGCACATGGCTCAGAGGGATTCCTGGAAGTCGGCTTTAGGCTACAAACAATCATCTGAAATTCCTTTCCTCACATTCCAGAATTCTGCCCTGTGATTGGTGGCCAGCACCTTTGTGTGTCTTTGCTTTATGAGTGGGGTGCTGCCGTACACCCCTTAGTAAAAACAAAATGACTAAGCCTTATATAACAATGTGCCACAAGCATGGCTAGCCACCCTGTTGCTTTTTGTAGACACAAAGTAGAACTGGCACACAGCTACAATGAAAACAGAGGAGGGGGCGGAAATCCCTGTGGTTTATGGGGTCTTAGAAAATGCACATTACGTTTATCCCTGAGGAAGAAACACCTCAAAAAAATATAGTGTGCGTTCTTAACCAACCACAAAACATTGTCCCCCCCCCCTGCAATGCTCGCTCTGACTCCTGAAACAATGTAGCAGTGAACAGTGACAGATGTAGGATATCTGACTCTACATTGCTTTGTACAGATGAAACCTGTGAATATGTGAGAAATAAATGGCTGGCATCAAAGGAGACTGCTGCTAATGCTGAGATCTGTCTAACCGCAATGCCCCAGGCAGATAAGATGAACTGAAGACAATTGTATCAAGATAATGATATGCTATATTTTGTGCTGTAACATCAAATGGGAAACTTCTGCTCATAATACGTACGTTCTGAGACAGGGGACCACGTGATAGGCTAATTACACCATATTATCTGTGGCCATTGTGTTTCAGATTGCAATAATTTCTAGGTTTGTGATTGACACCAGGACAGGAAGCTGCATTTCTCTTAAAGGGATCCTGTTATCGGAAAACATGTTTTTTTTCAAAACGCATCAGTTAATAGTGCTACTGCAGCAGAATTCTGCACTGAAATCCATTTCTCAAAAGAGCAAACAGATTTTTTTATATTCAATTTTGAAATCTGACATGGGGCTAGATATTTTGTCAACTTCCCAGCTGCCCCTGGTCATGTGACTTGTGCCTGCACTTTAGGAGAGAAATGCTTTCTGGCAGGCTGCTGTTTTTCCTTCTCAATGTAACTGAATGTGTCTCAGTGGGACATGGGTTTTTACTATTGAGTGTTGTTCTTAGATCTACCAGGCAGTTGTTATCTTGTGTTAGGGAACTGTTATCTGGTTACCTTCCCATTGTTCTTTTGTTTGGCTGCTGGGGGGAAAAGGGAGGGGGTGATATCACTCCAACTTGCAGTACAGCAGTAAAGAGTGATTGAAGTTTATCAGAGCACAAGTCACATGACTTGGGGCAGCTGGGAAATTGACAATATGTTTAGCCCCATGTCAGATTTCAAAATTGAATATAAAAAAATCTGTTTGCTCTTTTGAGAAACAGTTTTCAGTGCAGAATTCTGCAGCACTATTAACTGATTCATTTTTTTCCCCATGACAGTATCCCTTTAAGGAACTTACAGCTATTTATACCAAATATTACACTTCTTTGTTTTTTAGATGACTTTTAGAGTTAACTGTGAACTTCTACCATTAGGGGAATGCAGGGGGTACCCTAATCATAGGGCATAGGTTACATTCTTATGTCATGAAGGGAGTGGGAATGGTTTGGCCAGACCCTGATCAGGACTTGGACATAATGGAGCTTGGACTTGGTGGATCAGGAGTGTGACCATGTGAGTGCAGGGCCCCTTTTTTTATTGTAGCCCTGTTCTCTTTATAGGGTTAATAATTGGGACTTATGCCCCTGACGAAGCTGTGTAAACAGCGAAACATGTAAGGCAGCATAGGTGGAAGGTGATATAGTGAGTAGATCCCACTCTTCCCAAAGTAGATAGGCAGGTGTTGCACAGAGGGAAGGCTGGAAGGGAGGGAACGGGAAAGATCGGCTACTTAACTTGCTTTACGTAACTAGTATGTGTTTGAAAACATGGATATTGAAAACACTAAATATTAGAATAACCACCGTTCCACTCTCTGTGGTTTTTCAGCATATGTTGTTTTAAGGACTTGGTCCTGCACGGCTATGGCTTGAAAAAGCAGTGAGTCTTTGTTGGTATGGGCAGCGGGTTTTAAACTGGAATATTTATTAAAAGTTACGTTTTAGTTACACTGTTACAACTGCTATCTGAACTAGTTTGCTTGTTACAATAACAGGGAACTGTGTTTTGGATACACTGTATCCTAGTTTGTTTCAGTTTTGCTCGTTTGTTGCAAACTTCCGGATTAACAGTTGTTCAAAGCACTTTCTGCTCTTTCTATTAGCTAATAACTGGGGCCCCACAACAATGACTTTATACATAAGGTGCTCTATCCATATAGCTGCTGTACAAGTCTGGAGAGACAGCAGTCCTATAAAAAGAATAATATACAGCTACATATACTTGCTGTATTTTCTTTTTCATTTCGCTAGTCATCCAACTAGTCGGATCATGACTAGTGAAACGTCTTCAAGGAAAAAGAAAATACAGCAAGTCCAGTTAATTTGACTTATAACTATATAGATAAACCATGAGCTGGATGAATGATATTAGGCAAAAATTTGCACACACACACCTGGCCTCTCCAAGGAGTTAAGTATGGTGCCTGGGGTATAGGTGGACGGCCCCTCCACAATTAATGAACCTGGATGAATGAGAACCTTCACAGACACAGCTACGTTGCATGCCCCTCTTAGGGCAGAGACACACGCTCAAATTCAGGGAGATTAGTCACCCAGCGACAAATTGCCTCTTCTTCGGGGGCGACTGAACTCCTCGAATTGCCTCCCACCGGCTAGAATGTAAATCCCGATGGGATGACAAGCGATGCACTTCGTTTTCCAAGGTCGCCCAAAGATGCCTCATGAGCAAACTTCAGAAAACGAAGCGCTCCGAGTGACATCCCACTGGCGATTTCGATCCTAGCTGGCGATAGGCAGTTTGGCGAGATTAGTCGACCAGAAGAAGAGGCAGTTTATTGCGGGGCGATGAAATCTCCCCGAAACTTTGCGTCTACCCTTACCCTTAAAAGTGTTAATGATTGGTATCAATTGTATTGTTTCATTGTGGAAAATAATTGCCCAAACCCATTCTGACCGATTGCCACGGGTATCAGCTTTGATAAACATATCACTTCTTTTCCTGGAGACTATTTGGAGATCAACGACTTTCACACTTGTTTCAGAGTAATAACTCCCAGCAGTTGGCTTTCCATATGAGCTGGAGGTGTTGTGTATATCCCTATACATACAGTATATACCCCTTTTTTGGAACATAACATGAATATAAAGCCAATGCCATGAAGTGCCAATCAGCTCGGATTTGTGTGTCGGCCCGGGTGCAGGAACATGCAGCGGATTTCGGCTCTGAAATTCAAGAGTTTGCCTTTGGCTGTGTGTTATTCAGCAGATGGAGTGTCAGCTCCTTGTTAAATTTAAACTGAGATGCTAGTGCACTAAATAAGCTTAATAATCAATAGCTCCACAAACGACAAATAAACAGTGCGCCCCTCTCTATTTAGTGTGCTTTTTATCCCCCCCATGGATACAATGCCTTTGGACTATGTAACTGGCTATTGTGCTGTTTACTTGTCTGTGTGTTTCCCCACTTTACAAGGCAGGACATTCATATACAAATGGGTGCAGCTTTTTCCCTGGCAATACACAGGCTTTGTGTTTGACTCAGTAAAGGGTTAATGACACCCTATCGCTTCTCCCTAATCCTCTGTAAAGCCTCTATGGGGAGGTTGGTAAATTGCATTTGTGTTATCCCCTTTTGGAAGCTCCCAAAAGCTGTTTGTTTATTGGGGACAATTTAGAGGGTGAGACAGGCGGTTAGTGTGATGTCTGATAGCCCTTTGTGTGTTGTATGGAATGGATTGTATGCCTGGACCTCAGACTCCTGAAATATCACATTATCATCTATAGAATTATTAAGGTGCTTATGGGAGTTGATCTCATGGTTGCATGGGGGGGGGGGCAGAAAGCACCCATATTAAAACACCCCACCCCTTGTCTGGTGCCAGGGAGATCAGTCAGGTTACATCAAAGGAGGCTGTCACAAGCCTGGACCACACCAAATAGAAAAGCCGAAGTCAGAAAAAGGTAAAGATGACATTTTATTTTCCATAATTAAGAACCACGGCCTGACGCGTTTCGTGTCTACCAAGGACTTGAAATGCGCCAGGCCTCAGTTATTAATTATGGAAAATAAAATGTAATTATTTAATCTTTACAGTTAGTGATGGGCGAATTTGGCTCATTTCGCTTCGCCACGAATTTCTCGAATTCCCAGCGAATTATACAAAACTGGCGAAAAATTTGTGCAACATTGATTTTGTCGCTGGAGTCCAAATGGGCGCCGACGTTGGCGCCCATCACTAGTGTTTATCAATAAAATTCTTGGGTATTTGGATAGTTAAACACACTGGGCTTTTCACAGGACAGCAGAAGAGGGCAATTCCCTAAATATAACAGTTCCGTAGAGATACAGCACATTTATTCAGGATGGGGGAATGTTGGAATATTCTACCCCTATTTTCGACCTTGTTTGGATTTTCTCCTTTAAAGTCAATGGGCATCTGTCTATCGTTACTGGCATCAAAATTGACGCTGGTGTTTGAAACCGTCGACCGCCCCAAAAATTTTTGCATAAATTTGGGCTCCCAAATCAGTTCAGATCATTACAGGGGACCTGGGCCCCTGGGTCAACATTGATATCATAATTGGGACCTACAGAGACCCAACTTGTAAGACCCCAAGACTGTGCCCCACATATGACCCAATGAACGTTCCATGTGCTCTGACGGTACCGAATAGCAGTTTTTAATCAAGCTGTGAATGGTTGTTCACCGTTGAGTTAATTTTAAGTATGAAGTAGACAGAGAGTGATATTCTGAGACAATACGCAATTGGTTTTCATTTTTTATTATTTGGGGGTTTTGAGTTATTTAGCTTTTTATTCAGCAGCTCTCCTGTTTGCAATTTCAGTCATCTGGTTGCTAGAGTTTAAAATTACCCTAGCAACCATACATTGATTTGAACGAAAGACTGGAATATGAGTAGGAGAGGCCTGAATAGAAAGATGAATTAAGTAAATAACATTAATTAAGAAAAAAGTAACAATAACAACACATTGGTAGTCTATAGGGAGTATAGTGGACTTGAAAGTCCAAGAATATGCAGCAGCTGAGGATATTGACCAATTAACTTGCCCTACCCAGAGAAAGCCGATATGACTGATGGGAGATGATTCCCTCCATTCTATTAAAATGTATTCAAAAATAGGTGAGGATAATATTAGTTGCACTTCCAGTTTTTCACCACATTCAGCCTCCAGTTTATTTTGTCTATAGGACTAGAAGTCTAGAAATCTGAAACAAGGCATCACCCAAGAATGGCAGAGCCCTTGTTTTAACAGCAACAGTTCAGGTCTTTGTACTAGGACCTTTTGCAAGGCAAACTAAACCCAAATAAAAAAAAAAAACATAAATAAACGCTGTAGTTATTTCTATTTATTTTGGTCTGAACTTGAGTTTATTTTGTCTTGCAAAAGGTCCCGGCCTGGAACGCTGACACAGAGATAAGGAAATAAAGAGAGTGTTTTATGCTGAAGTCTGCTGATTGCACTACGTTTCTGTAATAATGTATTTGTTATTAGGGAAAACGCTTTCAGAATTTGGTATAAATAATGAAAAAAAAAATCTATTATTTGGAATAACAGATTACAAATGATAAATTTTTATATGAGCACTTACAACTAATTATCGTCCACCCCTTGCCTGGCTTAGAGGAGAGTCTCCTCTTCCCTTGTACTGTGCATATAATACGACTCCCATAAACCTTTTAGGGCAGTGTTTACGTTGCGTTCTTTAAAAAGCTCCGTCCAGCATAAAAACGCATAAACTGCACTACCATTGAAACGAACGGAAAACACACTATAGCAATTCTCACAGGGCACTTGCAAGCCGAAATCCGCCACGGGACGCCAGTATTGGCGTTTTTTTCAGCAGAAACGCCAATACGTCAAGAAACTACCAAATCAATAGACTCAATTGGATCTGCAAGTTTGAAACCACGCTTCACGTAAATACGCAGCTTATTTTAAATATGGCGTCCAAGTTCTTGCAAGATAAATGACGCATATACGTTTTTACATCGTATTAGGCCGGTGGGGTAATTATGTTGCGTATTGACGATCATTCCTGCTCCATTTTGCATGTAAATAGCTTTTCTGTTTCTAAATAGCTTTTTTATTTCTAGCCAGCGGAATTATGGGGAACGAAAACAATGAGAAGTGCATGTTGGGAAAGGAAACCTACGTGCTGAAAAACGCATGTTGACGGTCGCGTGTGTTTTCAGTGGCGTATTTACGCTCGACGGAACTTTTTATAAAAACGCAACATAAAAAAACGCTACATCTGGCCTTGCCCTTAGATTTCCAGCAACTATGATCCATCATTGTCTTCTAGAAATATAAACAGTCCAGGAGCTTGTGAATCCATGAAAGGCCCCCTCTGTGTCCAGAAGCAGATGGAACAATTGCCCCTTGAGTTTCCATAGTGAAAATACAGCATAATGTATCACCTTTGTTCTGGGGGCACATAAATCAGCCTCACTTTGTGGCAAGCCCCTGGATTCCCAGTAACAGCATTTCAATCCCATTAAAAGCTCTGGGAGGGAAGAGCTGGAACCAAAAGTCAGTTGGCATTAAACAGCCAGAATGGATTTATTAGTGTCTTCCTTGTCCCCTGGGGATTGGCCAATTGTGCAATAAATTGCCCCGGCTATATGTACATAATGGATTCATTTACAAAAGTACTTTGTTCCAGCACACAAATCAGGGCAGACTTATTCTATATCATTCTGTGCACTGGAAGCTGCCATTGTTTGGGATGATTATCCAAGGGCTCCCATAGATCTCTACTGGCTGTTTGTATTTCCTACTGTAATTTACAGCATGTGGGCGCTTCTCTCTGTCTCACCATGTTCAGGGGAGTAAAAGAACACTTTATCCAGCTCGGCTGAGACCAATAAATATTTAGGGAGGCCATAACTACAGCAGCATTTACTGGCCCTAGGCAGCTCCATGAATAGCTGATTTATTAACCACTTACAGTAAGTCTATATATTTTATAGCCAATTAATACCGGATGTGTTGCATAAAGAATAAAATTGTTCTGATCAGAGGACAAAGAAGTTTATTTTATTAGGGTTCATAGTCAAAGGCTACTGGCAGGTCTGGACTGGGAGTCAAAATAAGCCCTGGCATTCAAAGCACTACAATGCCCAAACAGCGCTCATTTAAAAGTAAATTTCTATGGCATTTTACAGTAACCTCTCAAAACTCACAGATTGCTAATCCGGGCCTGGCTACTGGACCTACATTTGAGGTGTGGCCCACTCCTGAAATGAGTAATTGTACCCTTGAACATGAGCTGAAGGGAGACTGGGGCTGAATCGACCTTTAGGAATGCCTTGCACCATGATCTACCATTAAAGCCAGTAGGTGTCATATGAATAAACTGGCACAGACGGATATACTATCACACATTTTAGTCCTTTTATCAGTGATGCAGACTGTGATGCTGTTTAGCCTCAGCTTAGTCTAGACCAGGGGTCCCTAACCTTTTTTACCCATGAGCCACATTCGAATGTAAAAAGAGTTGGGGAGAAATATAAACACAAAAAAGTCCCCTGGGATGCCAAATAAGGGCTGTGATTGGCTGTTTGGTAGCTCATATGTTTACTGGCAGCCTACAGGAGGCTCTACTTGGCACTATACTCATTTTTTCTGCAATTAAAACTTGCTTTCAAGCTTGGAATTCAGAAATAAGCACCTGCTTTGAGGACCCAACAAGCTGAAAAACACCCATTAGTTGGAAAAAAGTAAAGGTTTCTAGTTATTGTTCAGCCAGTGCTGCAACAGAACCTGGAAAGTTATTGGACTTTCTTTTCTGTATCTATCAGGATACATATATCTACTGTATATCTATATATCTATATATCTATATATATATATATATATATATATATATATATATATATATATATATATAACTAACAAAGAACATTCAATCTGTCTCCATCTTGCCCTACAGTTTCCATCTTGCCCCATTGAACCCATCCTGTCCTATAATTGCCAACATACCCTAAGGTTTCCATTATGCCCTCTGTTCTCCATCTTTCCCTACCGCCTTCATCTTGCTCTTCCGTCTCCATCTTGTCCTACAATCTCTATTTTGTCCTACAATTGCCACCAAATGGGCTACTGTAAGATGCCATAGCAACTCACTATCTATTGGGCTAGTGGGGAGCTGTTTGAGCCTCTATGTAGTTAGATGCTTAGAGACATCTTCCCCTACTGACTTCATCTTGCTCTTCCGTCTCCATCTTGTCCTACAATCTCTATTTTGTCCTACAATTGCCACCAAATGGGCTACTGTAAGATGCCATAGAAACTCACTATCTATTGGGCTAGTGGGGAGCTGTTTGAGCCTCTATGTAGTTGTAATGCCAAGGGTTATTTTGAATCCCAGTCCAGGCCTGATTGCCACCATACCCTAATTTCTCCATTTTGTCCTACTGTCTCTGGTCCTGTTAGCCCTGGATACCAACCTTCTTCCAACCAACCTACCCAGTCTTCCTGCCAACAGCATCTGGTAGTGGCAAGTCTCTAGAGCAGGCATGTCAGACTCAAATAGAGTGCTGAACTTATAGGGTTAAACTCAGACCATAGCTGTAAAGGTGCCCATAGATATAACAATTATGATCTTTCCTGGAAAAGATGTTTCCAAGAAAGATCGTTTGTTTCAATACACACGTGTAGAGCTGAATCATCAGATATACATATAGAAACCATAGAATTCTACCTGTATCTGATTATTCAGCACTAACAATGGCCGATGTTCGGGTGCCATCAAAGCCGACCGATATCCAAGTCTTCTGCTCATCGCCCACCATACACGCACCGATTATTGTATGAAAATTTGCAACCATTCATTTTCAAGAAAGATGTGGAGAGCTGAATCGTCACATATATAGGTATAAATTAGAATTCTGCCAGTTCAGCAGGCCCCTTAAAATTTTCCGACCTGCCCGATAGACGAGCCGACTGATATCCTTGTCTTCTGCCGATATTGGTCGGCTCTTCTCCTGCCATACACACGCCAGATATCGTAAGAAAATTTGTTTTGTTAGACGCTGCTAAACAAAAGAGGGTGGAAAAGAAATACGAAGGGTAAACAGAACTTTTTTACCCATTAAATGAGATCAGTACTGAGCAGTTTTATATTAATGACTATATATTTTTTGCAGTTTTAAGCTGGCCATACACAGATGGCGATGTCGACAAATGAGCGTAGCTCTCCCCGATATGCCCACCTTGAGGTTGGTGATATCGGGCTGATCTGATTGTGGGCCCTAGGGCCCAACTATGGGATCATATTTTACTGAATACGGGTGGCCAGATCATGGGACCGCATCAATGAACAGACGTGGCCGCGATCCGACGGGATTTTTCGGCCAATAAGCTGCCTTTAGCCAAATGGAATAAAAAAAAAAAAAAAACACAAAAATATTTATTAGATTAGTGATGGGCGAATTTCTCCTGTTTTGCCGAAAAATTATCGAATCTCCTGAGAAACTCACGAAACACGAATTTTGCCGACACCGGCAAAAACTTTTTGACGTCGGTGACAATTCTGATGCCGGCGGCAATTCTGACGCACATTAAAGTCAACGGGCGTCTATTAATTGTTTCCGGCGTCAAAATTCGTGTTCCGCTGAGATTTCGCAGACAGTTCATCCTGAATTTGTGACTGGCGAATAAATTCGCCCATCACTAGTAAAGCCCCCAGAATCACCAGCAATCAGTCCGTATGACCTCCAAGCTCCCAGTTCCACTCTCCGTTCTCTCCCTCTCACCTGCCCCTCAGATGCACCCGGGTGTATGTGTCTGCTTCCACCCTGTTGCAAATGTTGGGGTTTGGAGGAGCAGGAGGTTAGGACCCTAACTGATATTTTTATGCCCAAAGTCAAGGGACCCCAAAATAATTTGGCTGTGGGACCCAGCCTTCTACTTGCACCACTGAAAGATTTAATATATCATACATTTATATGCATAGAAAATAAAGAATAATAAGGGCAATTTAATCCAACATTATAGCACGTCTACTATAAATACTAATAATAAAACATATCAAAGGGAAGAATTAAAAAAAATATATGAATTGTGCAGAAAGCTAAGAATGGAATTGGGGGGGGGGATAGGAGTAAATATACTAATTTTAAGAAAAGAAAAACACAGACACATGAATATTAGCCCCCCTTGTTAGATAATGCTATTTGTCATTTGCTTTGACTGTTGGCCCCCTGATAAACCCCCAGTCAAGCCCCTTCATTTCCATGATAAAAGCAGCAGCCAATAGAAAGCAGAGGGAGGGGCCCCAGACATTCCATTCCATTCATCCCTAAGTAATGCTCATTCATAGGGGAGACAGGCAGGGCAGCAGCACTGACAAACTTTAATTGTGTCTACGGGTTCTACACACCCACCTCCTGGCATGGGATATTAATTCAAGGCACCAGGCTGAGGAAGATGAAGGTTACAGTAAGTACAAATCTCATTTATAAGAATCACTTATATCCCCGGCAGCCGAAAGGTTCAGTATTTGTTTCCTTAATTTCATGTGAAGTTAAATAACTGGGACCCTTTCCTTGTTACAGAATTTATATTGTAGATATGTCATTATTCAGGCAAAACTTAGCGCAGTTTTTGGTATATATATTTTAATGTCAATCTTGCGTTGTGTCATTTTTTTTTTTTTTTTTTTGGTGGTGCCCTTTTTGTCTGTCTGGCAGGGGAAGAGTAGTTCAGAATAGAAAGTGTTCTCCTTTACCTTTAGTACAGGTATGGGACCTATTATCCAGAATGCTCGGGACCTGGGGCTTTCCGGATAACGGGTCTTTCCATAATTTAAATCTTCATAGCTTAAGTCTACTAAAAAATCATGTAAACATGAAATAAACCCAATAGGCTGGTTTTGCTTCTAATAAGGATCAATTATATCTTAATTTGGATCAAGTACAAGCTACTGTTTTATTATTACAGAGAAAAAGGAAATCATTTTTAAAAAAATTGTATTATTTGATTATAATGGAGTCTATGGGAGACGGCCTTTCCGTAATTCGGAACTTTTTGGATAACAGGTTTTCGGATAACGGATCGTATACCTGTACAAGGAGCTTACTATTCATCATGTATGTAAAGGATGGGAACACTGTAACATACTGGGGTGGGTAGATACTACAGTCGCTCAGCAACAGTGATTTAGGATAGTACACATGGGCATTTGTGTATATACCGAACTGCTGCATTTGATTGTCAGCTCAGCAGGCCACTGGCAGGGAGGTGTATACAACGGTAATATTACTGCTGTCCTATAAGCAGGTACTTCTGACGCCTCATCCATTTAATATCCAGATATGTATGTGATCCATGTTAAATTGGCCATTAGATTCGTAGCTGCTAAGGAACCAGTGCAGTCTGTACTATGGGGCAAATTCACTAAACGACGAAGCATCTAACGCTAGCGTGAATGCGCCAGCGTAGCGCATTTACAGACGCTGGAGTAAATTCGCTAGTGTTACTTCGCACCCTTAGGCCTGGCGAATTTGCGCAACGGACGTAACTACGCAAATTCACTGACGAGCGGATTATTCTGAACGCTACCTTTTACGCCAGACTTCCTTCGCCACCTCAGACCAATAGAGTAGATAGGGATTGCTTCAACAAAAGTTAAACATTTTTCTAAGTCCCAAAAAACGCTGGCGTTTTTTCATTTTTTATGGGTGATGGGCAGAAAAAGATCAAAAATTTTTTTTGGGGCTCCCCTCCTTCCCCCCTACATTTCCTAACTCATGGCAACTTAACTATACAGTGGGCACATGTGTAGGGCAAAATAACTATTTTATTTGCTGTTTTGAAGGTTTCCCAGGCTTGTGTAGTGATGCTACATATACCTCCATTGTAACTTGAATTTGGCGCCGTTTGCAAATTAAGGATCGCTAGCGTAACTTCGCTTTGCTTGGCGAATTAACGCTAGCGCAACTTCGCAACCTTATGCTTCCCCTGAGCGCAACTTCGGATTTTAGTGAATTTGCGTAGCGCTGGCGAAAATACACCTGGCGAGACGCGGCGAAGCGGACGCTGGCGCAATAATGAATCTTAGTGAGTGTCCCACTATGTCTCTGGTGCTGGGCATATGTCCTATAGGGTGCTCAACGGCTATAGCACCCAGTGTCCACTGATGATGGAAAATAGCAGTGGATACAACACCCCTCTCTTTGCCTGTCATTGCTCTTCATGCTATTAAATAAAAAGCACCCAATCAGCACCTTATAAGTGATGACAGACAAATAGGGGTGATTTATCTGTTAATGTTTTTTGCTGATAGTGGGCAAAGCTCCTTAACGGAGAATCTGTGTGCGCTTGAAGAAGAAACATGCTTCTATGCCTTTAATTGTTATGGTATAGTTTGGTCTCTTTTGGGGGGATTTATTAATACATTTTTCCCAGATACCATAAAGTATAAGGAGTAGCTGAGAGAGAAGCAGACTTGGGGGGCTGCAGATAATGGGGGCTAAATCCCAACTGTCATGTTTAAATGCCTTACAGCCACGTGGGATGATGTCACTACCCCTCCTCATCCAATCAGGAGCCAGAGGAACTATACACAGCTGGAATCTATTATGGGGTCATTAGTTAAAAAAAAAAAGAGGAGAAATACAATCCCACTTTCCCAGGATCTGCGGATGTGAACTGGGATATCGGTTACAAGAGGTGACCTGATATTACTGGGTCGTCAATCGAAAAGCGATGATTTATTTGCTTTAAAACGCTGATGGTTCTTGTTGGAGACCAGAGGGAGGGTGATTCATAGTTATGGTACCCAGAGAACTAGAGAGGTCGGATGACTCGCCCCAGGGGCCACACACAGAGAGAGAAAGGATGAAGCTGAGGCTTTGAAGTGGGCAAGGACTTAGGTTTATCAAAGAATACTTGGGTAGATCACATTTTATCTCTCACTCCAGCACTTGGGCATTAAGCTCTGTTAAAGCCTGCTGAACCCTTTGATATGAAACTTGTCATCGGACAATGATCAGAAAAGAATGAATAAGTAGAACGGGGGTATGCTTACCAGATCGGCCATATTCCCTCTACTGCCCCAAACCTGGGCCAACTGCAGATTGTAAGCCCTTTGAGTTGGCCTTAAGTTTTGGAGACCAAATAAGTAGAATCCTCTGATTTCCCATTATGGATAATTACCTAATAATGCAGACGGTTTCACAGGTATGCAATGATAGCACTAGCTCCTATTGCTCATAATGGATATGTAAGTTCTTTTAGATGGTAAGCTCTTTTGGTTATCGGCTTTATTGAAAGAAGTGAGGGCTCATAGGCTCCCCATAGTCTTTACATTCCCAGTTCTGCAGTTTTCCCTTAGCCCTTAGGGGCAAATTCACTAACCTTCCGAAAATTCGTAAAGCATCAGCTTCGCTCACAGCGCAACACTTCACCAGGCGTAGATTCGCCAGGACAACACTAATTAATAATATAATCCGAATATAATCTGAATATAATCCGAAATTGCGTCCAGGGCGCCAAACGCTGGCGAAGTTGCGCTAGAATTACTGCACCAAGCGAAGCGAAGTTGCGCTAGCGTTGGCTAATTTGCATACGGCGGGAAGTTAAAGTTGAATGGACGTATATGTTGTAGCAAATACATTACACTACACAAGCCCGGGAAACCTTAATAGAATAAAATAAAGTTGTTATATTGCCCTTTACATGAACCCAGTGTATAGTTTATGTGCCATATGTTAGGAAATGTAGGGGGGAAGCCGGTTACCCCAAAAAAAAAAATTATGTTCTTTTTCAGCCTATCACCCTGAAAAATATAAAGTCGACAGCGTTTTTCTGAAAAATTTTTTTTGGAACTCCTATCTACTCCATTGCACTTCGCCTGGTCTGAGGTTTTGAAGGCAAGTCTGGCGCAAGAGGTAACGTTCAGTTAAATCCGCGTCTTAGTGAATTTGTGGAGTTACGTCCATTCGCCAGAGTGCAAATTCGCCAGGCGTTAGGGGGCGAAGTACCGCTAGAGTCTATCTCCTTCACTAGAGAAGTTACGCCAGCGACCATTAGTAAATCGGCGAAGTACCGAAATTACGTCATGCTGGCGACTTTTTGTCAGCGTTAGTGACTTCGCCCTTTAGTAAATGGCAGAATTATTGACTTAGCCTTTACTCCTTTGCTAGGGAACTTTTTAAAGATAAAACCCTCTCTTTCTGGACAACCTCTTGCCCCAGAAGTCTTTATTATATTCTCAGCAGCATGACCCCTTCCCTTTCTTTTCAATGAATATATTTGCCATTTATAATTGGGTGAAAGCACCCCTCCTTGCATTTTCTTCTGCCTTTTAACTATTTTTTTTATTATGGTCAGTGCCCTCAGGGCACTATTACAGCTTGGCGTTGCCATGTTCCCATATTTCGTAATTGAGAATCCTTTTTCCCCCCACAAACTTTATTAACCCTTAGGAAAGATGCTGGCTTTCACAGAGGTCACAATGCATGCTTGCTTGTTGATGCTGATTGGTTGCTATGGGTTACTAGACCTGTTTGCAAACACTGACTTTTGTTACATTATCCCAATAGCGTTTAAAACAGACAAAATATGCTCTGAGTTTGGACCATCAAGACCTTGGGATCCCACTACTGCTCTTTAAAGGAGAAAGAAAGGTCTTCTTACTTGGGGTGCCAAAAGTTAGGCACCCCCAAGTGATCGCATGTACTTATTGGAAACCCTGGGCTGGTGCACCTATTAGACGAAAACTGCAGCAGCTTCCAGCGAGCACCACGGAGCGATTATCTTCCTGCTTCTTCTTTTTTCTCGCGGATGTGCATGCTCAGTAGCGCGAAAAGCAGGACTTAAATGAAAAAGACGGCTATTTCGTTCTACTAAGCATGCGTTTACCCCGGGAAATTTGAAGAAAAAAGAAGCAGGAAGACGATCGATTTGTGGTGTTCACTGGAAAGAATCCCTGAACCGGTGCAGTTTTCTCCTAATAGGTGCATCGCCCCAGGGTTTCAGGTAAGTACATGCGATCACTTGGGGGTGCCTAACTTTTGGCACCCACAAGTAAAAAGACCTTTCTGGGGTAGAAGACTGTTGTTCTCTTCCACTGAGCAGTCGTTTTTTTGGCTCTGAATTTGCTGCCCCACAGTTTCTCCCAAATTTACCTCCCATGATCCTCAGACAGAGTTCTCCTACTACAAGGGCTTTGTCCTTGAGCAGGAGCCCCAAAAATATAACAATCAAGATGATGTGCCTTTAAAAAGCTTCAGCCCTGGCAAAAAGGCATTTGTCCCTGCCCTGGGTCAAAAAAGAAACTCTTGTTTTTATGTGTCACCCATGACTTGTTAATGATGACAAAACAACTGTGTGAAAGACGCTGTCACCCGATCCTTATTTTCTTAGTGACTTGTGCTGTCAGTGGGGGCAGAGGGAGGGAGGCTCAGGTGGCTAGTGCTAGTCTTGGCCAGTTTGGGGAAGAGGGGAGGGGGCAAGATTCCACCTCCAGGCAAGGACTTGAATAATTTCAGCTGGATTTAACAACCAGGCTATAAAATGTTTTTTAAGTCGGGGGGGGCGTTGATAAAATATGTACCAAGGGTAAGGAGGCTTTCTAAGTGCGTGCCAGGCCCGGACTGGCAATCTGTGGCTGCTATAAGATGCCATAGAAAGTGACTATTAAGTGGGCTGGGGGGGGGGCTGTAATGGCCTCTGTGTAGAAGGAATGACAGGGCCTAGTTTGAATCCCAGTCCAGTCCTGCTGCTTGGTGTGCTCCCAGCACCCCCTTGGGCTTGGACTTCAATATCAACCAAAGGGCTGCAGGTTGGGCAACACTAATGTAAAGAGTTACAGTTTTCAACCTGTCCTCTACTGTGTTCATCTTGCCACACTGTTTCTATCTTGTCCTACTGTCTCCATAATGTCCTAATGTCCATATATTGTCCTACTATCTTCATAATGTTTTAATGTCCCCATCTTGTCCTACTGTCTCCATAATGTCCTTATCTTGTTCTACTGTCTCCATAATATACTAATATCCTCATCTTGTCCTACTGTCCTCATCTTGTCCTACGGTCTCCATAATGTCCTAATGTCCTCATCTTGTCCTACTGTCTCCATAATATCCTAATGTCCTCATCTTGTCCTACTGTCTCCATAATGTCCTAATGTATTTGTCTTGTCCTACTGTCTCCATAATGTCCTAATGTAACCATCCTGCCCTAATGTCCTCATCTTGCCCTACTGTCACCATTTTGCCCTACCTTGTCACCTGTCATCTTCATGACCTACTATATGTGATTTCCACCACCCATTCTATTTAAAACTGCTGCTACATAGTGCTTAGTTAAGCGTCTGTCCCGGAGTAGTCACCTCCCCTACGACCCCTTGTACATATACTACAGACACAGCAACATGATGCTTGAGGATCTGCTTCTAAAATTAATAGTATCTTCACCTATATAAAGCTGAGGCTGATGTGAAGTAGGAATCTGTGGGACTGGACATTTATTACAGTCCATACCAGGCCTCAGGACTGGTGAACATGTGCAGTTTGACTGCCTCCTGTACACCCCACAGGGAGAATAGAGTGTCCCCATCTGCCTCCACACACAGCCAACGAGATTGGGAATCACCATTTCTCCATTCATTGTGCTTGACATCTGGTTCTAATTAACTGTTCTCTGTTCCCAGTGGTACCGGTAGGAAATACTCACAGAGAATCAGTGCTTTTGTGAAAATCTTCTAGGAACATAGCCCCCCTCTTTCTATATTCAGCCTCTACTGCCGGCCAACAGATTGTGACTAGTTCAGGGAGCGTGACCCCTACACATAAACTATTATTGTATTTAGATTAAGCTATACATTTGTATCAATCCATTGGTCCCTTCTGGTAGCCTGGATGCACAACTCTGGCCTGTTACTAATTTCCATTAGATATGTACATATGGACAGACCAACAATCTTGATGAGACACCTTAAAAGGAAAAGGATCCTTATATTTGAACTACATTGGCTGTAGCCGTTTGCTCTGCTGCTCTACTGAGCAAGCAAGAAGACGTGGTATGAAGTATGAAATCAGTGATGCTGGCTAAGATTTACCCAGACACTGACCCTAAGAGTAGCAATTTGGGTCCCCATCCTATCACTTCATCTCTTTCTCTCTCTTTCTCTTAGAGACATATACATTCTGCTTTACTACTAAATCCGTATTACTGCCTATATTATCTGCCATTGCAAAAAGCTTTGTGGTCTCCATGTGTTTTCACTCTTGCTTGACTCCTATCCCCATGCCTTCTGCAGAGGGTCAATAAGGGCAGTGTTCTCCATTCTCCAATTCAAAGTCAAATGGACAGTTTCTGAATTTGCAGTCACTGTAAGAACTGGCATTGTCCGTCTCTACAGGGGGTGCTTTGTGTAGGTGTTGTAAATGATTACCACCTCAAACACAGATGTTCCTAGACACAAGTAACCTTTCAGTAGAAACCAGTTACAGTAATAATAACTTCCCCTGCAAATATTTTTCTTTCTCTTTAAATGTAATTCTGAATAACCAAGATTCACTTTTCTTGCCTGTTCTACTGTTCTGTGCTAGCTGATACTTTCTGGGCCAATGTATGAGCAGAGATTTGTAACCTGTGGGTTGGGATCTAGAAAGGGTTCCTCATTCTGTCTTTTTGTTGGCCAGTACATGAGTAGAGATTTTTAATCTATAGGTTGTGATCAAGCTGTCGAATCTGGGGTTCTATGATCCTCCTAATTAATGTGAGATTTCTTCCCACAATTGCATATAGTTGTATGAATCATTTTGCAAGAGGCAACATCATTTAGGTGCCATGAAAACAGAAGTTACAGATACAGGTGGTTGGCCCTGGTACCCAAAATGACTGCTTTGTCCTATCAGTCTGGCTTTCATTGTGACAAATGTTTGTGGGTATCTTTCTTAAAGGTGGTCTTATTCACATGCATGTGCCCATGCCTACAGAAAGCAGTTGTCTACACAACCAAAGCTTTGAGTTTATTTGGTCAACAACTCAACATTTTGCCCAAAAAGACATCTACTGAAAGGATTTACATATATGCCTGATCAGGATCTATTCCATCGGGCATGGTTTGCAGTTGTAATGTGTAGTTATTATGTGTAGACATAACATAGTTTGGGCAAAACTACCCAACTTGTCCGCTTATATCCATACTGCAATGGCTAGTGTGTTTAAACAATGCAGTGAAACAGTTAAGGATCACCAACCAATTGTTCTTTCTGGTTGGCTGATTTCCTGATAATTTCATTCCTTAAGACACAGAATTTACAGTATCGGCAAGTTGGTGACCTCATGGGTGGCCGTGCAAACACAAGTGTGTGTGATGTTACACAATGTGGAATTCTCCTCTGCCTCGTTAGAGGGACAGACACACATTGTACCTACAGTGCAGATACAGTAGCCGCCCCCTTACTTATAATTCCAGTTTTATTACCAAGGCCAAGGCAATAATAAGGTGAATCAAGAGAAGGGCCTAGAGTACAAGACTTGCATGCACAGCTGTAATCAAAGAGGGCTAACTTTATGATATGGTAGAGATACAGTATGAGCAAGAGATAACAATGAGGAGGTGGTACCGGCAGCTGTAAGTGGATGACCTGTCCCTTGTGTGTCTCCCTTTGTGACTGATCATAGAATCTTGACATCTGAATCTACATTTGATAGATGAGCAGGAGCCAAAGGCATTAACAGATTGGATAATATGAATATATACTCCTGGGGCTTTGGAGGCTAATTGACGAGTCTGTTTTACACTGTCCCACCAGTCTGTTGTGTGGTGGGACTCAGCAAGAACTTACAGCCAATTAGTGAATCACAGCCAATGAGTCATTTGAGCAAAATTGCTTCCTTGCACAACATTCTGAAGCAGGTATCTGCCATGTTATTAGTCACTTTCTATTTATTTGGCTTTATTTATTTGGACAATGTTGTTTGGCTGAATGTATGCTTGTTTGAAGCCCATAAATGTTATAATCATTCCAAGGTCTTAAAGTGGACCTGTCACCCAGACACAAAAATCTGTATAATAAAAGTCCTTTTCAAATTAAACATGAAATCCAATTTCTATTTTTTATTTAAGCATTCATAGCTGTTGTAAGCTCATTTAAAAATCTCAGCTGTCAATCAAATATTGTCTGCCCCTCCTCTATGCCCGTGGCATAAAGGCGGGGCAGACAATTACTTTGACTTTCCATTCAGCACTTTTTAGATGTCACTGCTCTCCATATATTCCCCCGTTCTTTTTACCATTTCATTGTGTAACCAGTGCATGGGGATGGACATTGGGTCCCCCATTCTGGTGCACAAACAAGATTCTGAGATGATACAAGGCTTGTCTTAATAACAGTGTCCACAAAATGGCTGCTGCCTGCTTGCTATAATTTTGAAATCCCAGACTGAAGGAAACGAGATTCAAATAATTTTTATAGTGTAATTAAAGTTCATTTTGCTTGACTAATCTGATAAAAAAGGATTTTGAATAATTTCTTTGGGTGACGGGTCCCCTTTCAAGGATTGTACTGAAATCGGTCATTTGGCAACATAAAATCATGGCCAACCCAATGCTCTTGGCTACAATTATCGTATAAGAGAAACATTCTGTATAACAATAGGATTACATTTACTCATGGGTGATAATTATTAAGAAACAAAGCTTTATAATTATGTGCAGATCTGTGAATAACAAAAAAAGTCAGGGGTGTTTGGATTTAATGAGTTGTTAATGACAATCAACCCGCCATTAAGCAGCTGGCCTCTGGAGGTGCAAGGACTGTTGATCCCTAGGTGTTGAAAGAAAGCTGTCTCCACTAATTATATCTGACAATTAGATTACCAGTCCACACGTTTGTCAGCGACTTCATCGCCTTTACAACTGCTAAAAGGTTGTTGTTTAGCAGACAAAGCAAAGTTTATTTTTTTTGGCCAACAGATAACGCGTGAAAACATTCAGAACAGAATAAATCTCCCACTAAATCCTGTAGTTACTGAACCATCTTTAAGATCTAGCTTACTTTGTGCTCAGGGGAGCCCTGAGTCTATCAGTGCATTTCTTGTAACATTTTAATGCTATCAATTATCACTTTAGGGTAAACGCTAAGATTCGGGGAGATTTAGTCACCCGGCAACAAATCACCTCTTCTTCCAAAAAGCCTTACAGATGGCTAGAATCAGAGGGATGGCACTCGGAGCGAATCGTTTTCCGAAGTTGCCTCACAAGGAAATTTCTGGCGACTTCGGAAAACGAATCGCTCCGAGTACCATCCCTCTGGCGATTTTGATTCTAGCTGGCCGGAAGGCTTTTCAGGGAGATTAGTCGCCCGAAGTAGAGGCAATTAGTTGCCGGGCGACTAAATCTCCCTGAATCTTCCCACGTGTCTCTGCCCCTAAAGGTCTGCTGAGATCTGACCACAAGGGTCTTCTTGAACAACCCAAACTTAATTATTCTATGAAAGAAACATTTATTAATATTTCAATGGGGTTTTGATGAATATTTTCTGGGATGAGAACTTCCTTCAGTTAGAGGCCAGCCAGCAAAGTGTCTCAGTTTATGTTACACAGGATGTAACACCAACTATGTTCTGTGCTGAGCTTCACTCGAGGGATTTTTCCCCGAATCCCTGGGAGTTTTCTGGGTCTCTGTTCTCCACGACTCCCATCAGGATATTTATACAAACAGGGCACAGATGTTTTCTCTGAGAGTCAAAATCCCTTACAATGGGATTTGATGAGATTGTAATATAAACACAACCCCTTGTTATTTATATCCTTCATAGGATTCTGATTATCTTATCCCATAGCCTGTCAGTTACCAAATGAACTGCTATCCAAATAAAAAAAAGGTGCTTCTTCAGGCTTAACAAGAGAATAACGTTCATTATGGGGTTTCCTTCCATTTGTGTCTAATAGAAAAAAGGGAATTATATTTTTCCCTGGCTTCAAGGTGAATTTCCTCCTAGGCATGTGGTTGAACATAATCTAATATCAGTTGAGTCAAGTTCATTTAGCTGTTGCAGAAGTGCCTGGGTAATGCCATTCAGCCAGAAAGCTGTGGGTTTGGCAAGACGCACATCGGCCACACAAAATGAAAACCCGTTGTTAACATCAAAGCATTTTCGCAGACCATCTCCACAACACATTATATTGAAGTGACACTCTGAGACGTTATTCAAAATCTTGGCAGGAACAAACCAGAGAAGTTTAGGCAGCAGAGAATTCTGGGAGATCACAGCCATCTCCTCGGCTAGAGGCCCTTTCTCAAGATTATCTACCCCCCTCCTTTCATTTCTACTTTGTAGTGCTGTCTGTTTGTGTTTTATTTGAGGAAGATTTATAGGGTTAGTTGGAAGCAGGAAGCACTGCTCTTGGACAATGTTCTCTCTTTCTCTGCTCTGTTTACACTCATCAGGATTATGTTGGGTTTTGTTACATCCTAAGTGATGGAGATATATAGAGCCTGTAAGGAGTGGAGTTTGTAAAGGGTCTCTATAAGCTCAATGTGTTGACTTTCCTTAACTGATACTCCTGAACAGAAGACTCTAAATGAATAAAAGTTAATATACAAACATTGTGGTTGATAGGTTATATATTGAGAGTTGGCAGTAATCTACAGGTATATTTTTAAGTGTATTAAGATTTTGGTATTTCCCCAGCTGTAGCCCCTGGCTGGTGATTCCCTCCCTGAGTCTTCCATTCCAACATCCTCTTAGCCAGTGTTCATAATCAGAATTATGGGCATCCCTGCTCCAACAAACCATTCTCTTGCACATTTGCTGCCATATCTTCCACTGGCCATGGGTGCTTAAATAAGGCTTCCTTACTGTTTCACCTGCCAAACCTGTCCCATCTATCCCCCCTTTACCTAAGACTCTTCCACTAGTTACACTATTGGCAGACATAATTTTCTAGGATTGTAGCACCCATTTAGTAGCAACCTACCTAAAAAAGTATATTCTTCTATAAGAATAACCTAGGTACATTATGTAAATATGAACATTACTAAAAGTAAATTTCCTTTTATGTCTTTGAATTAATATTAATAAATTATATAGATATTAGGTACCTTGGGGACTTGGGGTTGAAAGTTGGACAAGTAAACACAGAAGAAAGACAACACGACAGGCAAAGAGTTTGAGCGGATTGTTGCTGTCTGTGTGTGTTGTGTGACAGCTGTTGGTCCGAGGACTCGCTGAAGGATTCATGCCTTGTATAAAAGGCCTATTGTTTGAATACCACTCCTCAGCATCGGTTGCATTACCAGGAACAGGCCGTGTTATCAGCTGAGATGATATTCTGGTTTTCCCTTTAAACCAGCTGCTCTTCATAGCAAATGCTATAGATAAAAATATGAAGGTGTTGGGTTACCCATCGGAGTATTTAAAAACAACTTGCAATTTTTTTGAAGGGGGGGAACAAGATGGGCTGATCAACGTTGCACCCGTGCATTAACCCATTATCTGTCTGTTGGGTTTTAAAACTCTAAACACAAATAGTTCCCCGGCTCCTGTGGATCTTTGCTTCTATCAGACTGTACTCTACTCTACTCTGCCCACCTGACATCTGGTTTAAATCGACACAATGATCCTTTTCCTCTGCTCATTTGGTGATCTCATCTTATAAAGTATGTCCACCTTTAGTCTGAAAGCACATGGGAAAATTTCCCATCGACTTTGAATTGAACCCCCCCCCCCTAAAGTCCCTACTTTCTAGTAACATGGCCCTTTAAAATGAAGTGTCAGAAACTGCAGCTTTCTCTAGATCCTCTAGCAATGTTTATTGGCAAGAAGAGCTACATGTCTGATGTTGCAAAGGTCAGTGGCTCATGAGAGAAATTCCTCAGCAGAGTCAACCCAACTGTGGATTGAGGAAATTCTCAGGCTTTCCGTGTGTGTAGTGCAAATAAGGCAAATATTCCCATCTATACTGAAAGAAGTGTGAAATATATATACTGTAAATATATCAATGCATATTATTCCCCCCCGCTCATATAACATTGGGCGGGGGGATTTGTTAGCCGCAGACCACATTCATTATCTGACACAATGATCTGCATCCTAAAAAGATATTGATCAACAAGGTGGTTGTTTAACCCATACTCACAACAATACAGAGCCAGTTTGGACAAGAGATGACAATGCCTGCTCATGTATGGGCACCTTTGGACAGGGCTGTCCAACTGGAGACCCAAAAGCTGCACAGAACCCTTTTATAGGACCCAGTCCACCATCGACCTCCACCAACGTCTTTGTATGCCATGACAATATAACAATATAACACCTACAGGTTCCCCCATGCTGCACCATAATTATACTGAGCAGTTCAGTCAGTTTGTCCCTCATGTTCCATTCAGATACTTTTCTCTCATCCTCTCCTTTTTTTATCTTTCCAATAAAAACATTTTCTCTTCTTGTTTTAAGGGATTGAATATTTTCTGACCCCCAGTTCCAATACCAGTAACTTAATTACACATGCAACAGCATCATCCAATTAGAATCATTCCTTCTAGGGCACTCACAAATTAAGATGACTTTGCCATTTTGCTTGCTAATAAAGCACTGAATTCAGACTTCAGAAGGGTGGCGATAGAGCTGCTGGACTACTTCAACCCTTGCCTACTAAGTTGGAGAATTTGGGGTCCAGTAACTGTTGAGTATACAAAACACTGCTATGTATGCTTTATGTGCCTTTAAATTTTACTTTCCTCAGTTCTGAACTTTCTTACTCCTTTGCCTTTTTGTCTCCCCTATTTTTCTTTTCTTTAGCCTCTCCCTTTTTGTACTTCTACACCAACCAAATGCCTTAGCCCTAATGACTCCTTTACAAAAAAAATGCCCTGGTGCAGTGGTCCAGTGCAACCAATGAGACATTTGCCCTCATTATTCTAATTGCTCTAGACCAAAATGCTTACTGCTGAATGATTGCTATGGTTGCCTTACCATAACCATACCACCTGTACTTGAACATTCCATAATCCTACTATTTCTTCTTTCCTGCAGAACATGTTGGCCAAAGCCCAATTTGACAACAAGGCTGACAGCCCAGATGAACTGACCTTCCGTAAAGGGGACATCCTAACTGTGCTGGAACAAAATATCCCTGGCAGCGAAGGTTGGTGGCGCTGTAACCTTCATGGCCGGCAGGGCCTTGTTCCCGCCAACCGCCTTCAGCTCTTTACTACTACAAATGATACTTCATCTGCCCAGATTGACTATGGCACCCTTGGAAGGCAACAGTCCCAACAGAACATCTACCAGGTGCCCTCAGCACCCAAAATAACAAATCTGTCAACATACGAGCAGATGAATGGTGTTTATATAGTGCCACTGACTTCAAAATCAGTTTCCGGTGGTCTCTACCAGACCCCCATTTCTTCACCAGCGCAAATATACTGTGAGAAAGCCAACAGTGCCTCTAGCCAGGTGAGTATTTCCATAATTTTTAATTTATCCGTGGGCAGTAGTACATCACTGACATTTTCCCCAAAGGAAAGGGAGGCGTATGGAACTCCGTCAAAGAGGAAGTTCTATATATATATATAGTTTTCTAAAATATGTTTGACTAATGCAAATATTTTCAAAGATGCATAGTTGCATTTTTATATACAGTTTGCCTAATATATATAAGGCATCAGTAACAAGCACACCTGCACATGTGGGTGCTACAATATTAGATGCAATGAGGAGTATTTCAGTCCCGCATGGTGCCAATCCAATCTGATGGAAGCATGGATGCAGAGAGCTGCCACTTTTGCATCAAATAACAGGAAGAAGAAGCTGTGTTAGCCTCAACTTTGATGTTTAGACCCCTGATTGGTTGTTATTATTATTATTATTGTTATAATGCAGGAAGAGAAAACCAAACCACAATAGCTTTAAAATATGTCAGGATATCTAAGTAAAGAAGGAGAAAAAAGTGGGTTAATATCATGCAAAGAATGTAGTGGCTCCATGTATTTACAGATTCTGATAACAGGAAAGGAGAGCTTCCCCCCCTACTGATCCCTCACTCTCTGGGACATGCTGCTAAACAACTGTCCTGGCTCTTGACATGGTCAGCTGTTGCCGAGCAGCTGGTGACTGTCCGTTCAGGAGCCAAAAAAAGGGACCAGACCCTCATCACCACTTATCATGATCCCAAAACTCACTGCTCCACCGGAGGAATCCACTCTCCCTGTCTGTCAGCAAAATACAGTATTAATAGTAAAGTGACTTGTAAGTCAGAGCCCTGATAAGTGTTGGGCCTATCATTAGTCAAGAGAAATCTGACAGTAGGATAAAACCTATAAAGGAACCCAGCTCTAAAAGAAATTATATTTGTTACTATAGAGGTTTGTGTGTATGTGTATATATATCTCAAAAATGACCTCTTGCACCCACATAACTACATCTGTAACCCCAAATCTCACCATAACTGACCTTCAGGCTGGGTCCCCTTAGCTCATAACAAGGTTACAGATATATAGAAACATTGGGGTAACAGTCACCCTGCTATAGTTTCAGGGGTACCCAAGGCACAAATAAGCACTCACCCCAAATCTCCCCCTAACTGGCCTTCAGGCTGGGTCCCCTTAGCTCATAACAAGGTTACAGATATATAGAAACACTGGGGTAACAGTCACCCTGCTATAGTTGCAGGGGTGCCCAGGGCACAAATAAGCACTCAGTCACCCCAAATCTCCCCCTTACTGACCTTCAGGCTGGGCCCCCTTAGCTCATAACAAGGTTACAGATATATAGAAACATTGGGGTAATAGTCACCCTGCTATAGTTCCAGGGGTACCCAGGGCAAACATAATTAGCCTTTAGACCTTACAAAACATTTTTTAGTATTTCTATGTAAAAAACATGGCACTTTTTATGTTGATGACAGTTTCCTTTTAATGTATATGTTTTGTTTCTTTTCTTAGCATTTATTTACTCTCCCACGGGCCTCCCGAGCCTCAAACCCAGCTTCTATAGCACAAGCAGAGGTGTATGACATTCCTCCTTCAGTTCACTTTACACCGCCCAGCCACCAGGTAATATTAAAATAGTAAATTTGAATAGGAGGCAGTGTCACACAAAAAAAATATTACTTTGACCATCAATAGATTTTTTAAAAATCCTTTCATTTTAGAGCTCCGCAGCTCCATCTCCTGTCGGCCGCCATTCTCCATTTTCTGCATCACCTGAGCAAATACAGCAGCAGATCTACGACATCCCGGCCAGCACAGACACTCCAGGACGACGCGGTCTCACAGAGGTATAAGACAAGACCTATTTTATACCCTTTTGAGAAAGCCACAAATCTTATTAATGTAGCAATCAAGTGGTAAAAAGACACAGTAGGTATTGGCAGAAAGTCTGTGACTCAAGCAGTGGGTGGGGCTAGAATACTCTGATGGTAGCTTAGAAGGGGAGAGGAAAATAGGCTTGTAATGCAGGAGTTGAGCATGAAGTCATGTCAGCGTATGGCATGTTTGAATCAATAATTTAAAAATATTGGAGATCTGAAATATCCATAGTTTCTCTTAAATAAAGTAAAGGAATTGAGCATACGTGTATATCACAGATATCACAACAGGGAAAGAATTGAGGAAATGATTAACGTTAACATGTTATAACAAATGTGAAGGATTTAATGATGTATTCCAAGCAATATCCTTTATGTCCATTTAGATTTATGATATTCCACCAAGTGGTAAATCTCAGCCGGACAGAAAAGACACGTCACTCAAGGGTTGCTATTACAAAACTTTACCTCCCCCTCACAAATCAGACTGGATTTATGATATCCCCATGTCTCTGGAGAAGAAAGATATAAAAACTTGCCGTAAGATATCTCTAGACAGACAAATGGTCTATGATGTTCCACCGACGCGGTACGGAACACTGCAGACCAATTCAGAAGGCACCTGTGTAACAAGCCAGATATACAACGTTCCTCCATTGCAAAAAACACCACCAGTGGCCTGTCAGCCTGTTTATGATATCCCACCTTCTCTCGATTTGGGATATGGGAGTATGAATAAAAACACTGCAAGCATTTGGAAACAGAGAGTCGAGAAGATTGATTCCAAGGAAAATGTCTATGACATTCCAAGGGGGCCGACAGGAGCTTCCTTGTCAAAAACTGAAATGGCCAGTCCTGCTAGTGATACACCTATCTATGAAGTTCCTCCACCACTGCCCAGGTATAAAAATGCTTACCTAAACTCGGCTGAAATTGATAGGTTGTCTATATCCAGCTCTGAAAGCTGTACCAGTACATTGTCTTCTTCATCATCTGCATCCGATGAATCCTTCGCCATGTCATCATCAGAGGTTTCAATCAAACAGGAGACTCTAGAGCTTGATGTGACCATAAAGGAGATCACCCAACTGCAGGAACGAGTGTCCAGCTCAATAGCAAGCCTAATGATTTTTGTCAGCAGCAAATGGAGATTACAGGAGCATATGATGGCCAACCTGGAAGACATCCACAAAGCAGTTGACAGCATCATAGCCTCCTTGCAAGCGTTTCTTGACTTTGCACAGAGAATAAGGGCCAATGCTTCTCAGCTGAAAGACAGTAACATTCAGCTAAGAATTAAAACACAATTACAGACTCTTACAGACTCGTTCCAGGTGCTCTCTCATAATCAGGATGCCATTGACCGGTGCAACTGGTCATTGCAAGCGCTCGTGATCGACCACCCTCATACAACTCTGGATGACCTTGATCGATTTGTTATGGTGGCTCGAACCATTCCTGATGACATCAAGCGCTTTGTTTCCATCATCATAGCTAATGGGAAGCTCCTTTTCCGAAAGCATGAGGAGCAAACCAAGCCAAAGGAGGAGATAATGGCATCAAAGTGGAAGGAGGCAATAATGGCATCAAAGACTCAGGTTCCTCCACATAAAGAAACCAATGTAGGCCAGCAATCAACATGTGTCAACAGAGCAGAGAATGTAAAGCAAAGAAAACATCTGTTCTCAAGGCAAAAAGCAATAGAAGACAGTGATTATGTCCACTTGCAGGTCAGTAGTTCTGGAGAAACATCTGTGATGATTCATTTTGTTTTTACCCATGAAAAAAATACATCATGTGTAGGTTCTCCTGTCCTTCAGTCCAACAGGAGCAAGAGAAGCATTAGAAGAGTCCATCTCCATAAGTAACCTAAGCTTTTGACTTTCCCTCCAGCTAGCCCTCTGGACTGTACAGAAAGGGCTGCTATTTCCACTAATTCATGACAAAAAGAGTGTAAAACTGCTAAATAATTGACTCTAAAAGAAAAAAATTAACTACTATAGATTTCAAAAGTTCCCAAAAAAGCAATTCTACATTAAGTTGTTTGGCTGGGCATAATTCTCCTTAATAAGGATTCATTTTATAGCAAAGATTACAATTAGCTAAGGGCTGAGAATGCCTCCCCTTTGAGCACTGAATAGGCTGCAGTACAACAGTCTCACTTTCTGCCTGAGACCCTTTCAACTTTGTTAAGGCTAAGGGAGCTCAGCTTAGTCATATACTATAGTATAAAATAAATGCAATTTCTAAGTCTCTCTTTAAGATTCAGGTTCACCTTCTTTTTGTCCATTTCATTTCAGAAGAAAGAAGAATTTGAGAAGGCAAAGGCTATCTTTTCACATCAGCAGCTTGAAAATAAAACGCAAATTGATGAAAAGGTGATTAGTAGTGATGGGCGAATTTATTCGCCAGGCGCGAATTCGCGGCGAATTTGCGCGATTCGCCGTCGGCGAATAAATTCACGAAACGGCAGCGAAAATTCGCGGAAAAAAAAAACGGGCGCCGGCGCCAAAAACGGGCGCCGGCGTCGAAAAAACGGGCGCCGGCGTCAAAAACGAGACGCCGGCGCCGTTTCGCGAATTTTTCGCCGTTTCGCGAAATTCGCGAATTTTTCGGCGAAGCGAAACTGCACAAATTCGCCCATCACTAGTGATTAGCCCTTGAATTTTGTATTTTCTGCAATATAAAATGAGTGGGAGTTACCATATAATTTCCATTATACAGTAGTATACAGAGTATGAGAGTATAACTTATTGTGTACCCAGAACATTCCTTCTCTGTATATTTGTATTTATACATATGGGAAGGAGGTGTCATATTGTTTCCCTTAGACAGTACAGTATGTCATAATGTTTTCCTTAGACAGTACAGTATGAGGGTATAGCTTATTGTGTGCCCAGAACATTCCTCTCTGTATATTTGTATTTATACATATGGGAAGGAGGTGTCATATTGTTTCCCTTAGACAGTACAGTACGAGGGTATAGCTTATTGTGTGCCCACAACATTCCTTCTCTGTATATTTGTATTTATACATATAGGAAGGAGGTGCCATATTGTTTCCCTTAGACAGTACAGTATGAGGATATAGCTTATTGTGTGCCCAGAACATTCCTTCTCTGTATATCTGTATTTATACATATGGGAAGGAGGTGCCATATTGTTTCCCTTAGACAGTACAGTATGAGGGTATAGCTTATTGTGTGCCCACAACATTCCTTCTCTGTATATTTGTATTTATACATATGGGAAGGAGGTGCCATATTGTTTCCCTTAGACAGTACAGTATGAGGGTATAGCTTATTGTGTGTCCACAACATTCCTTCTCTGTATATTTGTATTTATACATATAGGAAGGAGGTGCCATATTGTTTCCCTTAGACAGTACAGTATGTCATAATGTTTTCCTTAGACAGTACAGTATGAGGGTATAGCTTATTGTGTGCCCACAACATTCCTTCTCTGTATGAGGGTATATTTATACATATGGGAAGGAGGTGTCATATTGTTTCCCTTAGACAGTACAGTATGAGGGTATAGCTTATTGTGTGCCCACAACATTCCTTCTCTGTATATTTGTATTTATACATATAGGAAGGAGGTGCCATATTGTTTCCCTTAGACCAGGGATCCCCAACCTTTTGAACCCGTGAGCAACATTCAGAAGTAAAATGAGTTGGGGAGCAACACGAGCATGAAAAATGTCCTTGGGGTGCCAAAGAAGTGCTGTGACTGGCCATTTGGTAGCCCCTGTGTAGATTGTCAACCTATATTGAGATTCTGTTTGGCAGTACATCTGGTTTTTATGAAACCAAAACTTGCCTCCAATCAGGAATTCAAAAATAAGCACCTGCTTTTAGGCCACTGGGAGCAACATCCAAGGGTTGGAGAGCAACATGTTGCTCACGAGCTACTGGTTGGGGATCACTGCCTTAGACAGTACAGTATGAGGATATAGCTTATTGTGTGCCCAGAACATTCTTTCTCTGTATATCTGTATTTATACATATGGGAAGGAGGTGCCATATTGTTTCCCTTAGACAGTACAGTATGAGGATATAGCTTATTGTGTGCCCAGAACATTCCTTCTCTGTATATTTGTATTTATACATATGGGAAGGAGGTGCCATATTGTTTCCCTTAGACAGTACAGTATGAGGATATAGCTTATTGTGTGCCCACAACATTCCTTCTCTGTATATTTGTATTTATAGATATGAGAGGGAGGTGCCATGTTGTTTCCTATGTGGGACCTTATTTATAAATAAGGAATTTTTAATTTAAAATGAAAAAATCACAAAACTAGAATGCCGTTTTGGTATAAAAGCCTTGGAAGTAGAAGGTTGGCTGCAAAGAATTCCCATAGACATTACAGTATAAGGCTATGACTCGCTGACAGGGCAGAAGGATGCAGATACAGTATCTAATATAGAGAATACAGATCTGCTTGCCTTACCTAGTTAAGAATACTTTTCTCTTACCATGAAGGACCTGGCAGCCATAGATAAATACTCTTGAAAGGAACAGAGTCATTTAGGTTACCCCCCACCCTTTTAAGGAAGTGAACAAAAACCACAGAGCATGAGTCAAACCCACATGGTGCAAGCGACTGGGGCTTTGAACAAGAAGCTTCAGCTAAATATAATACATTTAGTGCAAAGTACAAGATAGGCTTATTAACCTTAATACTGTATCTTGGTGACCCAGTTCTGATCTGATTTTAGAAATTATAGAAAGGAGAATATGCTTACAATGAGTTGCACTTTGCTTACAATGAGTTGTTAAAGGGCACTGCCATCAGGAAAGAAAGCAAGATTATTCATCATCTTAAAGCCATGAAACTTCAAATTCAGCCTCATATTAATGGTCCATTCTGCTTCATTCATTTTGGTTCTACCTCACCAATATTTTATTTACAGCATGTAGCATCAGTCAGCTCTCCTCTGGCCAAGACTACAATTCCCACAATTCCTTGCAACCTTATTCATAGGTCTGCTCAGGGGTGCGCCGCCAATGAGGCGAGCTGAGCCGCTCTGAAAGGATTCCAGGGCAGCGTCTGAAAGGATTCCAGGGGCGGCAAAAAGCCGCTCCTGCACCTTTAAGAGCCGAATTTCTGGTTTTTGAACCGGAAATTCGGCTGTACTATTGCGAGAGAGCGCAATTGCGCTCTCCGCAATAGTGTTTCTGCCTCCCCTCCCGACGTGTAAGTTGGTGAGGGGGGGCGGCATTGCAGGCGGCATTGCAGGAGCCGCCTCAGGGAAATGACGTGACTTTTTGTCACAAACAAGGAAGTAAAAAATGTTTTCCCCTTCCCACTACTAATTTGCATATGCACATTAGGATTCGGTTCAGTATTTGGCCGAATCTTTCATGAAGGATTCGGGGGGTTCGGCCAAATCCAAAATAGTGGAATTGGTGCATCCCTAGTTTTAATGGTGCAGAGAATAGCACAGCGGAAAATCAATGCAATCTCATTTCATTTAATGTATAAATTTGATTGCAGAGGAAAGGCTGGATCACACCAGAATCTGTGATTTCCGGGAGTGAGAAGCAAGAAAAGAGGGATGAATTACCCACAACAAAGGTAAGTGATATTATTATACACGGCACATGGAATCAGATTAGTCCCGCTTTATGACAAGTGCTGTGGCCTTCTTGGTGTTGGGTGTCCTGTTGCACATGGAGTTTGGGAAATAAGCTCAGCTGTAGCTATAGATTAGGGATGCACCGAATTCAGGATTCTGCCAGGATTCAGCCTTTTTCAACAGGATTCGGCCGAACGAATATTTGCATATGACTTTTTGTCACAAAACAAGAAAGTAAAGAATGTTTTCCCCTTCCCACCCCTAATTTTCATATGCCAATTAGGATTTGGTTTGGTATTCGGTGCATCCCTAATATAGCTTAATGCAGGCATATCTCAGGTGCCTACTGAAATTGTGCAACCTGGACTCCAGTGTCCGGTGTCCATTTGAAAGTGGTAGCACAAACAGTTATTAACATATGGGTGGGAGGAGACAGAGGGACTTAAATTGCCAGTTAGGGATACAGCTATTAGATCTACTTTTGGGCCCCTATTGGAAGTTGTACTTTATAAGACTTGTCCATGGATTCGGTGTTTTCTAATACCAGATTCTTGAGGTACAGGTATGGGAGCTGTTATCCAGAATGCCCCGGGTAGCAGCTAGGTTGGGGGGAGGGGGTCTATGTAGGGTAAGGTTTTTTTTTAATAAGGGGGTTACTTCTCCTTTAAGTCTACTAGAAAATCATGTAAACATAAATAAACCCAGTAGGTTGGTTCTGCTTCCAATAAGGATTAATTATATCTTAGTTAGGATCAAGTACACGCTACTGTTTCATTATTACAAATAAAAAGGACATCGATTTTAAAAATGTGGATTATTTCATTGTAATGGAGACAAACTTCCCGTAATTTGGAGCTTTCTGGATACTGGGTTTCCAGATAACAGATCCCATACCTGTACATACTAGAGCACAAAATATAAAGGCCCATGCTGTCACTCTGTCCAACATAATGTTTGACTCATTTACCATATTACACTGAATTATCTTCATTTATTTTGTTGTTGCTTTTTTAGGAGCCTCTCACCCCGACACCAAAACAAGACGCATCACACTCACCACAATCGCCCAAGAAATTCAACCTCTCTGAACACACCTGCCTCTACTTTGGGGCCCTTCAGAAAGCCATTGGGGTTTTCAATAGCAGCCTTAGCAACAACCAGCCCCCCGAGATCTTTATCACCCACGGCAAGCTCATCATTTTGGTCGGGCAGAAACTAGTAGACAGTGTATGTCAAGACGTAAAAGCCAGCGAAGTCCGTAATGACGTTTTGTTCAAGAGCAGCGAGCTTTGTGGCCTACTGAAGGACTTGGCCTTGGCCACCAAGACAGCCGCCATTCAGTATCCCAACCCAGCCGCCTTGCGGGACATGGAGACGAGAATGGACCAGCTATTAAAACATATACAGATATTCAGGGCAATGGCAAAATGACGATGTCTCCCACTTTCTTACTTTGTGTCTTATTAATTGCTCTTCTTTGGAGATAAAACATGCACTGAGCAGGTGGCATTGAGGAATCAAGACAAATAAAGAGGACATCTCCATTACTAAATAGTGATGAGGTTAGGTTACCCTGCTATCTGGCCAAGAGTTCCTTGAAGGTGTGCAGGTGGCACAGGACAGTCAGATGGAGTGGGTTATGCCTAGGAACTTTAGGAGGCTTAGTCCTTAGTTTGATACTTTATTTTGTGCCTCTGTATTTCGCCTTCCGTCATACATTAGATTGCACTCTGTCGCTAAAGGGGAAGTTCAACTTCATACTAGATTGTTACATGTTGCTGAGCCAGCATTACAGTATTATTTACATCATACATAGGGCATTGGAGTATTCTGGAGGGGGGGGGGTGGTAATTATTGAAAAAGCATCATTAACTTTAAATTTTTCATAAAAATAATTTATTTTTGTTGACTGTTTCCACCCAGGAGAAAATCATAGTCCTGTTCCACCAACATAGGTTCTGACTGGGACCACAGCAATAACTAATCTTTATTCTAACGAAAAAATAAGCTATGTGATTGGCTACCTTAGGTTCCTGCAGAATTCTGTGTGTGATAAAGGTCCAGTAACACCAAAGGCTATGGGGTAAATTTATCAAAGAGTGAAGTTCCGCCACTAGAGTGAAATTCCGCAGCTCTCCATTCATTTCTATGGGATTTTGAAAGGCGTATTTATCAATGGGTGAAAGTGAAAGTTCACCCTTTGATAAATACGCCTATAAAAATCCCATAGAAATGAATGGAGAGTGGTGGAATTTCACTCTAGTGGCGGAACTTCACTATTAACTTCACTCTTTCATAAATATACCCCCATGAATTAACAAACCAGTGTTTTTGGGGTTATTTTTCCTACTGGTACCAGTGGAGACAACTATCAAAAGACAGAAGTTTTACATTTCCCCCCCCCCCAATATATTAAATGAATGAAAGTGAGAGGTTTCCCATAGGTTTTGGGACGTTTGATAAAACCTTAATTACATTTGAAGGGCAGAGACACACGCTCAGATTCGGGGAGATTTAGTCGCCGGCTAAAATGTAAATCGTCGGCAGGATGGCACTTGGAGCGCTTCGTTTTCCAAAGTTGCCCGAAGTTCGGCAGTTCGGGGAGATTAGTTGCCCCAAAGAAGAGGAGATTTGTCGCTGGACGACTAATCTCCCCGAATCTGAGCGTGTATCTCTGCCCTTAAGAGGCTGTAAATGCTGGGATGATCTGTAGTGCTGGGGGTGGGGGATAGGGGAGCACTGCCAAGAACTGTTTTCTATTGTATATAAATTTTATGTGGAATTGTACAGATTTTCTATCCACCTCTGTATTTTGATAAAACATATTTAATACAGTTGGAGTCGTGTGTCATTTTCAACGATTTTTTTTAAAACTAGTCTAGAATTTTTGAACCTTGGAATATACACATAGCTTTGTATTTCACCAAAGTCAGCCGGCCAAAAAAGATGTTGTGTTGTATACCATTCAACAGCCGGCCATGATACGTCTATAAATTGATGCTGAAATTGGAAACGGGGTATAGATAGGTCGTGTGCGGGAAGAGCGGTAAGGGTAGTAGGAAGAGTTCAGCCTGAACCCACCCGCAGCCCAAAAACAGTTTGTGCGAGTGTCGGCCTAATCCCGCCCGGCCCATACTGTTGACTATTTATTGGAGGCTGCAGTCCATGGGTAGGAAACACAATTGAAGGCGCAAGTTCTATGCCCCTGGAGAGATATGCAAGAAGGCTAAAGGTGGCCATCAACATTTACGATCTTTCTTGGAAAAGATGTTTCCAAGAAAGATTGTTCGTTTCAATACACATGTAGAGCTGAATGGTCAGATATACAGATAGAAACAATAGAATTCTACCTGTATCTGGCGATTCAGCACTAACAATGGGCGATTCAAAGGCACCCGATCAAAATTTTCCGACCAGTCGATATTGGTCGCCTCTTTTCCCACCATACACGCACTGAATATCGTATGAAAATTTGTTTCTTACAATATTATCTGTGCGTCTATGGCCACCTTAAGGGCCAATTGTACATGTTTTTGCACTTAACGCTTTTCTATACTGCAATGGGTATTCTGTAGACTGATTCTTCTAGGTGACAACTTAGTGCAGTAAAGTTTCATTTGCATTCTGTTCAGCACACTCAGGTCTAGTTTTTATACTATTTTTTTAAGATAGTAGCAGATAGACAGATAATTACTTTATAGTCAGGGAAAGTCTCTACTCACAACAGAGTAAGTAACCGTATGGTGCACACATTTTTGTCCAGATGGGGAAAAGTCTGTAGGAGCCTGAAAAAAACAGTTGGCCACTTTTTCAAACAAATGTCCAATGAGCCATAATAAAGACAAAAGAGATCCTCTAATGCCCTAGACAGGAGCCCACCAGTTTTAAAAAAAAAAAAAAAAATCACACAAATCTTTAATAGTTTGGACCTTTGAAGGCAGGGGCGTAACTATAGAGGAAGCAGACCCTGCAGCAGCAACGGTCTTATTCGCTAGCGAATTGTCGCTAGCAGCGGCCACTTCGCCCTGTGTGAATCTTCCCCTTAGACTTTGTTCTGTAGTTGGTAAAAATCTGCCCCCAAGTGGAATACTGGTGAAACTTTCAGTATTTTCCGTGTAGCAAGCTGAAAGAACACACTCTGGAGGAGCAACATGAAAATGGAAATAGCTTTCTATACATATAGGGACCTATTTAATATGCAGTGTAAAACAAAATTTTGCAAAAAAAAAAGTGTAAAAAGCTGTGTAAAATAAATGGCGAATTTATCAAGGTGTGTTTTAATTTAGGCCATGCAGACACCAGATTTGCAACCATTATTGTACACCTTTGTAAGTAAGTTCCAGCCGAAGTCACTCCAAGAACACCTAAAAATGTATGTGAAGCCTGGCGATTTGTGTACACCACATAATAAAAAATTACCCCATAAGGTTTTGTTAGTGAATGTTGGCTTTGTAGTTGACTCAAAGAGCAATGACTATCCCACGCATCTTCTTCTCAAGTACATCTTACCCTCCCCTTAAGAAATGTTTTACACTTCACATAGCACAGCGACAAAGCTAAGAAATTACCAATAACCATGAAACTATGATTTGTCACAAATCATTAGGGGGGAATATTTGTTTCAAATTACCATTTTATGGCCTAGATACTTTTAATAAACAACTCCTAGACAGCAATGGTATAGTAAAGCCAGTCTAAATGGAACTCTTGTCAAAGTTTAGGCCTCAAAGTAGGATTTGGATTGGAGGATGCCTACTCTCCAAAAGATGCTAGCACTGAGCTGTATCCAGTACTGGGCCAATATATATCTGGCAGATGATGCTCAAAATCAGGCCAAACTATTGCATCAGTGAATATCTGCCTGTTTAGTATTCTCTCATGGGTAGGGTTGCCACCTTTTCTGGGAAAAAATGCCAGCCTTCCTATATTCTTGCCATTTTTTTACCATTAATAACATTGGCATCAAGCATCATTTTTATGGGCCAGGCCGATAAAAGGTGGCAACCCTACTCATGGGGTCATCTCTATCTGTATTACTGATCCTATTCATCATTAGCCATCTGCCATATCTATCTAGCTATACTTCTGGTTCCATGACTGAGGTGTTGGGCCTAGGGTTGCCACTTTTTCTGGAAAAAAATACAGGCCTTCCTATATAGTTATATTTTTTTCCCTATTACTAACATTGAAATCAACCATCATTTTTACCAACCAGGCTGGTAAAATACCGGCTAAGTGGCAACCCTAGTTGGGCCCCTAGCAGAGTCCAGATCTTTGGGAGATGGGACCCAGGCTGAAGCCCCATTAGTAGGGTTGCCACCTGCCCGGTATTTTGCCAGCCTGGCCGGTAAAAATGACGCTTGATGCCAATGTTATTAATAGGAAAAAACGGCAAGCATGTAGGAAGGCCGGTATTTTTTTTCCAGAAAAGGTGGCAACCCTACCCATTAGGGGAAGGGTTGTCACCTGGCCAGTAAAAATGAGGGTTGATCCCAATGTTATTAATAGGGAAAAAAGTTAAATATATAGGAAGTAGGGTTGCCACCTTTTCTAGAAATACTGGCCTTCCTATGTTTTTATGGTTTTTCCCTATACTTAACATTGCAATCATGCAACATTTTTACTGGCCAGGCTGGTAAAATACCGGCCAGGTAGCAAATAAAATTTGCACCAGCCGGTGCTGGGGGCAGTAAAAAGAGTTGACTACAAAGGGGGCAGAGTCGTGGCGTGCAATTGGACGTGACATCAAAGGGGGCAACGTGCAATTGGCTAGAAGAAAAGGTACATTTTGTGCAGATTGGGGCAGGCCAAGGGCTTTAGTAAGGGATATTACAAATTTACCGGCAGCTACATTGCCGGTAAATCTGTAATACCGGCCCGGCCATGGCGGATGTTTTATCAGCGGCTAGGCCGGTAAAATACTGGCCAGGTGGCAACCCTAGCACTGGCAACCCTAATAAGAAAAAAAGTATTTTTTTCAAGTAAAAGTGGCAACAACCCTAGGAATGGAAATATTTGTTTCAAATTACCATTTTATGACCTAGATACTTTTGAGAAACCACTCTTGGACAACAATTGTCTTCTAAAGCCAGAATAAATGCAACTCTGGTCAAATGTTAGGCCTCAAAGTAAGATTTGAACTGGACTGGAGGTTTCCTAAAAGATTTTTTGACCCCCAGTCTGCTAGCACTGAGCTGCATCCAGTACTGGGCCAACTGAACAACAAAGTCTATCACTTTATATACATTCAACATTATTTCCCCCGGTTCACAAAGAAAAAAAAGGCCAAGAACTGTATAGTTCAGTGGTGTCAGTCACCAAGCACAACTTGGTGTAGCAAGATGGCCGCGCAGCCGATGTGTGCTTAGTCACCTGACTCCAGAAGCGGAAGTCTCGTCTTGAGGGTGTAGTACCATGGCGACTCGCGATTCTCGTCACCCGACGCCGGAAGAGGAAGTATTCACACAGAGCTGGCAGTGAGTTTGTTTTGGTATCCGCTGGAACATGGGTTGCGACGGGGGAACGATTCCAAAGCGGCACGAGCTTGTAAAGGGGCCCAAGAAGGTGGAAAAGGTGAGAGGAAATGGGTTACAAATGGATTCAGGGACCTGCAGCCTCTCATGCTCGGACTGTTCTAGGACTACAATTCCCAGCATCCCTGTTCCATCTCAGATGGCTGTACTATACTGGGAGCTGTAATTCTGTAACAGCAGTCTACTGTCCCTCACATACGGTGCTCAAAGTGTAAATATATCCATCCATCCTGCAGTTTATATGTGTGTGTCTTATGGACATAACTTACAGTGACTGATGGTTTTGTTTATCCTTTTTTTTTAGGTTGATAAAAACGCAGAGTTGGTGGCCCGCTGGTTCTACTGCACATTAAGTCAGGAGAGACTCACTAAGCCAATTGTGGCCTGTGAACTGGGCAGGTAGGTTTCCAGCAATTTAATGGGCAAGCAGAGAAATAAAAAAAAGCTTGATTCCTTATATGTAGTATAAGTAATTCTAGAGCAACTGGACTTGCCGAGTAATCATTGAAGAAGCCATTTCACTACTCACCGAGCACCTTTTTCACTTCAACTAAGCTGCTCATATGAGTAGTGAAACGTCTTTAAAAGACCAGTAACATACATTTTATTTTGCACAGCCTATCTATCCAGTTTTTATTTTTACAATTAACTGTTCCTTTAAAGGATCAGTAACATAAAAAAAATGTTTTTTTTTTAATAAAAAAACCCCACCAAGACCATTTTCACTTTTAATCCGCAAAGCTTTTATTAAGAAATAACTTACCGATTCTCTGCTTGCGCTCCTCTTCAGAAACGGCGACAGGGCAACGCTCCATTGTGCGGCGCTCGATTTCTCCTCCCTGCCTTCTATAGGAGATAGCCAGGGAGGAGAAATTGAGTGCCGCACGATGGATCGTCGCCCTGTCGCTGTTTCTGAAGAGGAGCGCAAGCAGAGAATCGGTAAGTAATCTCTTAATAAAAGCTTTGCAAATTAAAAGTGAAAAATGTCTTGGTGTTATTTTTCCGTTAAAAAGAAACAATTTTTTTAAAAGGAACAGTTCATTGTAAAAATAAAAACTGGATAGATAGACAGTGCAAAATAAAAAAAATTCTAATTTTGTTAAGGATGTCTAACATAATAGCCAGAATCCAACTTCATGCTTTTCAGCTCTCTAACTCTGAGTTAGTCAGTGACTTTAAAGGGACCTAACTGGGACCTAACTGTTCACTGAGTTTGCAATTGATCCTCAGCATTCAGCTCAGATTCAACAGCAACTGTTATGGCCCATGTGGCCCCACTCAAGTCACTGATTGGTTACTGCTTGATCACCAGGGTAATCAGTCAGTGGAACCAAGAGAGCTGAAAAGCAGGAAGTAGTGTTCTGTTAGGGTCAGTCCACACGAGCAGATTCGGGGAGATTAGTCGCCTCAGCGACAAATCTCCTCTTCTTCGGGGCAACAATCTCCCCGAACTTCCTTCCCCCTGCCCTCCACCGGGTAAAATTAAAATCGCCTGCGGAAATGCACACGCGGTGCTTCGTTTTCCAAAGCCGCCCCACGAGGAAACTTCGAGCGACTTCGGAAAAGAAGAGCCACGTGTGCATTGCCGCAGGTGATTTTAATTCTAGCCGGCAGAAGGCAGTTCGGGGAGATTGTCCCCCCGAAGAAGAGGCGATTTGTCGTTGGGACGACTAATCTCCCGAATCTGCTCGTGTGGACTGACCCTTAGTCTTCCAGTCACTCCAGCCTTTATACATTACATTTTTGGCTAACTAACTATATTAGAAACATTGTTTATTTTGCACAGCCTTTTTTTTTTTTTTTTTATACTGAACAATTCCTTTAATGATTACTCATCAAGTCCAGTTGCTCTAGAATTACTTATACTAGAGATACCATGACCTGTGTAAATGAGAATCTTCATAGCTTCATTAGTTTAGTTAGTTACCTTTATAGCTGTTGCTCTATATCTTTTGCCCCCCTCCCCCATACAATTCCTGTTTATCTTTCTAATTCCTCCACTGCAGAACTTCTCCCAGTATAATAGTAAAGCACGTGCATTGGGCACTGAGGGCAGGATAGTTAATGAACATTGGTACCTTTGTATCTACTGGGGTGCAGAGAGTAAGAGAAGAATGACCAAAGTGAGGTGGGTTAACCAAGTAGGCATACATCTGGTTGCTGTTAGAAGTGGTGTAACTAAATAAACAAGGCAATCTTTTATTCTGAGCTTCACTTTCCCTTTATTCCAAGAACATTAGGTTGATGCTTAAGACTGACACTTTAATCCTTCTCTGCCCTCAGGCTGTACAACAAGGATGCAGTGATTGAGTTCTTACTGGACAAGTCACCTGACAAACCCCACGCCGACTCAGCTGCACATATTAAGGGCATCAAGGTAGGGCAAGTGTGTGTTCAAAACTCCATGGTTATGTTATTGCCCAGGACCTGGTGTATTCCGGATAAGGAATCTTTCTGCCAAAAAACTATTTATCCATTAAATAAACCCAATAGGATTGTTTTGCCCTATAGTAAGGATTACTTATATCTTCGTTTGGATCAAGTACTGGGTACAGTTTTATTATTACAGTGACAAAGGCAATCATTTTTATACATTTCAATTATTTGAATAAAAAGCAGTCTATAGGAGATGGCCTTCCCATAATTCAGAGCTTATTGGATAACGAGTTTCTGGATAACGGATCCTATACCTGTACTAAATGTGCATACATTAATAGCATAAAACAAGTTGAAAGCATACATTACTGCGGGTATCCTGCTCTTAGAGTCAGTTATGCATTTATGGGTTTAACAAAGTGATTGCAGTGCACTAAATGCTTTGCCCCACATTCATTGCTTCCAAAAATAGGCAGGTTGTGACCACCTTAGTTAAGGGTACACATAATGATTTGTGTATACAGTAAACAGTTCCCAAATGGTATAGGGAAAATGCCCCTGCTTAGAAAAGACTTTACTACTAAACCCTAAAAATGATCCAGGATTTTCATAGGGGGTCACCATCTTGGAAAGTGTCTGTGACACTCACATGCTCAGTGGGCTCCGAGCAGCTGTTGAGAAGCTAAGCTTAGGGCTCGTCACTAATTATCCAGCAGAAAATGAGCTTCCCCTGTAATATAAGCTGATGCTACAGGTTTGCTGATTATTAAATTCTGATGCTAATTGCACTGGTTTCTGTGCTGCCATGTAGTAATTATCTGTATTAATTACTAATCAGCCTTATATAGTGACATTTATATTCTATGTGTACTGTATATTGTGAGTGGGTCCCTAAGCTTAGTAAGTGACAGCAGCACAGAGCATGTACAGTGAATCAGCAGAAAAGAAGATGGGGAGCTACTGGGGCATCTTTGGAGACACAGATCTTTACTGCTAAAGGGCTGTGGTTTCCGTGGGCTGGTACAGAAGCCCAAAACATAATGTACAACATTTCTACCTACTTCTTTAGTTGTTTTCTTCTCCTTTAAAGGAGAAGGAAACCCTGTAGAAAAAACCCTGTACCCCCCACCCCATGTAAACCCCCCTTCTCCCCCCAGGCTAACTTCTCCCCCCCCCCCGGGGAAATGCCCCATACTTTATACTTAGATCGGTATGTCAGCGCATGCGCAGTTGGAGCAATTTGTCGGTTTTGGACAACTGCGCATGCGCCAAAATTGATGGAGATTGCCGATTTTTTTTCTACAGGGTTTTCTTCTCTTTTAAGTTCTGTGTGTCATTTCACCTGATTACCTTGGTGATTCTAAGGAGCCATGCCTCTGTTTTATTGTCATCGATTCCAGTATCATTTGTTTGTCTGCAGAGTATCATCGAACTGAACCTGAGCGAAAATCCCGCATGGACAGGGCGAAAAGGGAACACAAAAGGCGATACATACGATGACCAGTGTGCTCAGTTTATCTGCCCAGTGGTGGGCCTGGAAATGAATGGCAAACACAGGTGTGTATACGCAGGGCCAGATTTTATAGTACACAGGATCATAACACAAAAAATATAACCCTCCTAGTCACTCTGTGACCCCTCAGTACCTTTTACAGACTTCAGTATCCTGTTGTGTAGTCCAGCTGGGGGTTCTTGAGATGCCTAGTGAGACTTAACACAAGTCAGTGCAGCTGCCAGTAAACAAGAGATGCTGTAGTCCAGCGTGCATAAATAATAGGGGACTGGGGCGAGGATTTAGATATAATTAGGGATGCACCGAATCCAAGATTCGGTTCGGGATTCGGCCAGGATTCGGCCTTTTTCAGCAGGATTCGGATTCGGCCGAATCCTTCTGCCCGGCTGAACCGAATCCTAATTTGCATATGCAAATTAGGGGTGGGGAGGGAAATTGCGTGACTTTCCGTCACAAAACAAGGAAGTTAAATTATTTTTCACTTCCCACCCCTAATTTGCATATGCAAATTAGGGTTCGGGTTCGGTATTCGGCCGATCTTTCACAAAGGATTCGGGGGTTCGGCCGAATCCAAAATAGTGGATTCGGTGCATCCCTAGATATAATCATTAGCATAATTGAGATTTGATAATGCGATCTAATTTGCATGGCTCTGGAAATAATCTACTACTACTATAAGTAGAATAAAGTGGTTCTCTACCATATCTACACCCTTTTCTATGACTGATCGCTAATTCACATTGTGGTTGATGAATGTGTGGTTCAATAAGTCATTTTCAAAAAAAGTCATTTTCACAGGTTATTCACATGGGTTGGGTACCTGGAGTTATATCCTTTGAATCCTTTTTTACACTGAGGGCTATCAAGGGTCGAGTTGAAAATTAGAATTTTCGAGTTTTATTCATGGCCAAAACTGTCAAATTTAATTAGGTTTTTGTTAAAATTTGATTCGAGTCTTTTAAAAAAAAAAAAAAAAAAAAAAAAAAAAATTGAATTCCATTTTCAAGATTTATTATACTCTGACCCTTTAAAGGGCACCTATCACAGCCAAAATCAAACACATATTAACAATCTGACCAGTACAAGCTAAACACGTTTAATCAAACTACATATATAGTTTTTTGAAAAAACAGCAGGTTTTAAAAAAATCCCTTACTTTGTCAAATGGGTTCTTTCACTGAGGGAGGCCATATTGAGACTCTAACAGAGACTCTAATGTGCAAATTTCAGGAGCATGCTCAGATTGTAACACTGCTTTGAGTATTCTACCCAGAATGCCTCGTTTTAGTAAACTCCTCCACTAGAAGTATCCACTAGAAGTGCTGCTACCTGCTAACTTCCAGCAGGTGGCAGCACTACTGTACAGCAGCTAACACACAGGTTTGGCTGATTTGAAAATAGCTTAGAAGGGTTGATAAGCAAACAAGGAATTTGAACTGAGCATGTGTGAGATTTCAGAGCTACAGTTGGCTGGGAAGATATAGGTAGGAGGAGCCAGTGAAATCCAAGATGCCTGCCTCAGCTAGAACTGCAGTGGAGATAGGGGAGATCTTGCAGTAGGAATAGTGAGCTGATCATTTACATTATACAAACAATTCTAACTGTTTTAAAAATCGGATTTCTTGAACTTTCACATAGTGTATTTACTTAGTAAATGATTTTGGTCATGATTGGTGCCCTTTAAGAACTCGAATTTGACTGTTTGCTTCCTAAAACCTGCCGAATGGCTGTTTTAGTCAATGGGAGACATCCCATTTTTTTAAAAAAAAAAAAAACTCCCATGAATTCGAAATTCGACCCTTGATTAATCTGCCCCTGACTGTATGGCATGAGGGTGTGTATATTTATGAATGCTACACTGTATATTTATCTTGATTTTTTTTTTTTTTTTTTTGCCATTCTTCACTTTTGGAGTTTTTGTTTATAACGTCAGTACCACCTTAATGGACCTTTCAGTGTAAAGCAGTACTTCCCAAATAGGCGGTTGATGCAGTCTTTCGCTCACCCAAAACAATGTTAGAGATGGAAGAGCTAAAATAGTGCCCTCTACTGGTAAAAAAGAACTCCAGCCTGTTTTTGTTTCCCTAGCCCAGTGATCCCCAACCAGTAGCTCATGAGCAACATGTTGCTCCCCAAACCCTTGGATGTTGCTCTCATTGGCCTCAAAGTAGGTGCTTATTTTTTAGTTCCTGGTTCGGAGGCAAGTTTTGGTTGGATAAAAACCTGATGTACTGCCAAACAGAGCCTCCTGTAGGCTGCCAGTCCACATAGGGGCTACCAACAGCCAATCACAGCCCTTATTTGGCTCCATCCAGGAACATTTTTCATGCTTGTGTTGCTCCCCAACTCTTTTTACTTCTGAATGTTGCTCACGGGTTAAAAAGGTTGGGGATCCCTGCCCTAGCCAATATGTTTTCTCTTTAAAATGCTGTGCTCTGGTAATAATACAGAAGGCTCATGGGCTTCATTTACAGTTTTATTATAAAAAGGGAAAGTTTACCTACCACCTCAAGCACTTTTATATATCATGATGGTGCAACAACAGTGTGACCACATATTGCAAAGTGGCGATTGATCCTATGTGTCAACCCCAAACTAAAGGACCGGTAAATCAGAAAATAAAAGGGCTTTGTAGATTGACATTTGTGCTCTTCTTGGCATAATAACATGAATTATAGAGTTGAAATCTGCATTCAGAATAAACCAGCGAGCTTAGCCCAGTGTATATTTGATGCTAGAACTCAGGCTTTTCTGCAACCAGCAGACTATTCAGTGTGTTGTTCCAGTCTTAACCTACATATCCAAGACTGTTCTAAACTCTGTGAACTCCCAGCATGACTTCTGATGGGTTGTTCACCTTCAAACACTTTTTTCAGTTCAGTCGATTTCAGACAGTTCAGCAAAAATAAAGACTTTTTCTACTAATGAAGTGTAAAGTTTCATTTTTCACCTTCTAAAGCAGCTCTGGGGGGGGGGGGGGTCGCCGACTCTTTAACTTAATATATTTGTTACCTTTGTCCCTGCTGAACAGAATCCCAGGGTCTCATTACCGGCAGCTGTTAGAATTGATACAATAGTTGCTAATATTCCCCAGATGCAAAAACATTAACAACCACTTTAAAATGGAACTGTCAAATCACTTGACCAGTATATGTTTCACAAATTGGTTTTAAAGGGAACCCGTCACCCAAAAAAAGTATTCCTAATCCTATTTTATCATGTTAGTCAAGCAAAATTAACTTTAATTACTAGGGATGCATTGAATCCAGGATTCGGTTCGGGATTCGGCCTTTTTCAGCAGGATTCGGCCGAATCCTTCTGCCAGGCCGAACCGAATCCGAATCCTAATTTGCATATGCAAATTAGGGGCGGGAGGGATATTGCGTGACTTTTTGTCAGAAAACAAGGAAGTAAAAAATGTTTTCCCCTTCCCACCCCTAATTTGCATATGCAAATTAGGGTTCGGATTCGGTTCGGTATTTGGCCGAATCTTTCGTGAAGGATTCGGGGGTTCGGCCGAATCCAAAAAAGTGGATTCGGTGCATCCCTATTAATTACACTGTATAAATTATTTTAAACTTATTTCCATAAATCAGGAATTATAGCAAGCAGGCAGGACCATTTTGTGGACACTGTTATTAAGGCAAACCTTCCATCATCTAAGAATCTTGTTTGTGCACCAGAATGGGGAATCTGATGTCCATCCCCATGCCCTGACGACACAATTAAATGGTTAAGAGAACAAGGTGAATGTGGGGAGAGCAGAGACATCTAGGAAATGCTGAATGGAACGTGAAAGTGATTGCTAGCCCCGCCTCTATGCATAGAGGAGGAGCAGGCAATATTTGATTGACAGCTGAGATTTTTAAATGAGTTTACAAAAGCTAGGAACCCTTGAACAATAAAAAGAATTTGGGTTTCATATTTAATTTAAAAAGGACTTTTATTGTACAGCTTTTTATGTCTGGGTGACAGCTCCACTTTAAGATATTAATTGCTATACAAAGTGTTCTCCGCCTGATAATTTGGATACTGCATCATTTAGACATTTTAATTGGATGGGATGAGTTTTTTAGTACAGACGTGCTCCTTCCCCTGTGCCACCAGTTGTTCATGTCTAGTGGCATGGCTAAAATGTTAAGTTATTATTATTTATATAGTGTTGACATATTCTACAGCACTTTATACATTTTTTACATCTGTCCCTTCCCTAGTGGAAGTTATAGTCTAAGGTCCCTGTCTTAGATTGATTGTCACTTTGATGCCACTCAGTGAAGGTGAACCTTCCCCCCCCCCCCCACACACACTCCCCCCCCAAATCTGCTGTAGCTCATACAGCCCTTCTTGCTGAGTTGGTGGGATAAGAAAGGAAGAGGAAAAACCCACCACATTATTTTAATATACATAATTTAATTCAAAATGAATTCTTTAAGTAACAGAAAAACTGCAAATATCTAACAGCTTGTTATAGGATCATTATATTCAGTAAGCCAACACTTTAATAATGAAAATAATTCATGTTACCCACGATTGAACCGTTTTTATTTGGACTGATTGTATTTCACTACTCTGCTGACCTTATCAGGTTTTGTGTACTGCGGAAATGTGGCTGCGTGTTCTCTGAGCGGGCGCTGAAAGAAATCAAAACAGATGTGTGCCACAAGGTAGGACATATATATATTTTTTTCTTTTTAATGGGTTGAATAATATATGAACTCGGCCATGATAATCTTGAGAGTGTAGCTGGTTACAGTGTGGCATAAACCATTATTTAAGATAAGTGAGGTATATAACTAGCCAAACAGTTACAGGAATAGCCAGTCCTGGACTGGCCTCCCTAGAACCAGGAAAACTCCCAGTGGGCCACCTGCTAACAAAACCGTGTTACATCATCTGCCTATTCCATGATTGTTTTCCATTCATGTATGAGGGGGTTTTACTGGGGTAAATAAAGATAAGTTGTGTAATGTAATTAAAGAAGGCAATTGAAGAGAAGAGGAAAAATAGTCTGAACAGTAGGCTTGTAGTCCAAGGCTTCCTGGTGGGCCCCTAGCATGCAGTCTCACACTGGGAATAACCCATTGAAAACTGGTTCAACAGGTAACATTTTCTTGCTATGGGACACTAACCTACAAATATAATCTCCCCTGTGTTTTCATGGCAGACAGAACCAGAGCTTCAAACAGTTGACATCCACCAGCAGCAGCTCACATGAACAAGCTAGAGCTTCTTATATACAGTGTGGCTCACCTCCACTCCCATCCTTATTAAAATAGTGAATCTGTCCATAGCCTGTACAGAGCTACCATAATACTAATGCAGCATAGGTATTCCCTGTATTAAGCATAATTCTAACTGGACAGACCCCTAAATTTGCTCATAGCCTGTACCGAGAGATCCCATAAAACTATGACAGCATAGGTATTCCCTGTACTAAGCACAATTCAGCAGGAACAGTCCCCTAAGTTTGCTCATAGTCTGTACAGAGAGATCCCATAAAACTATGGCAGCATAGGTATTCCCCTATACTAGGCACAATTCAGCAGGAACAGCCCCTAAATTTGCTCATAGTCTGTACATAGAGATCCCAAAAAACAATAGCAGCATAGGTATAGGGGTTTATTTAATATTTGTACCCGAATTCCTGAAAACAATGGGTGCAGGATTGCTCAATGTTATATTAGAGGCAGTGTTTGTCTTTTTCCTTGCATATAAATAAATACAAATATATGTTCTGGGCACACAATAAGCTATACCCTCATACTGTACTGTCTAAGGGAAACAATATGGCACCTCCTTCCCATATGTATAAATACAAATATACAGAGAAGGAATTTTCTGGGCAAGTAGTAAGCTATACTCTCTGTCAAGGAATTCAATAGTCGTTATTCTCTTCAATTTAGCTTTGTTGTCACCATTGTTAAAGTGGAATTTGCTCATTACAATGCTATACCATTCTGTGAATCCACAGTTCTGCACTGCATCGATTGTAACTTACCTTACAGCTGTATGTGATCTCCACTTACCTTTATATTTGGTGCAGCTGGAGACAATATTGTGGCACATGTCAGTGCCCGCGTCTCTGTGGAACAGGCTGGTTTCATCCCTCGCTGTAAGGGCTAGTCCACACGGGGAGATAGCCACGCGTTTGCGGTCGCGGTGTCAAAGCGCCGCGACAGTCGCCGCGACCGGCGCAGGCGACAGTTTTGTATGGGCGCCTATGTAAAAACGCCTGTGCTAACCACACGAGGCGATGCGCTTTTCAACAGTCGCCTGAAAATGCCTCGCCAGGCTTTTTCAGGCGACTGTTGAAAAGCGCATCGCCTCGTGTGGTTAGCACAGGCGTTTTTACATAGGCGCCCATACAAAACTGTCGCCTGCGCCGGTCGCGGCGACTGTCGCTGCGCTTTGTCACCGCAAACGCGTGGCTATCTCCCCGTGTGGAATAGCCCTAAAGAGGAACCAGTTACTCATGCACCTAGTTATAGAGTAACCGGCTCAGATCTCAGTCTCCAGACTCACAGGATCGTATGTCCTTATGGGAGACTCCGAGAGCTGAACTGCTGTGACTGCCTGATGAAATGTGCTATAGAAAGTGATCCAGATGATTGGGAGGGAACCGGCAGTGTGTTATCCAACAGTCTCCTATGTCGTGCTTGTTATTCCCCTATGGTATATGGTGTGCCCAACACATTCTGGGTGCACTGGTGTCGTAAGATTGATTCCAGCCAGGGCCCTGTCAGCAATGATGTGTAATGCGCTTCAAAATATGTCAGCGATATACACAAAGAGGCTAATGATACCATTATGTAACAATACCATATATTTATTTCCCTTTGGCTCTTTCTGATAAGAGGATTTCTTTTTCTTTATGGTGCCAGTGCGGAGCCGGCTTTCAGGAAACTGATCTGATTTTGTTAAACGGCGACAAGGAAGAAGTGGAGGAACTGAGGAAAAGAATGGAAGAACGAAGACTGAAGGCTAAATCTGAAAAGGTCTGATCTCTGCATGAGCTGCTTTCCTGTGTGTTTGATTTCTTCATCAGTATTTGTCACTGTGTACAGGGAACTCTGAGTATCCCTTGTGTATTATAAGGGATAATGTACCCCCTACTGTAAATCATAAGGATATTAGAAGTCACTGAGGGGTTGTTCTGTGACCATATAAAGGCACAAGGCTTTAGGCTGAGTTATACAGGGAATTCTGAGTATCACTCATGTATTATAAGGGATAATGTACCCCTACTGTAAATGATAAGGATATTAGTCACTGAGGGGTTCTGTGATCATATAAAGGCACAAGGCTGCAGGCTGAGTTATACAGGGAACTCTGAGTATCACTCATGTATTATAAGGGATACTGTACCCCCTACTGTAAATAAGGATATTAGAAGTCACTGAGGGGTTGTTCTGTGATCATATAAAGGCACAAGGCTGCAGGCTGAGTTATACAGGGAATCACTCATGTATTATAAGGGATAATGTACCCCCTATTGTAAATTATAAGGATTTTAGGAGTTCTATGAGTTTATTTTTTTGCTGTTTTGTTTTTTTTAGAAAGGAAAAAAAACCAAAGCAGTTGAGTCTGTTTCAAGGTTTGATCAAGGAGAAGGTAAGTACTTTTGTACAGATTTTATAATATAAAGAAATGGGGCAATTCAATTTGAAACTGGCCTTTAGTATCACGTTGAAAGGGCCCTTTAGTAGACAGTGGAATTCCAGTAATCCAGAAATTGTTTTTTGATTTTGTTAATCTTTGTGGTATTTCTTTTTTGTTCATTTAATGTTTTGTTCTGCCTGTGGTTCTCCAGTTTGGAATTGAACCTGGCAACTGGTGGTTATGGAATGACTTGGCCCTAGCAACCTAATTGTATAGGTTGAATAGGTTGTGTCTGAACAGAAAGTGTTTCATTCTCTTGCAGGGAATCCAGCAGGTGGAAATAGCAATCGTTCAAATACATAAAAGTCTAATCGCAAATTGTTTCAGAATATCTTCATACAAGTAGCTCATTACAAGATGAGGTTCCCCTTTAATAGTACTGGTTAATAAAATATAGCTCACGTAGAGTTTCTTTAAACCATTTAGAATCTCCAGGATCATCGCAGAAGGAGAAAGAAGATACAAACATTCCCAGAGACAAGATCCATTTTGTTTCCAGTGCCAAAACACAAGGTGGGTTGGGGCAGGTCTTGCAAACATGCAAGTAGATGGAGGGTGTTTGGGGAGGCTAATTAAAGACGGTTCTACACAGTTTCCTTCATAGTATCCCAGGGCCATATGTTCATATAATGCCCCAGAACACACAACACAATACAGTACCAATTCATGTATAATCTCCCAGAACATGGCTGGATAAATACAGTTGCAATTTATAATACCCCAGAACACATGGCTGGATAAATTAGGGATGCACCGAATCCAGGATTTGGTTCGGGATTCGGCCAGGATTCGGCCTTTTTCAGCAGGATTCGGATTCGGCCGAATCCTTCTGCCCAGCCGAACCGAATCCGAATTTGCATATGCAAATTAGGGGCGGGAGGGAAATTGCATGACTTTTTTTCAGAAAACAAGGAAGTAAAAAATGTTTTCCCCTTCCCACCCCTAATTTGCATATGCAAATTAGGGTTCGGGTTCGGTATTCGGCCGAATCTTTCACGAAGGATTCGGGGGTTCGGCCGAATCCAAAAAAGTGGATTTGGTGCATCCCTAGGATAAATACAGTGCCAATTCCATGAATAATACCCCAGAGCACACATTAGGATAAATACAGTGCCAATTCCATGTATAATACCCCAGAGCACACAGCAGGATAAATACAGTGCCAATTCCATGAATAATACCCCAAAACACACAACAGGATAAATACATCCAAATTCCCTGTATAATACCCCAGAGTACAGGGCATATGAGCTGAGCCAAGCTTTCTCCTCTTTCCTCTCCAGCAGATTCAAACTCATCCTCATCTGATGCAGCCACCAAATCTTCTACATCCTCCTGCAGCAAAAGACCTGCTTCAAGCAGCGAGAGGAAGTCCGAGGCCTATAAATCCATCTTCACATCCCACAGCTCCGCTAAACGCTCAAAGGACCAGTCGTCCAACTGGATCACCCACACTGCTTACTACTTCTAAGGCTCCTGTTCTGGAACGTAAAATGTGGGTGCAGCTTGAGTGCGTCCTGATTAACCTTTAACAATTCTCATCCATTTGTAACCATTTAAAAGACGTAATACAAGTCCAAAGTCTACAAGTTAGACCAGTTATCAGCCGCTGTCTTAGATCAGTCACTGGTTTGGCATCAGGTTTTTAACTTGTGGACTTTGGACTCATTTTACATTTGTTATAAAGGGATTATTGGGAGGTTTAAAGGGCAAATGACATGATTGCCCCCTGCATTCTACATTACAGCCTCATTTGGACGTAGAGTCTAAATATAAGGATCCTGAAAGCTTTGTTGTATTTTTTATTTTTTAACTGTCAAGAGGAGGTGGGGCAGCCCCATATAAACTGTTATTTCCACATGGTGATACTCTGTTGTAGTGGAGAATATCCCGGCCATACATTTCTCTTAATAAAATGGCTAATAAAAATATATTTGGCAGTTTGTGGAGTAGTAGTGACCAGAATTACTTTTACAAAGATCTATCATTTTTAGTCTCAGTCTGATATAAATCTGAATTCATATCTGTTTAACCCCCGTATGTAATAAAAGGCTCTAAGTTTGCCCAGGAGCAATAACCAATAGCGACCAGTAAATACTTCTTTCTGATTGGCTGCTATGAGTAACTGCTCCTGGACAAACTTAGTTCCATTTATTACATAACCCCAAGACTTAGATTAATGTGCTTGAGAACTGTGATCCCACCCGTCCACAAGATTTTCCAGCATAAAAAAAAACCTGCCAGTGTTACACTTGTTTCATCTTCGACTGCTGATATCCTTATCATATACAGTAGGGGGTACATTATCCCATATAATACATGAGTGATACTCAGAGTTCCCTGAATAACTCAGTCTTGTGCCTTTATATGGTCACAGAACCCCTCAGTGACTTCTAATATCCTTATTTACAGTAGGGGGAACATTATCCCTTATAATACATGAGTGATACTCAGAGTTCACTGTATAACTCAGGCTGCAGCCTTGTGCCTTTATATGGTCACAGAGCAACCCCTCAGTGACTTCTAATATCCTTATCATTTACAGTAGGGGGTACATTATCCCTTATAATACATGAGTGATACTCAGAGTTCCCTGTATAACTCAGCCTGCAGCCTTGTGCCTTTATATGGTCACAGAATAACCCCTCAGTGACTTCTAATATCCTTATCATTTACAGTAGGGGTTACATTATCCCTTATAATACATGAGTGATACTCAGAGTTCCCTGTATAATTCAGCCTGTAGCCTTGTGCCTTTATATGGTCACAGAACCCCTCAGTGACTTCTAATATCCTTATCATTTACAGTAGGGGGTACTTTTTTCCTTAGAATACATGCACATACAGGTGTATGTGCGTAGAATGTCGATTAGGTACATTATTACATTAGCGGTGCCACATTTGTAACGTAGTGTCAATATCAACTAAAAACCAAAAAGTACAGTATGGGCATCAACTTAAGATTTATAAATAAATATATTTCAATTATTTTTAAACAGCCTGTTAATATTAGATTTGCTAGTCAGAATGTCAATGATTTTGCAATTTGGCCACTAGAGGTCACTGTTCACAAGAGGATAATCCAAAGGGGGGAAATCTCCAGCATCCAGTCAATCTCTCTAATTCTACGATATAATGGTTTAGGGGCTCCCCTCCAGGAAAGAGAATTGGCACCACCGGCTGTGACTGCGGCAGTGTCTGAGTTAAGATAAATGTTTGTTTGTCTTTCATGTCATTTTCTTATAGGATCCATCTTTCATTTAAAGTCGTTCTGCTTTAAATGAATTTATTTAGTGTGATGCAAAATGGTGGAGGATGAACAGGAGAGAGACTGAATAGAAAGATAAGGAATAAAAAGTAACCGTAAGTTAAGACCAATCAGAACAAATGTCTGAATCCTACGAAATCTGCAAAAGCAACTGCTCAGAGATACCTGTCAAACACTATCTGTCCACCAGGTGGCAGCAAATGATAAATTTAGCTTTTATTTATATGTGCCATACATTTGAGTTAAATCAGCCTATTCTTTTTATTTGTCCCTATACCCTGTCAAATAAATGGACTCTGTTAACACGAATTTAACTTTGCTCATAGTCTGTACACAGAGATCCCATAAAACTATGGCAGCATAGGTATTCCCCTGTACTAAGCACAATTCAGCAGGAACAGCCCCTAAATTTGCTCATAGCCTGTAAAGAGAAATAACATAAAACTATGGCAGCATAGGTATTCCCCTGTACTAAGCACAATTCAGCAGGAACAGTCCCCTAAGTTTGCTCATAGTCTGTACAGAGAGATCCCATAAAACTATGGCAGCATAGGTATTCCCCTGTACTAAGCACAATTCAGCTGGAACAGCCCCTAAATTTGCTCATAGCCTGTAAAGAGAAATAACATAAAACTATGGCAGCATAGGTATTCCTCTGTACTAAGCACAATTCAGCAGGAACAGTCCCCTAAGTTTGCTCATAGTCTGTACAGAGAGATCCCATAAAACTATGGCAGCATAGGTATTCCCCTGTACTAAGCACAATTCAGCTGGAACAGCCCCTAAGTTTGCTCATAGTCTGTACAGAGAGATCCCATAAAACTATGGCAGCATAGGTATTCCCCTGTACTAAGCACAATTCAGCTGGAACAGCCCCTAAATTTGCTCATAGCCTGTAAAGAGAAATAACATAAAACTATGGCAGCATAGGTATTCCTCTGTACTAAGCACAATTCAGCAGGAACAGCTCCTAAGTTTGCTCATAGTCTGTACAGAGAGATCCCATAAAACTATGGCAGCATAGGTATTCCCCTGTACTAAGCACAATTCAGCTGGAACAGCCCCTAAGTTTGCTCATAGTCTGTACAGAGAGATCCCATAAAACTATGGCAGCATAGGTATTCCTCTGTACTAAGCACAATTCAGCAGGAACAGTCCCCTAAGTTTGCTCATAGTCTGTACAGAGAGATCCCATAAAACTATGGCAGCATAGGTATTCCCCTTTACTAAGCACAATTCAGCAGGAACAGTCCCCTACGTTTGCTCATAGTCTGTACAGAGAGATCCCATAAAACTATGGCAGCATAGGTATTCCCTGTACTAAGCACAATTCAGCAGGAACAGTCCCCTAAGTTTGCTCATAGTCTGTACAGAGAGATCCCATAAAACTATGGCAGCATAGGTATTCCCCTGTACTAAGCACAATTCAGCAGCAACAGTCCCCTAAGTTTGCTCATAGTCTGTACAGAGAGATCCCATAAAACTATGGCAGCATAGGTATTCCCTGTACTATGCACAATTCAGCAGGAACAGTCCCCTAAGTTTCCCCTAAGTTAGCAGGGAAAGTGGACGATAAGAACCGCATTCACTCCCTATACTGATTACTTTCCCGTCCGCTGAGTTACCCAGAACCCGGATCTCCCTTGGATTGTTTGGCTTTGGTTCCATCCTGTGCTTGTAGTGGAGCAGCAGAACCTGGATAAGGATCAGATTCATTAGTAAGGAGTGAACATTCCCAGGTAGATGCTTTGCATATTCTAACAAACCTGCACAGTTTGTTCCCCTGGGGGCAGATCATCCCCAAAGGGGAAACATAAACTTGTGACCCCCCCGCTTTTACGTCAGGAGAGCAAAGTATTTGTGGTGTTCCCAGCACTGAGCCCTCACCTTGCTGTGTTGTGCAACGAATGAAATAGGCTGCAATCATTAAATGGGACGTCGTGCCTCGAACTACAGAGGTTTCTCTTTGTTTTTCTGGCTTTTTTTAACATACATATGGGAGGCAGGAGGTGCCATATTGTTTCCCTTAGACAGTACAGTATGAGGGTATAGCTTATTGTGTGCCCAGAACATTCCTTCTCTGTATATTTGTATTTATACATATGGGAAGGAGGTGCCATATTGTTTCCCTTAGACAGTACAGTATGAGGGTACAGCTTATTGTGTGCCCAGAACATTCCTTCTCTGTATATTTGTATTTATACATATGGGAAGGAGGTGCCATATTGTTTCCCTTAGACAGTACAGTATGAGGGTATAGCTTATTGTGTGCCCAGAACATTCCTTCTCTGTATATTTGTATTTATACATATGGGAAGGAGGTGCCATATTGTTTCCCTTAGACAGTACAGTATGAGGGTATAGCTTATTGTGTGCCCAGAACATTCCTTCTCTGTTTATTTGTATTTATACATATGGGAAGGAGGAGCCATATTGTTTCCCTTAGACAGTACAGTATGAGGGTATAGCTTATTGTGTGCCCAGAACATTCCTTCTCTGTATATTTGTATTTATACATATGGGAAGGAGGTGCCATATTGTTTCCCTTAGACAGTACAGTATGAGGGTATAGCTTATTGTGTGCCCAGAACATTCCTTCTCTGTATATTTGTATTTATACATATGGGAAGGAGGTGCCATATTGATTCCCTTAGACAGTACAGTATGAGGGTATAGCTTATTGTGTGCCCAGAACATTCCTTCTCTGTATATTTGTATTTATACATATGGGAAGGAGGTGCCGTATTGTTTCCCTTAGACAGTACAGTATAAGGGTATAGCTTATTGTGTGCCCAGAACATTCCTTCTCTGTATATTTGTATTTATACATATGGGAAGGAGGTGCAATATTGTTTCCCTTAGACAGTACAGTATGAGGGTATAGCTTATTGTGTGCCCAGAACATTCCTTCTCTGTATATTTGTATTTATACATATGGGAAGGAGGTGCCATATTGTTTCCCTTAGACAGTACAGTATGAGGGTATAGCTTATTGTGTGCCCAGAACATTCCTTCTCTGTATATTTGTATTTATACATATGGGAAGGAGGTGCCATATTGTTTCCCTTAGACAGTACAGTATGAGGGTATAGCTTATTGTGTGCCCAGAACATTCCTTCTCTGTAAATTTGTATTTGTACATATACATTTGAGGTTTGATGTTACAGGATAAAGTGATGTCACAAGACAAAGCGACGTCACAATTTAAGGTGCCTTCTGCAGTAACACCAGAAAATTCCTCCTCACTGCCTTGATTCATATTAGCAGGTAGCATTTTTTCTGTTTCTAACAACAACAACATTTTAAGTGAGTGAGGCATTTCATGTGTTTTCCCTTCAATTTGTTTCATAATCGCAGACATAAATCTGCTCCAAGCAAATGGATTTCTTCTTCTCCCCGTCGCTGCCAAACCCTTCTCAGGCTCAGCTCCATGTTCTTGGCGTGACTATGGCATGTTGAAATTGCTGCGTTCCCCAGGTGCAGCCGTGGAGTTTTTCTCCTAATGTATAAAGACTTATGTTGATTCTTCCCATTGTTTAGAAGCCGCTCACACCGTGCGTGATCTGAAACTCATTTTAACCCCCACACCCACCTCCTTCCACAGAAAAATAAATTGTATCCTCCTATGGCCCGAGGCTTTCTCTGATGCTCCATTGTAAACAGCCCTGTTTGTCTTTGTAACAACATTTCAAGTCCCCGTGTGTAACTTTGTAGTCCTCCTATTGTGTTCCCATTCTTTCTCTCTATATCCGACCCTTCCTACATATATAACATACACCCCATATATTACACTCACCCCACACATATATGCCCTTTTCACCAGCAGACGAGTCTTGTTTTCACCCAGAAAATATAAAACTATATACATTTATATTTACTACTAAAGACATTGGGGCAGATTCACTAAAGGGCAAATTAGTGCCTAGCGAACACTTTGCGACACGTCGCCAGGTGAGATTTCTTTACTACTACGCTGATTCAGTAAACTGTGAAGTTGCGTCCTGGGTGTGATGCCAAACACGGGCGACTATTCGCTAGCGTTACTTCGGCAGTGTGAGCGTTTCAAAGTGAAATTACGCCAGCGACCGCTTCTGCTTAGCGAAACTTCGTTAGTCCTTACGCTTAGGGCAAGTTGAATAGGGCGTCGTATGGACGTCTTTATTAGAGATGTTGGTGCAAATACTTGAAGTGGCCACTTATTATTACACATGTCCATGGAACCTTAAAGGAACAGTAACACCAGAGAATGAAAGTGTTTTAAAATAATGAAAATATCATGTAATGTTGCCCTGCACTGGTAAAACTGATGTTTGCTTCAGAAACACTACTATACTTCATATAAACAAGCTGCTGTGGAGCAATGGTGGAAATTGAAAAACGGCTATATGGCACAGGTTAACTAATGGATAACAGATAACACCATTAGACAGACAGAGCTTATTTGCTATCTGATGTGTAACCTGAGCCTTTTCTCCTTTGAATGGCTGCCCCCATTGCTACACAGCAGCTTATTTATATAAACAATAGTAGTGTTTCTGAAGCAAACACAGCAGTTTTACCAGTGCAGGGCAACACTGCATTATATTCTCATTACTTTACAACACTTTTATTTTTTGACGTTACTGTTCCTTTAATAAAGACGAGAAATCCTATAATGCCCTACACATGAGCCCATCCTAAAATGAATGTTCCATGCCCCCTTAAATGTTTGGGGAAAAATGTTAATAATAATAGTTAGACTTTTTGCAGGCAATCCCGCTTAAAAAAAGGAAAAAGTCGCCAGAGTTTTTACAACTTCAATGCATTTCCGGCAGACAGGAGATGATATAACTGATCTAAGATTGAGGAAGGACTGGATTTATTTTAGCAGTTCGCCTGGTCGGAGGTGGCGACGTCAACTCTGGCGAAAGAGGTAACATTCTGTAAAATTTAGGGATGCACCGAATTCGGGATTCGGCCAGGATTCGGCCTTTTTCAGCAAGATTCGGATTCGGCCGAATCCTTCTGCCCAGCCGAACCAAATCCGAATCCTATTTTGCATATGCAAATTAGGGGCGGGGAGGGAAATCGCGTGACTTTTTGTCAGAAAACCAGCAAGTAAAAAATGTTTTCCCCTTCCCACCCCTAATTTACATATGCAAATTAGGGTTCGGTTCGGTATTCGGGCGAATCCTTCGTGAAGGATTCGGGGGTTCGGCCGAATCCAAAAAAGTGGATTCGGTGCATCCCTAGTAAAATTCACACTCTACTGAATTTGCGGAGTAACGATTGTTAGCCAGAGTGAAAAGTCGCCTGGCGATAGCATGCGGATGAACGTTAGTCATTGTCCCGTTCACGTCCCCGATCATGGCCAGGGAGATTGGAAGGACGAGCTCAACTGAACCCGTCCGCAATGCGGCGATTTTGTATTGATGTCAGTCCAAATCTGTCCGACCTGTGGGTTTTGGCCTGGCACATCACTAGTATACAGGCAGGGGTGTATTTTCCTGAAGCACCGGACCTTTACGGCACCTCTGAATTGTGCGCTCTGATGTCACTTCCACTTTAACGTAACTTCCAGAATGGCAAAAATGGGCCCTGTACTCCTCACCCCCTAGCTCCGCCGCCGGATTTAATCGGTAAGTGTCCTGCAGCAGATGGGGGGATTTTATTATCTTATCTTTAAAAAAAAAAAAAAAAGTCAATTATACAACCATTGAGGAACGCCATCCCCACTCCCAAAACTTCCGCCCTAGGCACAATCCTTCTGGTACTTGTATACAGGTATAGGACCAATAATTCAAAATCCTTAAGACTTTGGGTTTTCCAGTCCATAATTTGGATCTCAATACCTTAAGTCTACTAAATATCATTTTAATATTAAATAAACCTAATAGGATTGTTTTGCCACCAGTATAGATTCATGCAGCTTAGTTACCATCAAGTAGAAGGTTGTGTTTTGTTATTACAGAGAAAATGGAAATCATTTTTTTTAAAAATAGAATTATTTCCTTAAAATTTACTTTATAGGGAGATGGCCTTCCGGTAACTTGGAGCTTTCTGGATAACAGATCCCATAACTGTACATTCAAATACGGGAATGGAAGGTGCCACAGGAAAATAAGGAAATCATGAGGTTTACGAAAGCTGCCAAGTAACAATTACAAACAGAATGTGAGTAGGAAGGTTTATATACTGTACAGTCGTTTATATGTAACATTGTATATAATAGGATATACTGGCAGGAAAGGTGCAAAACAGTGATATATTTCCATGCTCCCATGTAACGAATCACCTAAAATAAAGTGTAAAATAAAAAGTCTCCAGGTGTAAATCACAATGAAGATCGTAAAAAGGGAGAGCAATTTTGTTGGAGGGCAGTGAATAATCTCATAAGTGCAGCCTGTAAATAAGACATATTGTATATTCATATATATATATATATATATCCTTTAATTATATTATATTTGCCCCTTCTGGAAGGGTAGGTGAGACCTACATTTGATATGTTTAATGGGAACTCAATTAAAGAGCTAAATTATAATAGGAATACTTGGAATAAAATTCTATTATCATTAAATAGAAAATCTTCCCTCGTGACTTTTTATATTCCCTTTATTAGTCCTTTAGTAGTTCCTATTTATTATATATTATATCTTGCTTATTGCGAATTTTCCATATGTATCTGTATCATTAGTGGTTATAGCTCTCCCGCTATATCTGCACTACAGACATATCACATCTCCCCATTACCCCTGTAAAATATTATCCCCTACTAGTTTGTTTGTACAGGTATGAAACCCGTTAAACAGAATGATCGGGGCTTTTCCAGGTAACAGATCTTTCTGTGATTTGGATCTTCATACCTTAAAGGGATACTGTCATGGGAAAAACTTTTTTTTCATAATGAATCAGTTAATAGTGCTACTCCAGCAGAATTCTGCACTGAAATCCATTTCTCAAAAGAGCAAACAGATTTTTTTATATTCAATTTTGAAATCTGACAAGGGGCTAGACATATTGTCAATTTCCCAGCTGCCCCAAGTCATGTGACTTGTGCTCTGATAAACATCAATCTCTCTTTACTGCTGTACTGCAAGTTGTAATGATATCACCCCCTCCCCCAGCAGCCTAACAACAGAACAATGGGAAGGTAACCAGATAACAGCTCCCTAACACAAGATAACAGTTGCCTGGTAGATCTAAGAACAACACTCAATAGTAAAAACCCATGTCTCACTGAGACACATTCAGTTACATTGAGAAGGAAAAACAGCAGCCTGCCAGAAAGCATTTCTCTCCTAAACTGCAGGCACAAGTCACATGACCAGGGGCAGCTGGAAACTGACAAAATGTCTAGCCCCATGTCAGATTTCAAAATTAAATATAAAAAAATCTGTTTGCTCTTTCAAGAAATGGATTTCAGTGCAGAATTCTGCTGGAGCGGCACTATTAACTGATTCATTTTGAAAAAAAAAAATGTTTTTCCCATGACATTATCCCTATAAGTCTACTAGAAAATCATGTTAACATTAAATAAACCCAATAAGCTGGTTTTGCTTCCAATAAGGACTAATTATATCTTAGTTGGGGTCAAGTACAAACTACTGTTTTATTATTACAAAGGGAATAGTGTTTAAAAATTTGCATAAAATTGAGTCTATGGGAAACGGCCTTTAAGTAATTCTGAGCTTTCTGGATAACAGGTTTTCCGGATAATGGATCCCATACCTGTCGTAGATTGCACCCTCTGCTACCCCTCATGTACATCTCACAGCTCGTCAGTGCCCCTGTTGTATTATTTGTGGCCATTCACAGCCCATGCCACATATTTAACCCTATGTCCTGCTGTGCATTTCACCCCATTAGTCCCTCTGTAGTACGCTGCATTTCCAGTGCTCCTGCTGTACAATGAAATCTCCCTATAAAGGGATAAAGCTGCTAACATGGGTCTTCCAAAAATCAGAGAGACCACTATCCATCACTTTAGTTTAGAGCAGTGATCCCCAACCAGTGGCTCGTGGGCAACATGTTGTTCTTCAAACCTCTTGGATGTTGCTCCCAGTGGTCTCAAAGCAGGTGTTTATTTTTGAATCCCACGGTTGGAGGCATATTTTTGTTGTATAAAAAACATTTGTGCTGTCAAACAGAACCTCCTGTAGGCTGCCAGTCCACATGGGGGCTATAAATAACCAATCACAGCCCTTATTTGGCACCCAGGAACAAATAGGGAAGAGGAGGTAGTGATCTTGGGTGACTTTTCTTTTGGAAAGTCAAACATTATTACATACTTCTCATAGATAGAGACATTGTGTACCTACCTATACAGCAGACCCCACAGTCGCTGGGGAGCCTGGGCAAGAGAGGGACCTGGACCACGGCTTCTGCTGTATCATAGTCCCCAGACCCGACCTGTTTTTTACCTTCAAATAGCGTTGTGGTCCGGGTCCATGAGGTGCGGCACAACAGGTCAGGAGGGAGGACTAGGGGAGGAGGACTATTGACGTTGGGCCTTTCCAGTAGATTTTTTGGCAGGGGGGCCTGATGCTAACTAGTTACACCTCTGATTAGAGGAGCCATAGCCCCTGGCCCAGAGCTCCTGAAGAACATGGAATGGTATTTGCTGGGGAAGTTGCCCCAAGCAGAGCAGGAGTTTAACAATGATACGTTCCACTATCTATTTCATGGGGTAACGTTCTCCTCAGCCAAGGGTCTGATCATGAATGAAGGTGGTTTGAAGCTATGAAGGCCTCACTATCCAGTTTTAATTATCTAGTAATGGTAAATAGAGATGGCGCGAACTGTTCGCCGGCGAACTTGTTCGCGCGAACATCGGGTGTTCGCGCTCGCCGGAAGTTCGCGAACGTCGCGCGACGTTCGCCATTTTGGGTTCGCCATTGTTGGCGCTTTTTTTTGCCCTCTCACCCCAGACCAGCAGGTACATGGCAGCCAATCAGGAAGCTCTCCCCTGGACCACTCCCCTTCCCTATAAAAACCGAAGCCCTGCAGCGTTTTTTCACTCTGCCTGTGTGTGCTGAAGAGATAGTGTAGGGAGAGAGCTGCTGCCTGTTAGTGATTTCAGGGACAGTTGAAAGTTTGCTGGCTAGTAATCGTTTTGATACTGCTCTGTTATTGGAGGGACAGAAGTCTGCAGGGGTTTGAGGGACATTTAAGCTTAGGTAGCTTTGCTGGCTAGTAATCTACCTTCTACTGCAGTGCTCTGTATGTAGCTGCAGTGGGCAGCTGTCCTGCTTCTGATCTCATCTGCTGACTGCTGCAATAACAGTAGTCCTTGTAAGTATCAAGCAGATTACTAGCCAGCAAACTTACTATCATCTGTCCCTGAAATCACTAACAGCTCTCCCCCTACACTATCTCTTCCAAGCACACACAGGCAGATTTTTCAGATACATTTTTGCCCTTGATCCCCCTCTGGCATGCCACTGTCCAGGTCGTTGCACCCTTTAAACAACTTTAAAATCATTTTTCTGGCCAGAAATGTCTTTTTTAGATGTTAAAGTTCGCCTTCCCATTGAAGTCTATGGGGTTCGCGAACCGTTCGCGAACCGTTCGCGAACCGCTCGCATTTTTGCGCAAGTTCGCGAATATGTTCGCAAACTTTTTTTCCGACGTTCGCTACATCCCTAATGGTAAAAACACCAGAATAAGACCCAAAGTAACTTGCTTTACTCACTATAAGGGCACCGGGACCTTCAGCATTTCTGAGCTGTTTGTGGTTCTAGGTGATCACCAGGCACCTGGAACTATTAATAACTTAGAAGATTAATGTACTTGAAGTTACTACGTGACCTAAAAGTCAGAGAAAAACTTTTTGGGTGGTGGAACCCGAGGAAATTCTCTGGGTCAGCAAAAAAAAAAGTCTCCCTCGTAGAGCCAGGAATGTGATATATCCGGTAGCACAAGAGTGGGGCTCAAGCCACTCATCCACTGGCTGAAGTTTATATACAGTAACTCTGGTGATGGAGCTTTACTTTCCTGCACATCGTTTGTAGAATCTTAATTTCAGCCCTGCTATTGTTTCCTAGAAATCCTCCCTAATTACAGACTTACTGACACCCCCCAGCTATTCCCTTCCCAGTGCATTGTTCTTCTACAACCCCTCCGAAACCTTCACTAATATGTAACAGTTCATTCTATGGATTATTGAATTCAGTCTTTTATCCGACTTGTACTGTAACCGGTAGATTATTTATATTGATTTTATTTCTTTGATTATTTATACATATATAATTCAGGCAGACACTGCAACAGTTGTTCCTTCGTCAGGGAATAATTAAATGTTCCCCATAGATATTAATGAAACTATGACCCTAGTGGTCAAGAAGATGAGAACGGAACCTCGATTTTACACACCGAGAATGTGGAAATAGTGTAAAGTTATTTTTGGTTCTTGTTAAAAAGTATATATCAAATAATGCACCCCCTGTTATAATTATAAGGATATTAGAAGTCACTGAGGGGTTCTGTGACCATATAAAGGCACAAGGCTGTAGGCTGAGTTATACAGGGAACTCTGAGTATCACTCATGTATTATAAGGGATAATGTACCTCCTACTGTAAATGATAAGGATATTAGAAGTCACTGAGGGGTTGTTCTGTGACCATATAAAGGCACAAGGCTGCAGGCTGAATTATACAGGGAACTCTGAGTATCACTCATGTATTATAAGGGATAATGTACTCCCTACTGTAAATGATAAGGATATTAGAAGTCACTGAGGGGTTCTGTGACCATATAAAGGCACAAGGCTGCAGGCTGAGCTATACAGGGAACTCTTGAGTATCACTCATGTATTATAAGGGATAATGTACCCCCTACTGTAAATGATAAGGATATTAGAAGTCACGGAGGGGTTGTTCTGTGACCATATAAAGGCACAAGGCTGCAGGCTGAGTTATACAGGGAACTCTGAGTATCACTCATGTATTATAAGGGAAAATGTACCCCCTAATGTAAATGATAAGGATATTAGAAGTCACTGGGTGTGTTCTGTGACCATATAAATGTAGAAGGCAGTATTCCTCTATGCTGGGTTTGTGGATAACACATGGGTTTGTGGTGAGGGCACAGATATATACTTTGCTGGGAGGACAGTGGATGGAAAAGCCCAAACCATTTTTGAATTACTTTGGATATTTTGACCATTGGTTTCTAAACAATTGCCTGTGATTATTTACGACTTTATCCGATATCTACTTGCTCTCTAACAACTTTACAATTGGTCTTTGGTCTGTGTGGGGCCGGGTTGAATGATCTGCCTCTGTGTCCCAGTTAAAGCTGTTGTACCACTAAACAAAATCTATAAATGATCTATCCTGTAGGCACAACTTATACTTCAGCTTCCCTCTAATAACTGTTAGGGGGTTATTTACTAAACTTTGAATTTCAAAACCCCCAAAAATTTGTGTTTTTAGTATAAAATCTGAATTTTTAGTGAAAAAAAACCCACAAATTTTTCGGAATATATTAAACCCAGAAGATGGAAAAGTCCATGTCAGAAAATCCAGCATCTCAGACCTGTCGATGTTGCATAAAAGTCAATGGGAGAAGTCCCAATGATTTTTTGATGTGCTCTTGGTTTCGTGCAATACCTGGAGTTTTTGGGCGAAAAGCATAAGAAATGCAGGGTGAAAAATCTGAAAAAATCTTGAAAACCTGGAGGAAATTTGTAAAAATTAATATTTTTAAAGATTTTTTCCCACAAACAAAATTTTCGGGAAAGTGTATTAATAAATAAGCCAAAAAAGACCCCCGTGCAGATTTGGTCAGAGTTTTTTTCAGAAAAAACTGAGATAAATTCGGACTTTGATAAATAACCCCCTTAGTGTGTAAATGCAGGATAAATGGTTTGTAACAAAATTAAAGTTCTGCACGATGCTAAATGCAACTGTGGGAGAGTTTTAGTTACAAATGGCTCGGAACTGGTAAAGAGAAGCCGCTGATAATGTAACCTACCAAATATCCCTGATTGTTATCTGGCAGCTGGGCTTGGGTTACACACAGTGTAGTCAATAGAAATCTCATCCTTTTTATGGAGAATAAAAATCATTTCAAGCAATGTTTTATGTTTTTTTATCTAAAATGTTCAGATTTTTCATTACTGGTGCTGTGTGAGACCATTTAAAGAATTATTTCATTTATTTCCTATATTCCTATATTCTAGGATTTGATTCATCTTTGTCGCTTTTTTCTTCAATTTCTTCACTTTTGTTTTTTTCTTTGGAGATCACCTATTTCTACCCCTTAAAAATATAAAGATAACAAAATTCCAAGACAATTTGCAATGAATCTTGTTATATTAGGCTTTTTAAAAATATTTTATTTTTTTTTGTTTTGGAACTCTCAGGCTTGGAATTTCAACCGCTACTCGGTTGCAAGGGCTTAATCACCATAGCAACCACAGAGTAGTTGGGAAATCCGAAAGGAAGGTCAATAGAAAAGGGTTTGAACAGGCAAGTGAGTTGTGAAATGTAATTCTCTACTGGGCAGATTTAGCAACTTTGTGTTTTTACAATGATTTGAGTTTATGGCAGCTGAAATCAAAAATTTGAAAATTTCACAAAACCACAGAAAAATTAATGAAATGGTGAATTTTTGCAGGAAGCATTGGCATCAATGTCCATTTTCTTGCAGCATTTTTTATTAAAGTAAAAAAACTCAAAAACTCTAAAAAAAAATTATATTATAAAAATTTAATTTTTAATGAAAAAAAAACCTCAGATATTTTGAGATTTATTATACTCCGAGGATGGAAAAAGTCCAAATCTGAAAATCCGGCATTTCAGATCTCCGGAGATTGTCTCCTGAGATCAGTCAATATGACTGGATGTTTCTGTGGTCTGTGCTGGAATTAGCATCTATTTCATACTTTTCGGCCAAAAATCCGAAAAATTCTGGCTTTTTGGTAAAAAGCCCAAAAAAAGTAGCAATTTGGATTATCGCTCAATTTTTTTGTATTTATCCCCTATCCAATTAAATTGTGTTTTTTTAATAATAAATAAGGTCCAGTTGTGGATTCTAGTTTGGTCTGACTTTTTTAATTAAAATAGATTTTGATAAATTTTTCATGGTGCAAATACAATGGTGTCCATGGGTGTTTTTTTCTGACTGTTTTTCCAAAACAAAACAAAATAAATGGGAAAATTCTAGTGTCGATTATAAAAAAAATATCCTGCTGCTTACTACTTGTTATTTTCTAATTTTCTTATATTTTTTCAATTTTAATTAATCTGTTGCTAAGTGCTTATAAAAAAAAATAGAAATGATGAAGTTGCTTTTCTTGTTACAGTAAAGCAAAAAAGAATTGAAAAAAAAAGAAAATATGTAAATTAGTGAAATATAAAAAGTTGACCAAGATGATTGATTTTCAAGTTTTGTCATCTTACGGTTAGAGGTAGATTTATTTTTTTCCTCGAATACTAGCTGATTCAAGAAAACACTCAAACCAAAAAGTCTTGAGACTACTCCAATTAACTTCTATAGTGTCTTCAATCTTTCACTGACTGAGTTTATTCTGGGGTATGTTCAAATTATTTTTTTAATAAAACTATTTGAAGTTTCAGGAAATACATGGGTGAGTATTCGCATTTGCATTTTCATTGGATCATGAAAATCCACAAACTTGCATAGGGCCATTCCATATATAAATTGATGAGAATAAGCCTTAGCAGAGTTGGATATTGCTTGAATTGAACCAAATAAAATGTTGGTTTTTCATCTGGAACAATCCATTTTGTGTTCAGCCAGAAAGAGCCTCAGCTTCACCCTCATTATTGCCTTATATTTGGATCAGAGATCAGGAGTGACACTCCTCACTTCTCAACTCAACACATACTCCGGGGCACAGCACTTGATTGAGTATGTGACCAATGGGGTCTTGGTCATGTGGTTTCTTACTGTGCCTTCTAACCTCCGGTTCCCCCCAATCGAGGCGTTTACTCCCTGATAGTTATGTCACTGTCAAAAAATTTTGAATCGAATTTGACTGAATTCGAATTGAGTTTTTTCTCCAAAAAAACTTGAATGTCAGGAAGTCTATAAACATCTTGAAATGGGTCACAGGACCTCTGCCATTGACTTATACATGAACTCGGTAGGTTTTAGGTGCGTACTATCGAATTTGAGTTGTTTCCAGGGTCGAGGTATGATAAATCTCAATCTGAATCTGAGTTTGGATTATTCCCAACTCGAATTCGTGAGTTTTGATCCAAAATCCAACTCGACAATTCTAATTCTAATTTACCATTCGAACTTTAATAAATCGGCTCCTGTGAAATGTCTCCACCTTGAGCTTGGAATCCAGTGGAGCTATATTATAGAGTCGGTTTGGCAGGACTATGACATGTGTGTGATAACTTGGAATTTGACTAGATAATAGCCCCATCCACTCCTGACCTCTGTTTGAAATACGTATACAAGGTTTACCCTTAACTGTCCCCGAGCAATTCAAAATAAACAAAGCCATCTGCGAATGCCTATATTCTCTTTTGTTCCACCAAAGTGGAGACGAAAAAAAAAAACTCCTTGTGACTTCAACCAAATGAACAACGGACAGTGGGATTTTAAATTATTCATGTTTTCAAACTGTAAATAAACAGAAGCATTGCCTTTCAACTCCCAACACACATTTTTGCTCTTTCTTTCTTTTTGTTCATTGAGCATGCCACTCGTAGACTTAGCGTCAACGATGAAGTGTTTGGTTCAACTGTATGGTTTTTTTTTACATGAAGATCTTTTATCTGCATACAGAGAAAATCTGCATTAATTCTAAAATATATTGTTCTTCATAGAATAAGAAATTAACAGGACAAATGTTTTTGAAAATGAGTTATTTGCTCCAGATCAAAAGCAAAATGTATACCATATATACTCGAGTATAAGCCGTCCCGAGTATAAGCCGAGGTACCTAATTTTACCTCCAAAAACTGGGAAAGCTTATTGACTGGAGTATAAGCCAAGGGTGAGAAATGCAGCAGCTTCTGGTAAGTTTCAATCAAAAAATTAAGGGTTTCTGCTCTCATTGGAGGTGCCGGCGTCTTGTTTTTGGATGCCGGCGACCATTCTTGGACGCTGGCAAATATTCTTGGAGACTATTCTTGGACGCCGGTGACTATTCTTAGCAGCCGGCGACTATTCTTAGACGCCGGCGACCATTTTTGCACTTGACCCGAATATAAGTCGAGGTAGAGTTTTTAGGCATATTTTGGGGGCTGAAAAACTCGGCTTATACTTGAGTATATACGGTATATGGGCAACAGAAGTTTTTAAGTGCAAAATTATCTTTTTGATTCTACATTTTTTTTAAAATGATCTATTAAAAAAATATAGTGTTTTTTTATACATTTAAAAATTAAATGCAAATTACAACTGAGGGGTAATAGCCAAAGAGCCATTTCTCTTGATTTAGATCATTTCAACTTTATTTGAATGCATTTGGAATTTCATGAGAATTGAACATTTATAGAGTATTACTTGGAACAAAAACAAAAAAATATCAGAAATAAATGTATCTGGAAGGAGTAGAATGTCGGTGATATGCCATTACTTTCATAGTAGTGTTGTCCAGCTGGACTTGTGCAGACTGCTCCAAATGGTATGGAATCCATTATTCAGAAACCTGTTATGCAGAAAGTTCTGAATTAGGGGAAGGCCATCTCCAATAGATTACATTTCAATCAAATAATTCAAATTTTTAAAAATAAGGTCCTTTTTCTCTGTATTAATAAAACTTTACAATGTATCTGATTACAGCTAAGATATAATGAATCATTTTTGGAGGTACAGCAATCCGATTGGGTTAATATAATGTTTAAATTATTTTTTGGGAAAACTTGAGGTACAGAGAGACCCCTTATCCAGAAAACTACAGGTCCTAATCATTCTGGATAACAGGTTCTATGCAGGACTGCCATCAGAAATCGCAGGGCCCCGTACGACAAAATTTCCTGGGCCCTCTGGGCTGAGCCCACCGCAAGCCACACCTACAGGTCCGCCCTCCCCACCACACAGTTAAAAAACAAAAAATGTATTGGTGGCTAGGGTTTCCACATGTTAATAAAAAATAAAAAGATATTGGTGGTCAAGGCCCCCCATAAAAAAACATTTGTGGCCAGGGCCCCCCCCCATTAAAAAATATTGGGGGCTAGGACCCTACATGAGAAAAAAAAATTGGTGGCCAGGCCCCCCCCACATTATAAGAAAATTGGTGGCCAGGGCCCCTTAAACGTCCATGCCTTCTCGAAGTCAGCAGCTCTCAGAAAGATGGGGGGCCTGGCTAATCAAGTAAGTCTGGCATGGCCCCCCTTACCCTGGGGGCCCCCTATAACTCTCCCCCCTGTCCCCCCCTGATGGCTGCCCTGGTCCTATGCCTATATACATATTGTGACCCTCATAGTACTTAAAGGCTTTAGTGATTTTTTGTATGACATCATCACATGACATCATTGATGACCTATAATGAACCTTCCCAAGGACTTGAATTGCATTAAAATTTATGCAGAGTCCCCATTACTTTGTAAATCAGTCCCCTGATATATGATTGGTCAGATTTGCAAAATTTCTGCCATAGGAAATAATAGAATTGGAATACTGAAAGCTGGTAAAATACTCTCTGATAAAAAAAAAATAAACTAGTAGGTAAAAAAGGAGCAAATTATTTATCACAGTTCCAAAATTTCAACAATTTCAGTAAGGGCAGAGACGCACGTAGAGATTCTGGAAGATTAGTCGCCCATCGACAAATCGCTTTTTCTTTGGGCGACTAATCTCCCCGAACTGCCTTCCCGCCGGCTAGAATCGAAATTGCCGGCGGAATGGCATTCTGATTGCTTCATTTTCTGAAGTCACCCTGAAGTTTCCTTGTGAGGCAACTTCGGAAAACGAAGCGCTCCGAGCGCCATCCCGCCAGTGATTCGCGTGTGTCTCTGCCCTAAAAGAAAAAGAGACTCCCCTGAATATAATCAAAATTCTTGCTAAAAAAAACTGCTGAAATCAGTTATAAATTGACTATATGTTTCAAAATAAGAAATTTCTTTTTAAATTGGAGAATTTAACCAAAAGGAATCAAATATTGTACTACATCTGTTTATAACTCAATATCACCAATAAGCTGCATCATTGTAATTCCTCTGGAAGTTTCCCAAATATCAAGTCTAACAAATCTTGAAAGCCCAGTTTGGGCCAACAATACAACAAAACAGCAAGTTTTACAGCACAACAGTAAACAACAGGTAAAACAAAAAAAGCAAAACAGTACATTTATATGTTAATTTGATTTTGTTTCTATTTCGGAACCTCCCGTCATTTACATACCAATGCGCCACGCTCTTTTATGGGATTAATCTGATGATACCTGTCTCAGCTAAGACTACTTGTGACAACAAAGCAAAAAGCATTGTCTTTCTACAAAGGTGAACCATGTCAGGACTCAGTGATGGACATCTTTAGGTAAATTACTCCAGAAGATAATTGAACAAGGGATCAGCAGAATGTCTGCTATTCAGAGGTATGCCTTGCCTTCAAAGTCAGACACTAGAACATTAATCATCTCCATAAAGAAGTTGCCAGTTACAGTCTGTGAGGACATTGAGCAAATCACATGTCCATCGTTAGGAGTTTATGACCCAATCTGTGATGCATGACGTATAACAATAAATGGGATTGGTCCCAATCTGTTTTACGGATAATACGGGTGTGCCCTTGTAAATCCCAGTTGCATTCCGGTATTGGAGTAGGTTAGCAATGGAATCATTTTAGGAACGATCTAGGATTTTTTTTTTGAAGGTCACTTGGAGATCAACTTTCCAGCAAAAGCCGTCTTTCTTGTTTAAGCCACGCCATTTGTAGAGGTCACCTTGATGCAAAAATGAAACTATTCAGAAAGCGTTAGGCTTGTCCAGTTTGGTGTCTTCATCATTTTGATATTATGGGATTTCATCAACTTTTTATACAAGTTTCCATGACTACATTGACTGACGCCTACATGTGTCCAACAGAAAACTCTTCGAACGTTTCATTGTGCTATCTGTTTCTGTGTGTATTTTTCTTTCTGTTTTACAACCTATCCCCTTTTTCTATTCTAATTTTAACTATTATTCATTCATTCATTCTTCTATCTGTCTAGCTATCCCCAGTCTAATGCACTGAATCCATTCTAATATACCATGTTTCCATGTCTTGCAGCCATTCCCATGCAAGAAAGGGTATTGTGAAACTCCTCTCGCTTACAAGCCCCCGATGGCAGTTGCTGATGTATGTAAGTCCTTAAAGGAGAAACAAACCCTTTACCAAGAAAACCCTACCCCCCACCCCACGTAGGCCCCCCAGCCTTACTGCCCCCTCCCTCCAGGGAAATGCCCCTAATTTTTTACTTACCCCTCGGTGCATAATCACAGTATCGGAGTTCACTGCAGCCATCTTCTGGGTCTTCGGTAAGTAGAGACAGAGACCGTTCAAGCGACGCATGTGCAGTTGAAGCAATTTACTGGTTTGCAACAACAGCGCATGCTCCGAAATGGTCGGAAATTGCGGAAGTGCCGGAAGAAGACACGAAGACTTGGAAGATGGCTGCTGTGACTCTGCACCGAGGGATGAGTAAAAAGTTAGGGGCATTTTCCCAGGGGGCAGCTAGGCTGGGAGGAGGAGGGTTTAGGTGGGGTGTGGGTAGGGTTTTCTTTTGGTAAAGGGTTTGTTTTGCCTTTAAAGTTGCTACTTATATACATAGATCTACACTAGGTGAACTAGTCATGTATGTCACTCTAGCTCAGTGATCCCCAACCAGTAGCTCATGAGCAACATGTTGCTCTCCAACCCCTTGGATGTTGATCTCAGTGTCCTCAAAGCAGGTGCTTATTTTCTAATTCCAGGCTTGGAAGCAAGTTTTAATTGCATAAAAAGGAAGTATAGCGCCAAGTAGAGCCTCCTGTAGGCTGCCAGTCCACATAGGGGCTACCAAATAGCCAATCACATCCCTTATTTGGCACCCCAAGGGTTTTTTTCAAGTTTGTGTTGCTCCCCAACTTTTTTTACATTTGAATGTGGCTCACGGGTAAAAAAAAGGTGGACCCCTGCTCTAGCTAGATGTTGACTAAACTACTCTTGACCAAGTTTATATCAACATAATGCCTCCCAACCACTACAGTGTCAATAATCAACTCTTGGTTGGCCAAATAAGGAAAATGAAGAAATATATCTCCCCATGTATGGCCTATACAGCTCTCCTCTTCTTCTGTAGTAAAATAGAGCCCCGCTCAAGATTTTAAATGAATAGAAAGAATTCAAACTATTTTTCTTTTGTATTTCTAAGATAGGAATTTACAATCCAATAGTGCTGGTTACAGATAATTTTTATGTATCAGTTATGATTGCAGACACCTTGACCCTGGGTTAGGCCTGGGTGTTAACTGTCAGGCCTTGGTGAGAAAATTAAAAAAAGGATGAGAAGAACTGCTCCAGGGAACTAATAGTACCAAGCCTCTATGTAAGAGTCATATGACTTAGTGACCCGTCTACTAATCAACCCTTGGGAGATGAGGGACCATACATTTTCACTATGTGTATGCCAAGATCTCAGATGAACTAAGTTCTTTATAGAATATGTCAAAGAATAATGTTGGGGGCCTCCTTCACACAATGCCAATCAACCATGGTCTGTTCCATTATACATATATTAGTATTACATTTGCTCAATTTTTGTAGACCAAAAGTATTTGGGAAATAAATAGGAGATGGCTGAAATGAGATGAGAGCAGACCCAAAGGACACACAACTCTTCCAGCCATCAGCCCAAAAGGCCAGTTCTCTCTCATTGTAGAGGGCTGTGTGAGCTGCAGTCTTTGCATAGTCACCCTGTTTGCCTGACCCAATCAATCAAGATCTTTTCTGAGGAATGTACCATTACACCAACATGGATTTATTGGATCTTGATCTAATCTACTTTCGGGGGAAAAAAAAAACAAATTTGCCAGTGTTTATTGCTATTTCAAGAATATAAAGAACGATAATTGGAGAACTTTTTGATATCTGACCTCAGAGACCCAATGTATTCCAGGTCTCCAGTGTTTTGGAGTTAATCTTCTAAATTGAACAGGTCAGAAGAAAAAGATCAGAGGTCAACAGGACAAACCTTTCCCCCAGGGGATGTTCCAGTCTAAGACTCCATTATGGGTTATCACATCTATCTTGTCTTTACAGGTGTTGGTGTCTTATCATCTGTACTTTTAACCACCAAGCTCCTCTTTTTGGAGACTTTGGAGCCTGTGGTAAGTAGAGTTGACATATTTGCATCTGCCTGACCAGACGTTCGCGAGTAATGCAAAGTGATTTGTAATTTAATGCAGCCTTGCAGATGTCTTTGTAGAAATCACCTGTTTAACTAAATGGGTAACAGAGCCACCATCAGGGGAGCACAGGGGGTGTACCCCCCTTGACAGCGCCGAAGTCCCGCAAAACCGAAGTGTCGAACAGCGAATGGCCAAAGTCCTGAAGCCGCAAAAAGACCAGAGCTGAAGTTGAAGGCCTGAAGCGTCGAAAAGACCGAAAGTCAAAAAAGGAGCCAAAGTTGAAGTCCTGAAGCCACAAGTTCAGTTCTACTGAACACCAATGTGTGTTTTTTTATTTTTTTTTTAAACCCCTGCCCATCAATGTATTATTTTAATACTCAAAAGACCCCTATCACCAATGTTATTTTAAATAATATTCTTTATTATTTTTTTAACTTGTAAGGGGGGCCCTGGAACCAATGTTTTTTTTTTTAAAAAAAATTCTCTGAGATCCCAATTTTTTTTTTAACTTGTAAGGGGGGCCCTAGCACTAATGTTTTGTTTTTAAAAAACTTATGGGGGGCCCTGGCGCAAAGGTTTTTTTTTTAACTTATAGGGGTCCCTGGTCACCAATGATTTTTTTTTTAACTTGTAGGGTGTCCCTGACCACCAATTTTTTTTAAAAAAAAACTTTTATGGGGGACCCTGGCACCACAGTGGGGACCCTAACTTTTTATAACTTGTGTGTGTGTGGGGTTACTGTTTTTAGCGCTGATGTCTGTGTGGCCTTTTAACTGTGGTGTGGGTTGGGCGGGATCTGGGGTGGGGCTTGGGGGCTGGGGTGGGCGGAGCCCTGATGGGTAAATGGCAGCCCTGATGGGTTATGTCTGCAGATAATGGGCTGCCCCAACCTCAAACCCTATGGAACGACTACGCTTTATTTAAGAGGAATACAACTTTCTCTTTTCCTTACTGTAGATAGATATGGAAATCAACCTTTACTTCATGTGAAAACTATTTCAGGAACCATAAATAAAAACTGTTTTCTGGTAGTCAATCCAGGAATTAATGACTACGTTGTTAGTCGTGATTTATGAAAACTCTGCATCAGTTACAGGTAACTATTGGAAGACATTTCAAGAGTTGAAGTGGTTTTTTTTTTCTTTTCCCAGATGGCAGAACAATATTTTTCTCTTCCTTGTCAAGAGATCCAGCGTTTAGAGGAGAGATTAACTAGATAGCTCGGAGCTATCATTATACAGCAGTCTTTGAACTGTCAGTCTAAAAATGGCATCTCGCTTCTCATTAGATGCACACGCACACGCATTGATGTTTATACCGGTTTATCCATAGCACAAAAACAAAAATATTCATTAGTGTTAGAGATCATGGTAATGAAGTGTTTCAGGGAGATACAAAGGTGCATTTACTCACCACGAATGTTACTTTTTTCCAAATCAAGGTTTGATAAAACACTTTTTAATGAATGCTTCTTCATAATTAGTGATTTCATGAATTTGCGGTGAATTTCCGCGTTTCGCCGTCGGCGAATAAATTCACTAAATCTCCAGCGAAAATTCGCCGGCGTCAATTTCTGATTTTCACAATTTCTTTGTGAAAACGTTGAAATTGCTAGATTTTTTCATGAAAACGTTTGAATTGCTCAAATTTTTCGTGAAAACGTTTCAAATACCATGATTTTTTCCTGAAAAATTTCAAATTGCTAGATTTTTTAGTGAAAAAGTTCGAAGTGCTTGATTGTAGTGAAACAATTTCTCAATTTTTTCGTGAAAACGTTTGAATTGCTCGATTTTTTTCGTGAAAACGATCGAATTGCTCGATTTTTTTCATGAAAATATTTCAAATTTCACGATTTTTTAGAGAACTTTCCAATTTCAAGATTTTTGCAAATTTTTTGCCGTTTTGCGAATTTTGCTGGAAATTCGAGAATTTTTTGGCGAAACGGGAGAAATTCACCCATCACTATTCATAATATTATTGAGTATGACTTTTTTTTTCTTTAATCAGTGTATTAAAAATGGACAAAATGATAGTTTTTATGCATATTTTTTATGTAATCAGACAACACTGAATTTCAAGGAAAATAAAGATCAATAAGTTGGACATGTTTTTGCAGAATTCGGATTTAATCAAATTGTAGGAGTTCAAGTAAAAATCTTAGGAGAGATTCAGCAAAATTAAAATGTTTTCATTTCTGAGGATATTTTTTCTTGAAAATCTCAAACTTAACAATGTTCAATATGTGCACTTATTTACAAACAGACTTCAAAAACTTGATTAAAAATGTGAAAAGTCAAACGCAGTGAAATTGCATCCTAACCTTCATTTTCAACGAGCCTGCAACTTTTCGATTATTCTCAAAAGCACAAATTTAAAAAATGGTTTGAACTTTGATAATATAAACCCCCTTGACTTCTACATGAGCCTGCTAGCTTTTCAAAGCTGATTATATTTATTTTGAGCTTTCAATTTTTTAGCACTTAATAAATCATGAAGATTTCAGTTTCAGAAACTCAAATTTGAAGTCACTATTTTTGCCACAAAAAACCTCATGGTGAAAGCTAAAATTTGAATTTTGATAAATCTGCCCCTGAAAATCACGTGACTCTGGACAACTGAATGTGACAGTTTTCTAATAATTAATTCATATTTTTTTAATACAATATCAATGGATTTTTTTTTTTTTTTTAAATCCTCAAATTTGAATGGGTACAGTTTCCTTTGAATCTTTTGTGGAGGACTCGGTGTTAAGGGGAATCTTAAAATAAATTTTAAAAATGAACAATTTTGTTTGATGGCATGGGAGATAACACTTTTTATTCTTTGGTGTTTGTAAATTGAGAAAATATAAATTAAAAATAAATAGTCGGAGGAAAGTTTATTATTAGTTGTTTATTTAGAAATTCAATATAGGCCTATAAAACAGTACAGGTATGGGGCCTGTTATCCGGATCTGGTGTTTTCCGGATAAAGGATCTTTCTGTAATTTGGATCTGGATACTTTCAGGGGCAGATTTATCAAGGGTCGAATTTTGAGGTGATGGGAGTTTTTAAAACTCCCATCACCTCGAATTTTAATAAAAAAAGACCAACCAAAATGTATTTAAAAAATCAAAATTTTTAACTTCAGGTGAATAGGCGGCTGTATTCAATCGTACGCTTCAAATTCAGATCATATTTGATTGAATTCAAATCAATCGAAACTGATCTGTTAAAAAAAAACTTTGATTATTCAAAGTCCACCAAATGATTTCAAATAGGTTCTAGGAGGTCCCCCATTGGCTAAAACATCAATTCTGCAGGTTTTAGATGGGGAATAGTTGAAGATGAATTTTTAAAGAGACAGTACATGATGAATTTCGATATTCGACTTTTTGAATTTTTTTTCAAATGCGATTCGAATTTGGACTATTCCCTAGTCGAAGTACACTAAAATTAACTCGATATTCAGATTTAAAAATTTTCACTTTTTGACAAATCTGCCTACTAGAAAATAATTTCCACATTAAATAAACCCAATAGGCTGGTTCTGCTTCCAATCAGGATTAATTATATCTTAGTTGGGATCAAGTACAAGTTACTGTTTTATTATTACAGCGAGAAAGGAAATCATTTTTAAAAATCTGGATTATTTGGATAAAGTGGAGTCTATGGGAGACGGCATTTCCATAATTTCTGGAAAATGGATTTCCGGATAACGGATCCCATGGCTGTACTTTGGCAGGTTCGGTTCAAAAGAGGAAGATATATCACTTAATCTATTTTTTTTTTTCGTTTTCCAAAAAAAAAAATGTAAAAAATTAAAAAGGAACACTTATGAGTAGAAGCTGCCATATTGTTTCTTGTGATGAGAATTGATGCCTGCGTCAATTTTGTCACCTGTGTTAAAGCCAATGGGCATCGGAATAATTTTGCTTGCGTCGAAACTCGGAAATTCACAGCGTATTCGCGCCTGCCGAATTTATTTGCCTATCGCTACTCAAAATCCATAAATGGTCAGACCTTGACATTAATTCAGATTCCGCTTTTTTTTTTTTTAAAATGTAAATTTTTAAAACATTTTGGCACTTTCATTTTAAGAGGAAAGGAATGTACCAAGAATAAAAAGCAAAAGGTTTTTGTGGAACCCTTTTGTGATGCATTGTGGGCTATAGTATATAAAAGTGTCATGTGATGACTTATTGCTTCTTGTCAACTGAAACTGGAGTGGTTAATTAAGACTTCCAATAAAAATACCTTGGCCTGAAGCCCGATGAACCGAAACACACCTGGGAGAGCAGAATTGCCCTAAAAATTCATTCCCTGTCATTTCACGTTGAGAGCTCCCGAAACACTGGCAGAGTCGGAGATATATAATCGGCTGGGAGTTCTTTGCTGCAGGGTGATTGGTTAAAATGTCAGGTAATAGGATGGGTGGGGCCTGTGTCACCTTGATGGGTCAATAGTCACATATATATATATATATATATATATATATATATATATATATATATATATACAGGTATGGGATACATTATCCGGAAACCCATTATCCAGAAAGTTCCGAATTACGGAAAGGCCATGTCCCATAGACTCCATTTTATCCAAATAATCCAAATTTGTAAAAATGATTTCCTTTTTCTCTGTAATAATAAAACAGTAGTTTGTACTTGATCCCAACTAAGATAGAATTGATCCTTATCGGAAGCAAATCCAGCCTATTGGGTTTATTTAATGTTTACATGATTTTCTAGTAGACTTAGGGGCAAATTTACTTATGGTCGAATATCGAGGGTTAATTAACCCTTGATATTCGACTGTCGAGGTTAAATCCTTCGACTTCGAATATCGAAGTCATAGGATGTACCACAATTCGTTCAATCAAACGATCGAACGAAAAATTGTTCGATCGAGCGATTAAATCCTTCGAATCGTTCGATTCGAAGGATTTTAATCCATCGATCGAACCATTTTTCTTTGACTAAAAACAGCTTGCAAAGCCTATGGGGACCTTCCCCATAGGCTAACATTGACTTCGGTAGGTTTTAGGTGGCGAACTAGGGGGTCGACGTTTTTTTTTTTTTAAAGAGACAGTACTTCGACTATCGAATGGTCGAATAGTCGAACGATTTTTAGTTTGAATCGTTCGATTCGAAGTTAAATTCGTAGTCGAAGGTCGAAGTAGCCCATTCGATGGTCGAAGTACATACGCAAAGCAGGGAGAGTAAATTAGACTTATTTTTTTTCTGATATGGTGCTGTAAATCCTGTATCATCTGATTAGGGACAGGGGCTGTCTAGCCAAGGATAGGCTGACATTTATTTTTCCTTTTAGGTTAATTATATTACAGGTGTGGGATCCATTACTGTCTCCCATAGACTCCATTATAATAAAACAATCCACATTTTTAAAAATGATTTCCTTTTTCTAATAATAAAACAGTAGCTTGTACTTATCCCAACTAAGATATAATTAATCCTTATTGGAGGCAAATCCAGCCTATTGGGTTTATTTAATGTTTACATGATTTTCTAGTAGACTTAAGGCATGAAGATTCAAATTACGGAAATATCTGTTAACTGGAAAACCCCAGGTTGAGCATTCTGGATAACAGGTCCCATACCTGTACTATTATTATTTATGATTATTAGAATGATATTATCATGATTTAATTACCTGGAATATTTAATACAGAGGCGGGCCAGGCCGACCGGGCACCCTAGGCAACCCAGCTGGCCAACTCACCCCCCTCCTACTCCTGTGGCTTGCGCTCATGCGTAGTGACGTTGCGCACGTATGTGCTTGGTAGGGGAGCGCACAAGCTGGGTGGAAGGTGCGTCCGGTCTAGTGGAAGGCAGAAGAGGTAGCTACCCAGCGCCCCTCAATTGTTGTACCCTAGGCAGCAGCCTCTTCTTCCTGCCCCTAGTTCCGGCCCTGATTTAATAGAAGTTATTCTATCTATTCATTCAATGATATTAGCCCCACAAGTGTACACAGTGCTTTGCAAGAGGCCCTATAGACCGCAGTGCAATTTCCCCTTCCCCCAACGTCCCACAATGCAGAGTTTCTTCCAAGTATTTGTAACAGCGGTTGTTTGCCAATTGTGTACTAAGCATCAATATGATCGCCCTTGTGCGAGTGCCTTTTTGTCAATTGGCTGCAAGATGCAGATAAAATTTTCAATGTATCAGGGTGCAACAATGTATTGGCCAGTGATAAGCACATTTTGTCGGCAGACATAGATTCGCATTTCACCATCTGCAATTTTTTTCTCAAGACTGCAACAAAAATTTGCCGTGACAAAATTGACGCAGAGACAAAATTGTCACAGAGCCAGATCAGTTAATAGTGCTGCTCCAGCAGAATTTTGCACTTCTGGTTTTTTTGCAATCAGTTTCTCAAAAGAGCAAACAAATTGTCAGTTTCCCAGCTGCCCCAGTCATGTGACTTGTCACTTGTGCTCTTATAAACTTCAGTCACTCTTTACTGCTGTACTGCAAGTTGGAATGATATCACCCCCTCCCTTCCCCCCAGCAGCCCTCCCTAACACAAGATAACATCTGCCTGGTAGATCTAAGAACAGCACTCAATAGTAAAATCCAGGTCCCACTACAACACATTCAGTTACATTGAGTAGGAGAAACAACAGCCTGCCAGAAAGCAGTTCCATCCTAAAGTGCCGGCTCTTTCTGAAAGCACATGACCAGACAAAACGACCTGAGATGCCCTTACACGTCAATATTATAAATAAAAAAACACACTTGCTGGTTCAGGAATTCAATTTTATATTGTAGAGTGAATTATTTGCAGTGTAAACAGTGTAATTTAGAAATAAAAACGACACCATAAATATCATGATAGAATCCCTTTAATGCCTTTGGAGTGAGAGAGAAAAATTGTTGTGCGCAAAAAAAAAAAAAAAATTTTTTTGCAATTTTTTTGCCGTTTTGCAATTTTCGATAATTTTTCTGCAAAGACAGAAGAGATTCGCTCATCGCTAGAACTGGCAACAGACACAACATTAGTGCGTTGTTCACTTACAACACAGGCGTACCTTCAATGAATAACACAAGTATTAATTTGCATATATAGCACATTTGTCATGAATAAGGCTTATAATATATAATTACATTTATACATAATGGTTAAAACACTGCTTAGACAACAAAGTCAACAGCTTTGTTTATAACTACTAGTAGTATTGTTGGTATCATTGGCTAAGGAGACTTCCCTAAGGCAAACAAAATAGCAGCAATGTGGGTGACTCCCACTTTAAATACAAGTATTGTCGTGCCCTGCAGGTCTTTCCTCTTCGTCCCAAAAGATCATTGCGATTTCAACTTATTCCAGGACTTGATCAAAGTAGAGGAGATATGGCCTTCTACTTCAGCAAAAACAAGTTCCCCTTCATAGTCTATAAGTCTGCTTTGGTTTTTAGGTAATTTTTTTTAGTTCAAAACCTCTTCTGTTCTCTTTGACTATTTGTTTTAAGGGTCTTCTTGTTCTGCAACAGTTTATCTCTTTTAATCTCTCTAATCATGTAAATGACTGTGCTGTAAGCTGCTAAAATATGTTCTAAGTCCTAATCAATTCAGGATCAATGCAGGGGTGTAGTTAGAACCTGTAATATGAAGGGCTCATTTCAAAATGGCACAGGATGGAGATATAAGTGAAAAGAGGGGGGCAGATTAAGAAACTGGGGATTATGGAGGTAAATGGATGTGTTAAATTAGGGGCCCCACTCAATCATTTAGCACCAGGGTCTATGGGAACCTAACTAGACTCTTAAGGTGGCCGTACATGCAGAGATCCGCTCGTTTGGCGATGTCGCCAAACGAGCGGATCTCCCTCCGGTATGCCCACCTTGAGATGGGCAATATCGGGCTGATCCGATCGTGGGCCCTAGGGCCCAACAATCGGATCCTAGCGAACGCAGACAGGCAGTCGGATCGCGGGACTGCATCAACGAACAGATTTTTAGTCCCATCCGATCGAGATCTGGCCGACTTTTGGCCAGATCTCGATCAGGGAAGCCCGTCGGGGGCCCCCATACACAGGCCAATAAGCTGCCGACTCTGTCTGTCGGCAGCTTTTATCGGCCCGTGTATGGCCACCTTTAGATGTCTGTTCAGTTTGGCTAAATAATACTGGGGAGAAAACTGTCCACTAAATACATTAGTTCAAGTGCCTGGGGGCTAAAGCTGGAAAGTGAATACCTGCAAACATGGCAATGGTCATTCTGCCCAATGGAAAGAAAGCTTTTAACTAATCATTCATCTCCCTTTCCAACCACTTTGTGGCCAAGTCTCTATTAATGCAACTATCTCCACCACCTCATAGCTTGGGGGGTAGAAAGATCCATACAGATTATCTTTAAGGTCTTATTATAGCACTTGGTCAGCTGAAAAGTGTCCTTTCTTTCAGTAGAAGAGTAGATAAATGTCCACTTCTATCTCTCATATGGATAATGTTGCTCTAATACCTAGAAAAGGATCTTGCAAACTGGTTGAACGTCCCTGGCTTGTCAGTCATCTACAGAAAACACACCTGCTGGCATTTGTTTTGTTGTTTTTTTTTTTAAGCCGACGACCCTTCATTTGACGTCATTAGAAAAATATGGAATAATCGGTAGCTCCATCACAGCGAGGGGTCACAAGGATTTGCTGAAGGAGACAGGCTTTTAAGTCACATTCTTAAACGTTTGTTCACTGAATTCATTAAATTGCTTCATAGCTTGCCTAAATATGTGTTGTTTTGCTGTAAAATCAGCTCCTGAACAGGAGCAGTTGTCACCTCACTATGGACATTATGCAGGAGGTCTTAAGCGTTAATGGGATCCTGCACAAGTCTTGGAGTCTTTGGCTAAGGATAACAAATAAAGCACCCAGCTGGAGAAAGTCTATTCATAAATTGTATTTGTAGTATCTAAAATCTAATATCTGATGAAGTGACCACTTTTGTGCAGGAGAGAACCCTACAAAACTTCTAATTTTTCTTCAAGTTGGAGCTTTTTTATAGCCAAGGTTGATGCTGATTATAGCCCAGCTGAAGACTGGTTTTGCCCTTGGTGGAACAATTTAGTGCAGAACATGGTTTCTGACTATGAAATGTGAAGCCCAATTTGATCAATGTAGTTTTAGTGGAAGCCCACAGATTGTAGAAACCTTGGAATTGAGTAAAGAACACGTGTTCCTAATGTTCTTGAATTGAGAACCCCACACAGATTTCACTGGACATTACTGACTATATAAGAACCAAGATCTTCATTAACAATTGGGTTTTAGGGTCACATGGACATGATTATGGAAGGGGAGGTTTTGGAACGGCTCATTCTTCAGCTTGTTGAGGTTTGTTACTCAATGTGCTCATTGCACCTAGGAGAAATGGGGGTATATATATGTTTTTTGGTGCATATACCTGTAACGAAGCAGAGACACTGCAGAGTGCTCACGAATATGTATGGTCCAGTTGTTGGCCTGCAATTATTAATTTATATGTGGATTGGTCTTGGTTGGTCTTTTGAAAGCACATTCTCAGTTTCTTGAACAATAATACACATACCTTACTTCATTAATGGCATTAATCTCCCAGTGAACTTCTTTGGGAAAGTTGAATACATCACTCAAAAAAAATGTTTTTTTCTATTTGTCCACGTCAGAAGAGGCATCTTTCTGACCTAATTATTACTTTTGGCATACTCAGCACATACCACTCACAAGAGTGTCCTGTTTCACAGCTTCCAAATGGAGCCGCCGCTACTTGTGAGTACATGTGATTGATTGAAGGATGACAGCTTTGACTCGCACAGATGATACTTCTTAAGGAACCTGGACAGATACAAAGGACTACTGACAGCATTACCTTTAGTTTCTATCATACCATTTAATGCTGAGCACAAGGCTAAATAACCCTGTGTTGCATTCTGCTATATAAGAGGTGTTTGGTGGTTGTGATGAGTATATGTGGCTTATTTCTCATTAAATATGTGAAACTTTTCATCTTCCCTTAGGTTTAGAGCAGTAAATTCCAAAAGTGGATGATGAGATGAGGTGGCCAAGCTAAGAGGGCACAGAGATGAGGAGGTCCAGCTAAGGGGTTATAGAGATGAGGAGGTCCAGCTAAAGGGGCATACAGGTGATTAGGTCCAGCTAAGGGGTTATAGAGATGAGGAGGTCCAGCTAAGGAAGCATAGAGATGAAGAGGCCAAGCTAAGGGGGCACAGAGATGAGGAGGTCCAGCTAAGGGGTTATAGAGATGAGGAGGTCCAGCTAAGGGGTTATAGAGATGAGGAGGTCCAGCTAAGGGAGCATAGAGATGAAGAGGCCAAGCCAAGGGGGCATAGAGATGAGGAGGTCCAGCTAAGGGGTTATAGAGATGAGGAGGTCCAGCTAAGGAGTTAGAGAGATGAGGAGGCCCAGCTAAGGGGGCATAAAGATGAGGAGGTCCAGCTAAGGGGGCATAGAGATGAGGAGGCCCAGCCTGCAGACCAATGATACTGGCAAATTCAGAAAATGCCCATATGCCACAAACCCTTTATTTGTTTTATTAATTGCAATGATTGCTGGATTTTTGATACCACAATGTATTCTTATACTGTAACTATAACCTTTTTTATGAGATAAAGAGAGGGCCCTAGCCAAAAGTTGGACCTTTTCAGCAGTGTCGGACTGGAATGCCAAGGGCCGACCGGTAAACCGTGACCATGGGCCCACTTTCCAAACTATTATTCCTGCTCTCTGAAGTCAACCTCTTTATTCTCCTAGTCTTTTATATCTACTTACTATACTTTATTATTATTATTATTACTATACTATACCTCCATTATTAAGCCTCTGTTTTAAAGAGGCTTAATAAAGGAATAAGGAAAGGCCATGAAATAGGCCAAATGGTTAGAAACAAGAGGGTCCGCTGACACCTGGGCCCACCGGGAGTTTTCCTGGTATCCTGGTGGTCCAGTCCGACACTGCTTTTTAGCCAAAAAGTCCAAAAAAACTAGTTTTTGTCACTCTTTTTCTCACAAATTCAAACATGAATCTTAAAGATAAAGGAACGCACCAAACCCTGTCACTACATATGTTTTGGTTAAAACCCCCATATTTTTCAGTAAGAGAATGAGAATAAGAAAATGCTCCATTCTGTGATATTTGTGGCTTCCATATTGGTTCCACCTACATCATATCCATTCTGCTCATGCATGTATAGCCCTGCTGTTAAGTAAAGGAGCTAGGAAATTTTCTATGCCGGTGCAGTACTTCGGATGTATGTTTATGTGGATGTGCTGCAGTCTAGGTTTATCTCCAGGAGCATTTCTTGAGAATTATCCATATATTTGGGTTATTTGTAAGTGGCTATGAACTATTTTTGCCATCCTAATGGATGATCATGGTTGAGGTTTTCCTTTAAAGGAGCAGTACCTTGTTCAGCAATAAAAAAGCGCTTTATTTCTAAAAGGTATAGTTTTACTGATATGACACTTTGCCACAAAAAAATATAATAAAACTTGTTTTTTTTTGTATATTTTAATATCAGACGTTCCCAATATTCTCTCTCACACCAACCGAAGTTCTGTCATTTTTTATGAAATAATTTACACAAAGGGTGGATCCCTTCATTTCCATACTGAGCAAGTGACCAGCCTGGTCTAGGCCTGAGGGAGATCCTCTTCGAGTAGATGAGCAGGATGTCTTGCAAATTATGCACAAGCAAATGTTTATTCAGTAAAATGACCCAACTCTTGTCACTCAGGAACACATTCACTTTTAGACTTCTGGTTGCCTCTAGGCTTGGGCAGATCTGACATCCATTTGAGGTCAACTTCTATATCAGCAATCAGCTGACCAGGACATTCCCTCTTACTAACAACTCTACTTGATTTGCTTTAACTGAGCCTTCCCAGCTCCTCTCCTTCATTCAAGTCCATACTACTAAGAAGGCCTTAAAAAATTAATTATTCTGGGAAAAACTTGTAAAAATATATTCTTATATCTGTTTTAACTTTTTGTAACCAAGTTGTAGAATAATTGGCCAATATACTGTATGATACCTTGACCCTGATGAAGTCATACCAAAATATCTGCAGAGGCCATGTCTTGGATGGGGGCCAAATGCTATAAAGGGCAGCTTCTGCTTCCCCAGCTTGCACCTAGGAAACCTTTGTGTAGAAAAAGGCTGCTATTAAGATATTAAAGGAATCCTGTCATGGAAAACATGTTTTCAAAACGCACCAGTTAATAGTGCTACTGCAGCAGACTCCTGCACTGAAATCCATTTCTCAAAAGAGCAAACAGATTTTTTTATATTCAATTTTGAAATATGACATGGGGCTAGACATTTTGTCAATTTCCCAGCTGCCCTGGTCATGTGACTTGTGCCTGCACTTTAGGAGAGAAATGCTTTCTGGCAGGCTGCTGTTTTTCCTTCTCAATGTAACTGAAGGAGTCTCAGTGGGACATGGATTTTTACTATTGAGTGCTGTTCTTAGATCTGCCAAGCAGCTGTTATCTTGTGTTAGGGAGCTGTTATCTGGTTACCTTGTAACCATTGTTCTTTTGTTTGGCTGCTGGGGGGGGGGAGGGAGGGGGTGATATCACTCCAACTTGCAGTACAGCAGTAAAGAGTGATTTAAGTTTATCAGAGCACAAGTCACATGACTTGGGGCAGCTGGGAAATTGACAGTATAAATATAAAATATAAAAAAATCTGTTTGCACTTTTGAGAAATGGATTTCAGTGCAGAATTCTGCTGGATCAGCACTATTAACTGATTCATTTTGAAAAAAAATGTTTTTCCCATGACAGTATCCCTTTAAGAACCTGGTCTTAAAACAAATAAAAAACTGCACTTGTTTTAAAATCAAGTAAAGACAGTCACATGATTGCCAGCAAACAAACCGCTCACAGGAAAACAGGAAAAGTGATTATGAAATGACACTGTCCATAAGCAGCTGAATATTGCTGCCAACTCAACCTCTTCAGACCAAGTTGGCAGCTTATTATCCAGTGTATGGAGCTCTCAGGAGGCCCTGCTCGACCACCCTGGTGGGTTGATGAGGTCCCTGTCTGACAGGGCTCAGTAGCCTTGCTGTATGATCCAGTTCATGGGTTCCCAAATCAGCTAGAGATCCACATGTCTGGGGACCTCTCCTTAAGGTGGATCTCACCAGATGAGGATAATTAAAATCAATGTGATCGCTACTCTACTTTACATAGTATTAAAATGTCATGGGTAGAGTCTCATGAAGTAGAGCTATGTGTGTGTGTGTCTGAGATAAGCAAATTATTACATTAGATGGTGATGCCAGGATGCCCATCAGAAACCAATTTAGATCTCTGAGGGCAATATAAGTTGGACATTGGGAACCCCTTTCATCCCTTAGTTCTACACAAAGTATCACAGTTAAGGACATTTAGGCAGATATGGTCATGATAGAGTATAGATGAGTGGTTCTGTTCTGTTCAATTCACATTTTCAGTTATCCAGCTTGTTATGAGACTTGTATGATATAGTCCAGCTTTCTTTAAAGAGAAGAATGCACAATGAAAAAACGGCTAAGTTCCTATCCAGTTTTGAATAATAGGTGGCAGGCATGAGGACACATGTCAGACATGGCATCAGGAAAAACAGGTTTTTCAAAATACACATAATCAGGAGACATCAGAATGGTCTCTTGGAGTCTTGCATTTTTACATACCATCTACATACCATCTAGAATGTCTGTTAGCTAGTAAGTCAGGTTGGCTTCATTCAAGTTGTGGTTGGCTTTGATTTTTTATGTTGAGAGTCAAGAACAGTTTTCCATGGCAGCTTTATCTTATCTTGCACATTAAACCCGATCCCGGTAGGTTCTCTCTTTATGGAATGAAATAGAGAAGATGTTCTTAGTAATAGTCCAAACTCTATGGACTAAAACTGGGAGTTCATGGTTCACAAAGTACAAATGAGGAGATGGTCTGTTGTGGCAAATGTCAGCAGTGAATTGATGTTGACAGGGAGCCTGGTCAGTGTTGCCACTGGATCATTGTGTTTGTCATGTGGTTCTATTTACTGTGGAAAAAGACTCCTAGTGAACTTGGCAGCAGCCTAATGCCCAGAATACTTTTTACAGCCCTGTGGCTGCAGTACGATACACATATGTCCCTATAACAGTTAATAACAGTCAGGAAGGTCCATGTGTCTGTCCTAGGGCATTATCATTACCCTATTCACAGCCAGAGGTTACAATTATGGAAATAAGGAGGCTATAGTAAAATAATTGCAGATGGAAGTTAAAGCTTTAAGTTCAGGGATCTGGTTCCACAGCTGTTGCTGAACTATCTGCCTATATGACTTTAACCAGCAGGAGAACCCTATTTGATGATTCTGTTAGACCTGCTTGCATGTCTATTATTTCTTTCAGGAAATCTTAAACCCTGGCAAAGAACAACATTTTAACCTATTGACTGAGAGAAAATCTACGGTATGATCCCGATATTATAAAATGAATTTATTCATTAATCAGATAATACTCGCCCAGTCCTGATGTTGTCCATTTTCAAATTCTACCTCCTCACCCACATCATCATCATTTATTTGCTTTCACAAACATGTACAGCGAAGCCTCCAAAGTCACTCACTGTTTGTTCAGGATAATGAAGTCTTGTTACAATGAGTCTACGAAGCTTGTCCCACTGACTGGATCTGCATTCTCATTAGCTGCATATGAAAAACACATCCTTAGATGACACATGGTAACTCTTATAGTGGGGATGTTACAATTAAATAACATTACTGTATTTATGGTTGAAAGGGACAATCAGATGTTTCCTTATGTCTTCCGTTGACTGACTATGATTGTTATTGGCCATTATAGGATTGATGAACTGAAGAAACAACTTTGTCTGCCTACAGAGGACAGTACCTCAATGTTAGGGGCCAACCAATCAAACTAAAACAAGGGCCCTCAAGAACTGCAGGCTGAATGGAGCCCTCTAAGGAATACTTATGGCTCCCAGATTGCTTTTATTGACCTGTTTAGCTGCCTTTGAACATGTAGTATAGTGAATAACTGGGCTACTGTATTGCAAATAGTTGGACAGCACTGCCTTAGACCATGACGCCCAGTCTTCAAAATATTTCTCTTTCTCTAGTGACTACTGATTCTAAGAAAATGTAAAGGTATGTAAAGTGGACATGTTTAAATAAAAATAGTTCATAAAAATTGTTGTCCTGTTTGGACGTCATGTTCCAAAGTCATTACACACAAGAGAAAACTTTTAAGGCAAATGCTCAGAAATGGTAGAGGAGCTTCAAGGAGGTATGTAAAGTGGACATGTTTAAAAAAAAAATAGTTGGTTTTGTGAAATTGCTGTCCTGTTTGGACGTCATGTTCCAAAGTCATTACACACAAGAGAAAACTATAGGGCAGTGATCCCCAACCAATGGCTCACGAACAACATGTTTTTTGGTCAGCAACCACTTGAATGTTGCTCTCAGTGGTCTCAAAGCAGATGCTTATTCTTGAATTAATGCAGCCCTCTAAGGAATAGGAAGATAAGAAACCAGGATAAAGGACCGCTACTGCTCACCACAGGTACTCTTCCAGGTGCTCTGTCAAGCAGTATCCAACTGCTAAGCATACAATAGATTCAGGAACAGATAGACGGCACTTCTGGAAAAGATTTATTGGGGTTGCTGCTGTAGATCCTAACGCGTTTCGGGAGTTAATCCCTTAGTCATAGGTTATGACTAAGGGATTAACTCCCGAAAAGCGTTAGGATCTACAGCAGCAACCCCAATAAATCCTCTAAGGAATACTTATGGCTCCCAGATTGCTTTTATTGACCTGTTTAGCTGCCTTTGAACAAGTAGTATAGTGAATAACTGGGCTACTGTATTGCAAATAGCTGACAGGACTGCCTTAGACCATGACGCCCAATCTTCAAAATATTTCTCTTTCTCTAGTGACTACTGATTCTAAGAAAATGAAACGGTATGTAAAGTGGACATGTTTAAAAAAAATAGTTCATGAAATTGCGGTCCTGTTTGGACGTCATGTTCCAAAGTCATTACACACAAGAGAAAACTTTTAAGGCAAATTCTCGGAAATTGTGGAGGAGCTTCAGGTTCCCAGCCATGCCATCTAGATGGATGCCAGGACCATCTTTCAAAAGGAAACTTCTCAGGCAAATGCTCAGGAAGGGTGGAGGAGCTTCAGGACTCCATCCATGACATCCAGATGGATGCCAGGCCCATCATCCTAGAGGAAACGTCCCAGGCAAATGCTCAGGAAGGGTGGAGGAGCTTCAGGACTCCAGCCATGCTATCTAGACGACCATCGTCCATTTATAGCACATGGCTGTTTGGCCCAGTCACTATTCTGATGACTAAATACAAATACACAACTGAGAAGACATCTTATACGTACTATAGAGCAGTGATCCCCAACCAATGGCTCACGAGCAACATGTTTGTTGGTCAGCAACCACCTGAATGTTGCTCTCAGTGGTCTCAAAGCAGGTGCTTATTATTAAATTCCTGGCTTGGAGGCAAGTTTTAGTTGCATAAAAATCAGGTGTACTGCCAAACAGTCTTCTGTAGTGAGCAAATGCACATAGGGGGCTACCAAAGAACTAACCACAGCCCTTATTTGGCACCCCCATGGACTTTTTATCATGCTTGCGTTGCTCCAAAACTCTTTTTTAAAATTGAATGTGGCGCATGAGTAAAAAGAAAAGGTTTGGGGACCTCTGCTCGAGGGATAAAACCTTTGATAAATGGTGTCTTTATATTGTAAATAGAGCCGGATCATTTCCAAACTTATTATAGAATTCTGCAAAATACTCTTGTTATGATCTTGTAGGCATGGGGTAATGTAATAATAGTCACATGTGCAGCAGGTCTAGTAACCCGTAGCAACCTGTCAGTTTGGCTTTGAACAGGATACCAGTCTAAATTCCCAATTCTATAAGCCTCAATTCTACCTTGAGACATTTTTGTCCCCTGCAAATGTACATATTACTTTACCGGTAAGGTAAGCATTGAAGTTAACATTGAAAGAATAGGATAACAAGTCCTGACACAATGAGCATAAATAATAAGGATTCTCTTTGCATTTCTGGCAGGTTGCATTATGAAATATGCTTGGCTTCCCCGTCATGTGGATACACAAAAATTCTCCCCACGCCAAGCAATGATGAAGCCGATTATGCAAAAATTCGAGCAGGACTAAACAAATAACGTCTTAAAAATAAGGTAACCCAACTGCCGATGATTATGCAAAATGAGTTCACGGTTGAACAATAAAAAAGGTTTTAAATTAAAAAAAAACAGACATTGGTGTTCAGTAGAACTGAACTAGTGGCTTTGCGTCTTTAGCTTTGGCTCCTTTCGTGGCTTCAGGACTTCAACTTCGACTTCTTTCATGGCTTTGGGTCTTTTCGCGGCTTCAGGACTTCAATTTCGGGTCTTTTCGCAGCTTCAAAGCTTCAGGACTTTGGCTCTTCTGGACTTCAGTGGTGTGGCGTGACTTCTGTGCTGTCAAGCCCCCCTCTTTAGGCCTGGTACAACAGTACCCCCTGTGCCACCCTGATGGCGGCCCTGCTCACGAGCCACTGGTTGGGGATCACTGCCTTAGACAGTACAATATTAGGCTATAGCTTATTGTGTGCCCAGAACATTCCTTCTCTGTATATTTGTATTTATACATATGGGAAGGAGGTGCCATATTGTTTCCTTTAGACAGTACAGTATGACGGTATAGCTTATTGTGTGCCCAGAACATTCCTTCTCTGTATATTTGTATTTATACATATGGTAAGGAGGTGCCATATTGTTTCCTTTAGACAGTACAGTATGAGGGTATAGCTTATTGTGTGCCCAGAACATTCCTTCTCTGTATATTTGTATTTATACATATGGGAAGGAGGTGCCATATTGTTTCCCTTAGACAGTACAGTATGAGGGTATAGCTTATTGTGTGCCCAGAACATTCCTTCTCTGTGTATTTGTATTTATACATATGGGAAGGTTGTGTCATATTGTTTCCCTTAGACAGTACAGTATGACGGTATAGCTTATTGTGTGCCCAGAACATTCCTTCTCTGTATATTTGTATTTATACATATGGGAAGGAGGTGCCATATTGTTTCCCTTAGACAGTACAGTATGAGGATATAGCTTATTGTGTGCCCAGAACATTCCCAGGTCAAGGAATGGCTACAAATTTGATATAAGAATTAGCTGAGCAGCACTTTTACTACTCCTCCCATATAAACACCTTCTCCTGTTTTTATACACTGGTCTATATGAATAACCTGACTGGTTGCTTTGTTACATTTCCTCTGAAATTCATAAGAATTTACCAATGTTTGTATTAAAAATTCATTATGTTTTTGTTGTAGGTGGAAGGAGGGGAGCAGGTGGTTCTGTGATGGTTTCAATCATGTTTGCCATGTCTATCACTTCAGATAACGTCTTAAAAATAAGGTAACCCAACTGCCGATTATGCAAAATGAGTTCACAGTTGAACAATAAACCTGGTCTGGAAGAGAAGGTAACTATTTGTTTCTTATCTGCTGAAGCAGAGAAGAAACAAATTATGCAACTGACACATGAGGTTTGGCATTGGACAAATGGACTTCTAACATGTAAACCCAAACCAGTTAGTAACACAGCACAGTTACAGCTAATTTAATGGTAAAAGAATTGTTGGGAGGGGAACATTAAGATTTAACTTAGATATACCCAGAACATTCCTTCTCTAACATCCAAGGGGTTGGTGAGAAACATGTTGCTCATGAGCAGGGCCACTATTGGAAATCACGGGACCTGTACAACAACATTTTCTGGGCCCCCCGGACCCCGCCCACCTCAGCTCCCAAGCCCCACCTCAGATCCTGCCCACCCCACACCACAGATGGTCAGGGCCCCCTTATAAAAAAAACATTGGCGCAAGGGCCCCCCTACAAGTTTTACAAAATTGGTAACCAGGGCACCCTATAAGTTAAAAAAAATCAAACCAGGGCCCCCATAAAAGTTTTTAATAAAACATTGGTGGCCATGCCCTCCCCTTTACTGATAACGGCTACAAAATACAGGTTAAAAAGAAACATTGGGGCCCCAGAGAATATTTTTTTAAAAAAAAAATAAAAATTGGTGTCAGAGGTCTATAGCATATAAAAATAATACATTGGTGGCCAGGGCTTTAATAAAATAAAATAAAAACACACACTGATATACCATAGTGGCTTTGCGTCTTTAGCTTTGGCTCCTTTTGTGGCTTCAGGACTTCAACTTCTTTCATGGCTTCAGGTCTTTTCACGGCTTCAGGACTTCAATTTCAGGTCTTTCCGAGGCTTCGAAGCTTCAGGACTTCGGCTCTTCTGGACTTCAGTGGTTTGGCGTGACTTCGGTGCTGTCAAGCTCCCCCTTGTTTTTGTGCACTGGTCTATATGAATAACCTAACTGGTTGCTTTGTTACATTTCCTCTGAAATTCATAAGAATTTACCAACGTTTGAATTAAAAATTCATTATGTTTTTGTTGTAGGAGGAAGGGGGGGGGGTTCTGTGATGGTTTCAATCATGTTTGCCTTGTCTATCGCTTCAGTTGTTACCAATTATGGAGTGTTATTGAGAAAGGGGAACTTTGATCGTACAAGGCAACAAACAGCAGGAGAGCGGCCTTATTTATTTATTATCCTTTATTGATACAGTGCTTACGCACCTAGAGATAATGTTTAATCAGTCAAATCAACCCATACCCTGGAGCTTGCAATCTAATTTCCCTCAAGTACCCTAAAGGCAAGCTGATATGTTTCTGCTCCATGGAAGGAAACCAGAGCATCCGAGGAAGTCCACCTAAATACAGGGAGAACTTATGAATACCCTGCAGATTGTGCCATGGTGAAATTGAGAGGTAGAATGGCCAACCACCTCATTGGCCTCTAATAGAAGAAAGCAGATAATTCAGCAGCACTGGGGCCAAGAAGCTTTTTTTTGGGGGGGTTCAATCAAACTTGAGAATGGAGGAGCTTAAAGAAGAAGATGAACCAGCCCTGGATCAACATATGTCATAGATGCCATAAAATAAAATTATGATTTCCAGCAAGAGTGGCCTTCCCTACTAAAAGAGAGGGCATACCAGTTGGGCTGCAGCTCAGCCACTGTCATTGGCATTCTATGTGAGAACCCACACAGGGAGAAACTGTACAGCATATGACCGACTGGCTTGTAGGCTGATGTATGGTCAACTTTCATCCTTTGACGCTTCCCACCAGCACATGTTTGAGGCACCAGTAAATCCAGAAGGGACAAGAATCTCAGTTCTCATACACAGGGGGCCAATATACATTGCTGACAGATTAAGTCAGCAGTTTATTGTGCTACTGTATGTATGGGGCCCTTCGACGGGCTTCCCTGAAAGTCAGCCAGATGTCGATTGGGCAGGTTTAAAAATTCTGTTGGATCGAGCACCATGTAGGTTAGTTGATATGGTCCTCTATCCAACTGCCCGTATTCTGTTCATTGTGATCCGATCATTGGGACCTTTCCTAGGGCACACAGTCGGATAAGCCCAATTTCGTCCACCTCAAGGTGGTAATATCTGGGAGAGATCCAACTCACCAAACGAGAGGATCTTTGTATGTATGGCCACCTTTACTTCAGTTCAGGTCTATGTTATCAACCCACAGTTTGACCACATGCATCTATTGAAGTTCAATGGGATCTAAGCCTCCAAGACTGAAAGGCATCATATGCTTGAAATCAGCCTTTATTTTTATGCCCCACTCATGATCCAGACATGTTTTATTTTTGGAGAGGACAAAGAAGGGACTTTTACAGCTGTGGTTCATTGGTTCCTAGGGGCTGTGGATTTTATAGTGTTCCCTAGCTTGGCTCACTCTATTAACTTGTACCTGAATGTTTTATGGCCGACAAATACACACTGCTAAATTGAACCAGATGCTCTTTAGGGGCTGCAGCGAAGCAGTTGCTTTCAACTCAGCATGAAATAGAGGGTCTGGTGACAGAAGACGACCCTCGGGGTAATTAAGATGTCCTCAATGACTTGGAGAATCGCAGGGGTTAAATGGGATTAACACACCGACATGAGATGATCATGAGTGACAGACAAAAGGGAGGGAGAGGGGCAGTGGTTCAAACCTCTTTGAGGGGGTCCCTGCACAGTAGTCTATTTACTTAACATTTGCAAATGAACACCTCTAGGGGCCAATGCTGATCTAGTTTATTTTCTCCTGCTACCTGTGAATTGCAAGAGGGGTAATAGATGGGAGGGACACCGTCACACATTAGGGCCTGCTCCTTTGTACCCAATGCAAATGATACCGACTACGGTGAAACAGTAAATGACAATGGGGGGGGGGGGAGTCTATATCTCCAAATCTGTCTCCTTGAAGCAGTGTTGAGATGATGCAAACTATACCCATTTATAGGTGTATAGAAGTATTTCCATTAAACAGACAGTACAGTATGAGGGTATAGCTTATTGTGTGCCCAGAACATTCCTTCTCTGTATATTTGTATTTATACATATGGGTAGGAGGTGCCATATTGTTTCCCTTAGACAGTACAGTATAAGGGTATAGCTTATTGTGTGCCCAGAACATTCCTTCTTTTTGACACACAGACTGCCACAGCTATGAATAATGTATCATATCAATAATCTGAAACAGTTAAGTAGCATCATTATAGAAAATGGAATGAATAGATTTAAAATAACCAAAACAGATCAAGTTCCTTAGGAAAAAAAAGAAGACAAATTCTGTTACTTTCTGGACAGAGTTTCATGTGTTTTCCCAAAAGTCATATGGTAGTTTTAAAACAAGATTTTTCCTTTCCTTTAGTTCCTTCAGGGCCTATTTTGGAAAACTGCAGTGATTCCGGGGGGAGACAGAACGATGAATTCTGCATTAATCACAAAAGAACATTCCACAGAAGTCAGTTTAAGATTTTCTGCTAATAATTAGCAAATCCTATTATTCAACATAATTTTCCTTGATGCATTCACTTAACAGAAAGGCATCAGAGCAAGATGACAGTTGTAGGACATGATGAAGGCAGTAGAGCAAGATGGAGACTGTAGATGAAGATGGAGACAGTAGAGCAAGATGGAGACTGCAGATGAAGATGGAGACAATAGAGAAAGATGGAGACTGTAGATGAAGATGGAGACAGTATAGCAAGAAGGAGACTGTAGATGAAGATGGAGACAATATAGCAAGAAGGAGACAAGATGGAGACAGTAGGGCAAGAAGGAGACTGTAGGAGAAGATGAAGACAGTAGGGCAAGATGGAGACAGTAGGGCAAGATAGAGACAGTAGGGCAAGATGTACAGTAGGACTGTATTAATACAGTAGGGCAAAATGGAGACAGTAGGGCAAGATGGGCAGTAGGGCAAGATGGACAGTAGGGCAAGATGGACAGTAGGGCTGTATTAATACAGTAGGGTAAAATGGGGACATGAGGGCAAGATGTAAACAGTAGTGAAGGATGCAGACAGGAGGGCAAGATTGGGACAGGAGAACAAGACAGAGACAGTAGAGCAAAATGGAGACAGTAGGGCAAGATGGAGACAGTAGGGTAAGGTGAAGACAGTAGGAGAAGATGGAGACAGTATGGGAAGATAGAGACAGTAGGGGAAGATGGAGACAGTATGGGAAGATAGAGACAGTAGAAGAAGATGGAGACCGTATGGGAAGATGGAGACAGTATGGGAAGACGGAAACAGTACAATAAGATGGAGACAGCATGAGTAGAACAAATTGCTTTGGGTTAAAGAGCGTGGGATCACTATTTATATCAGGGATCCCCAACCTTATGAACCCGTGAGCAACATTCAGAAGTAAAAGGAGATGGGGAGCAACAGTAGCATGAAAAATGTTCTTGGGATGCCAAACAAGTGCTGTGATTGCCCATTTGGTAGCCCCACTGTGGATTGTCAACCTATTGAGGTTCTTTTTAGGCAGTACACCTGGTTTTTCTACAACCATAACTTGCTTTCAAGCCAGGAATTCAAAAATAAACTCCTGCTTTGAGGTCACTGGGAGCAACATCCAAGGGGTTGGAGAGCAACATGTTGCTCATGAGCTACTGGTTGGGGATCACTGATTTATATCATATGTGATTCCTTAATGAGTGGGAGCTGCCATAGTTGCTCTGTTAGGACTATAATGATATGGGGAAAATAGTGAAAAGTCTTATTGTCCTGGCCAAGCAATAGCTTAACTGTGAGTAGTCCTTCCATTTCAATGAGCCAGATGATGCATATCCCTACTTACTGGCAATCTGATGGCACTTACATGGGAATAGCAAAGGGAATAGCAAAACACAAGAGCTTCTGAAAATTTCCCCATTGCTCCAGTCCTGATGATGAAAATTTGAGCAAATAAAAGGGAGGGGACGGGGGGCGACGAATGACAGCGGGCCTAGGGGTGCCCACTATGTAAATCCGGCCCTGGATAGATAGATGATAGATAGATAGATAGATAGATAGATAGATAGATAGATAGATAGATGATAGATAGATAGATAGATAGATAGATAGATAGATAGATAGATAGATAGATAGATAGATAGATAGATAGATAGATATGAATTTTCCACTAAATTTGCGAAAAAAATTTGAAACTCGAAAATTGACGCCCGTGTCAATTTTGGACGTGCGTCCGAAAAGTCGCTTGCATCAATTTTAATGCTGGCGTTAAAGTTAATGGGCACCTGAATAATGTTACATTTTGATGCGAGCGACTTTTCGGATGCGCGTCCAAATTTTTTGACGCAGGTGATTTTTCGCAGGTGAATTTTTGCGGGAGGTTCGTGAATTTATTCACCGACGACAAAACATGGAAATTTGCCGTGAATTCGCGCCATGGGGAATTTATTAGCCCATCACTACTAGATAGATAGACAAGGACATGTGGATACAAAGGAACCTGAAAATGTCCCTATATAGGATAAGGATAAATGCATAGGCCTAGGGCCTGTTGTGATCAGGGGCCCATCTTGCTTTTTTCAATCATTATTTCTAATTTTCAGTTAATATTTGTTTTTATATGCGCTACTGGGTCCAGTTGGGCTCAACTGCTGGGAGAAGTTGGCTGGCAATGCCCTTGTTGTAGCTGGATTTGTGCAAATCCAATGAGGTTGATAAAATGTGGCCAAAAGATCTGCATCTGGACCCAACAGTAGCCTAGAAAGGGGGCCTGTGTGTATGTAGCCTAGGGGCCCCACGTGCCATTTACCCCCCCCCCCTCCATATGAAATTCTTATTAATAAACCTCTCTATTAAAATAGTTTATAAAGGTATTATCTTGCCCCAGGGAGATATTTCTGCAGGAACAGCCCAATACAAGCACAATAAATCTTTGTTAATTTTACACGACAGATTTTGCACTAAAGTTCATTCCAATATACAGTGTCCCTCTGTCTCCCCTAGTGTCTGTGTTTGGGGTTCATGTGTCAGACAGTTGGGTGTATGGGAGTCAGGGGAAGGGGCCAAATGAATCTGGATAAAAAGAGGGCGGTGTGAGCTGAGGGCTGGAAAAATGCTTTCTCAGGTAGGTCGGATGCGCATGCGCACAGCCTGAGGCAGGTAAACCAGGTGTAAGGCAGATCCAGGTAACAGTTAGTGGTGTAACTGCTCTTGTTAAAATATCCCCTGAATCCTTCTTCTGATGGCTCTGCTGGGGAGATCAGACTGGCAGGTATGTGACTTCTAATTTTCTACTCTAATTCTGCCTCTAAATCATCTGGAGAATGAGGTATGTTTTTTTTTTTTTTTTATATTTTGCCAGCCTTCTCCTAAGCCAAAATCAATTCTCTATAAGCAAACGGCTGCTTCCCAGAGAGAGAGAGAGAGTTTGGCAGGCTCCCTTATTTGCTGGGACTTGTTTAGAAACTCCATTTAATCTCTGGGGGAGAATTAATTAAATACCATGTACATGATCTGCTTGTCAGGCAGCGTTTAATATTTCGCACATGTAATAAGTGGGGAGAATAGATGCGTTTTTTAGGGTTTCTAAACTTCTACTGAATTGTATGGGGGTTGTGAATGTATTGAAGGCTCCTCTAGTATTTATAATCAATATACAGCAGCCAAACGTTTTATTTTTAAATAATACATCATTTTTCGTTTTTCCTTGGCCCCACAATTAAAACATTAATGAAGGGAAACCTCTCCTGTAAGCGATTCACATGTTTTTTTCGTTTTCTAATTAGAATCCGCATTCGTGGAGTGATCTCTGCGCTTAGTCCCACCTGGTTTCGTTAGAAAAACACCCACTTCTCATTCTTGTCTTCGTTAAATTTCAATTATCTGACTCAAAAGACTAGAACAAAAATAATAATAGCGCGAGCGACTAAAGGGAGAATTTGCGACTTTTACAAAACCATATATAATAAATAAAGCCAGGGCTCTCCAATCAGATACCGTTTAGGATTTTCACCTGTGGAATTAAGGATTTTTAATTCCCACCCGTGGAGATTTAGAACGAAAATTCTGCGCCACTTGCGCAAAATCATGTTACCCATTCAGTATTCCTGTAGGTTTAAAAAAAATGTGATTATTCGACATTTTTCGTTTTATTTAATGAATACAATATTGTCTATATCGGTTACAATTGTCCGTTTGCAGTTAAAGGCTTTAACAGAGGGCTTTGCACAATTGAAAGAACAAACAAAAAAAAAGCGAGAATTTTATAGCTTTTTATTATTCTAACAGCTGCCAGACAATAGAAAGATCTGAGTGCATTTATTATAATCCCTTATTGGATAGAGGTGAACCGATAAAAGCAACAGAATGAACAAGTCAACACAAAAGAGAATCTGCGCCTTTATCCCTCCCTTGTTCGCACCTGCCGAGGGTTCAATGTATTCGGCTCTCCCCCAGATTAAATTTTTTATGAATTTACCGCATTCTGCCAGCAAAACGAATATGGTCTATGGCAGTTTCAGAAAAACCCAATAAAAAAAAAAAAAAAAAAAAGGCAAGATTTATATTTAGCTGTAGCACATCTGTCCTCCTCCTGTTTGTTAGGCTGATTATTTAATAACGAAATATTATTTCAATTAAATTCTCCTGCTTTGCCTTAACCCCTTCAACGCTGCTGTTTCGTAAAGGGGGAATTTAAGGCTTTATATGCGACTTTAAAAGTGTGTGTATTTAATGGCTTAATTCACATGCAGTTTTCTGTATGAAAAGGAGTAATCCTGTAGTAGTGTCGTGATCGTATTCAAATAATTATCAACTGGTTATTGAGAGAAAAGATAGATAGAAATATAGATATATAGATATATAGAGAGATAGATAGGTGAGAGAATGGGAGAAATAGAGAGAGAAATATATATATATATATAATGGAGAGAGAGAGAAAAATAGAGATATATAATAATGGATAGAGAGAGAGAAATGGAGATATATAATAATGGATAGAGAGAGAAATGGAAAGAGAGAGAGAAATAGAGAGATATAATAATGGATAGAAAAAGAGAGAAATGGAAAGAGAGAGTGAAATAGAGATATATAATAATGGATAGAGAGATATATAATAATGTAGAGAGAGAAATAGAGAGGGAGAAAAAAAAAAAATAGATATATATATATATATATATATATATATATATATATATATATATATATATATATATATATATATATATATATATATAGAGATATATATAGAGATATATATAGAGATATATATAGAGATATATATAGAGATATATATAGAGATATATATAGAGATATATATAGAGATATATATAGAGATATATATAGAGATATATATAGAGATATATATAGAGATATATATAGAGATATATATAGAGATATATAGAGAGAGAGAGAGAGAGAGAGAGAGAGAGAGAGAGAGAGAGAGAGAGAGAGATATATATAGAGAGAGAGAGATATATATATATATATATATATATATATATATATATATATATATATATAGAGAGATATATATATAGATATATAGATATATAGATATATAGATATATAGATATATAGATATATAGATATATATATATAGATATAGATATATAGATATATATATATAGATATATATATATAGATATATATATATAGATATATATAGATATATATATATATAGATATATATATATATATATATATATATATATATATATATATATATATAGAGATATATATAGATAGATATATATATATAATAAATGGAGATATATAATAATGGATGGAGAGGGATATATATCCGCATGTGTTTAGCTAATACTTTTCATGCTTGTAAATCTCTCTAGTTAAAATAAAATATGACCCAATATCTGTATAATAGTGAGATGAAATCCAGGCCTTCTGCACGTATGTAATATATTAGCTGAAATACATTGTATAAATGGATCTAGAATGACTGTTCTATGGTTTAAAAGGTCTTATAGATTTTATATAGCGCCCACATATTCCGCTGCGCTGCACAAAACACAAGCGAAGCCAGTTCTGCTGCCGCTAAATAAACGACAATTCTTGTAAAAAGAAGTTTGAATTACAACTCGTATATTATTTGACATCACTTTTATTGCAGGTGGCAGCACCGTTTTTAAAATCACAGACCAGGGTCACCCCCGAAACCCCCAGACTCTGCTTTTAAAATATTAGCAATCCATTTCTGCTGTTTAATAGAACAGAAGATATAAAAGATTCTGAACTATTTATTGTTACATCAATTCACTCCACTTTCTATCTGCAATTGCACAAAGGGGTTTAGATCACTAGATCATATCACAATATTTCTGCGTTTGGCTGCGTTTTTGCGCTTCAGGCGCAATATCTATAATTTTATATAAAGATATTTCTACAGTCGTTGGATTTAAGTAGTTAAACTAATACCAGATCGCAGGCTAAAATCTCCCCATTATCAATGACACTGCTCTCAGCTACTTTTCTTCTCTCTCTCCTCTTCTACTTTAAATATTTTTATGTTCCCCAGTCTTAATGACGCCAAAGCCCTTTGGAAAGAATCACAAACACTTTCTGTTACAAGCAGAGGAAAACAGGGACAGACCTGCATTTCAATGGCTTTTCTTTTTCTCCCCTTTCCCCTTTGGTGAAAACAACAGAAGGGGCAATTTAAAAATAGTGGTGCCCCACCAAAAATGGTAATGAAGCTTAAGCTGCAACTGAGTAGAATTCTCTGGTGATTAAGAGTCTTTGCCATTGATGGAATCAGCACTAAGTTGGAAATACTAAAAAAGGTGTTTTTTTTTCCCCATGTATCATCATGTTATTAAATTCAACCTCCCCCCCCCCCCAAAAAAATCAGTCCAAAATAAGAGACATTTTTACTTTTTTTGGACCACATGGGTATATCTGTAATACATATTTATTACCTGGATGTGATGGGTGAATAAATTCGCTAGGTACAAATTGACTTGTTTCGCCACGGGGCAATAAATTTGCCAAAAATTTTTTTGGACGTGCGTCAGAAATGTCGCTCGAGTCAAAACTGGCGCGCGTTGACACTATTCGCATGGCCATTGACTTTAACGCCGGTCTTTCCCAAATCGAGTTTCCCAAATTTTTTCACCGTTCCGCAGGAAATTTGCGGATGTCTCAGAAGCAAAACGCGAGAAATTCACCATCACAAACGCAAATACACAGCATAATGCAAATACTGGGGTTTTAAAACCCCCACCCCACTTACTGACAAGCCTAAAAAAAAAATCCCATTTGGATTGATGGCAAAAGCACAAATGATTTTGGCTTTACAATTTTTCGTTTGAGGTGCCTTTAAAAATTTAATTTGTAACAATAGTTAGACTGTTGTGTATATGTTTCCATTATTTAATGTAATTTTTTTTTTTTTAACATTTTTTCTTAAGGATTTTTCAGCTGTATATTGGATGCGCCCTGTAGGGTTGGTGGAAGGGAATAGAGAACTATGTGATTTTTCAGGGGAGCAGAAAATGTGTAAAATCCAGGAAAATGTGAAATCAGGGAAATGTATTCTGCATAATATATAGGTGGGGCCACAAAACAACAATATAAAATGAGGGAAAACTTAAAATCAGGGGATATAAAATTGAAGTTTTACTGTATAAAAATGCAGGTGATCTATAGCTGGTTTAGTTTATACAGCATTGCTGCAGGCTGTTGGGAAATCTAAGCGGCGGTGCTTCCACCTATCTGCGAGATCAGCGAGTTGCAGCTGCGACTGTCGCTCTGCTTTTCCCTTTTGCCTTCTAAAATCTGTTCACTTCTGATTCATTTATTCAAAGGGATGGTTCACCTTTGAGATTACTTTTAGTATGATGTAGAGAGTGATATTCGGAGACAATTTGCAGTTGGTTTTCATTTTTTATTATTTGTGGTTTTTGAGTTATTTCGTTTTTTTTTATTCAGCTCTTCAGTTTGCAATGTTGGCAAACTGGTTGCTAGGGTCCAGATTCCCCTAGCAACCAGGCATTGACTTGATTGAGAATATGACATTTTAATAGGGGAGGGACTGAATAGAAAGAGGAGTAAAAAAAAAAAAAAAAAAAAATAACCATGCATTTGTAGCCTTTAAGAAAATTTGTTTTTAGACAGGGTCAGTGACCCCCCATTTGAAAGCTGGAAAGAAGACGGCAAAAAATTCAAAAACTGTAAAAAAAAAAAAAAAAAAAAAAAAAAAAAATTAAGAAGGCCAATTGAAAAGATGCTTAGAACTGGCCATTCTTTAACATACTAAAAGTTAACTTAAAGGTGAATCACCCCTTTAGGACAGAGACACACGTGGAGAATGTCAGCCGGCGACAAATTGCCTCTTCTTCGGATGACTAATCTCAAAATCGGGCGACTAATCTCAAATTGCCTCTTCTTCGGGCGACTAATCTCCCCACAATGCCTTCCCGCCGGCTAGAATCTAAATCGCAAGTGGGATGGCACTCTGAGCGCTTTGTTTTCCGAAGTCGCCCAAAGTTGCCTCACGAGGAAACTTCGGAAAAGGAAGCGTTCCGAGGGCCATTACTGGGAGATTAGTCGCCCGAAGAAGAGGCGATTTGTGAGCGACTAATCTCCTTGTGTGTCTCTGTCCTAAACCGGCATCTCCCACTTTTTTTTTTTTTCTCTTAAATCGGCTAATCCCAGTGTGGGAATGGAGGGGTTTGGACAATTAACCAAATGACTCCTGGCAGTTAATTAAAAATCGCAAGAGGTTTGTTCCCTATAATCAGCGGCTTCTTGGCCCGGCACAAACTGCAGGTGTTTCTAGATTTCTCTATAAACTGCTCATTAGATTGGATCAGATGGTAATGGCTTTAAGACTATAGTCCTGCTAATGATTTTTTTTTTTATCAATGGAGAGGGTGATTTATCCTTTAACTTATATTGTAGTTGTAGCTATTTCTCACCCAGAGCTGCTAATTGCTAAACGTTATTATTAGTATTCAAAAATTATAAGGAACTATATCATTTCTATTATATACGCATATATTTGCCGTTTTATAAATTTTATTGTATGCATTTTTATAATTGGAATTTGCAAACCTTTTCAAAGCATAAAGGGAGTTTATTGTACAGGAATAAGGCAGCTTTATTTCTAAGTATTTAAATTAAGTAGTAATTCCCCCCCCCCCCAAAAAAAAAAGAAATGGACACTGGAAAAATTCCTGGGTAAAATATATGTATTTTATATTAAAAAAAATTTCGCTAGTGGTGGAACTATCAGGGCTCTCAAACCTGATCTGAAGAGTTTAAAAAAAAAAAAAAAATCACTTTTCTAGAATTAACACCAGGGGGCGTGGCTTGTGCCTTGCAGAGTCCCTTTGTTCTGATTGGCTCCAGTAAGGAAGGCTTTCTCTTATAATTAAACTCACAGAGGCACAGCATCGGCCCCTGGGGAGGAGTTTGTAGCCATTATAGGTGTTTAAGGGAGATCACTGGCAAATCCTCATTCAAGGATCAGAGCTCTGAGAGTCTCCATGTCTGACAGCTGAGAGAGGTCTGGGGGAATTTTTTTTTTTTTTTTTTTTGCACAGTGAACTTGGATTTATCCCTGGATATTAGGGCTGGTTGGACTCAGGACAGGATGCTGTGGAAACTTGCAGATAATGTTAAATATGAAGAGGAATGCGAGGTGAGCACAGCCCCCCAAAAATCTTTGCATAGGGCCACACTTTAAAAAAAAAACAAACTGAGCACAGCAGTGCCCGGGATTCGAATAGATTTTGCTTTGCATGGGATTGGTGGAAGCAGCAGCAGAATTCCCGTGGCTTCTTTTTGTGTCTTTGTGCAGCTCCATTTTTTTTGTGTTTTGGGTTGAAAGGCACCCAAGGCGCATCCTTATTTAGCACACGAGAAATGCGTGGCTTTTAAAATTTGATTTCCGGGTAAACAATAATTTGTAAAACAATTGCCCCTGCAGCAAAGGCTTGACTGTAACCAAAGAAAATCCGAATCGGGAAGCCAGTCCTTGATTGCACAGGCCTAACCCGACAGCTAGTGGGTGCTAGGGTGCACGTCATCTTATACTGGTCATTCTTCCAAAAATTGCTAATGAGTTAAAGCGTATCAGCCTTGCCACTTTCTTTAGGAAAAAAAATCCAAAATTGATTTTATTAAGGTTTTGAGATGTTAAAATATTTTTTTTTTTTCGGTTGTTGGCTGAACTTACTATTTGTGTCATTTCTGCACCCCTATTAATCTCCTATTTAATAAACATCAAGGGTGCCTAGAGATGTAACATTTTGCTGTCACCCCAGGCCCTTTTCTTCCCTGCTTTGGTCACGGTCTGCGTATTTGAATTCTTTTTGGCTCCTGTAGATTAGTTGGTCATTTGGCATCAATAGGAGGCATTTAGTAGAGCGGAGTAGCTGCGAGGGCTCCTTTCTCTGTTGATTATCTCTCCCTGTTATTTTAATAACCATGACGCTGTAATCTGTTTTAAAGCTAAAGATTTACTGGTTTCGGGCAGAGATCTTAGGGCTCCGGAGACTCTTGTCTCAATGGGAATGTTTAATCGCTAGGTCCAGTCCGCATTCATTCGTCTGGAGTTTATATTTACAGTGGCCATTTGTGATTCTGGAATGCTGTATTTTAGGAGATATTTGTAGAATTATGTATTTTATTTAGTTTTCAAACATATTAATATTACGACATGGCGCATTACTGATTTATTTCCCCCAAATCAAGGGAGTGGAAGGATGACATTTGCTCAGGAAGCTAAAGGTGTCTGCATTTATTTAAAAATATTTTATTTGTAATAGTTCCCCTTTTCTACTTTGGGGCCAGACATCATGTTTAATATGGAGCAAGTGCTGACATAGTGAGTTAATGCATAAAATACAGTTGTTGGATTTAAAGAGAAAGTCAACCCCTTTCCGACTGTGACTGCCATTGCCCAATAGTTTGCTGTAGACCAGTAGTCCCCAAACTTTTTTTTTTTTTTTGTTTTACACATGAGGCACATTAAAATGTAGAAATAAGAGAGCAACACAAACATGCAAAAAGTTCCTGGAAATGGCAAATATGGGCTATGACTGGCTATTGGTAGCCCCTATTGGAAGTTGTAGCCTACAGGAGGCTCTGTTTGGCAGTACACTTGGTTTTTGTGTAAATAAATCTTGCCTCCAAACCAGGAATTCAAATAATAAGCCCTTGCTTTGAGGCCACTGGGAGCAACATCCAAGGGGTCGAAGAGCAACATGTTGCTCATGAGCCACTGGTTGGGGATCACTGCTGTAGACACTATATATAATGTTGTGACTTCTGATTGCTCCATCTACCCTCTGATGCCTAAGACTTGTGTTGGTGCAGTCACAATACTGTAAATTGAATTGTTTTTGTTTCTATGTTGAATTCTAGGACAGGCACGATGGTTCGAGCAATGGGAACCCGAGGTTGCCCCATTTGTCGGCCGTGAGTCAACACCTGTATAGCCCAGCTCCCCCTCTGTCGCATTCAGGGACATCAGACTTCCAACCTCCATATTTTCCACCTCCATACCAGCCTTTGCAATACTCTCAATCTACTGACCCCTATTCTCACCTTGGAGACCCCTTCTCTTCCATTAACCATATCCACCCATCGACCACTAACCAACAGCAGGCATGGCCCAGCAGACAGAATCAAGATCACACTGGGATTTCCCATCACTCCAGACCCGGCCTTGTCCACCACATATCTTCTCTGGATACCGGGGTTTCCAGACAAGTCAGAGACTCCTACAGAAGATCTGACCTTCTTCTGCAGCATGGACATGGCTTGGATCCTTCAAATCTCGCGGATAACCTGGGGCTTGCAGATCTTGGCCAACAGATGGACGAGGTTGTGGTAATGTCTCTTTCATAATAATTGGGGGTGCTGGTGTCTGTTTTATAAGATTTAGGGGTTGTTACAAAGTGCTAGATTGTGGTATTGGCAGGTAGAGCGACTGACATGAGGACCAATAAGACTTTGTGTACAGTTATTGTCAATCATTTATCTAGAGCCAAAATAAAAACCTTCATCAGTCCATTATACTCCTGTGCACACTTATAACCTGTATTTGTCTTAAGATCCTTAAGGACTAAATAATTTTGTATTTCTTTGGTTAACCTGAAAAATAAACCGATGCCTTTACATCCTGGTACAGCTTGTGAAATCACACCGAGGTTCCGCTAGTGAAAAACCAGATGTTCCAGAGAGAATATAATTATTGTACAATATATTTAAAATACAGAAGAACAAATGTTCTAATTGTTCCATAAATGATTCTGTTGTGTAAATATGGAGTTGTGTTTACTGCTGCCAATACTGAAATGTTTCTGTACGGAATTAGTTTCTGGTGCTCGTGAAACCGAAGATGTTTCAATATAGAAACTATTCGATGCTTGACAAGCGCCTACACAATCATGGGGATTTGGGATTATTTGTACCAGATCTGTCATTTTTAGATTTTGGGGGGGAAAACTATAAATGAGGGTTATTCACACAAACAGTATCTGCTAAAAAGCCTTTTTCTGTTTCACTAGTTTTTTTTTTTTTTTTTTAGCAGGGTTTTCTATTTTTGTTTTGTTTTAATTGTACCTCCAGGGTATAACTGCTCTGCACTGAGAAAGTAGGGCATCTGTTTGTAAAGAAAATAGGTTAAATAACTTGGCTTAACCTCTCTCCTGAGAGACGGACATTATTTTAGAAATGAATAGCCTGACAACATTTTTGTTTCATCCGTTATTTATAAAAGAAATGCAAAACACAGAATACTTTTTTTTTTTTTTTTAAAAAGTATTGTTCCTTTAAATGATCACTTTTTACAATGTTTTTTTTTTTTTTTTTTACAGTCGATGGAAGAGCAAAACTTGATGATCCATGACCAGACAGTCATTAAAAAAGGTTTGTCCTTTCGTTTATTTATTTTTTGTCCTATGAATCCGCATTGTTTGCTTTTCAAAAACGAACGACCTCCATTTTATCTTGATTTTTAAATCATTCCTGTAATTGCAGTTCCGTTCAAATCAACATTTTAATCCTCAGTCGGATATGTTGAACAGTGTGTGCCCAACTATAATCCACTTCTATTATGTTTAAGACTTTTTTGTTTAGAGATTTTTGTGTGCGTGTGTTTGCCTTTAAACTGTAAAAGGAGCTGTTTACGAATTCAGCCTCCGAAATCTTTTAACCATTGATTTCAGAGTAAAAACAGACCCTCTTTTGCTATAAACTCTCTTGATTACTATGTCAAGTTTAAAAATATTTCGTGGATAAAAGTGCAATTTTGCAGAATAAATACTGTTTCTGAAAACAATGCAAAACTCAAATCTATTTTCCTTTTTTTTTAAAAAAAAAGAAATTTGAAATTTATGCATTTAATGTTCTTAAAACACTTGCCCTCAATTTTATTTTAATCAACATGTTGGTTGTACGTTGCATAGTGTTTTTGTTCTTGTATATGGGGGGGGGGGGAAGGAAGAATAATTAGAATTTCCAATTTTAATTTTAACTCTGCAATATAACTTGTATATTTGTTGGAATTCGGGACAATTATATCGACCCTTAGACTGGCAACGACCTCCCCTTTAAAGTAAACATTTCTTAAAAATGTTTGCGTTTTTTTAAGGAAATTAAAACTTTTTAAAATTCTCATTTAAATTATACACAAGTTGTGATCACTGTAATGCTTGTCTTTCAATTTTTTTATTTTATTTTTTTTGTCATTTTTACCATCAAATAATAATTTGCCGAACATAAGCCCATGCCCTGTGCATCTGGGAGGAATTCTAAACATTGCGACCTCTTTACATTATTTCCCCCTTCTTTCTAATAACCACTTTATGGTTAACTGGAGCTTTTGGAATCCTCCCCATTGTTCAATGCCTTGTTCTTGATCCTAATAAAGGGGCTTTTGGAATCCTCCCCTGGGTTCAATGCCTTGTTCTTGATCCTAAATAAGGGGGAGGAGAGAGCAAAACAAACCCCTGCTCTAGAGAACAGAGAGTGCGGTATCTCAGGGACTTGTGTATGAGATGGTGTAGATTTTGTGCTTGGATAAACTTATCAGCTTTGATTATTTTCTCCCACTAGAGAAACCTTATTGAACTGCATCTTTTTAGTAAAGCGTCCCCACTACTCCCATCCTATTACGGCAGGTGCGAAGATTCGGGGAGATTTAATCGCCTCATCTTCGGCAGACTAATCTCCCCGAAAAGCCTTCCTGCCGGCTAGAATCTAAATTGCCAACGGCGGCATCGTTTTCCTAAGTCGCCCAAAGTTGACTCACTAGGAAACATCGGGCGACTTCAGAAAACAAAGTGATCAGAGTGCCACCCCGCCGGCGATTTAGATTCTAGCTGACTGTAAGGCTTTTCAGGGAGATTAGTCGCCCGAAGAAGAGTCAATTAGTCACCGGGCGACTAAATCTTCACGTCTGTCTCTGCCCTTATTGTACACAATGCATTTGCCTTCTATTGGAACTTAATAGCTAATAAATAGGACTTTCTATAGTATACATTTTTCTGTTTTCAGGACAAATGTATTTTAGGTTGTGTATATAGGAAATTCTGATCTAGAAACCCAACCAGTATCAAGGATTAACCATGTTTTGCCTTTTGATGTATTTTTGTCCATTTTTTTTTTATCATAATTTCATGAAACCACTATATCCTAAATACCTGAAACAAATTACATAGACATTTTACAAATATATTGTGGATCTAACCCATCTTCCGAGAAATCATTATTCCCAAAGCTGTTGGGTTCACAACAGGAGTATTAGAATAATTAAAGACAGTTTCTTAAAGGTGTTGTTCACCTATGAGTTAACTTTTAGTATGAAGTAGAGAGCGATATTCTGAGACCATATTCGTTTATTATTTGTGGTTTTTGAGTTTAGCTTTTTATTCAGCCGCTCTCCAGATTGCAATTTCAGTTGTCTGGTTGCCAGGTTTCAAATTACCCTAGCAACCATGCATGTATTTTTTTTTTTTTTTTTTACAAGAGACTGGAATATGAATAGGAGAGAGTCTGATTAGAAATATGAGTAATAAAAATAGCAATAACAATTCATTTGTTGCCTTGCAGAGCATTTGCTTTTAAGATGGGGGTCAGTGACCCCCATTTGAAAAAAGACAAATAATTAAAAATTATAAAAAAAAAACAACATTGGAAGACCAATTGAAAAGTTTCTTAGACTTGGCCACTCTTTGGGCAGAGACACACGCTGCTATTTCAGGAAATTAGTCACCCAGTGACAAATTCGCTTCTTCTTCGGGCGACTAATCTCCCATAACTGCCTTCCTGTCATCTAGAATGTAAATCGCCAGAGGGATGACACTTTGAATGCTTTGTTTTCTGGCGATTTACATTCTAGCCAACGGGAAGGCAGTTCGGGAAGATTAGTAGCTAGGGATGGGCGAATTGTTTCGCCTAAAAAATTATGCCCATAGACTAGTATGGCGTAGTGCGCCAAAAAAAGATGTTCGTCAAAACAATTTCGTTGCGCAACAATTTTTTTGACGCCCATAAACTTTGATGGGCGTCTGCGACATTTCGCTGGCGGCAAATTTTTGCAAAACGAAATGGGTCAAATTCGCCCATCCCTATGTAGCCCAAAGAAGAAGCAATTTGTCGCTGGACGACTAATCTCTCAAAATAGAAGTGTGCGTGTCTCTGCCCTTAAACATACTAAAGGTTAACTTAAATGTGACCACCCCTTTAACAATATTTGAATAGTTTCCATAATCTACTATTATTTAAAGGTAATCCATTAGGCGTGGTTTTCTCCCTAGGCAGAGCTTTATAAACATTAACAATGGATTTATTTCAACAGGTCCAATCTCTGTTGGCAAAAACAATGGACTCCACATGCCCTATCAAAAGGACGCACTACTGGGGATGGTCATTAACCCAAATGAAGTTTTTGTTTCGGTGCCGGGGAGACTTTCCCTCTTGAGCTCCACCTCAAAATACAAAGTGACCGTGGCAGAGGTTCAGCGAAGGCTCTCGCCACCAGAGTGCTTGAATGCTTCTTTGCTTGGAGGAGTTCTAAGAAGGTAACGTAGGAAGAGATGGAACGAATTTTGACCTAGTATATGTAGTTAAAGAAACTCTGAAGAAAACCATGAAGCTTTCATATTCCATTTGGGTCTTTTTGTCGTCATTTCTCCTGATGACTTAATGTTTCAGAGGGAGTCTCTGATGATAAAGCCTTTTCGTTGAACTACAGTCTTCACTATAAAGATAACCGGTTGAGAAACTTCATTTTCATCCCTAAAGGTCCCCATAGACGCAAAGATTTCTCTTGCCGAACGACCGATTTTAGCTAAATCCGACCAATCCTTCGAAATTATTGCGTGGTTAGTGGGATTCGAACGATCGAATATCTTACCATTTTTCGCCCGACATCTGTCAGGAAACTGATCGGCCAGGTTAAAAAATCTTTATCGGTCCCAGTGCAATCTATCTATGTTTGCAGGGCCAAGCAGGCAACTACCCTTCCTGGCAAATTGTTTTTTTTAGTTGATGGAAAATTCATCTGATTGTTCTGAGATAATCATGGTCTCACAATGACAATCGGATCTTTTAAAAATCTTAACATCCATGGCCAGTTTAAGGGCTTGACCAACTATAATTTCCATTGTTTTGCCCTTAATTCTATTCCTCCCTTATTCTGTAGAACCGTGATCCCCAACCAGTTGCTCTTGAGCAACATGTTGCTCGTCAACCCCTTGGATGTTGCTCTCCATGGCCTCAAAGCAGGTGCTTATTTTTGAATTCCAGGCTTGGAGGCAAGTTTTAGTTGCATAAAAAATAAATGTTGTGCCAAATAGAGCCTCCCGTAGGCTGCCAGTCCACATAGGGGCTGCCAAATAACCAATCACAGCCCTTATTTGACACCCAAAGGACTTTTTCATGGTTGTGTTGCTCCCCAACTCTTTTTACATTTGGATGTGGCTCACGGGTAAAAAAGGTTGGGGACCCCTGCTGTAGAAGGTTTATGAGCTGGGAAGGTGAATTTATTCTCTTTATTTATGATCATAAATAAAGCTCTCCCCACCTTTTCTTTTCAAAAATATTCTAAAACCTTTAAAGCTTTTTGTTGTCCTATAACAACTAAATAAAACAGTAGGGAGACTTTGTGCCATTTACATTGTCGGTATCATCTTGAAAATTCCCAATTTACATGTGAACAGCATATTGTAATGCATGTGAAAGCTGCTGGAGACATAAGAGGCTGGGCCCAGACAACTCTGTTTTTGGCTGAAAGGAATGAGGTGTTTAAGAGTAAAACAACTGTTGTTTGGAGACCACCAATGGTTCCTGTATAACCAGCAGGACATGTAGACAGGTATTTGCCAGACTTGATGGAATGTTGTATTAGTTAGTTGCCCTGTGTAACCTTCCAGTTGCCAGCCCAATTTAGGGGAGTGGGAGGTTTGTAGACTGATAATTACCACCCCCCCACCATTTTTGAGCAGCTAATTGCTAAGGCTTTCAGCATGGCTCGTAAGAGCAAAGGTGGTGAGACAAATGGCCAACGATTTAACCAACGTTTGAGGAGCTTATGCACATTGGGGCTCATTTGGAACCCCTATCGGCAAATAGCTTTGACTACATTGTCAGAACTAGTAGTGCAGAAACAAACCAGACCGTGTAGCAGCCACCAGCTAATTAATGGACCTGGAGGAGAACTGGCTTCTGCTCCATTGTTTAAGCAGAAAGGAATCCATGCATTTTGCTGTATGTAAAAATATTGACTATTTTAAATATATGGAAAGTTCCCTAGAATTCCTGCCCACTTCTTTTTTTTTTTTTTTTTTTTTTTTTTTTAATTATGCAACAAAAAACTGTTTTTGGGCGGGGTTCCCCTTTAACTATAAAGCCACTTTTAGTGTATTTCTTTTTCTTCCTAAAACTGTTTGTGTTTATTCTAAATAGACATATTTCCACCTGAATAGATGATTCCTTTATAATGTCTGGAGAGCACACGGCACTCCTTTTTTTTTTTTTTTTTTTTTTTTTTTTTGGAGGGGATTTCCGTGCCTATGTGGGCGGGGCCTCCATGAATTTCCAATAAAACAAACCGTTCTCTGTATGGGGGAAAAAAAAAACCACCGTGGAGAATTCATTATCTGAATGTCGTTAGTAACATTGGGTGGGGAAATACTCTTCCTTACGATTAACCAGATACTGAACAGGGACTTGTTTGCGGGTCACACCCATGTAAAACGGTTTCTTCTGAGTTGTAATTCAATTTTCCTTTTACCATCACAGAGCAAAGTCCAAAAATGGTGGGCGGTCTTTGAGGGAAAAACTTGAGAAAATCGGTCTGAATCTCCCAGCTGGCAGAAGAAAAGCGGCAAATGTCACGCTCCTTACTTCACTCGTGGAAGGTTGGTGTCACTTTTTTTTTTTTTTTTTTTTTTAAATTCTAAAATTTCTACTTAACCTAAAAAAATTATTTGAAACTAAAAAATGTAGTTTTCCATATCCATTTACTTTTTGGAGGGTAACCTGCTTGTATTTGCTTGGGCACTGGCACCACTAATGGTAGATTTGGTATATGTATAGACCACCATTGCCGAGATGAAGCAATATGGCGGCTCCTACAACTCTCTATAAATAAAGGCTTGCTCTATGGATATCATTTTTAACGTCATATGTTAATGTGTCAATTCCACATCAAAGAACATTTTAGTATTTCTCCCATTCACATCACCGTATTTAATGAGTGGCCTTACAGAAATGGCACAGTGCTGCGGCCAAGGAACTTATCACGGTAGTTTCTTTGATTGCGCTTTGTATGGAAGGAAAAAGCTAACCAATAAAAATCCCTGTGCCATGAGTCACTTCCATTTCATCTGAGGACAAGACGTCTCATTATTCCACAGCTGCTCGGCAGGCCTATATCATGCAAAGGGGATTTCTCTATGTCCAGTTCGTGTTTGTCTTGTTTTTAGATTCTGATTTTGAGTATTTTCTGGCTCTTACTTACCATTTTCTAAAATTAAAGGATAAAAAAAAAATTTGGTAAAAATATTATTTGTTCCCCAGGTGAAGCAATACATCTTGCTCGTGACTTTGGCTATGTGTGCGAGACGGAATTTCCCTCGAAAGCCGTGGCGGAGTATTTAAGTCGGCCGCACATAGAAAGAAACGAGATGGCGAATCGCAAGAACATGCTCCTAGCCGCAAAGTAAGAACCTGATGAGTAGGACAATCCCAGGCAGTGATGAAAGTGGGGCCCCTAAACATTGATATTGGGACATTTTTCATAAACTTATATTGAAACTGCTTGTTGTTCAGTGCCCCATATGTCCTGGGTAGTGATGGGCGAATAAATTTGCCAGGCGCGACAAACAAAAATCCGCAGCGTCAAAAAAAAAATGTGGCCGCACGTCCGAATAGTCGCGTGCATACAAATTGTCAAAATTATTCGGGTGCCCATTGACTTTAATGCATTTGGACAAAATAGACGCGTGTCAAAATAATTTTGATGCCCATTGACAAATTCGCCCATCGCTAATCCTGGGTCCCCCCAGCAGTTAACAGTAGTGATGAGTAAAAATTTTCGCTGCAAAAAAGATGCCCATAGACTCCAATGAGTAAAAAAAAAAACAAAAAAAATGTTGCCCAATGCATCTGACAAATTTTTCACTGTTTCGCAAATTTTCAGGGAAACGGGTGAGATTCGCCCATCGCTTTAGTTATCGGGGCTGCTTCTTCTATTATCACACACCTAAACCTATGACTTTGAATGTAGTCAGTTCACTGGTAACAGTAGAGCTTAGATTTGCAGTGTTCCATCATGAGTCAATGGCCTACAGATTGCAGGGCTTTCCCATTGTAGGCTCGGTTGTATTTGCCCAATACTAGTCATAAATTGGCAAGTTAGTAATAAGTGTTCTGACTTAATATCTTACTGTGCCACCATAGATTTGGCTACGCGACCACTTAACTAGACCAGAATTTCCCTTAAGGGTTTAGGTTTCTGAAAGTGACAAAGATCAGGGATTTGAATATGTTTGTGCTTCCTGGAATCTTTGTCAGATCAAGTCATAGATGAATCCTGGAAGTTTTGGTCCTGCAACATTTGTAGTGCCAGAGATTCCCTGTCCCCCCCCCAATATTTGTAATGGCACAGATTCCCTGTCCCCAAAGTAAAATATTGGTTACCTGTTTGCTTCTAGAAGATTGTATTGTCCTCAAAGCAGAAATGGAATGTTTCTTGTCTTCCTGCTAATAGCAATGTGTTGTCCTTTCATGTACCATCTTCTTCCATTCTATCAATTTCCTCTAATTATGGTTCAAAGGCCTAGTTATTTAACTGTCTTTTATGAGAGTAAAAATGACAGAAATGTGACTCATTCCGCCTCAAAGCTCCTCTTTGACTTGCATGAGTTTCATTTATAGTCTGGGTTGGTTGGCATAAAGATTTCATTGTATTTATGTGTTTTATGGACACATCCAACACTTTACAAACTTAGAGTTTCTCAGAATCTTGGTGTTCAAGCCTGTCTTTTGCAATTTACCCTGTAGTTCTAGGGGTATGCAGGGCAAAATAAACTCACCCCAAATCACAGCTTAACTGGCCTTCAGGGTGGGCCCCTGTAGCTTGGATCATACCATTCTGCAGAACATAATTTTAGAGGCTTCAAATATGGGTTACTGTCCAGGGCCACGCTGAGCAGCAGATATAGACTGTGATATAAGGGATAGTAAGCAGGACTGGGCCAGGCTGGCCCGAGCGCCCTAGGCAACCCGGCCGGCCACTTAGCCCACTCCCCGGTGCGTGCATGGAGGGAGGAGGTCACTCATAGAGAAGTGCAGATGGGGGAACGAGTCCAGGGGTAGGTGAAAGAAGCCATACGTTCTTGGTGCACCCACTTTGTTGTGCCCTAGAGACTTGACAAGTCTAGACTCTTCTGCCTACCCCTAGTTTCGGCCCGGATAATACGTTCTCAAATCCTGCAAAGTCTTTGCCTCATCGAGAGCCTTGCTTTCCATTGTTGTTGTTCTGATGGAAATCTTTAACAAAGCTAATGACTGTCTAATGAAATTTAACATTGAGCAATGATGTTCCAACCACTAGAGCGAGATTTTCAAGCATGTCTTAACTGAGCCGGATCATGTTTGCTAATGAGGATGCCGCAGAATGCCTGAGCTTAACGATCCTTATTTAAATGAATAGGCAATTGCACTTAATGTTCTCTAGATGAGAGAAACCCGCCTCTCTGTAAGCTAAAGAATTTGTACTCTGTTGTTGACTTCTGATGGTCTGTACTTGGAGCTTGTCAGACTGCTTGGGGCACAATACAATCCGTCAGTTGCTGGCCACCTATGGATTCGATGCAACTCATCTGCTGCAAATTTGTAGAGGAATTTGAATGTCAAAATATCGATGGCATATGAATAAATATTGATATTATTAAGATAAACTTCCTTGCCCTGGGGCCTACATTGACACGGTTCAGGTGTAAAATAATAGCAGATGTAATACTGTTATCCATAGTTGTGAAGACTATGCGAACAATGGATTTTGTGTTTTCCATTATGCATTTGAGGAATGATGCCACCACCATACTTAAATATTATATAATTGTCTGGCATGTGTACGGTTTGGATCTCATGTTGGGAGAAATTTTAGATCAACTTGAGCTGGAAGCCTGTGAGCATAATACAGGTGACCAGACATGCAGAGATCCATCAATGAGAGTATCTCTCCCTGATATGTCCACCTTGAGGTGGGCAATATCGGGTTGATCTGATCATAGACCCTAGTGCCCAATGATTGGATCACCAAGAGGAAGGTCAGATTGAGGACTGTATCAACACACTGGTGAGGTCCATGATCCAATTGGATTTTTGTTAGCCTGCCCAATCGACATCTGGTTGACTTCCGGCCAGATATCGATTTTGGTTGAAGGACCCCATAAACTGCCCAATAAACTGCCGACTTAATCTGTCCGCAGCAGCTTATATTGTGCCTTTATACTATAGTTGACTTTGCTACCAAATGCTGCCTGTTGTTGCCCAAAAGGTTCACTCTTTTGTTGGTAGGGATAATTCACCCCCAATGACAATTATGAAGGATAAGACCCTGATCTGTTGGTTGCATTTGTGTCCGAACTTTACTGTATCTATAGTAAATGTTTTTTTATTCATTTTATAGGCAAATATGCAAAGAATTCACCGACCTTCTTACACAGGACAGAACTCCTATCGGTAACGGCAGACCCAGCCCTATCCTTGAACCCGGCATCCAAGGGTGCTTGGCGCATTTTAGCCTATTATCGCACGGTTTTGGAAGCGCTGCCATCTGTGCGGCCATGACCTCCGTACAAAACTACCTGAACGAGTCATTGAAGATAGCAGACAAAATGTACATGAACTCTGGTGAGCAAAGTCCAGGTGAAAGCAAAAACCTGGATAAGATGGACAAGCATAGAAAATGAGAACTTGGTTTTACCACCTCCCTTATTTTTTTTATTTTTTTTTTTAAACCAATGTCTTGAGGCTGGAACTGTTCTTCCCTGACACCAGAACCACAGGACTTGCAGACAGACTTGGATCCTACAAATTCTTCCCTCTTACCCTACTATGGCCCAATGCTAGTTGGTTCCATCACTGTGACGTGCGCTTTCTGAGAAAGGACTCTTCTGGATTTTGGATCCTTAATGCCTTCACCTTCTACAGACTTCTAATTTCACACATTTCATGGTGATCATCTTCAGTCCCTTATGTTGTCTGCAGTGATGACGAGGAACACGGGGAATTAAATGACTTTTTGTTCCAGTCTTATCCTGAAGAAGCTACTTTTTTTTTAAAAATTAAAAATGTTTTGGCGTGTGTATGGTGGGATGTGAAAGAGTATGTGTACCATTAGATGTGATTTTATGACTGTTGTTTTTAGCAGCTTTCCTAATTTCCTTTAAAAAGATTTTTAAGTATTTGCAAAAAAATGAGTGCCAAGATGTGAAATATACGACTTTGTTTTAAAGGGGTTGTTCACCTTCAAACACCTAAATCACCAGAAATAATTACTTTTTTCATTAACCTTTTCTATGTGTGACCATTTTTCTAATATTCAAGTGTAAGGGCAGAGACACACTCTGATTCGGGAAGATTCAGTCGCCCGGCATTAAATCGCCTCTTCTTCGGAGCGACTAATCTCCCCAAACTGCCTCCCGCCGGCTAAAATGTAAATTGCCGGAGGGGTGGCACTCAGGAGCACTTCGTATTCCGAACTCGCCCGAAGTTTCCTCCTGAGGCGACTTCGGGCGACTTTGGAAAACAAAGTGCACTGATGGACCAACTAAATGTTGCAAAATTGTAACCGTTCAGAATCTGCACCTGAATTACTGAGCTGCCTGAGACAGGGACATTAAACTTTATACTTAAGTCTTGGAAAAAATGGTGAAAAATAAATAAGGGAAAGTAACTGAAAAAAGTCTTTATTTCTGGGAAACCATTTAACTGAAAGTGTCTGGAAGGTGAACAACCCCTTTTTAAAGAGATTTTGTAAATCCGTTTTATTTTTGGCCTCTCTTTAGGAACACTCCTTCTCTCCGTCTAAGATATGGATTCATATTCATTTTTTTTTTTTTAAAGAAAATACTGTAATTTTTTTTTTCTGCAACCATTGTTGGGATGCAGTTGGGGAATTACAAAATCAACCCATATTAAAAGAAAAACAATTTAAGCATATTGTTTAATTTGTTCTCAACGGCGCAATTGTACAAATTTCAGAGATGGCAAAAAATTTCCACTTTTTTTTTTTAAAAAAAATAAATTCGGCCCTGAGTTAACATGAATTCACTATTTTGAGAATGTCTTAAAACAATGTGACCAAATTCCACCACCCCCCTGTAAAAATGCAGTTTTCGATTATTCAGCCTTTTTTTTTTTTTTTTTTTTAAATTTTCAAGGAGACCATTTTCTAGTATTTGCAAAATGTAGTTGATGTACTTTTTCTTCGATGCCAACTCTTGTCTTCGTTGTGTGAGCGTCTGATAAAAAAAATGTTCTATTCGAGGGCCAGGAAATAGATTCAATTTGATGATCTCCTAGATGTATAATGTCACCTTTTGATCCTACTTGATATTTGATCTCTAAAATCTGCCGTACACTTAGACAAATACCTATATAAGTTCTGTGTGTCTCCACTCCTTCATTGCATGAAGGGACACCATATAAACCAAGTTCTGTACTAGTGAGTGTTTTTAGGTCCAGCGATAAGGGAAAACAATTAAATTTTTTAAAAAAATGTACATTTTTTTTTTTTTAATTTATATGTAATTTAAAGGGTTTTGTACATAAGGGTGCAATATGGGTTAACGGGGAGTTTTTTGTTTTTTTTCCTAAAGTTTTTTTTGTACATCGAAATAGCATTTAATAAAAAGTGAAAAATAAAAAAAAATTTTCAACCTCCTAACATGTCAAAAGCGATATATGTGTATTAATCCTGTCGGAGGAGACTGCAGCTTTAGATACTAATTGATGTAATCTGCCTTTTGTGGGGTTTTTTTTTTTTTCATTCTTTAAAAAAGAAAAAAAAAAATTTTGTAAATTTCTCCTATATAAAACAGTTTATTATAAACCTGTAATAAATGCTATTCTATGCAGAAAAAATGGTCCCGTCTGAGTATTTTTGTTACATTTACATTTCATCCAAATTTACATTTTTACGAATTTCTTTTTTTTTTTTTTTTTTTTCTGTAATAATAAAACAATTGATCCCAAATGAGATATAATTAATCCTTACTGGAAGCAAAACCAGCCTATTGGGTTTATATGATTTTCTAGTAGACTTGAGGTATGAAGATCCAAATTATGGAAAGATCCATTATTTAGAAAGCCCCAGATTCCTGCTATAGTTCCAGGGGAACCGAGGGCACAAATAAGCACAAATAAACAATCTGTGGCTTCTGGCAAATGCCAGAGGGGCTGCTATAAGGTCCCATAGAAAGTCAGTATTTAGTTCTGGATAACCGGTCCCATACCTGTATAAGGAACTGTTTTATTATTACAGATTACAAAATGTATAGAGTGTGCTTAGCGTAATGCCATGTCGAATTGGAGGCAGAGAAGGAGTAGAAAGTGAAACCGCTGATGTAGTACATTTCTTACTTATGGGAACAATTGCAACCTTGACCTTGTAGTATAGCGGCCTGAACGACCTTTGCCTGTTGGACCACTCTTCTGGATCCTGGCTTTGTACCCTGTTACTGGTTTTGACTCTGGCCTGTACAGGTCCAGACTGAAAATTAAAATGGGCCCTGGCATTTCAGTTACACAGAGGCCCAATCAGCCCACATAGAGGCCCAAATAGCTCCCACCAGCCCACTAAATACTGACTTTCTATGGGACCTTATAGCAGCCCCTCTGGCATTTGCCAGAAGCCACAGATTGTTTATTTGTGCTTATTTGTGCCCTCGGTTCCCCTGGAACTATAGCAGGGTGACTGTTACCCCAATGTTTCTATATATCTGTAACCTTGTTATGAGCTAAGGGGGCCCAGTCTGAAGGCTAGTTATGGGGAGATTTGGGGTGAGTGATTATTTGTACCCTGGGTACCCCTGGAACTATAGCAGGGTGACTGTTACCCCAATATTTCTATATATCTGTAACCTTGTTATGAGCTAAGGGGGCCCAGTCTGAAGGTCAGTTAGGGGGAGATTTGGGGTGAGAGCTTATTTGTGCCCTGGGTACCCCTGGAACTATAGCAGGGTGACTGTTACCCCAATGTTTCTATATATCTGTTACCTTTTTATGAGCTAAGGGGGCCCAGTCTGAAGGCCAGTTAGGGGGAGATTTGGGGTGAGTGCTTATTTGTACCCTGGGTACCCCTGGAACTATAGCAGGGTGACTGTTACCCCAATGTTTCTATATATCTGTAACCTTGTTATGAGCTAAGGGGGCCCAGCTTGAAGGCCAGTTAAGAGGAGATTTGGGGTGAGTGCTTATTTGTACCCTGGGTACCCCTGGAACTATAGCAGGGTGACTGTTACCCCAATGTTTCTATATATCTGTAACCTTGTTATGAGCTAAGGGGGCCCAGCTTGAAGGCCAGTTAAGAGGAGATTTGGGGTGAGTGCTTATTTGTACCCTGGGTACCCCTGGAACTATAGCAGGAAGATGTTTACACCAGTGTTTCTGTGTATCTTTCACCTTATTGTGAGACATAGGTGAACTAAACATAGTGAGAACATATTTTCAAGTCGGCTCAAAACATTGAAATATGTTCTTTTATAGCAATAAACCAGGGAAAGATCTTCCAGATAACACAATTCTTTAGTCTTAGAACAAGTTTATTGTTTTCTTTTCAACATAAAAGTCTTGTTTATGGGCAGCGCAGCGTAGATTTGTATCCTCTCCCAAATGTCGTGCAAAGAGTAGAAGTAGGAAATGATAGGAGAAAAAAAAAATTCTTCTGTAAATATTTGCAGAAAGGATGAAACCTAGCATGGCCCTGTATCAGAAAGGAGCTGAAAGATGGCAACATTATGAAAAGCAAAACAAGCAAAAGCACAGGATTAGAAAGACAATAGCAAAAAACGAAAAAAAATGATCATTTATGTGGAATGGGCAGAGTTCTCAAATAATTCTATACCTTCCACCACTCTCAATCTTTGGTATTGCAGATTATTAAGAGATGACAATGAAAGTGGCGGCAGCACATAAAATGTTCTACCCAAATGTGCCCACTTGAGAATTTATTTGCTGGACAGTTTAATCAATATAACATGTTCCCCATCAGAATTTTCCTTAGCATGTTCTCCACCACCTCTCTGCCCCAAGTTGATCCTCCTGGACTTTTATCTGGCAGCAATTTAACCGGGACAATAAGGTATTTGGGGGGTCTCTGCTGCCAGTCTGTATTGGTCAGTAGAGTACCAGGATCTTGCCCCAGTTCCCAGGGCACAGTTGAATATCTCTTCTCCAAAATATATCCCCTGTTAGTTATAGCAGTTCATAAAAATCCAAATTTATTCAATTAACATATTAAAATACATTACAGTACATTAAAATAGTGCATACTGACCCCATTAACTTCACCTTGCTTCACTGTGATTCCGAACTCTGGAACTGTAGTCTCCACAATAAGCTCCGGACCTACATTGTTAAAAAAAGACTCATTTTCCAAGTACACAAGCCCAGGCTCACAGACCCCAAACCGGTCAGAGTAAACGCAAGTTACATATGGCTCCAGTTGAACAGTCCCCACGCGGTTCCTCTCAAGTCTATCGGTGTAAATACATACGTATATAAACAAATTAGTTTAACGGTAACCTAATCAATATCCCCCTGGAACTGTTAAACTCTAAGGCAATAAGATAATTAGTCTATGCTGCCAGTCAGTATTGGGCAGTGGAGTACCAGGATCGTGCTCCAGTTTCCAGGGCACATTTGAATAACTCTTTACCAAAAGTAACCAAGTAATTAAACCGGGACCCACTCCATTTGTCTCCACCTTTGTTCTTCTAGACAAGATGGTACATGACCTTTCAGGAGGATCAGGCTGCTCTCCCTCAATCCAAGCAACATACCTCCAGCTATGTCAAATTCTCAAGGATCCGCTTAGCATGTTTTCTACCTCTTTTTTTCCCTTTTCCTCAACTTCCATTCCATCTACACCTCTATCAGACTCTGTTCTTCTAGTCAAGATGGCACAGCCATCCAAGCAACCAACCCCACTAGACTTTTCAATGACTTATTTGGACATGGACTTTACCATCTTGCTCCCTATAATGAGCCCTCTATGCCATTCAGCTGGCAATAACTCAGCCGGGACACACTCCATGCCATTAACACCTCTATAAGGCTTTTTGGCACAACAGAACTTTAATAGGGCTCATGATTCTCCACCTCTATCCATGTGATCAACCTCCATCTAAAGGTTAATCTCCTGCTGTCATAGACGGTCCCTGAGAAATTAATCTATCTGTTTATTATTTCCTGACTCCAAAATAGCAATTGGACCAGTCCCTGGGTCAATTTGTGCAATTTGTGTCGGACTGGGACACCAGGGGCCCACCAAAAACAGACAATGGGCCCACTCTTAGTACTATTATTCTTCCTCTCTTCACTCAACCTCTATTCTTCTAGGCTCTTTTCTTTACATACTATAATGTATTATTCCACCTATTTAGCCTCATTTTTTTCTCATAGAAATAGGGAATGGTCATGAAATTTGCCAAATGTTTAGCAGCATCAGGGGCAACCGGGAGTTTTCCTGGTATCACGGTGGGCCAGTCCGACACTGCTAAGAACTATTCTTAATAACTCTGTATTTTGTCACTTGCTAAAAAGCCAACCCCCTCTTAAAGCTATCAAATGTATCTGCCAGTATAACTTATTCAGGGAGAGATTTCTACAACTTCATACCTCTTCTCAGTGCCTTATTATTACCATTAGTGATGGGCAAATTTATTTGCCTGGCGCATATTCACAGCGAATTTGCGCATTTCACTGCCTGCGAATAAATTCACGAATTTGCAGCAAAAATTCGCTGGTGCCAATTCCGACGGCGTCTGAATTGTTGCCGGCGACAATTAAACGTATGCCATTGACTTTAATGCAGCCGGAATTGCCGGCGTCTATTTTGACGCCGCAAATTGATTGATTTTCCACCGTTTTGCGAATTTCACTAATCACCATCCCCCATTCTGAAGTCCTTGTCTGCATGTCCATTGCCATTGCCTAAGGTGTGCTAAGGTGTGTTATTCTGCATTTCATTGTCATCTCCAACTTTAACAATAATATTTCAAAGTGGACTGAACGTTTGTCCTTGCAGAGAGCAGACAGGAGACAGTAGTAGGATCCACAATTTACAAATGTCGCTATACTAAGGAGACACCGGAGGAGTCAGGAGCTGGGGAATAACACACCAGAGGGAGACAATAGTGGGCTGCACAATATACACATTCTTACAAGCCCAAGCAGGACAAGAGCACCAGTACATATTGGCACTTGGGCACAAATTCTTGATAACATCACAAAATATTCGCCCAATATTCGCCAGGCATGATCTTCAAAATTTATTGGAAAACCCTTTGCTTTAAAATCCCTTCCAAGAATTTCGCTTTAATTTCACTTCATGCCAACAACCTACAAACATGTCTGTTGCTCATCAAACGCACAGGGTTATTAGTTAAAGGGAAGAGTAGAAAAAGGAAAATATGATGCAGGCAAAAACTTGCAAAGAAATTTTAATTGTAGGTGAGCGACGTATCCATCAAATGCCTGTCTGCACCTTCCCAACACAAGGAGAAGAAGGGAGAGAGAAAATGGCACAATTTACTGCCTGTTGGAAAGATGTTTGGTGCATCGACCTTCCCTTACAGAGAAGATCCCTCAATTTTGTATCTTGTCTCCTTTAGCAGAGGAAGGCAGCCCTAGAGCTCTATGTTCTCTGCCTTAATTACAGCAATTGCATGGCTGCTCTATACACACTGCTGCTCAGGTTTGGCCTGTTTCCTGTGTGAAAGCTTCACTTCATTTTTATGGTTATTAGTTTTATTATCTTCCTTCCGTGGTGCTATGGCTTCTTCTCCAGGATCGGTTACGTAATGTGATTCTGCTTATTTTCATGCTGTGCAGCCTGTGCAGGAAAACATGCGGTGGAACAGATTTATTTACTAAATCTTGCTCACTGTTTCCTACATAAGTAGCAGTCACTGTGGGCTGTTCCAACTGAATTGTGCTTAGTACAGGGGAATGCCTATGCTGCCATAGTTTTATGGGATCTCTCTGTACAGGTTATTAATAAACTTAGAGGGCTGTTCCTGCTGAATTGTGCTTAGTACAGGGAATACCTATGCTGCCATAGTTTTATGGGATCTCACAGACTTTGAGCAAACTTAGGGACTGTTCCTGCTGAATTGTGCTTAGTACAGGGGAATACCTATGCTGCCATAGTTTTATGGGATCTCTCTGTACAGGCTATGAGCAAACTTAGGGGACCCTTATTTAAAAGTGCAAAGAGAATTTAAGAGCAATTAATATAAGTAAAACATTCTCTATTTCATGACAATGGCATCTCCCATGGATGTATACCTGGTGCTTTCAGAGCAACGTGAATGTGCTTGGTGCCAGTGAAAGGCCAATAGCAGAGAGAATGTGCTGGTCGGGCAGAACAGAGACATGCAGAATTTCCCAGCTGGTGTCTATTAAGACATAGGACGCCTCTCTTTCATTGTAATGAACTTCTTCCTCGTCCTCTTCCAATAAACTCACAGTGAGAGACCCCCAGTGCTCATAGAGAAATCTTTGTTACAGGGTAAACAATGAATTCTGTGGCCACGATACCAACGATTTATATTTCCCCTTTTATCTGTTCAATGGAAATATTAACAATGGCTCTAGAATTATCTTCCTCTTGCTTTGTGTTCCCAGCTTCTAGGGCAGTGTTACTAGTTCAGCTTCTAATTTCAGCCTTAGCTAAACTGCCATTGGCTCAGGCAGGCTGGCCATAACCTTCCTTACCCCCTCAAGCAAATTGCACAAATGGACTGCAGCGATTTAGGGGCATAAGACTCTCTATAGCAGTGTAACTCTGTAGGCTGTGTGCTTCCTATGAAAAGAGATACAACCCTGTAAAGAGGTACATTTAAAACTAAAGCAGCATAGGTATTCCCTGTACTAAGCACAATTCAACAGGAACAGCCCTTTAAGTTTGCTCATAGCCTGTACAGAGAGATCCCATAAAACTATGGCAGCATTGGTATTCCCCTGTACTAAGCACAATTCAGCAGGAACAGCCCCCTAACTTTGCTCATAGCCTGTACAGAGAAATCCCATAAAACTATGGCAGCATAGGTATTCCCCTGTACTAAGCACAATTCAGCAGGAACAGCCCCCTAAGTTTGCTCATAGCCTGTACAGAGAGATCCCATAAAACTATGGCAGCATAGGTATTCCCCTGTACTAAGCACAATTCAGCAGGAACAGCCCCCTAAGTTTGCTCATAGTCTGTACAGAGAGATCCCATAAAACTATGGCAGCATAGGTATTCCCCTGTACTAAGCACAATTCAGCAGGAACAGTCCCTAAGCTCAGATGCAGGAAATGCCCAACAGACAAAAGCTTACTAAAAAGTTTTGGATTTGTAGTTCAGAATGAACTTAAAAGGTTGAACATTGACAAGAACTAATAGCAGTAAATACAAATAGAAACCAAGAAACCAAGAGTCTGCTCCGTGCAGCAGAATCCTTGCCATCATCGGCACAAATATTTGGACATTTCTCAGTGGAACAGATGGGACGGGAATGACAGTTTTATGCTGCTAAATAGAAAACACAGAGCAAGTTGGTTCCACTTGGATCAGGATGGAGTTGGCAGAAATAATGTGGTGCAGCTTCTGTCCCTGCAAAGCACAAGGACCACCAAATGCCAAATGGCAGGGGGACAATTCAGAGCTGGATAATGACAATCTCATCTTGGACTTTAATGGCTCCAGGCAGGACTGGGGCCCTGTGTAGTTGTATGCGCTGGAAATCTGTCAGCTCCCATTAATATGATTCTGCAATGTTTCCCCTTATGTGCCGCCCCCTCCCTCCTGCTTTATTAGAAGTACAAAGACTCAGTGGGGCAAAGCTAATATTTATTTACATGGTTTTGTACAAATATATGAAAAGTTCATTCATCTCCTGGGGAGACAATAGAGTTCAACATATATTTCACTAAAATGTTTCATCCACGTTATTCCCACTTAAATCAGCAGAGCGTTCTCACCAGTTATTTGGTATATGAAGCTCTGTATCATGCACAATTGTAATTGAAAACAAATGAGGCCTTTCCTATATTCTGCAAACTTCAGGCACATCAGATATAGATAAAACAATGGGTCTATATTAGTTACTAAGTGCTAGCAAAAAAATGCTGATTGACAGCTGAGACTAAATAATGGCTCCTGAAAATGTGTGAATTTCCCGCAAAATTCGCGAAACAGCTAAAAATTTGCAAAAAAAGTGAAAATGTAAATTGATGCCCACCTCCAATTTTGGATGTTCATCTGAAAAGTTGCGCACGTCAATTTTGACGCTGTTGTTAAAGTCAATGGGCGTCCAAATAGTGTTTACGTGCAATTTTGACGCGAGTGACTTTTTGGACGCGTGTCCAAAAATGTTTAAACGCAGGCGGATTTTTAGCTGGCTGCGAAATTCGACGCAAAATCGTGACATCCGAATTTATTCGACCACCACTACTTCTAAAGCTACTGAGGGGAGCTAATCAATATCTTGAGACAGGTCCACCGTATAACGAACTCATCCTTATTTGTAAACCTGACACTGGAAGAAGGTGGAAGGTTTTGTTTGTACAGAACTCATTATTTCTCCTCTTCTGATTGGGTGGAGGGGGAGAGGAGTTGCTAGTAAAAACAAAACAATGATCTAGAACAGAGGTCCCCAGCCTTTTTTTTTACCCGTGAGCAACATTCACTTGTAAAAGGAGTTGGGGAGCAACGCTAGAATAAAAAATTCTTGTGATGCCAAATAAGAGCTGTGATTGACCAGTTGTAGCCCCTATGAGGACTGGTAGTCTACAGGAGGGTCTGTTTGGCAGAACACCTGATTTTTATGCAACAAAAATTTGCCTCCAAGACTGGAATTCAAAAATAAGCACCTGCTTTGAGGCCGCTGGGAGCAACATCCAAGAGCTTGTTACTCACGAGCCACAGGTTGGGGATCACTGATCCAGAAGTTACTTTATGAGCAGCATGGTGGCACAATGGTTAGCACCTACAGTATGTGCTGGGTTGCTAGGTTTGATTCCAGTTAGGTTCCCCAAAGGTACTCTGGTTTCCTCCTAAACCCCAAATACATACAAGTCTTGGATGGTAAGCTCTGTGGGGGATATGTACTGTAATATTCTTAGTGCAATATAAATAAAGAAGAGGTAGAGCCTATTGATATTGAAGTGCTTGTGTTAATCTAAGGTGTGTGTGTACATATAGCTGTCAGCTGCCCCTTTAATTAACAAATACCCCACAATATGGCTGTTCTCTGCTTACACAATATTTCTGGTTATAACTTTATGCAGATGTTGCCGCCTATAATCGGATCAGAATCCCTGGCCCTTTATATGTTACACACACACACAGGTTGATCTAATCCCTTTACTGGGAAACGACTCTTGAGCGTTCGCTAATACGGGTGAGAATAAGTGGATTGTTACACTTAAAGGCACGTTAATCCTCGGCAGGAAGAACGAGAGGGAGCATGTCTCAACACACAAACTGTTTCTAAAGATTTTTGGACTTTAATACGAGGGAAGATTTATGGGTTTATGTAAGGCAAGATCCAAATGCCCCTACATATACACAAGGTAAGCTCCTAGAGCTATAACATTAGGTATGCTTTAAGTGCCCTTTGACATAAAGATATATAAAGCAAGATCCCTGTGCCCCTACATATACAGTACATGAGGTAAGTTCCCAGAGCTATAATCTAAGGTATGCTTCAAAGGTCCCAGCTCTGTACCATTAGGTAAGCTCCCTAATATATAACATAAGGTAAGCCTCCTGTATAACATAAGGGAAGGTCTCTGTATAATATAAGGGAAGGTCCCTGTATAACATAAGTTAAGCTCCCTATATACCATAAGGTAGGCTTCCTATATAACATAAGGTAAACCTCCTGTATAACATAAGGGAAGGTCTCTGTACATCATAATGTAAGTTCCCTGTACAACATAAGGTAAGCTCCCTATATAGCATAAGGTAAGCACCCTATATAACATAAGGTAAGCTCCCTATATAATATAAGATAAGCTCCCCAATATATAACATAAGGTAAGCCTCCTGTATAACATAAGGGAAGGTCTCTGTATAATATAAGGGAAGGTCCCTGTATAACATAAGGTAAGCTCCCTATATACCATAAGGTAGGCTTCCTATATAACATAAGGTAAGCCTCCTGTATAACATAAGGGAAGGTCTCTGTACATCATAATGTAAGTTCCCTGTACAACATAAGGTAAGCTCCCTATATAGCATAAGGTAAGCTCCCTATATAACATAAGGTAAGCTCCCTATATAACATAAGGTAAGCTCCCTAATATATAACATAAGGTAAGCCTCCTGTATAACATAAGGGAAGATCTCTGTATAATATAAGGGAAGGTCCCTGTATAACATAAAGTAAGCTCCCTATATAACATAAGGTAGGCTTCCTATATAACATAAGGTAAGCCTCCTATATAACATAAGGTAAGCTCCCTGTATAGCATAAGGTAAGCCTCCTGTACAACATAAGGTAAGTTCCCTATACATCATACATTAAGCTTACTGCGTAACATAAGGTAAATTGCCTGTATAATATAATGTAAGCTCCCTATATAGCATAAGGTTAGCTTCCAGCTGTGTATCATAAACAAAGCCTCAGTTCCTAAAAGTGACAAATAATGTTTGCGAGATGAGAGTATTGCTACATTCCCAGCGCTATTCACACTTCTCTGTACGGAAGGAAATTCCTGCAAAACTATAGGTGTAACAATATTTCTATATAATACACAAAAGCCATGAATATCTTGTAAATTAATTATATCCTTATAAACGGTGACTAGTGATGTCATCAGTTATAAACGGTGAGTTCTGATGTCATTTCTGTCACATGACTCACTAAAACTTGTGTATTATAATAAATAAAGTACCCCCTGTTGTAAAATATGAGGATATTAGAAGTTACCTCGGAGTTCCATGACCTGTATAAAAACACTCGGCCTCTTTTATATGGTCATGAAACTCCTCAGTAACTTATAATATCCTTATATTTTACAAGAGCTGGTACTTTATTCACTATATAATGCACAAAAGCCATGAATATCTTGTAAATGATATCCTTATAAACGGTGAGTTCTGATGTCATTAGTTATAAATGGTGAGTTCTGATGTCATTTCTGTCACATGACTCACTAAAACTTGTGTATTATAATAAATAAAGTACCCTCGGAGTTCCATGACCTGAATAAAAACACCCAGCCTTCGTGTTTTTATATGGTCATGAAACTCCTCAGTAACTTATAATATCCTCATATTTTACAACTGGGGGTACTTTATTTATTATAATACACAAGTTTCAGTGAGTCATGTGACATTGTAATATTTTACAATAGGGGGTACTTTATTCACTATATTTCATTAAACATGGCTGCCTCTTTGATTCACATGCGGTTTTACATAAAAGTAATTTTCTGTCCCAGAGCCATGGCTTAATCCTATGACTGTCCAGTACAGGGAAAGCCAATGATTAGCAATCAGGCATCTTTAATCCCGTGCTAATGAAAGTGCATGTAATCCCCCCACCAGGACATCATCCATCCCTCGCTCATTCTCTTCTTTCTCACAAACAGCCATATGCCAGCAACTCAGCTCAGCCGTGCCCCCCGCCGTGCCTCTTCTCACAGGAATACACCCAGGTGTCCCAATTGCCATTCAGGAAGGCAGGATTCTCCCTAGCATGGCCATACTTTCAATTTGAGACCCCAAAGCTGAAGTGAATATGTGAGCAGTGAAACAAGTCACAGCTTGGTGAGATTGTGCGACGCTGCAGAATATGTTGGTGCTCATGATAATCATCAGACAGTTAGGTGTAAATGCAATTGCTGAATGCAGTATCTGCCTGGTTGTTTATAGTCTCTGAGCTCTGCATTCTTTATGCCCCTTCTTTTCTCCAACACAGTAGAGTTATTTTCTATGCACAGGGCAGGGTGCAAAGTGGAAAAAAATAGGTGCAGGGCTCTGCCCCATGGATACATCGCTGCCTACTGTATTCAAGAGTAAACGTGGCCATAAACGCAAAATCCGCTCGTTTGGCGACATCGCCAAACAAGCCGATCTTTCCCCGATATGCCACTAACAGGCATGGCTATATTGGGGGTAATCTGAACGTTCAGCCCTATGGCCGAACAATCAGATTACGATGAGAGCACAATGGGCTCCGGCGGGATCAGTCGGGACAAAATAAAAGCTGTCCGATCGAGCAAACAACCGATCTCCGCCGGACGAAAAATGTTGGGACTCCCTCCACACACGGTCCAAAAATCGTACGAATCCTCGATTCGTACGATAGGATCTTTGCGTCTATAGCCACCTTAAATTAGTGTCCCACCTATACCTGTCCCCTAATTTGTAAGTCACTTGCTCCGCCAATGGGTCGTCGCAGATTGAAACAAAGCTCTGTACTTACCACCCTATGCCAGGGAAAATGAATTTATCCATAGCTGGAGACGAGAAATCGGCATGCACTGAGTGATCCACTCGTGTGTAAAAACGAAAATCTTTATATCAGCAAGTTTAAAAACATTTGAAAAATCCTGACGTGTTTCGTATCCACGATCCGTAATCATATGAGTGGATCACTCAGTGATAGGCATAGGCCTATGACTACGTATCGAAACGCGTCAGGATTTCTCAAATGTTTTTAACTTGCTGAAATAAAGATTTTAGTTTTTTACACATGAGCGCTTGCCGATTTTTCGTCTTCAAGTGCATCTCGACTTTAGCTACGGCTTTGGGGCGAAGCATCTGGGCCACTCATCCAATTCGGTGAATGCATTTCCTTTGGCTACAATCAAACCTGTTTAAAGGGTTAGCGGTACCCAGAGACGTGGGACCTGGGGTTTACATATACCCTGGTCATCGTGGATAAAGGGTGAGCGTAATGCGCTACATCTTCGGAGCAGTTATCGTTAAATTCTAATCATTTATAGAGCATTAGATTGCCACTGGTATATAAGGAATAGAGCCGAGTTAGAGTTGTTTGGTTTATTATCTATAGCGGAATTCAATTTCCTCCCTTCAAAGGGCCAGAAGTTGAAGGTAATGACTTTTAAGAGGTGTCCCTTCTACCCAGGGAACTACAAAGGGGTACACCAGCCAGGGACCCCATAGAAAAAGGGGGAACAGAAATCACAAAAGTCTGCCCTCTGGAGGAAGTTAGCTATGGGATCCCTTGATTTCTGATGGAGGCCCGGCTCATACCATGTGACAAATACAAATAGAACATTGGATAGGTGGGTGGAGCCTATAGTAGTTCATACCTCCCAACTGTCCCGTTTTTCGCGGGACATTGCTCAACCTGCAGTCCCGGATTGTGACTCAAATGTCCCGACTTTCTCTTTGATCTCCTGCACTGAACAGTCACAAAAAGATTCCTGAAACTTAATTGGCTTTTGGCAGAGAGCCCAGAATACATGGCAGATACACTTAGATACTTTTGTAACAATTCACGATAAGCAAAGAAACAGTTTAAGATAAGCAGGTCTCTTGGGGAAACTGTGACTTGCAGCTTATTTACCGTCATTAGCAAGACTGTAATAACTGGAGAAAAAAAATCACCGAAATGTGTTCAAACTTTCATAACCTGCCAAATTTTGAAAAATGAACATGGTAATTAGGGGGTGTGGCCACAAAAATGGGCTTGGTCAAAAAATCTTTCTATTTCCGAAATGTTGGGAGGTATAGGTAGGTGTTCTTTATAGTTAGGTATATTTGGCCTTTATTGATTCACTTCTACCACGGGACACAGTAAATGGCATCATATTATTAAGAAGAATGCATAATTCCACTAATTTATTAACAAGGGTTTCTCATCAAGCGACCAGGCAGATATTCCTGATTCCCAAATTGTTTTCCCATCCTGCCCATGTTAACTCCACGGGAGCCATTAAACGCTCTCATATGCTCTGTGTTGCAACTGCGGGTTTATTCTGAGGCCCCGTTACTGTAAGCGCTTTATTAGCCTGGGAAAAGCTAACGAGGCTGCACGTCACAGCAGATGTTCCAGCTCTGAGTCAGTTTCACAGGCATTGCCACCACTGTACCGAAATTAGGTCAGGAATTGTCATCGGGAGGAGAATATCCATTGGGCAGCTCCGATCAGGCAGGCAATTTGCTAGCCTTCAAAGGGACCGGCCCTAGACAAACAAATTGTTTAAAGATGAAGCCAAAGTTTCAGCAATTAATATGTAGCCATGATAAGGGGCTCATAGCAACCGCAGTCTAGTATTCTCATTTTTATTCATGGTCAATCAATCTATCATCTATCTATCTATCTATCTATCTATCTATCTATCTATCTATCTATCTATTATCTGTCTATCTATCTATCTATCTATCTATCTATCTATCTATCTATCTATTATCTGTCTGTCTGTCTCTGTCATCTATCTATTCTTTATAGACTATCTATCTATCTATCTATCTATCTATCTATCTATCTATCTATCTATCTATCATCTATCTATCTATCTATCTATCTATCTATCTATCTATCTATCTATCTATCTATCTATCTATCTATCTATCATCTATTATCTGTCTGTCTGTCTCTGTCATCTATCTATTCTTTATAGACTATCTATCTATCTATCTATCTATCTATCTATCTATCTGTCTGTCTGTCTGTCTGTCTGTCTGTCTGTCTGTCTGTCTGTCTGTCTGTCTGTCTGTCTGTCTGTCTATCTCACTATCTATCTCACTATCTATCTCTCTATTTATCTATTCTCTCTATTTATCTATCTCGGTATTAGTTCCACTTTTATTTAACTTGTTCATTAATGACTTAGGGGAGGGTGTTGTAAGTAATGTATCAGTGTTTGCAGATGAGACAAAACTATCCAGCCCAATTAATTCCATCCAGGATGTGGCACTTGCAACAGGATCTTCACAAACTGGTAACCTGGGAGGCTAAGTGGCAAATGAGATTCAATGTTGATAAATGTAAAGTCCTGCACCTGGGATGTAAAAATATCCACTTATACCCTTAATGGGACTGCACTAGGCAAATCCATTATGGAAAAGGACCTTGGAGTCCTTGTAGATGATAAACTTGGCTGTAGCAAGTAATGCCAGTCAGCAGCATCAAGGGCAAATAAGGTCTTGAGCTGTATTAAAAGGGGCATAGAGTCACGGGAGGAGGGGGTCATTCTTCCACTGTATAGAGCACTTGTAAGGCCCCATCTAGAATATGCCGTACAGTTTTGGTCTCCATCACTCAAACAGGACATTATTGTATTAGAGAGGGTACAGAGAAGGGCAACTAAGCTGGTAAAGGGAAAATCTTAGCTATGAGGAAAGACTGGCCAAATTGGGGATGTTCACGCTGGAGAAGAGGCGCTTAAGGGGTGATATGATAACTATGTATAAATATATAAGGGGATCATATAATAATCTCTCTAATGCTTTATTTACCAGTAGGTCTTTCCAGCTGACACGAGGTCACCCATTCCGATTAGAAGAAAAGAGGTTCCACCTAAATATTCGGAAGGGGTTTTTTACAGTAAGAGCTGTGAAGATGTGGAATTGTCTCCCTGAATCAGAGGTACAGGCTGATACATTAGATAGGTATAAGAAGGGGTTGGATGGCTTTTTAGCAAGTGAGGAAATACAGGGTTATGGAAGATAGCTCATAGTACAAGTTGATACAGGGACTGGTCCGATTGCCATTTTGGAGTCAGGAAGGAATTTTTCCCCCTCTGAGGCAAATTGGAGAGGCTTCAGATTGTTTTTTTTTGCCTTCCTCTGGATCAACTGGCAGATAGGCAGATCTATCTATAATCTATCTATCTATCTATCTATCTATCTATCTATCTATCTATCTATCTATCTATCTATCTATCTATCTATCTATCTATCTATCTAATCTGTCTATTCGGTGTATGTCAGTGCCATGGATTTAAATTGTTTGTACACCAGTGCCATGGGTTTATACTGTGTGTTGCCAGTGCTTTTTCTCTGCCCGTTGCTGCTTGATTACCCATTGCCCGTAACAAGAGCTCGCTGGGAGACTCTCACACAGAGATGTTCTACCATAAAAGCTTCGCTGCAGTGGATAATCCAATGTTATTTGGCCACTCGCTATGAGATCTGCACAAACACCAAGACATCTGCCTAAAGGCTGAACAGACACAGCTATGGGCGAAGCCCTGTGGGTACAGTGATTGGGCATTTATGCAGAACTAACAAGTGGAACAGCTGAAGGAGAGATATGAGAATTGTAAGCGTGCCCTGCAGCTCAGGGAAGAGCGCGCCCTGAGAAAGGAGAGCAGATACGTTCTGACATCTTGTGTGCCTCCATTGTGACATCGCCTTGCTCTGTTTGTGCTTCGCCTCCTCCTCTCTCCCTCCCCTCAATCTCTCCCATGGGATAAAACATCGATTTATGGAATTTATACACTGGAAAAATGTACTTGTCTTTAAGCTATATTTTTATTACATTTCATGGGAAACTATGATGAAAACAGATTATTTCCATATCTTTTTATTTTGTGAACCATTATCTTCTGTGCCTTTTACACATCATTCTCATTATTGATTCTCAGAGTCTTCCTGTCTGGTGATAATCCATTTATAATAAACCAGAATAGGGAAATAGCCTTGTGATCAAGGGCAATTTGCACATAGGACGATTCTTAGCTCACAGGCTGCTCATAATTGCCCCTCATTAATATGTATTGAAATTGGCTTCTCTCACAGGTGCAATTGTGGATTGAATGCTCTGAGTCCTCTGCCAATGAAACACCTAATTTATTTCCTTCCATTGTGTACACATGGGCTTCTGTATCTTCAGTTTAAACCTCCAGGGCACGGGCTTGAGCATGCTCAGTTTGCTCATCTCTCCCCCTCCTTTCTTCTCCCTCCTCCCCTCCCTGCTGTAATCTGAGCCCAGAGCTATGAGTGAGCAGGGACTCAGACAGGAAGTGACGTCACATAGAGCCACTATGGCAGCTGCTATCCTAAGCAAACAGGGAGCTTCTAAAGCTGTTTACTGGGGTATGGTTAAGCCTTCTACAGAATAAATATAGCATTCTTGCTTGAACTATTGGGGCTAATCTATAGGTAATAAACTGCCTCACTAACTTTCCTTCACCTTTAAAGCCCTGGATGATAAAACCAGTTGAGCAGATTTTTCTCTACACAGCCATTATTGGGCTTCTGTAATACAGCCTTATGTAGTGATACCCAAGCAAGGCATTCACCAAGTTGTACTTACCTTTAAATACAGAATCAGGTGTAAATGGTTCATTTTGTCTCTGTTCATGGCACAAAGCTCTAATTCCACCGTCCCCCATCCATCCCAGTTGCTAGGAACCATGAGTCAGTCATCCATCTTTGTCTTACATTTCAGCACTGGACAAATATTACAGGACGGCAGAATTATCCAGAATAATGGAAGAGAAATGGCAGAAGAGGGCACCGCACATTAATCAGGGAGTATCACAGGGCTGAGGTCTAGTAACTGGGAATTCATGTCCAACCAAAGGAGTATAACTGGCACATTTCATCACAATCTAGTTCTGATCCTTTTTGGCACTTCTGGCTCCCTCTACTTCTTTTCTGACAGAAAACAGCAGTCCGACCTTGCTTTGTGGCATATATATTCTTGCAAGACACAGCTGGGATGGTTAACTCTGTATTAGAAAGGCACAGTTACACTGAGAGAACTGCTGCCTAGTAGGGTCTTTCCCAGATTTAAGGTGTTTTTCTAATGATAAAACTTTGTTGTGTAACAGGTGGCAGATGAAACCAATCAACGCAATCTAAAGTGCTTTCATTCGAGAGGGTGTAGAGTAACATGTGTACATTGTATTGCTTTGGTAGCTTTAGCGCTGACCTAGTTATCAGAAATCCATGCTCTACTCAATGCCTATCTCTACGGCTTTCTTGAGAGCAATCTGTATATGTGTATATATATATATTTATATGTGTAATATCCATCCCTGAGAACTAAGGCACCAAGCAGACTCCCCAAGCCACCTTCCTAGTGTGTTCAATTGGTGGTTTCGTGAGAATAGAGCAGCATTTCCCTACTTCTGGGTTATGTCTCCTGGCCTTCCCATATGCTCCTTCTCACAGTCATAATTACCCCTGTGCTGAGACACATCCAGGTTATATCTCGTATAATACTCACTGCACAGCGGCCCCGGCACAGTAATGAGCCAGGGAACCCAACACGTTGCAAATTGGGCATCCATGTGTCATAATATTGTGTCTCTGTAAGGAGCGAGCTTATTAGAAACAATTTCTCATGCTTTTAATGAAACACAGCCCCCATCAATAAAAAGGATTAGTGCTGCTGTTGGTTATGTTACAGCAGAGGCTCTTGTTTCATAGATTTCTAGATTTTTTTTTTTTTTAAAGCTCTGTGTTTTGTTTGCTCTGCCTTAGCTAAGCTCCATTGTTAGATCACAGGCAACCCCAATAGTGTTCATGGAGTATTTTTCTTTCCTATTAAATGGGTCGTTCACCTTTAAATTTAAGGGATTCTGTCATGATTTTTATGATGTAGTTTTTATTCCTAAATGACACTGTTTACACTGCAAATAATTCACTCTACAATATAAAATGTCATTCCTGAACCAGCAAGTGCAGTGGCGTAACTAGTTGTTACTGGGCCCCATAGCAAATTCAATATAGGGCCCCAAAATATTTATAAGTTGGCCTATTTTACCAAGATATAATAAAATTGCTAATTAATTAGGGTCTCACTGGGCCCCCCTGCAACCACAGGGTCTGCTTCCTCTATAGTTACGCCCCTGAGCAAGTGTATTTTTTTTAGTTGTAATATTGGTGTGTAGGTGCATCTTAGGTCATTTTGCCTGGTCATGTGCTTTCAGAAAGAGCCAGCACTTTAGGATGGAACTGCTTTCTGGCAGGCTGTTGTTTCTCCTACTCAAAGTAACTGAATTTGTCACAGTGGGACCTGGATTTTACTATTGAGTGTTGTTCTTAGATTTACCAGGCAGCTTTTATCTTGTGTTAGGGAGCTGCTATCTGGTACCTTCCCATTGTTCAGTTGTTAGGCTGCTGGGGTGGGGGAGAGTGGGGGTGATATCACTCCAACTTGCAGTACAGCAGTAAAGAGTGACTGAAGTTTTTCACGATTCTTCTTGCCGAACGACTGGTTTTAGGGAAGTCCGACCAATCCTTCGAAATTATCGTGCAGTTAGTGGGATTCGAACGATCGTACATCTTACGATTTTTCGGCCAACATCTGTCAGGAAATTGATCGGCCAGGTCAAAAAATCTTTGTCGGCCCCAGTGCAATCTATCTATGTTTGCAGGGCCAAGCAGGCAGCTCCCCTTTGTTTTCCTGGCAAATTGGTCTTTTTAGTTGATGATAAATTCGTACGATCGTACGATCGTTCCGAGAAGATTGTGGTCTCACGATCAGGATCTGATCTTTTAAAAATCCCAACGTCTATGGCCAGCTTTAGTCGCATGACTGGGGGCAGCTGAAAAACTAACAATATGTCTAGCCCCATGTCAGAATTCAAAATTAAATATAAAAAAATCTGCTCTTTTGAGCAACGGATTTCAATGCAGTGGGCTGGAGCAGCACTATTAACTGATGCATTTTGAAAAACAAACATTTTTTTCCCATGACAGTATCCCTTTAATTTTCAGTATTATGTAGAGAGTGATATTCTGAGTCAATTTGGTTTAACTTTTTTTTTTTTATTATTTATTTGTGATTTTTGAGCTATTTAGCTTTTAATTCAGCTCTCCAGCTTGCAATGTCAGCAATCTGGTTGCTAGGGTCCAAATTACTCTAGCAACCATGCATTGATTTGAATAAAAGACTGGAATGTGAATAGGAGATGAAAAAAAGATGATTTATAACAATAAATGTGTAGCCTTACAGAAATTTCGCTATTTAGATTGGGTCAGTATTAGGGATGCACCGAATCCAGGATTCTGCCTTTTTGGAGCAGGTTTCGGATTCGGCCGAAACCTTCTGCCTGGCCGAAACGAAACGGAATCCTATTTTGCATACAGTATGTAAATTTGGGGCAGGGAGGAAAATTGCATGACTTTTTGTCACAAAACAAGGAAGTAAAAAATATTTTCCCCTTCCCACCCCTAATTTGCATAGGTTTTAGGGACAATAAACTGAACTGTGTTACATTTCTCCGCTCCCTCTGATTGGCTATTGAATTCTTTAACAATAAGATGATGCAACAAATGGGACTTTCAGGAAAGTATCGGGAAACTTGTTTCTGGATCACAAAGAAACATTCAAAATATTTGTTTCCTGTTTGTGGAGGTGGCAGCCGAGGTGCCCAGCGCTTGGCAAGGGTCGGGGATGAGCATCACTATGCCCAGGAGAGATAAACACGTGTCTATTCCACCACCCACTCGCTAAATGACTGTGGATTAAACGGAGACTGTCATCATATTGTTTTTAGTAATTAGGGAATAATTTAGGCTCCTGAAACATGGCTACCGAAATTCAGTAAGACTTACAACAAAACGAAATGCCAGTTTAAAAAGGTGGATTTTATGGGCACCCACTCAGCAGAGGAATGATGGGAGCATTAAAGTGGCATTCATAGAATTTATTCTCCTCCGTGTGTCCCAAGCAATATTGATTTCTATTGGGACTGACAGAATGAAATAATAAAACACCAGGCGCATTATGCAACTTAACATTCGCTCAACTCATTTCCCGGCAAATTCGTTAGGTGAAGCCTGAACCCCTGAGACTTTACCATTTGTTTCTCATTGTGGGGAACCACTAATATTTGCAGCTGGAATCTGGTACAGAGTTTTTGTATTGCTTTTCTGGAAATCTACAGACAAAAACCAGACACACATAGGGGCAAACTCACTAACCTCCGAAAAATCGCCAGTTATGGCTTCGCTCACATCGCAACACTTCACCAGGCATAGATTGTACCCCCTACTAAATGATAAGGATATTAGAAGTCACTGAGGGGTTCTGTGACCATATAAAGACACAAGGCTGCAGGCTGAGTTATACAGGGAACTCTGAGTATCACTCATGTATTATAAGGGATAATATACCCCCTACTGTAAATGATAAGGATATTAGAAGACACTGAGGGGGTTCTGTGACCATATAAAGGCACAAGGCTGCAGGCTGAGTTATACAGGGAACTCTGAGTATCACTCATGTATTATAAGGGATAATGTACCCCCTACTGTAAATGATAAGGATATTAGAAGTCACTGAGGGGTTGTTCTGTGACCATATAAAGGCACAAGGCTGCAGGTTGAGTTATAGAGGGAACTCTGAGTATCACTCATATATATAAGGGATAATGTAACCCCTACTGTAAATGATAAGGATATTAGAAGTCACTGAGGGGTTGTTCTGTGACCATATAAAGGCATTAATTGGAAGGCCATTGATGTAACCGGTTGCACGTAATGGTCAGGATGATCAATAATGCCTAATAATCTGGCTTTTTGTGATCTGTTGTCACAGCACATGTGGTGCTTGTAATCAGCTCAGCTGGGGGTCTGATAATTGCCTAGACATCTCTGTCTAGGAGAGCATGTGCCACAACGGCTACGGGAAGCCAAGTCAGTCACAAAGAGGTGGATGTGCCGCTATTACTGCTAATATTGGGGTCTGCCCGTCTTTTTGGCTTCTGTTATTATAGGAAGACACATGAGAAAATCTAGTTGCCAACACATGTGCTTATAAGGAAAATAGAAGTTATAAATGTAGAGTTGTATTTCAACTGGAGTTGATACCTTGACTTGCCACCTTACCTCTACTCTTCCATCATCATACCAGCAATCGATTCAGGTCCATTTAGCCATACAGAATACATCTTACTAAATTGTTAATTAGCCATGTAGCATGGGGCTTCAATATCTGATCATTCAAACCTGCAGGACCCTTATATACTTGCGTTTCAATCTGCACTAGTGATGGTCTGGGTGGGTCAGGAGAGTCTGGAATGCAGCCTGTGCATCTACATCAGGTTTGGGCCAGACACAGGTTCTGGTTTTCCCATTATCTATATATTATGACGGCAACTGTACCATCGTTCTCAGCTTTTCTCATTCTGAACTGAGCCCAGTTACTGAGTACAATGTTTATTGTGTGTTATAAGCCGTTGGCATGGCAAACAGTCGTGCCGGCTCTTGTTTTATTGTGTATTGAGGTTTATGTTTGTGCTTGGAGCGGCACACAAAGCACAATGAGATACTGCTCTTTATGGTGATAACTCCATGTGACATAAAATTACAGCAAGTAAGGATTCCTATGACAAATCTTCAGTATTTAGGGCCATTTAAATACCCTTAGAGCTTATACATTATATCTACACACACACACACACACACAAGTCATAGTGTTATTATTAGTTATACCCATCAGTGGATCTGTGCTGTCTTGGGAGATTCGCTAACTGTGGCGGCACATGAGGCTACTTTGTTTTCCGAAGTCGCCTGAAGTTGCCTCACGAGGAAACAGTGTCGGACTGGGATGCCCCTTCTTCACTTTTCTTCTTTCTTTATTATTTTAATCACTTCTCCTTACATATTATCATCCATTCTTCACTCAGTTTCCTTGTTTCTCTCTTAGAAATATGGGTAATGGCTGTGGTATAGACATACAAGGCAAATAATTGGGTGATTACACCTGGGCCCACCGGGAGTTTTCCTGTTATCCCAGTGGGCCAGTCCGACACTGCGAGGAAACTTCAGGCGACTTTGGAAAGCTTAAGCGATCCGAGTGCCACCCCGCTGGCTAGAATGTAAATTGGCGGGGGGATGGCATTCGGATCGCTTCGGCTTTTCAAAGGCATTTAGGGGAGATTAGTCACCCGAAGATGAGGCAATTTGTCGCTGGGCGACTAATCTCCTCCAGTAGCCTCGTGTGCCACTGCCCTAATGTTTCTTAAACTGGCCACAGACATGCAGATTTTTATCTGACGAACAACCGCACGTTGCAATCTACCGACCTGCCACTAACCATTCAGATTAAATAAAGTAGTAAACGAACAAACCAGAAGATGTTCTGGCCATGACAGCTAACGTATGAAAGTTATGTCTGACAAATAGAAGTGACAGTCACCCATTGATAGGGTCAGATAGGCAATAGATGCAGAGAAATCATCGTTAGCCGACAGAAATCTTTTAACCCGTCCGATCGACTATGTTACGAAAAATGATCAACACAGTCTGAAAATCATAAAAAACTCTGATTCGTACAAATTTCTATCTGCGTCTATGGCCAGCTTTAGCCCTTTCCTTTCTTAAATAAATATCTATGGAGTTTTTCTTCCTTCACTGCTGCAAATCATAGATTTTCATCAACATAAAAATGATTACAGGCTGCAGCAGGCAATAAGCATGCGAATTGCAGTGTAGGATGTTGCATTAATGACCATGTGCTGGAAGTTCTTCCACCGTTGACACTAAACACAGAGACTGTGTTTTCCCCAAAAGTGACCAACGTCGGAAACGTCGTTAAAGTATCCTTCAATGTTTCCTTTCTCCCCCCCCCAACCTCATTCTCAAATATGAACTAGAATCAGGGGAATAAATTGTGAATCACTGAGTAACAAAAGTCCTTATTTTGTACATGAGGTTCGGTGGTTTCAGTCAATGAAAAAAATGAAAAAAGAATGAAAAAAAAAAAAAGCAGAGTTGATCCGTTGAAAGACAACGGATTTAAGATGATGGTATTGGATCCCTGCCTGTATGTGGCCGGCGTGTTTATTATCATAATTGGGTTAGGTGCTTAAGTTATCGTTTGGTTTAAACAAGAATTAGCCATGCAGCTGTGTGAGTACTTGTCTGCAAGTGATTAATCATCAGCCGTGTTATGAAACGCTCCTTAATTCTTCCACCAAAATGTTAAAGCACTTACAGTATCTATATCTGTGCCTATATATTATACAGTTACATTATGTGCATATATGATATGGGGGTTACACTGTGACAGTGGTTGGAGGAAAGATGGGGGTATATCTGTGCCTATATATTATACAGTTACATTATGTGCATATATGATATGGGGGTTACACTGTGACAGTGGTTGGAGGAAAGATGGGGGTATATATGTGCCTATATATTATACAGTTACATTATGTGCATATATTATATGGGGGTTACACTGTGACAATGGTTGGAGGAAAGATGGGGGTATATCTGTGCCTATATATTATACAGTTACATTATGTGCATATATGATATGGGGGTTACACTGTGACAGTGGTTGGGGGAAAGATGGGGGTATATCTGTGCCTATATATTATACAGTTACATTATGTGCATATATGATATGAGGGTTACACTGTGACAGTGGTTGGAGGAAAGATGGGGGTATATCTGTGCCTATATATTATACAGTTACATTATGTGCATATATGATATGGGGGTTACACTGTGACAGTGGTTGGAGGAAAGATGGGGGTATATCTGTGCCTATATATTATACAGTTACATTATGTGCATATATGATATGGGGGTTACACTGTGACAGTGGTTGGAGGAAAGATGGGGGTATATCTGTGCCTATATATTATACAGTTACATTATGTGCATATATGATATGGGGGTTACACTGTGACAGTGGTTGGGGAAAGATGGGGGTATATCTGTGCCTATATATTATACAGTTACATTATGTACATATATGATATGGGGTGACAGTAGTTGGGGCCGGGGGGAAGATGGTATATCCGTGCCCATATAAAACCCTTTTCTATTTCACATTTCATATTATTGTTGAAAACCCACACAGTGCTGGAGTAGAGAATGTCAGATAATACCTGTATTCCTCTTATTACATGTTGCACACAATTTGTGTATATTTGAAAAATAGCCTATTTACTGTCAGATGACAGAAATGTTCAGGTTACTAATCCGCGTGCAAGAGTCTCACTATAATTAAGCATCATAGTTTGAAAAAATGCCCTGGAATTTTGTTTGACATTTCTGAAGGTAGAATCATGTAAAAATGTTTAAAAATTAAACATAGTCATGTATTAGTCACGTATTATGAACTTGTACCCATAGAGCTACAGTATATTTTGGGGGTTCTATGCTGAGCCCCAGCCACTGAAGTTATGTAGGAAGCGGAGGGACAGATTTGTTGGTTCACAAACACAACCAAAATATTTAGGAGACCTTGGGAGATCTTGGGGAGGGAGAGATCAACAGGGATATAAGTAGAAGCTGGCAAGACATTCCAATACTAAGAATAAAAAGAGCTTTGGCTCTCAGCTGGGCCCCAGGTACCTCGGCTGTGTCTAAGTGGAGCCGACAGGCCGAGCCAAACAGGAATAACAGAAAAGGCTGTGGAGAGGCGGCCATCAAGGAGAATTTACATGGCACGCTGGCAGTGTGTTTGGCTCTGACAGCTCCTGACATCCTAAAGCTTTGAGAGAAAGGGAACTTACAGGGGATGCCAATCATTCTGGGGGTGACAGCTCCAATCTATGGCTGCCTGGCTCTGCTTATGTGCCCATTGGCATCTGAAATACAGCTGTCAGTGTCACTGAGCCAAGCGCAGAAGGGACAGGAAAGTGGCTACTTTTTATAACTGAACATTGTTGGGAGGTGTCACAGTATATCACTTATCAAATGTATCCTCTCGTATCTGAATATCTCTATAAGAACCATGTTATTTTGTGCCTTTGAGTTTGTGTGTCAGTGTATCTGCGCTACTTCTCAGTGATCTGTCTGTTCTGTTTCCATCAGTCCTCTGTATTTATATGCTCATCCATGTGTATTATTATTATTTTTACTAACATGTATTTATAAAGCACCAACATATTCTGCTACACTGTACATCTCAAATATCTCTTTATTCTATTATCTCTCATTTGCTTTCTATCTCTTCTTTTCTATCATATATCTGTCTGTCTGTCTGATAATTTATTATCTATCTATCTATCTATCTATCTATCTATCTATCTATCTATCTATCTATCTATCTATCTATCTATTATCTATCTATCTATCTATCTATCTATCTATCTATCTATCTATCTATCTATCTATCTATCTATCTATCTATTATCTATCTATCTATCTATCTATCTATCTATCTATCTATCTATCTATCTATCTATCTATATATCTATATATCTTCTATCTATTTATCTCTCATCTTTCTATCATCTATCTATCTATCTATCTATCTATCTATCTATCTATCTATCTATCTATCTATCTATCTATCTATCTATCATCTATCTATCTATCTATCTATCTATCTATCTATCTATCTATCTATCTATCTCTCTATCCGTTATAGAGGCCCACGAGAAACATGTTGCTCACCAACTGCTTGGGTGTTGCTCTTAGTGGCCTCTAAGCACGTGCCTATTTTTGAATTCCTGGCTTAGAGGCAGGTTTTGGTTGCATAAGTACTAGGTTTACTGCCAAGTGTAGCCTGCTGTAGGCTGCCAGTCCACATAGGGGCTAAGAAATCACAGCCCAACCACAGCCCTTATTTGACACACCAAGGAATTTATTTTTCATGCTTGTGTTGCTCCCCAACTCTTTCACATTTGAATGTGGCTCATGGGTAAAAAAAGGTTGGGGACCCCTTCCCTATAGCATAACAACATGGAACCACACTCTATATGAGGAGTATAGGATAGAGGTATAGCAAAGCAAGATGGCATCATTCTCTATATGAGGAGAGTGAGCAGGGGACATCCTAGCTAGATACAATAGCTACACCCGTGTGATTTCCCTATTAAAGACTGAAACTGCAGGGGTAGACTGAATAACTAATACCCCACCCTGTCACACAGGTGAGCAGATAATGCGTACCGGAACAGAGAGGCATCATTCCCCACCCTGGCTCATTTCCTTTGAACACCTCCCTATAATCATTCAGCCTCATGCTGGGGCCTCATTTACTCTTACAAATGGTGCGTGACCAACAGCCGTCTCTCCCCAATCCTGAATGGCTGTCCTTTCTGAGCCTTTCATGGAAGATTCCAATACTCAAAAATTGTTATCCAACTGCCCTGCTGCAGGCAGCTTGGGGGTAACCATGGGGATTCCTATGGGGTGGCGGGGTGTATTTGAACATCATCACAACCACACAACTGAAGACAGGTGAAATGGTGTAGTATCATGAAGAAAGGTTTCAGAGGTGGTCAAGAGTAAGGGCCACCTTTGTCAAAGGTCCCAGTTCAGTAGAGATTTGCTCTAGAAGGCAGCCATGCACACTCCCTATTGTATGTGGACACGTGGCCCCTTTTGGGGACTGCAGAGAATATCACACAGCCCGAGGCTGTACATAGAGTGTGAAATGGTGTCAGCTGGGAAACAAAATATTGACTTTGTGTCACTGTGGGGAATACCTTACTGACATTTTAGGTCAGTGCTTCTGTTCCTTTATTGGCCTTGCATTTTAAGAATAACTATAAAAGATATATACAGTATGGCCCTCATCTTCCAAGATTAAATTAACAATAAGGGTCCAGACAAAAAGGAACAGGAGAAGATCTGGAGCAGAACAGGACAGAGCAAGAGAAGAATCAGAATAAACTGGAGTAGGTAAGAAGATCAGTAGAACAGACTGGAAACTGGGACAAAGCAATACAGGATCAAGGAAGCAAAATAGCTGGGGTATTTGGGGGTCTTATGTGAAACCTTATACACAAAACTCTATGATGACCTCCTATTGTTTTTATTGTATTATTTTTGACTTGGCTGTGTAAGGGCCCGAAGGCACAGTTGAAGTGAGGACCAAGGAGGAGACCAGACCAGATTCGCAGTACAGGAAGGATTTATCAAGAGAGTAGTCAGGAAAACAGGCAATGGTCAATTCAGGCAGCAGACAAACAGGATCGATATAACAAGCAAGGTCGGTACACAGGAAATCTAATAACAGCATGAACACACCCAGGAACTTGGAAACAAGACCTATAATTGGGCACAGAGCAGTACAATGAGCTGCCTTAAATAGGCCTGATTTCGCGCCAATTTGCGGACGTGCTGGCGTCAGTCCGGACGCAGTGGCGTGCTGACGCTGGCGTCCTGACGCCGGCGCCCATTCCGACGCCGGCGTCCAATCACAGGGCGGGAAGAAGGGGGCGTCACAGTACTGCGACCAGCAGGGGCCATGCGGTGAGGAAGCGGAACGCCATCTTGGGAATCAGGTACAGCATCCATTACAGTACCCCCCTCCTTAGGGGGGGCCCCAGGACCCCCAGGACCAGGGCTGGAGGGAAAATGTCTATGAAAGTTCCGGACAAGGAGAGGGGCATGGACATCGGAACTCTTCACCCAAGAACACTCCTCAGGACCGAACCCCCTCCATTGAATAAGATACTGCAGGGAACCTCTAGAAATCCGAGAGTCCAAAATCTTCTGCACTTCAAACTCCTGATGGCCATCCACAAGAACAGGAGCTGGGGAGGGAGAAGAAGAAGAAGAAGAAGAAACTGCAGGTTTAAGAAGAGACACATGGAATGCATTTGGAATCCGCATCTCAGGAGGGAGTTGCAACCGGACAGCAACAGGGTTGATGACTTCGATGACAGGAAAGGGACCGATGAACTTGGGACCAAGTTTGGGAGTTGGGACCTTGAGGCGAATGTTTCGAGTAGAAAGCCAGACTTTGTCTCCAGGAGCATATGGAGGGGAAGAAACTCTTCTCTTGTCGGCAAACTTTTTCTGTGCCAAAGAACTCTTCTCCAGGTTAGCTGTTGTAGCATGCCAGATAGCCATCATGTGAGCAGCTTGGTCATTGGCAGCAGGGACATTTGTGAGAAGAAGATCCTGAGGGAAAGCCAAGGGATTAATACCATAAACACAGAAAAAGGGAGACTTTCCAGAAGAAGAGTGTAAAGCATTATTATGGGCAAACTCAGCCCAAGGGAGGAGATCAGCCCAATCATCTTGACACAGAGACACATGACACCGGAGGAACTGTTCAAGAGCCTGATTGACTCTTTCTGCTGCTCCATTGGACTGGGGATGGTAGGCTGAAGAAAATTGAAGAGAAACACCAAGGGCTTTACAAAGGGACCTCCAGAATTTCGAGACAAATTGAGACCCACGGTCAGAGACGATCTCCGCAGGAAAACCATGAAGTCTGAAGATATGTTCAATGAATAATCTAGAGAGTTCTGGAGCTGAAGGAATTTTGCGAAGAGGAGTAAAATGTGCCATCTTGCTGAATCTGTCGATCACCACCCAAATCACGGTAAAACCAGAAGAAACAGGAAGGTCCACAATGAAGTCCATCGCCAAATGAGTCCATGGCCGAGAAGGAATGGGTAAGGGTAATAATAACCCCTTGGGAGGGGAATGACCAGACTTAGAAACAGCACAGATGGAGCAAGAGGAAACAAAATCTTTAACGTCCTTCCTCAAACAGGGCCACCAAACAAGACGAGATAAGAGCTCCGTTGTTTTCTTAACACCAGGATGACCCGCTTGCTTTGAATTGTGGGCCTGGACCAGGATATCATGACGGAACTCAGGAGGAACGAAGGCTACCCCCACAGGAGTATCCACAGGAGCAGAGGACTGGGCAGACAATAAATTGGAGGCTAAGGAAGGAAACAATGCGGCAATAATCTTTGTAGGAGGTAAAATGGGTTCTGGGTCTTCAGAAATGGGATCATCAGAAACGAAACTTCGGGAAAGAGCATCCGCCTTCTTATTTCTTGAACCAGGACGAAAAGTTATAATGAAGTTGAAACGTGAGAAGAAGAGGGACCATCTGGCTTGCCGGGGATTGAGACGTTTGAGAGACTGGATATATTCTAGATTCTTATGGTCGGTAAAGATAGTTACTGGAACCGCTGAACCTTCAAGTAAGTGTCTCCATTCTTCAAGAGCCAACTTGACAGCCAACAACTCACGGTTTCCTACGTCATAGTTCTGTTCAGGAGAAGAGAATTTTTTAGAGAAGAAAGCACAGGGATGTAATTTCATATCAGAAGACGATCTTTGAGATAATATAGCTCCAGCTCCAACATCCGAGGCATCAACTTCGATGAAGAAAGGTTGAAGGGGTTCTGGATGTCTAAGGATTGGGGCAGATGAGAAGGATTCTTTGAGGGTCTTGAAAGCTTCCAAGGCTAGCGGAGGCCAATGCTGAGGTCTTCCCCCTTTACGGATGAGAGCTAGGATAGGGGAGATTTTGGACGAAAAACCTTTGATAAATTGTCTATAGTAATTGGCAAAGCCGATGAATCTTTGAACAGCCTTGACACTAGTGGGAAGAGGCCAATCCAGGATCGCTGAAACCTTGGCTGGATCCATCTTGAAGCCTTGTTGGGAGATGATGTATCCAAGGAAGGAGATGGAGGATACTTCGAACAAACATTTCTCCAATTTGGCAAAGAGGTTATTCTTTCTGAGACGGGAAAGGACTTCTTGGACTTGACAGCGATGCTCTTTAAGATTTTTGGAAAAAACAAGAATGTCGTCCAGATAAACGACCACACTTCGCCCCAACAAGTCCCGGAAAATATCATTAATGAACTCTTGGAAGACTGCAGGAGCGTTACAAAGACCGAATGGCATCACCAAATACTCGTAATGCCTGTCTCGAGTGTTGAACGCAGTCTTCCATTCGTCTCCTTCTCTGATCCGGATAAGATTATAGGCCCCCCGGAGATCTAATTTAGTAAACAGATTGGCACCTTTGAGCTGATCGAATAGTTCTGAGATGAGAGGAAGGGGGTAGCGATTTTTTAAGGTTATTTTATTCAGCCCCCTATAGTCAATGCAAGGCCTCAAACCGCCGTCTTTTTTCTCTACAAAAAAGAATCCAGCTCCAGCTGGAGAGGAGGATGGACGGATGAATCCTCTCTGGAGATTCTCCCGAATATACTCCTTCATGGCAGAGGTTTCTGAAGGTGAAAGCGGGTAGGTGCGGCCTCTAGGGGGCATGGTTCCGGGAAGGAGTTCAACAGGGCAATCATAGGGACGGTGAGGAGGTAGGGTTTCGGCAGACTTCTTACAGAACACATCAGAGAAGGCTTGATAGACAGGCGGTAAAGATGGATTCGGAGTTATTGAAGAAACTTTGATAAGGGAATTGGAGGGTAAGCAGTTGCGTTGACAAAAAGGACTCCACCGGGAAATTTGAGCAGAAGACCAATCAATGACCGGATTGTGGACACTCAGCCAGGGCAGACCCAGCACAATGGGAGTTGAAGGGCAGTCAATTAAGAGAAAAGACAGTCTCTCAAGATGTAATGTGCCCACTTTGAAGGAGAGATCCACGGTAGACTGGGAGATTATAGCCGATGTCAGCGGACGGTCATCTATGGCAAGAACTCGAAGGGGTGCTGCCAGGGATTGGAGAGGAACAGAATGGCTGCCGGCAAATGCTTTATCCATGAAATTCCCCGCAGCACCGGAGTCCAGGAAGGCTTGAGCGGAGATTTTCTTGGGGCCCATCTGAATCTGCACAGGAAGAAGCAGGCGACAGTCAGAAGAATGGCAGGAGTGATCGACTCTTCCCAGGAAGACCTCTTTAACTGGAGGAGAAGAGAAAGCCGGAGGCGAAGAAGAGAGAAGAGGCTTCTGGAAACAAGGAGCCAGAGCTGGCAGGAACTTCTTTGCTCGCCTCATCTCCGCTAGATGCTCTCTGACGAGTATCAACTCTAATAGCCAGGGCAACAAGGTCTTCCCATCGAGTGGGTATTTCCCGAGACACAAGATCATTCTTAATGTGCATCGACAGTCCATTATAGAAAGCTGCATGGTAGCTGTCATTGTTCCAGGAAGTTTCAGCCATCAGCGTGCGGAATTCTATCGCATATTCTGGAACTGTACGAGAACCTTGCCGCATTTGGAACAGGCGAGCAGAAGCTGAAGCAGCCCGGCCGGGAGCATCAAAAATAGTGCGGAACTCCTGTACGAACCCCTTGGAATCGAAGATCAAGGGGTCTTCCTTTTCCCAAAGCGGAGATGCCCACTCAAGAGCCTTTCCCGACAGACGGGTAATAATATACCCCACCTTTGCACACTCAGAGACGAACTGTCCAGGAAGCAGAGAGAATTGGATCAGACATTGGTTGACAAATCCTCTGCAGGCTTCAGGATCACCAGAGTAGAGTGGAGGTGCAGGAATGCGTGGCTCAGAGACTTGCGGGACTTGCACAGGCGAGACAGGAACAGGAGTTACCGGAGAGAGAACAGACAGTTTCTCTAGGATTGCTTCCAGGACTTGGCTGTAGCGAGACTGTCGGCCTTCGAAGGCCTGCATGCGGTTAGTCAGCTCCAGGATGGTTCCAGATTCATCAGGCTGAACTTGAGTCTCCTCAAGAGGGTCCATTGCCCAATTATACTGTAAGGGCCCGAAGGCACAGTTGAAGTGAGGACCAAGGAGGAGACCAGACCAGATTCGCAGTACAGGAAGGATTTATCAAGAGAGTAGTCAGGAAAACAGGCAATGGTCAATTCAGGCAGCAGACAAACAGGATCGATATAACAAGCAAGGTCGGTACACAGGAAATCTAATAACAGCATGAACACACCCAGGAACTTGGAAACAAGACCTATAATTGGGCACAGAGCAGTACAATGAGCTGCCTTAAATAGGCCTGATTTCGCGCCAATTTGCGGACGTGCTGGCGTCAGTCCGCAGTCCGGACGCAGTGGCGTCAGTCCGGACGCAGTGGCGTGCTGACGCTGGCGTCCTGACGCCGGCGCCCATTCCGACGCCGGCGCCCAATCACAGGGCGGGAAGAAGGGGGCGTCACAGTACTGCGACCAGCAGGGGCCATGCGGTGAGGAAGCGGAACGCCATCTTGGGAATCAGGTACAGCATCCATTACAGGCTGTTCCTGCCTTCTTCCTGTTCTCTATTTCTCTTCTTCATCCACCTCCTGTTCGATACTTTGTGCCCCCCACTGTCCATATTTTATTTTACTCAAGTGTGGATAAAATGACTTGATCTGTCTTGGTCTGTTTTTAGTCCAAAAAGCTATTTTTTATTCCCCTCTCTTTTGTCTTTCACCCGTTTTTCTTTTTACCCCCATACCCTATATTTCAATTCAATTCTCTTTTCCATTCCCTTATTCCCTTTTGATGGTCTTTGCCCATTCATTTTACCATTCGTTTACCCCAGTCTTCCTGGATAGTTCCCTCTGGGACAAGCTTAACTTTAAAAAAAAAAAAAAGAAAAGTTTAGCAAGGTCCCAATTATTGAGGCATTAAATACAAAGTCATAGGGGCCTCTGGTTTCTTGGTGATTCAGTGCCCTAAATCACTGATGGGGACCATGCAGAGCACTCTATGATTGGACAGGAGCCCGTCTCTTTGTGAATGGACAGGTTGTGACTAAGCTTAGAATATGGGAAACAGGAATGTTTGTTAACTAGAGGGCCAACTAGCACCAAAAATCTTCTACTGCCCCAGGGTTCTGCTAAAATTCAATACATTCCAGACTCTCACCGACGACCCCATTTCCCTATAAAAGGGTTAATCAGAGAATGGTTTTATCCCCATTTCCAGCTGTTGACATCTTGTGCACTTTGAGCAATCAGGCTTGTGTTGGTGAATACATTCCTGTTTGTGCGTGGGTGGTTTATACCACATAAGCCGTTCAGATTGAAGTCTGGGTAAATACGGTGCCTCCATGTTTACAGTTGGGCAAAATGTAACCACAGGGTGGCCTGCCACCAATTAACTTTGCTTGATCGCTCCCCACCTCTTCCTCAGCCTTGCTCGTGACATCCTGAATTGGAACTGTTCCATGTAATGTGTTATACCGTCCCTTGCTTTTCCCTCCCTAGACATTTTAATTGCTCACTGGTAATAACGAGGCCACGTTTTGTTACCTCTTCCATTTAAAAATGAGTGTATATAATTATCCAAGACACAGTCTGCCCCAGTTGAGTATTGTAGAGCAACATAGCAGCAGTTATCCAGTGCTGCTCCACTACAGTAACAATAATGAATCAGTCTCCAGTTTGTACTGTACACTGTTACCAGCAAAACAACCAGAGAACCCTAATGCCATTGATATGATCAGTTTGTTTCCATATCATTCCAGATTTTACGGGCCACTTGAATCCAGCACATTTTCTGTTTTGGCCATAAATGCATTATTTACTATGGAATCAGGGGGGGCTTCATGGTGGCATCAGCCATGTGGCATTGGTGGGAGGAAGATTTATGGCATTTACATCTTCTGGTTCAGCAGTTGCTTTCTCCTTAGGCTGACACTCTAGTAAGGAACGCTTCTTTAGAACAATGAAATATCAAGATAAAGATCAGAAAGGGGCTGCAAGTGATTAGCCCATATTGATAGTTAATGCAGGGCATTAGAACTTTGGAAGGAATTGCATAAGGCAGCTATGGAAGCCCTCAGATATTGAAGAACCACATCTTCAGGGCTGATCCCCAAACCTTTATATTCCCCAGTGGTTCTTGCTCTAGCTCTATGAATCACTAGGAACACACACATGGTACTCAATAAGTAACTTCTGCAGCTCAGAGGTCAATGAGCATGTGCAGTGCCACTGACACCAGGGAGAGGGTTGGCCAAGATCAGAACCACAGAGACCTACAAGGAGCAAGATATAAAGCTATAAATTAAAATGTGTATTGTGTCTCTGGGCTTAGTCATCTTGCTTACGTCAGGCTTTCGTTTTCCTTTGCTAATATATACAAACAGGGCTACAACCTGTCTGGCACCCATAACAGGAGCCATGCTTTTTAACGGTTGCAAATAAAATACACACACATTGTTTGTTTCTTAAAGGGATGCTATTGGTAAAGCAATCAGGTATTTGGGATATAAACAAAGCAAATACGAAAACAAGGACATGGGAAAGATTTGCATTGAAAAATGATTGACATATCTGGAGGCAATATCTGTGTACATACAAAAAATTGATTATTTTTGGATGGGTAAAGGGAAAGTTTAGTAGTTGCCTGCTGAAGACGGAGGCATTCTGTGTCTTTGTGCTCTACACTGGTTGCTAGACTGACTCTCTAGTCTTGACAATGATTCTGGTTACAGTGAAACATGGCACCAACTAGAAAACAGAAGGGCCATGGGTGCACAAGTCCAGCTTTGGGAACTGAGGACTGAACACAACCAAGTGAGGTCTACGTCTCCAGACTCAGATGTGTTGGGGCTACCTTATGACCACAGCCACAAGAGTCTTCACTATAAAATATACATTTTGTTGAGCATATTAACACTATTGATTGAGTTATGCAATTTGCATCCATGCTCATTGCACTTCTTTATAGTTGTGCCATGGACCATTGTGTCTGTCCTGTCTTCAGGGCCGGAACTAGGAGTAGGCATGTGCCTAGGATTCAAAGGATGAGGGGTGCCTTTTCTGCTGCCTTCTCCTAATTCGGGCCCCTGTGTCACCCACCTGCAGCAACGCTTCCTATATCCTTCGTGATGGTCGGCGCGTGCATGTGATCTTCTGTGCATGCGCTCATTCATGCATGACCCCAACAGGGGAGACAACATAGTCCAGCACTGCCTGTCTCTTCTGCTGAATTCACTGGTTCAAAAAAAAAAATGTCTGAAATTGTACTCTGCATGCCACTCATGGTAATAGTAGTTAGCAGTCTTAAATTACGCTTTTTGTTTTAGAAAAATAAAATTTGATTCTGAGATGGAATCATTCCTCGGAGATGGAACATTAAAACCACCCGTCCTTCAATGTGCACTGCTAAAAGCACTCCTTTAAATATAGAAATATAAATTTTAAAAATAACAATAGGCAAAATAAATAAAAAAATGTTTAATTTATGTTGAAGAGATTTTTTTATGGCCCCTTTTTGTGATTTGACATGACTGGTGGACATTAAATATAAATTCAAACATGGGCGTCTTGGAAGAGAACATAGTGACTAGTTAAAACACGCTTCCATACTTGATTCAGTCAGTTGATTCACAATCACGCGTCCTCTCAGCTCCCATCCCCTATTCAGTTTGTATCCAGATTTTCCGGAAAATCTGCATTTCTTGTTTTTCTTCTGAAAAATGTTTTTTGTCTTTTTAGCTAGAATATTGCAGCCGCCAGTGAAAGCACTAAGGGCACAGAGTGTCAATCATCTGGCCATTCCCCTGTAAAACAAACACAAGAGAGAGAACAAGAAATGCAGAACATGATTATAAAATGGGAAAATCACCTTGCGTACTTGCTACGAATTAACCCTTTATCAACTGGCCAGCAGATCTGACAAGCTTGGTGACAAATTCATTGAACTGGGAGAAATATAAAACCATTTGCAACATTTCATATTTCAATTGTATAAGCAAGTGAGGTAAGTATTCCAGTTTCATCCGTTTCCCTGGAAGAGTGGGAATTTAGCATTGGCCAGTTTTGAAACATTCGTGTGCCACCTCATCATTCCAAATGTGGGATGCCAGGAGAGACCTCGGCCAGACTTGGGAAGATTGGGATTCAGAGTAATGGTAAGTAAGTGTAGCACCTATATATTATCTTTTATTTTATCTTTTATACTAATTTTAGTGGGCACCAGGCAAAACAATCTTTTGCTTCACTGTTATTTATGAAATAGAACTGTCTAGCCTTTGGTCTTCAGCTATTAAGCCCAGCAACCCTACCGTCCAAATGCTGGCATCTTCTTCTGCTGTCTCCACCTTGTCCAACTCTCTTGATTTTGCCCTACTGTCACCATCTTGCCCTATGGTCTCCATCTTGTCCATCTATCTCCATTTTACCTACTGTCACCATCTTGTCCTACTGTTTTCTCCTTGTCTTACTGTTTCCATCTTACCCTCCTGTCTTCATCTTGCCCTACTGTCTTCATTTTGCCTTACTGGTACCGTTTTTCTCTACTTTTTCCATCTTGCCCCACTGTCTCCATCTTGTCTCCATCTTGCTACATCAGGGGTCCCAAGCCTTTTTTAGCCCTGAGACAACTAACGCAAAAAGGAGTTGGGGAGCAACACAATGCTAAAAGTAACTGGATGCTAAATAAGTGGTGTGATTGGCTATTTGGTAGCCTATAGGCGTTTGGCAGTACACTTGGTTTTTTATGCAACCAAAGCTTGTCTCCGCACCAGGAATTGAAAAATAGGCACCTGCTTTGAGGACACTGGGATCAACATCCAGGGGGTTGGTGAGCAACATGTTGATCATGAGCCACTGGTTCGGGACCCCTGGTCTACATCTTGCCCTACTGTTTCCATCTTATTCCACTATCTACCTCTTACCCTACTGTCTATATCTTGACCAACTGTCTCCATCTATCTTCTTGTACTAGTTCCATTGTCCTCAACTGTGCTTTTGTCCTACTCTCTCCATCTTGCTATACTCTCTACATCTTACATCACTATCTCTGTCTTGTCCAGCTTCCTCCATCCTGTTCTACTGTCTCTATCTCTCTATCTTCTTGTACTAGTTCCTTTGTCCTCTACTGTCCTTTTGTCCTACTGTCTTCTTTGTTTTCTACTGTGACCATCTTGCTCTACTGTCTCCATCTTGTCTTACTCAATTATCATCTACTGTCACTATCTTGCCCCATAGTTGCCATCTTGTTCTGCTTTCACCATTGTTTCTCAGTAAACCTGCTATCTTTTTTCTACATCATGCTTCCCACTTTTTCTACTTACAGCTGATACTCTTTGGGGTTCTGTTTGTGTAAGACCCAGGGTAGTTGACTGGAATTTACTTTTTCTTAAAAACATAAATAAATAATAACAATAATAATCAAGGCACAGAAGAGTTTATGGGAAAGCAGAAAGATATAAACACATTCCAAGCAGTAAGTCTTTTCATCTAAGCCTTGTGGACATTTCTTTTGTTCTTTGGAAAAGTTAAATATATGCTATTGGATATGATATTCTGAGAAAGTGCATTTTCTGACAGGGCAGAAATCCACAATACCGTTCATGTATGCACACTCTGTGGTCCGGTGCCTATGTTTAGATTTGGCCTTTATGCTTGATTCATAATGCAACATATACATACAGAGCAGGGGATTTTTGTCTTCATTTAATTGCAAAACTTCTAGTTATATTAATTAAATTCCACCAATGGAAGGGAATGACTCCAAGTGAATCTCATAATTAAGAGTAGAAAGAATTAAAGAAAACTGGGTTTCTGGGGTTTCTGTTCTTATCTCCTGTTCTTAGAATTTTAGAAAAACACTAATTCATTTAGACAAATAACAAGGCAAAAGGCGGGTCATATATTTGCTTTGGCACAAGACTTGTCCTACCAAATAAATAACTATTGAACTGGTGAACTTCAGCCAATATTTCCAAGCAGTGTAGGCAGCAAGTGGCAGATATGGGTATGGCATTGGAAGATTGGATCTTGTGCTTTGGAGAACACTATATCATAATAAAATAATGCAGTTCACTTTGGTGGTTATAAAATTCCATTACATGACAACATGTGGCCCATTGAAAAACCCTGAATGAAGGAGACTGATCTTCTAATCTCATGTTTTATGTCTCTTATGTTGAGAAGCCCATGATAGTAGAGGTACTATCCCAGGATTAAACATATTGCAGGGCCCAGTATACCACAGCAGAGTAACAGTATTTGTTGGTTATTCAAGGTATAATAGAACCATGCGTTTTGCCTAAAAGGTTTATTTGTATAGTATTGATGTAGTCAATGGTTTATATGCATATTGTCTTTCTCAGCAATATAGGTTGCTTCATAGCATCACTACAGATTAGAAGAAAATGACATAATTCCCCAGACTGGTAGTTTTCAGAATATTTGAGTTCAATCCCATATTTATGATAACATAATATTTCGAAATTTCGCTCTTCTTTGACCTTCAGGCTGGACCCCCTTAAGCACATTACAAGGTATACAGAAACATTGGGGTAACAGTCACCCTGCTATAGTTCCAGGGGTACCCAGGGCACAAATAAGCAATCACCCCAAATCTACCCCTAACTGGCCTTCAGGCTGGGCCCCCTTAGCTCATAACAAGGTTACAGATATATAGAAACATTGGGGTAACAGTCACTGTGCTATAGTTCCAGGGGTACCCAGGGTACAAATAAGCGTTCACCCCAAATCTCCCCCTAACTGACCTTCAGACTGGGCCCCTTAGCTCATAACAAGGTTACAGATATATAGAAACATTAGGGTAACAGTCACCCTGCTATAGTCCCAGGGGTACACAGGGTATAAATAAGCAACTAACAACAGATAGTAGTAGGGAAGCAGCCCCCACCCAGTATATTGTCTGTGATGAATTAAATTGTAAGCTCTTTTGGGCAGGATTCTCTTTACTACTTGTAACTCAGTTATTAGTTGCGCTGTATGTAATTCTGTATCCGTTTTTGTTAGAGTGCTGCCAAATATGTTGGTTCTTTATAAATACGTGAAAATAATAATGAATTGTTTCCTGCAAAACTTTTTACTCTTGGGACTGGTTGTTGGTGGATAAACTGTTCTGTGTTTGGGGTGAGCGTTCCTTGCATAATTGCTTTTGTAAGCAAACATCAAAAGATCCTCTCTTTACCAGAAACACTGAACAATGTCATGGAGAAAACATTTCTAAAACTCTGGTCTAAGCCTGAGACTTCTGTTATACTTTCACCCATTTTTCAGTAATGACATGCCTTACAGAAGAGCTAATAATTGATAGAACTTGAGATGAAACCCAAATCAATTTCCAACAAATGTTTAAATTCTGTTCCATTCCTGAGTTATGGAATGGAGTTTCCCAAACTGTGAGGCTGCCTGTCACCCCTAGGGGGAGGGTAAGGGGTGTCATGAGAGTGGGGACCTACCCAAAGACCAGTTAAAGTGAGATTAGTGTAATCCCTTGGAGCACATTGTATTACCCATTAGAACGTGGTGTATGATATGATATTGTGCCATGGACTTTTGGTGTAGAAAGGAAGTGCCTTCTCTTAAATAAACGTTCCTAGTTAGCGCCCACGTTTCTTTGTGAAACTGAATATGTTGGGAAGTTCCCCAGAGTATCTATAGTGCCACGCTTTACTATCAGTCACTATTTAAATCAATGTAAGCTGCAAGAGGCACTTTAAGGCACTTTTCTATTGAAAGAAAAAGAAGGGAAGGAAAGTAATGGAAAGAAAGAAACGGAAATAAGGAAAGACAGAGTAGCTATATGTAACAACGTAAAAGAGTGCTCCCTTTTGGGTATGACATGACAGATGGATAAATTAAATGTCGGAGCACAAGTCCACTGCTAATTATTTGTTTTGGCCGAGCTCAGAGACTTTCAGGTACAAAGGATGGGATCAGGCTTCTGGCAGCCCCAGCTGTATTTACAAAGTAGGTGCAGCTTCCTTACCAAACTGTTATTACAAGCAGCAGCTCATGGATAGGGTGAAACATTGTACCCAAACCTTAACTGTAATTTCATTGTTAATATATATTATATTTAATATCATTATGATACTCCCAATGAATCCTTTCGCTTTATATAATGGGGCTGAGGAAGGCTGGTGTAGGAGGCCCATCTGTACAGGTTTTGGGTAGTATAATAAAAAGCAAAACCAACAGCACACACACACAATATTTACAGGATGGCTGATACTAAGGAACGCAACCATCTTTTTTTTTTTTTAAAGATTATATTTTAGCAATTTAATAAAATGAGAAATTAAAATAAAACGAGAAAATTAAGGTAGTAATAAGATAGGTAAGGGCAGTTGACCGATATTGAGACAGGGGTAGTGGGGGAAGAAGGGGGTCAAAGAGGGATGGGCTACCAGGTGGTGCTTCTACTGGTTTTACTGGTCACAGGTGGGCTTAGTTGGGGTCTTGCTCGGTGGTGGTTTCTTGACAGGAGGTCTATTGGGGCATCATCTGCCCAGGTACGTCAGCTTGTACTTGGGGAGTGCATCGTGGACCAATTTTTCCCACAATAGTATTGAAGGGGGATCCAGTTTCCATTTGAGTGCAATAACTTTTTTTGCATCGAAGAAGAGTAAATGGAAGAGTTGACACTTGTACTGACATGGGATTAATGCAATCATCTTTAGGCAATTGTACACATAGCCAATCAGAGCTTTAGACTATTCACAGAAGTTAGACTACGCTGTAGCCAATCACAGTATCAGAACATTCACACGACTAGAACAACCAGCAGCCAATCAGTACATTAGAATGTTCACAGGACAGCTGGTCCCAGGATATCCCAGGAATTACGGTAGAGGCCTGGACTGATATACTAGACTCACAACTTGAATACTTGATTGGGGCCAGAGACAAGCTGCTCCAATCCAAATTCCTACATAGAACCTATCTTACTCCCTACCGCATACACAAAATCTCAGATCAACACTCTAATGATGTGTCCAGTCTGAGAATAAACGAGTTTTGGGTATCTATTTCCAAATACCTCACAAACGTCATAGGGATTCATATATAACCTGATCCTCTGCTGATGTTATGAAATCAGGTCTCCACGATAGTTCAAACATGAGCTGGTAGAACTCTGCTTGCTATAGTAATAACGGTGGCCAAAAAAAAATGTCTTGTTATGCGTTGGAAAGATGTAACCCCCCCATCATTATCACTATGGAAAAACCAGGTGATCCCGCTGTACAAATTAATTTATGCAAGAAGAGGCTGCGCTGATAAATATGGTAAATTGTGGGACCCGTGGCTAAATGTTTAGTTGAGTACTACCTATGAAAACACTGTACATTAAGTCTACGTTGTTATTATAAAAATATATCGGGAACGGTCCAATTCCTATGACGGACGAATGGCTAGTGTCAGAGGGTTGATATTTGTCACCCCCGCCCTCTATGACGCCATAACGCTATAGGGCCCAAGGCAGGATGGACTAATGGTCTACTGTGGACAATGGTCACTCATATAGCTTATACTAGGTCATACAAACAAAAGATCATCACTCTGTTTCTTAAATTCCAGAGTGTCAGTATAACGCCAGTCTGTCTGGTGGGGGCCCCTTTCTGCACAAGTGCTGCTCAAATTACTTGAAATACCACAATGGACTTGGTTAGCCGATAGCTGATTGCGAGGCTGTGGACCGTTGGAGCTAGGCACAGTATGTTACCACATTCCTTTAATAACATGTAAGACTAAGTATATCATTTAGACATTAATTGTACAAGGAGGAGTCAGACTATGTATGGTATTGGCATACTCTCATTTGTTATCACCCCCATCTATGACATCAAAATGGGTATATAAACTTATGTTATATGGGAGTATCCTTGGAAAGCATTCGGGTACCACCTAGGTGACACACGACTACTTCCCCAGGCAAAACCTATTGTCTTGTATTTTGGACACAATAAACTACCTCATTGTATTTGAACTTGCACTATTTCGTGGTTTTGCTTTACGTACGAGGTCATAGAGGTACGAATATAACAACAACGTAAACCTTCGTACCCAGCATATTTAAAGGAAAACGATATTCTCTTGTGCATAAGAGTTTATATCAGGCTTCCCGGAGTCTGGAACCAATTAGCTGATGGAAGGCCGCTCTTACAGTACCCCACACGGTGTGTCCTCAATATGCACAAAGGAGAAACTGGTGGGGAAGGTATGAGAGCCGAAATAACAATGGTGATGATAATGAAGGACAGCTCTCTCTCTGTAGAGAAGAAGTATAATGGTCAAGCTGGCCGAGTCAGAGATGGCGGAAATTAGCATAGTCAGGGACAGGCAGGGTCAAACCCGAAAGGTAGAGAAATTCTAGGCGTCACAGCCGGAAGGAAGTTCAATAAACGTGGTCAGATGAGTTCCAAATCGATACACAATTAGGGTTTCCAAGAAGTCTTAAGTAATTAGCCAAGACGATGTCTGAGCAAAGTCCTGACCTTGAAGGAAGGTTTAAATAGGCCCTAGCGTCCAATGGCGACAAGTCCCGGCACCTGCGTCACGACGTCAGCGTCACATCGGGACGCGCTGCGTCACAACGTGGATTCCAGCGTCTGCATCGAAGAGCAGTGCCAGAACCTTTGGGATCCTGACAGTTTACCATAAGATATGATCCCCCTTTTCTTTCCTCGTATGTCTCCGGTTACTCCCTTTGTTCTCCCCTTTCCCATTAAAGTAAAAAGCAAAGTAATCTAGTATAGGCCTCATGGCACTGTTACTGCTAATATTAATATTACTTCATGATAGAGTACAGCTAGTGGTCCTCAATCAGACACCCCCCCACACACAAGTTTGATGGATTTTCATAAGAATTTGATTCAATTGAATTGTCATACTGTTCCAACTTTGTGTAAAAAGTAAAGTAACCTTTTATCCTTGGATATGTTCTGTTTGCACATGAACAATTTTTAATAAAAACGGAATTGTTAATAAACGATACAAACCTTTTATTTGGTCACTTGCAGCAAAGGCATCCAGCCCCTTCTTGAAACAATCTAGCTAGTGATGGGCAAATTTTTCCCGTTTCGATTCGCTGAGAATTCGAGGAGTCAATTTTGCTTCAATTTTGACACCGGCATTAAAGTCAATGGCCGGAGTAACTTTTCCGACGTGCTTCCAAAATTGAATGACTTCGCCGGCGAATTTTCACGGGAGTTTCATGAATTTATTCGCTGTCGGTGAAACGAGGAAATTTGCCCAAAAATTTGCGCCTGCCGAATTTATTCACCCATCACTAAATCTAGCGTATCTGCTATCTACAGTGATATATGGTATGGTATAAATGGTTAATCATGCTTCATAGAAAGTTAAATTCAGTCCAAAAATAAATAAAAAAAAACCCTTCTCCTCCGCGCTCCACCTTCGCTTGTTGGAGATGGGAAAGAGCGAGCACGGTTTAGGACAAGCTTCAGCATGAAGCAGCGTATAGTACATATTAAAAAGGCAGGATTTATTGTTGACTTACATTTTTCAGATGGGTGTATGCTTCACTATCAGTTTGCTGAGGATTTATGTATCACTGCAATTGTCTTACATCCTGCGCCAACTCCCACAAAGTCACAGCTTGCCAAAAATCCCCATTGTTACCCAACCCAAAAAGATTGCTTTTCAATGAAAGTAAAGGTAGATTTTTGCAGCCTGTCTGTTTAACCACCCGACGAAATAACCACTTGCCAAAAAAAACAAAAAGGAACACTTTTCCCTAGCAGGGCCGACTATATTTTTACGTGATTAAGGTAATTTTCCCTTGAACTGAGCAAGACTTTTTGGCACCGTGTGATTTCTAGAGTAGAACCAGTGGAGTAACTAGATGCTACTGGGCCCCACAGCAAATTAATTTTAGGGCCCCCAACATTTCCAGAGGTTGTCCTGTTTTACCAATATATATTGACATTTCTCATTAATTAGGGCCTCATAGGCCCCCTATACCTCCTGGGCCCCCCTGCAGCCGCAGGGTCTGCTTCCTCTGTAGTTACGCCCCTGAGTAGAACATTCAGAACATCCTTTGGTTGTGCTAAAATTTGATAGAAATTGTTATGTTCGAAAATAGCATTGAAAAATAAAGATTTGGAGCAAACCAGGGGGCAGATTTACTAAAGGGTGATGTGACTAATGCTGGAGAAGATTCGCCAGCGTTACTGTTTTCAGGGACTTCGCCGATTTACTAACAGGCGCAGTTGTCACTTCGCTAGAGAAAGAGATAGCCGCTAGCGGTGATTCACACTCTATTGCCAGGCAAATTTTCGCTCTGGCAAATGGACGTTACTCCGCAAATTTACCAAGATGTGGATTTTACTGAACGTTACTTCTTTCACCAGCCTTGCCTTCGCCAGCTCAGACCAGACGAAGTTCTTCCTTAATCTTCTGTTACTTACATCATATTTTTAAGTGGAAAAGGTTTCCAAAAAAGTCCAAAAAACGCTGGCGTCTTTTCCTTTTTTTCAGAGTAAGGCTAGCAAAAATTCGCCAGCGTTTGGCGCCCTGAATGCAACTTTGCACTTTAGTAAATTAGCGTTGTCTGAGCAAATTTTCGCCTGAAGTGTTGGCTGCGAAGCCATCGCTGGAGAATTTTCGTTGCTTAGTAAATTTATCCCCAGCTGTTAATAGTTTTGAGAGAAGTTCTCTCTCAGCTACAAGTATGAGACCCTTTATCCAGAATACTTGGAACCTGTGGATTTCTGGATGAGCAGTCTTTCTGTTATTTGGAGAGCCATATTTTAAAGGAGAGTTCAACCCTAAAGTCAAAAAAAACACTACCCCACTACCCTACAATGACCCCCTCCCAGCCTAAGTGTTACCCTGGGCAAATGCCTCTAAGTTTTTACATACCCCTCCGTGCAGATTCTGTCCAGCGGAGTTCACGGGCGCCATCTTCTTCTCTCCTGTAATCTTCTGGAAGTAAGTGCCGTATCGGTGTGCCGGTCTCATTCCGATGATTACAGAAGCGGCTGAAGATGGTGCCTGTGAACTCCGCTGGACAGAATCTGCACGGAGGGGGTAAGTAAAGACTTAGGGGCATTTGCCCAAGGTAACACTTAGGCTGGGGGAAAGAGGGAGGGCTGTCTATGTTGTGTAGGATTTTTTTAACTTTAGGGTTTAGTTCTCCTTTAAGTCTACTAAAAAAACTTTTAAACATTAAAGGGGTTATTTATTGAAATGCAAATTTTTCAGATTTTTAAAATAAAGTCCAACCAAGCTAGAATCCATGATTTGACCTTATTTATTATTAAAAAAGCATGATCTCATCAGATTGGGGGAAAACTCGATAAAATCAAGTGAAAACCCGAATTCTACAATTTGTTCGGAGGTTTTCCTGAATCTCTTCATGTTTTCTGACTTTTTCCTGAAAAGGCTGAATTTTTCCGCGAAATAGTCGAATTTTCAAGCTAATTCTAGCACAGACCACAGAAACTTCCAAATAGGATAGGGACTTCTCCCATTGACATATACAACCTTGGCAGGTCTGAGATGCCGAATTTTTGGATTCAGACTTTTTGCATCCTCATGGTATAATAAATGTCGAAAAATTTTAGGTTTTTTTTTCACTAAAAATCTGTATTTTATAGTAAAATTTTTTAAGTTTTTAGCATTCGGTTTTCAAAAAATAACCCCCTAAATAAACCCAGTAGGATTGTTTTGCTTCTAATAAGGATTAATTATATCTTAGTTGGGATCAAGTACAAGCTACTATTTTATTATTGCACAAAAAAGGGAAATCATTTTTAAAAATGTAAATTATTACATTAAAGGGATACTGTCATGGGAAAAAAACTGAAATCCATTTCTCAAAAGAGCAAACAGATTTTTTTATATTCAATATTGAAATCTGACATGGGGCTAGACATATTGTCAATTTCCCAGCTGCCCCAAGTCATGTGACTTGTGCTCTGATAAACTTCAATCACTCTTTACTGCTGTACTGCAAGTTGGAGTGATATCACCCCCTCCCTTCCCCCCCCAGCAGCCAAACAAAAGAACAATGGGAAGGTAACCACAGGGGCGATCCTGGCCCCTTCGCTGCCTGAGGCAGCAGCAGTTGCTGCTGCCCCCCTCCCCCATAAATTCGCTCTTAAAGTACCAGGAGCAGAATTTTTGCTGCCCCTGGTACCTAGTGGGGCGCTGCCGCCTGAGGCAACAGCCTCAACTCGCCTCATTAGTGAAGCACCCCTGGGTAACCAGATAGCAGCTCCCTAACACAAGATAACAGCTGCCTGGTAGATCTAAGAACAACACTCAATAGTAAAAACCCATGTCCCACTGAAACACATTCAGTTACATTGAGAAGAAAAAACAGCAGCCTGCCAGAAAGCATTTCTCTCCTAAAATGCAGGCACAAGTCACATGACCAGGGGCAGCTGGGAAATTGACAAAATGTCTAGCCTCATGTCAGATTTCAAAATTGAATATAAAAAAATCTGTTTGCTCTTTTGAGAAATGGATTTTAGTGCAGAATTCTGCTGGAGTAGCACTATTAACTGATGCGTTTTTACCAGCCCAAGGCACCCACAGCCCTATAGCAGTAAAGATCTGTGTCTCCAAAGATGCCCCAGTAGCTCCCCATCTTCTTTTCTACTGATTCACTGCACATGCTCTGTGCTGCTGTCACTTACTGAGCTTAGGGACCCACTCACAATATACAGTACACATAGAATAGAAATGCCACAATATAAGGCTGATTAGTAATTAATACAGATAATTACTACATGGCATTAGAATTTAATAATCAGCCCTGTAGCATCAGCTTATATTACAGGGGAAGCTCATTTTCTGCTGGATAATTAGTGACGAGCCCTAAGCTTAGCTTCTCAACAGCCAATCAGAGCCCACTGAGCATGTGAGTGTCACAGACACTTTCCAAGATGGTGACCCCCTGTGACAAGTTTGAAGTCCTGGATCATTGCTGCTATTGACAAGCTGAAATTTTAGGCTGGTGCTATAAGTTCAGAATATAAAATATGGTATTTTTAGCCACATTCATTTTTAGGGTTTAGTTCGCCATTAACTCACAGCACCCCCAACATTGACTTACAGTGATCCACCTGCCTAACATTGTCAATGAACTGACTCCCTAAGCCCATTGTGATTCAGGGAACACAAGTACAAAGAGAGAAGATCCGACTTGTATCCTGGGTGTCCGGAGAGTACAAAAGAGTACAATGTCGGATGCGTGTGTCTCGTGACTGACGCGCTTAATAAGAAAATGTCAATTATACTGGAGGCTCCAGCCTGGGGAGGGGAGTGGGGGAATATGATTATTTTATGTTTGCTCTGTGCTGAAAACCTTTATGGGAACTGGAAACGGAAAGAAAATGATAAGTGATGATTTAACCCCTTTAAAGGCCCTCAAGACTTTATAACGGAGGGGATAACGCAATGAAATCAATTATTTCAAACTCTCCCAGTGTTTATGTGTTCCTTTATGTTCTCTGCATTGCTGGTTCTGACTCTGAACACTCCTTCAGACATCAGGTGATAAACAGCCCTGTGTAGAAGCTAATTCAGTGACTAAAGGTGGCCGTACACAGGGAGATCCGCTCGTTTGTCAATGTCGCCAAATGAGGGGATCTCTCCCCGATATGCCCACATTGAGGTGGGCGATTTCGGGCTTATCAGAATGGAGGCTATGCGGCGTTAGGATCGCAGGACCGCATCACCGAACAGATGTGATCACCGGATTCTTTACCCTGTTGATTGACATCTGCCCGACTTTCGGATTATAGTAAATCACCCCTAGTTCAAAATAAGTAGTATAACATATTATTACATTTCCAATAAATATTTTGCAGAAAATGGCATTTTGCTCTATTTGTCATTAATTTATGCACATTTAAAAGCTCCAGAACAGACCTCTGATTGGCATTCAGTTAAAGGGGTTATTCACCTATAAACTTACTTTTATCATGATGCAGAGAGGGATATTCTGAGACTATTTGCAATTTATTTTCATTTTGATTATTTGTAGTTTTTGAGTTACTCAGCTTTTTATTCAGCCACTCTCCAGTTGCTAGGGTCCAAATTCCCCTAGCAACCATGCACTGATTTGAATAAGACACTAGAATATGGAAAAGGAGAGGCCTGAATAGAAAGATGAGTCATAAAAAGTTCTAATGACAATATATTTGTAGCCATACAGAACATTTGATTTTTAGATGGGGTCAGTGACCCCCATTTGAAAGCGTCAGAAGGAAAAGGCAAATAATTGAGCGGGGTTGTGGGTGCAGGGCCATTGATTCATTGTTAATTGTGGAGGAGTAGGGTGCCGATGTTCAGCGGAAAGTCATGTATTTATGAGCTGATGATCAGGTGTCTTTTTTTAACCTTAAATAACTGCATTCTATGGCGCAAATTCACTAAGTGCCGAAGCGCCGAACGCTAGCGTCAATTTCGCTAGCGTTTGGCATTTTCGGTACTTTGCAAATTCACTAACGAACGCTGGCGTAAATTCGCTAGTGTTACTTCGCACACTTACGCCAGGCGAATTTTCGCTAGCGATGTAACTACGCAAATTCACTAACTTGCGCAGTGTACTGAACGCTACCTTTTACGCTAGACTTCCTTAGCCACCTCAGACCTGGCGAAGCGCAATAGAGTAGATAGGGATTGTTTCCAAAAAAGTCAAATTTTTTTCTAAGTCCCAAAAAACGCTGGCGTGTTTTCTGCATGATGGGTGATAGGCTGAAAAAGATCAAAATTTTTTTTGGGGCTCCCCTCCTTCCCCCCTACATTTCCTGACTCATGGCAACTTACCTAGACAGTGGGCACATGTGTAGGGCAAAATAACATTTTTATTTGCTGATTTGAAGGTTTTCTAGGCATTTGTAGTGCAGATATGTATTCCTCCATTGAAATTTGAATTTCGCGCCGTATGCAAATGAACCATCGCTAGCGAAACTTTGCTTCGCTTGGCGAATTAACGCTAGCGCAACTTCGCAAACTTACGCTACCCCTGTGCGCAACTTTGGATTTTAGTGAATTTGCGGAGCGCTGGCGAAAATATGCCTGGCGAAGTTTGGCGAAGTGCGGCGAAGTTGCGCCTGGCGCATCTTAGTGAATTTGCCCCTATGTCTTTCCTGTGGCTTAGATCTGGGATCTGAACTCCCAAATTAATTGTGGTAAACTTAGAGTTATAATCGAAATTAAAAAATGTATAAATTTAAATATAATATAGGTAGGGAACCTGTTATCCAGAATGCTCAGGAAGTGGTGTTTTACGGATATGGGATATTTCCATCATTTGGATTTTCATACGGGGCAGATTTATAAAGGGTCGAAGTGAATTAGAGGGAATTTTCAAAGTAAAAAAATTAAAAATTCAAAGTAATTTTTTGGATACGTCAACCATCGAATAGGATACTAAGACTTCAAATTTACTTTGACTTCGATTCAAAGTAAGAATCGTTCAAATATTCGACCATTCGATAATCAAAGTACTGTCTCTTTAAAAAAAAACTTCGACTTCAATACTTCGCCAAATTAAACCTGCCGAAGTGCTATGTTAGCCTATGGGGACCTTCTACAACCATTTACTAAGTCTTTACACATCGAAGTAAAATCGTTTGATCATCCTCTAAAATTGTTCGAATCGTTCAAGTCGAATGATTTTACTTAGATCTTTCGATGGCCAAATTCGGTGAAAAATACTTTGACTTCGATATTCGAAGTTGAAGTATTTCAATTTGATGGTCGAATTTCGAAGTATTTTTTACTTCGAAATTTGACCCTTGATAAATCTGCCCCTATGTCTACTATAAAATCATGTAAACATTTAGGGGGCTATTCATCAAAGTCCGAATTTATCTCAATATTTTCTGCTACAAACTCCGATCAAATCTGCTCATTTTTTTTACACTTATATTACATTTTCCAGAATATTTGCTTTGCCGGAAAACGTCAGATTTTCACGTTTTTCACACGAAACTCTGATTTTTGCCTGAAAACTTTGAGGGAATTGCACAAAACCCAGCGTACATCAAATAATCATTGGGGCTTCTCCCATTGATTTATATACAACTTCGACAGGTCTGAGATGCCGGATTTTCTAATTCGGAATTTTCAATCCTCTGGGTTTAATAAATTCAGAAATATATGTGATTTTTTTAAAAGTCAGATTTTCCAAACAAAATCACAAATTTTTCATGATTTTTGCATTCAGAGTTTAGTAAATAACCCCCTAAATACACCAAATAAACTGGTTTTGCTTCCAATAAGGATTAATTATATCTTAGTTTAAATTAAGTACAATGTACTGTTTTATTATTACAGAGAAAAATGTGGATTATTTGATTATAATGGAGTCTATGGGAGACGGCATTTCCAGAATTCAGATCTTTCTGAATAACGGGTTTCCAGATAACGGATCCCATACCTGTATCACCATTCTTCCCATACACCTGCAGAAATGGTTCAGTTGGTAACACTAAACAAGCAAGTCTTTTCCATTGTTTCCATATAGAGCCTGATGACACCCAGTTCCCACCCAAAAGTTGTCTCACTCTTTACCTTCTCCCTCATTCTCAGGCTTTGAAGTCGTGCCATTTCTCGAACACGTGATCCTTTATTTCCCAATACAGATTTAATAAAAGCTGAAACAAAATCTAAGGTGTCAGCAATTTCTTTTTAATTGAAATAGTTTAATGTGGGAATCTATATTTATATGCATCTCTGTGTATCTGGGCTTCTCATATAAACCTGCCTCGTATGCCTTCACAGAGCATTTAATCACTTATTCACTCTATCCTTGTCAACTTTATAGGATGAGCAACATGGGAATTTATTACTTTTCTGTGATGAGAAGTGCATAACTTTGCTTTGCATGTCATTGACCTCTAATATCCTTATCATTTACAGTAGGGGGTACATTATCCCTTATAATACACGAGTGGTATTCAGAATTCCCTGTATAACTCAGCCTGCAGCCTTGTGCCTTTATATGGTCACAGAACCCCTCAGTGACTTCTAATATCCTTATCATTTACAGTAGGGGGTACATTATCCCTTATAATACACAGGGGATACTCAGAGTTCCCTGTATAACTCAGCCTGCAGCCTTGTGCCTTTATATGGTCACAGAACAACCCCTCAGTGACTTCTAATATCCTTATCATTTACAGTAGGGGGTACATTATCCCTTATAATACATGAGTGATACTCAGAGTTTCCCATATAACTCAGCCTGCAGCCTTGTGTCTTTATATGGTCACAGAAGCCCTCATTGACTTCTAATATCCTTATCATTTACAGTAGGTGGTACATGATCCCTTATAATACATGAGTGATATTTAGAGTTCTTTGTATAACTGAGCCTGCAGCCTTGTGCCTTTATATGGTCACAGAACCCCTCAGTGACTTCTAATATCCTTATCATTTACAGCAGGGGGTACATTATCCCTTATAATACATGAGTGATACTCAGAGTTTCCTGTATAACTCAGCCTGCAGCCTTGTGTCTTAATATGGTCACAGAACCCCTCAGTGACTTCTAATATCCTTATCATTTACAGTAGGGGGTACATGATCCCTTATAATACATGAGTGATTTTTAGAGTTCTTTGTATAACTGAGCCTGCAGCCTTGTGCCTTTATATGGTCACAGAACAACCCCTCAGTGACTTCTAATATCCTTATCATTTACAGCAGGGGGTACATTATTCCTTATAATACATGAGTTCCCTGTATAACTCAGCCTGCAGCCTTGTGCCTTTATATGGTCACAGAGCCCCTCAGTGATGTCTAATATCCTTATAATTAACAGTGGGGGTACATTATTCCTTATAGTACATAAGTGATATGTAGAGTTCTTTGTATAACTGAGCCTGCAGCCTTATGCCTTTATATGGTCACAGAACAACCCCTCAGTGACTTCTAATATCGTTATCATTTACAGCAGGGGGTACATTATTCCTTATAATACATGAGTGATACTCAGAGTTCCCTGTATAACTCAGCCTGCAGCCTTGTGTCTTCATATGGTCACAGAACCCCTCAGTGACTTCTAATATGCTTATCATTTACAGTAGGGGGTACATTATACCATATAATACATGAGTGATACTCAGAGTTCCCTGTATAACTCAGCCTGCAGTCTTGTGCCTTTATATGGTCACAGAAGCCCTCAGTGACTTCTAATATCCTTATCATTTACAGTAGGGGGTACATGATCCCTTATAATACATGATTGATACTCAGAGTTTCCTGTATAACTCAGCCTGCAGTCTTGTGCCTTTATATGGTCACAGAACCCCTCATTGACTTCTAATATCCTTATCATTTACAGTAGGGGGTACATGATCCCTTATAATACATGAGTGATATTTAGAGTTCTTTGTATAACTGAGCCTGCAGCCTTGTGCCTTTATCAGTGGCGTAACTAGTTATTACTGGGCCCCATAGCAAATTCAATTTAGGGCCCCAAAATATTTATAAGTTGGCCTATTTTACCAAGATATATTAAAATTGCTAATTAATTAGGGTCTCACTGGGCCCCCTACATTCCTGGGCCCCCCTGCAACCGCAGGGCCTGCTTCCTCTATAGTTACGCCCCTGGCCTTTATATGGTCACAGAACCCCTCAGTGACTTCTAATATCCTTATCATTTACAGTAGGGGGTACATTATCCCTTATAATACATGAGTGATACTCAGAGTTCCCTGTATAACTCAGCCTGCAGCCTTGTGCCTTTATATGGTCACAGAGCCCCTCGGTGATGTCTAATATCCTTATAATTAACAGTGGGGGTACATTATTCCTTATAGTACATAAGTGATATTTAGAGTTCCCTGTATAACTCAGCCTGCAGCCTTGTGTCTTTATATGGTCACAGAAGCCCTCAGGGACTTCTAATATCCTTATCATCTACAGTAGGGGGCACATTATCCCTTATAATACATGAGTGATACTCAGAGTTCCCTGTATAACTCAGCCTGTAGCCTTGTGCCTTTTGGTTCAGAAAATGCACTGCACCCTTGAGGATGTGCTGAGTTTGGCTCCTTCAGACACTAGTGTACTTTAAGTTTTAGGAAAATGTTGCGGTTCTGTAATAATGTGTCATTAAATAAAACTTTCTTGAATAAAAAATTTGCCAACTGCAGGCACAACTATAATATGCATGGAGGAGAGAATCGGTGACAGTGTAGGTGGTGGCCCAGTTCTAGCAAGAAAAGGATAAAATCCAAACAAGGTCAAAAATATGGATTGAATGTTCTAATATTCCCCCATCCTGAATAGAAGTGCTGTATCTCTGTTAATAATGGAACTGTTATTCTTAGGGAATTGCCCTCTTCTGCCTTCCTGTGAAAAGCCCAGTGTGTTTAACTATCCAAATACACAAGAATTTTATTGCTAAACACTTAGGAATGGTGACAGGGCAAAAGGTAAGACTTGTTCCGACAGGCTCTGCTTTCCCCGTGACCCTTTAAGAAGTCATTTGCTTATTGACTCCGAATAAAAGGACAATTTTCTTAGTCAATGTGGAGGAATGGAAGAGCAAACAGCGATGGGGGCACTTGCCAAATGATGTACCATAAAAAAGTCAAACACAGGCAAAGGCAAACTTCATCATTGAAAGAACATAAATAAATAATGTTTAAGGGTAAATGGACGTGTCTTTAAAAAGAAAATATTTCATGGTGCATTTGGAATCAGAATCTCTGCTAAAATAGCAGGGAAGATCAACGCGTCACACGGAAAATGTTTTTATAAGGAAAAGGCTTTCTCCTTGGGCAAATAGAACAATGTCTTATATAATGTAACATGCTGAGTCATCTCAATCACTGATCCGTGGCCCTTCCCTGATGAACCAACCTTTCCTCTGCTAACCCTACCTGATTTCACCTGCATCTCTCCTGCTCATTTGTAGAAAAAACTCTCAAGGATTTGCCTTGTTGTCTTTAAGAACATTGTGGTCTAGGGATTTTGGTGCTTATTTGTACCCTGGGTACCCCTGGAACTATAGCAGGGTGACTGTTACCCCAATGTTGCTATATATCTGTAACCTTGTTATGAGCTAAGGGGGCCCAGCCTGAAGGTCAGTTAGGGGGAGATTTGGGGTGAGTGTTTATTTGTGCCCTGGGTACCCCTGGAACTATAGCAGGGTGACTGTTACCCCAATGTTTCTGTATATCTGTAACCTTGTTATGAGCTAAGGGGGTCCAGCCTGAAGGCCAGTTAGGGGAAGATTTGGGGTGAGTGCTTATTTGTGCCCTGGGTACCCCTGGAACTATAGCAGGGTGACTGTTACCCCAATGTTTCTGTATATCTGTAACCTTGTTATGAGCTATGAGGGCCCAGCCTGAAGGTCAGTTAGGGAGAGATTTGGGGTGAGTGCTTATTTGTGTCCTGGGTACCCCTGGAACTATAGCAGGGTGACTGTTACCCCAATGTTTCTACATATCTTTAACCTTGTTATGAGTATTGATGGGCGAATTTATTCTCCAGACACAAATTCGCAGCAAATTTCCGTGTTTCACCGCTGGCAAATAAATTTGCGAAATTGCCGAAAAAATATATTTGACACTGGTGACAATTCAGATGCCGGCGACAATTCTAGGCGCTCATTGACTTTAATGACTGTCAGAATTGCCGCCAGCGTTAGAATTGTCGCTGGTGTCAAAAATATTTTGACACCGGCGTCAAAATTTGCGTTTCGGGAATTTCTCACCGTTTCCCGAATTTCGCGGGACATTTGCGAATTTTTGGGCAAGGGAAACGGGAGAAATTTACCCCTGAAGGCCAGTTAGGGGGAGATTTGGGGTGAGTGCTATTTTGTTCCCTGGGTACCCCTGGAATTATAGCACTATAGCTGGGTGACTGTTACCCCAATGTTTCTATATATCTGTAACCTTGTTATGAGCTTAGGGGACCCAGCCTGAAGGTCAGTTAGGGGGAGATTTGGGGTGAGTGCTTATTTGTGCCCTGGGTACCCCTGGAACTATAGCACTATAGCAGGGTGACTGTTACCCCAATGTTTCTGTATATCTGTAACCTTGTTATGAGCTAAGGGGGCCCAGCCTGAAGGCCAGTTATGGTGAGATTTGGGGTGAGTGCGTATTTGTACCCTGGGTACCCCTGTAACTATAGCAGGGTGAATGTTACCCCAATATTTCTATACATCTGTAACCTTGTTATGAGCATAAAATAAACTCTGAAAAGTCAGAAAACTATATGGGCCTTTGAACTTTTTACCATACCTGATCATGATCTGCCCTCTAGGCCCAAACTTCTAGAGCTTGAATACTGAATGAGTCAGTAGGATAACTGAACAATGCATGTCCTATATTTGTTCTAAAGATACAAGATGTTGTCAGCTTGACCTGGCCTGTTTTAGGCCTGTTGTTCTAGTCTTGATCTTAACAAAAGATAAAATGGGGTTTCAGGCTTTACAGCTACTGGGTCTGCTTCTCAGCGGGAATTATTTGGACTTTCCATGTTTGACACCGTAAAAGGAAGGAGATTGTTAGAAAGCTTTATTCTCCTTATCATTATGGCTTTAGGGCAATCAAAACCTGCCAAACAGAAGGAGACCTCAGATTAACAAGGCAGTGTAAATACAATACTGAGAGGAATCTGATTCATGTTGGGAATGGTTCCAGTTATGTACAGTAATCATAGCACCATTAGCCACAAAATTGTTAGCCAATGAGACTTACAATTTTGGGAGATTTCCTGTTGGTGTTTATATACTGTGTTCTAAGTGGCTTAAAGTATATATATTCTACAAAGCAGTGTTTTACTGATTCTTTTTTTTTTTTTTAGTTCAGGCCTCATTTTAAGGTCCAGAATTTGGTCAAGGTCCTCAATTGGCTCATAATGAGGTTGATATGAAAACACTGTTATTATAAACCATTTAGTTTTAGTTTCAAGAAAATATATGAACCAGGCTGGGACCCCCCTAGTGACTTCTCTAGATCCTGTCAGGGGAGGTTGCTCTACATTTTGGGGACCATCAAAATACATCAAGATACTAATCTCCCTGAATGTGGAATGTACAATGTAAATCGCCAGCGGGATGGCACTCGGAACACTTCGTTTTCCATAGTTGGCTTATGAGGAAACTTCGGGCAACTTCGATCCGAGTGCCATCCCGCCGACGATTTACATTGTAGGCAGAGGGAAGGCAGTTCAGGGAGATTAGTTGCCCGAAGAAGAATTGATTTGTCGCTGGGCAACTAATCTCCCGAAATAGCAGCGTGATATTAACCTTGATCCCAATGTTTTTGACCACATTGGTTTCACTTAAATCATTTAAAAAAATGCCATTCCCATGGATGAAGGTATAGTAACCTTAAAAATACAGTAGGAGATGATGAGTTTGTCCAACAAAGACCCTGTAGCGAACTGTTCGCCGGCGAACTAGTTCGCGCAAACTTCGACTCTTCACGTCAGCAGAATGTTCGCGAACGTCGCGCGACGTTCGCCAATTTGAGTTCGCGTTCGATTCGAATAAAAATCGTTCGACCATTCGACCATTCAATTCCTTCGACCGCTAAAATCGAAAGATTTCCATTCGTTCGAACGATTGTAAGCATTCGATCGAATGAAAAGCAAGCGATCGAATGGCTTCGATCGTTCGATTCGAACGAAAATCCTTCGATCGAACGATTAAAATCCTTCGATCGTTCGAATCGAACGATTTTGCGGGTGTTTGAAGTTTGCAAACTGTTCGCGAACTGTTCGAATTTTTGCCGGTGTTCGCGAACGGCGTTCGCGAACACCAAAACGGCAGTTCGCTACATCCCTACTAATGATATGGTTTTTAACTTTACGAAACATCCTTTTCAAAATGCACAAAAGGCAAGCGCCCCACCCTCCTCAACCCCCAATTAGTATGAATCTTTTCATACACGGTGGAAAAACTTGTATTAGCCAATAGCCAACACAGCATGAGGCAAATTCTGGACTTCCACACCCATAATGCCATCAGATAACAATCGCTGATAGCGATCATTGCATCCACCTCTATTTCCCCATTCTTGCTTGCCATTAACACTCGGCCCTTTGATCTCCTTAGGACATTTCATTACCCAACTCTATCCCTTTCTGTCACGCCCCCTCAGCATTCACCTGCACCAGGTCTCTGAAGAATGCAAGACATGCGGTGGTTACCTGGACAGATGACTGAGGACAGGAAGGAAGATTAAGATAAAGCTGCACATAACCCCTTTGCTGTATGAGTGTTTTAGAACTCACCCAGGGTTGCCAAGTTGGCAGTTTTCCAGCCAAATTGGGCTACTAATTTAGGGTCAGGCCACACTGGGCGTTTTGAGGAGATTTGGTCTCTTGGCGACTAATTGCCTCGTTTTTGCGGCGACCAATCTCCCCAAACACCTTCTCTCACTCTGCGCCGGTTAAAATGAAAAAAACGCCAGTGCTAATCACACACAGCGATTCATTTTCCGAAGTCGCCCGAAGTTCCTTAGGGTTAGTTCACACAAGGAGATTCGGGGATATTTCATCGCCTGGCGACTAATCGCCTCGTCTTCTGAGCGTCAATCTCCCCGAACTGCCTCAGCGTGTTTTCCCATAGGCTATAATGAAAAGTCGCCTGCGCTAAAGCACACGCGGCGATGTGTTTTCCATAGTCGCCCCGAAGCTTCGGATCTCCCCGAATCTCCTCGTGTGAACTAACCCTTAAAGGCCAGGTACAAACTGGTTTGCACTGGTTTTTCTTGCCCTAATGTGCCAAGCCTACGTCTCCCAATGCATGTTGGATAATGTCGTTTTTGTTTAACAATTTGCCAACTGGCAAGTTTAATGTAAGACTACAATACCCAGCATGCAATGGGACTGACTTGTGTAGAAGTTGGGACTTATCAGATTTTAGGCTCTGCACCCCAGTCTCCCGTCACTGTTTTCCGATGAACAACATTTCAGACAATTTTGGGGTAAAAATCTGCCGGCCACCGAAATGTCTAGAGGTTGAGCTGTTTTACCAATATTTATTGAAATTGTATATGTATTAGGGCATTATGGGGCCCTTATATCTCCTGGGCCCCGCTCTGTAGTTATGCCCCTGGTGATGGGCAAATCTGTCCCATTTTGCTTCATGGGAAAATATGCGAAACAGTGAAAATTTGAATAAGGCATATTTTCACATCTATTCATTTGTTTTTTAGAATTTTGTTTTCACTGCACATATTGTACTTTTTTTGGGCTACTTTTGAAGTGCCTCTTGGCTACTTTTGGACTGGTTTTGCAGCTGACTTTGGCTGGTTTTGAAAATTAGACCTGGCAACACTGAACACATTGCTTCAGGTTATGGGAAAGAACACTTGAGGAGGATCATATGTAATTGCATGATATAGCACTAGGAGCAAATTGCACCCTTCAAATGGCCATTGATGAAAAATGCTGTGTGTGTGGGCAGCTTTTGGTAGGACCTTGCATCTATATACTAAGTAGCATCTCACTAATAGGGATGTAGCGAACCGCCGCCGATGTGTTCGCGAACGCCGTTCGCGAACACCGGCAAAAAATGCGGACAGTTCGCGAACTTCGAACATCCAAAAATCGTTCGATTCGAACGATCGAAGGATTTTAATCGTTCGATCGAAGGATTTTCGTTCGACTCGAACGATCGAAGCCATTCGATCGAATGATTTCATTCGATCCAATGGCTTCGATCGTTCGATTCGAACGAAAATCCTTCGATTTTAGCGGTCGAAGGAATCGAATGGTCGAATGGTCGAACAATTTTTGTTCGAATCGAACGCGAACTCGTATTGGCGAACGTCGCGCGACGTTCGCGAACATTCGGCGGACGCGAACAGTCGAAGTTCGCACGAACTAGTTTGCCGGCGAACTGTTCGCTACATCCCTACTCACTAATTGCCCCACTGTGGTGTCTTAAGGTGGCCGATCCTGTACAGTAGGTCGACAGGCCTAACAGTTGGATGCCATATGAAGGGCCATACATGGTGTAACTATCTGGCTGCAGTTCCTCTTCATCTGCCAAAGAATTGGACAATATGGTGCATAGCACATAAAAATGTCAAACATGTCCAACCAATAACCCAAATAATATGCAATGGAAACTGTAGCATCTCCTGGTGCTCTGGTCAGAAATGAAACCAGAAGCCCAGCTGTTATATGCCACTACAATGGCTGGGTGTTTATCTTCAAGAAGTTGTAGTTGAGTAGCAGTTTCTTCAAGAAGTCGAAGTTGAGCAGCAGTTTCTTCAAGAAGTTGTAGTTGAGCAGCAGTTTGGAAGCCACTGGTTGAAGATCATCAACCTGATTCTCATAAATGACACTGGGTTTAATGCAAGATTTGCCCTAGTGGCTTCTTAGTGAATAAGCCCCAGAGCATCTGTGTATATGAGCAAGTTATTAGGATTTCCCTGAAACTATGGCTTTATGAAACCAAGTTGCTCACCAAGCAAGTCACATTGCTTGCATATTACCCACATTCCTATGCATTCAATATACAATGTGCTTTTCTGATTCACAGACGCGCCGTTTTGACGGGAAATGTGTCACCTTTGAATTTTCAGGAAAGTTGGTGAGTCAGCCAGGATTGGGAATGTATCAGAGGAGCCCCAATAAACACTGAATTTTGCTCAAAGGAAGTCACAGCAGGAGAGAGAGGTTGGAACCTGCCCATATACTTTGTGCTGCAGCTGTGTGTCCTCTCTGCTGAGCCCTTCCCAAAATAATCTGACTCACTCAACAATATTCGCCCGACTTCTCAACATCCCACCCTTTTACTCAGTTCCTATTAACCCATACATTGCACAAGGAACCTGAGCCTTCTCTTACTCATCTATTCTTCTATTAGTTCCGCTTGTCTCCTCACCTGCTCTTCTCTTACTGGTGATCCCCATACTAAATTAAGCCAATAGTTTTCTCCCATTTGCTTTCTTTGTTACTGCTTTTCTTCACTCCAACCAATCCCGTCCTGATCTCACCTCTACCTACACTTTCCTCCTGCCAGTCTTCTACTCTTACCACTGCCTTCTCCTCTTTAGCCATTCAGTCACTTTCCTCTTCTCACTCTACTCCTCTCCAATTATCAGTGACCCCCTAACCAAACCCTTGATCCTCCTTTCATTCTTCTTGCTTCACTGCTCTCCATTTGTTCCTGCTCCTATTCCCTTCACTCCAAACCAGACGTAACCTTTCCTCCCTTAATTCTGCTTCCAGATTCATGACTCTCATCTTCCCACTATTCCCTTCCTCGTTTTCTTCCTCTGCAATGACTCGTCACACTACTCACTCTTCTTGACTACTCCTTCTTCCATTCCTTCCTACTAAATTATTTTCTCTCTCTTTGCTGCTTCTACACTCTACACCCTTATATTATCTTCGGTCACCCCACCTTTTATCCTTTTGCACTTCTTTCTATTGTTCCCAAATAAGCTCCCCATTCCCCCTTTCTCCTCAATTCTTATTTCCCTAGGTCCTTTCTTGTCCCAATCTGCTGCCCCTATGTCTGCTCTCCTCTGCAGCAAATTAAATAACTGCTCCCCTCTCATAAAGTCCACATCTTTGTTCTCCTTCCACCCACCCTCTTCCTTCTCGCTAAATAATAATCCTGAGAGTAGTAGTTCAACAACTGCAAAAGATAAGTAAACATTGTAGTAAAAGGGCTTTACTGGGTAAATATGGCAACTTTATGAACATGTTTTCATTCATGTAATTTGCAGTCTTGCTTACCGTATCATCATTATCGGCCTATTGAAATAGAACCACCTACCTCTGATAATTGAGGGTCTTGTTGCTGTAGATTCCATATTTCTCATAGCCGATGCATACAGCAGCAATCACCTGTATGGATCAATGCAAATAGAAAAGCGCTGCTGCATATGTTGAGTCAAGCCTTTACGCTTTATGGTCTCATGAATAGTTAATGTAAATAGCAATAAGGCAGATTTCTCTTTTGGCTGAAGGGCGGCACACGCTAGTTGCTAAATGCTGCATCACTGAGCACCTTTCCTTCAAAAGCAGATTTACTAGCCACTCATTTTCCTGTCTTTGCTTGGAGGACATACATGGTGGTGCCAGGAGTTTTTTTTTTTAACAAAAAAATACCCGGCCCGAAAATATATTTGGGAGGTAGGGAAAGCAGAATCTTTTTAGGGTTCTGCTATCTGCAAGAGAAAAAACTGTGTTAGGCTTTTCTGCCACATATAACCGTTGTCCCTCTCCCTCATAGTTTTAAGTTCTTGAATATTACCAGCAAACAAAATTCTATTTATTGGGTTATTTACGGATTCCCTTAATCCCTGCCATAAAACTGAAAGAAAAAAAACTTGCCAGTCTGTCAAAGTTCTAGCTGCTTACAAAACCCATTTATGAGCCCTTAGGGATTGTGTAAAAACCATAAACAGGGACAAAGTTACAATTAAGTGGTGATTCCCATATTTACTGTTGAAAAATGAGCCGAGGCATGAGTGGAATAGAATTTATGCATTTACCAGTTGCAATAACCACATTAGTTACTTGAAATAAATAATGACTATAAAGTATGATGAAAAAAATACACAGGCAAGCAACAAAATGAACGAAGGCTTCTTGAAACAAAGTGTTTGGATGGTCACATGATGATGGCATAAAATATGATGCACATCAAGAATGAGTTGTTATGTACATATATTTAATTCTTTATTTCTATAGCAACATATCACAGAGAGCTTTACAGAAATAGTTTATTATTTCCATCATTCCCTGCGCCATTGGAGTTTACAATCTAGCATTCACCTCCCTCTATGGGGCAAATTCACTAAGCGCCGAAGCGCCGAACGCTAGCGTTAATTCGCTAGCGTTTGGCAATTTCGTTACTGCGCAAATTCACTAACGAACACTGGCGTAGTTTCGCTAGTGTTACTTCGCATCCTTACGCCAGGCGAATTTTCGCTAGCGACGTAACTACGCAAATTCACTAACTTGCGCAGTGTACTGAACGCTACCTTTTACGCTAAACTTCCTTCGCCACCTCAGACCTGGCGAAGCGCAATAGAGTAGATAGGGATTGTTTCAAAAAAAGTCAAATTTTTTTCTAAGTCCCAAAAAACGCTGGCGTGTTTTCTACATGATGAGTGATAGGCTGAAAAAGATCTAAAATATTTTTGGGGCTCCCCTCCTTCCCCTCTATATTTCCTGACTCATGGCAACTTACCTAGACAGTGGGCACATGTGTAGGGCAAAATAAATTTTATTTTTGCTGATTTGAAGGTTTTCTAGGCATTTGTAGTGCTGATACGTGTTCCTCCATTGAAATTTGAATTTCGCGCCGTATGCAAATTAGCCTTCGCTAGCGTAACTTCGCTTTACATAGCGAATCAACGCTAAAGCAACTTCGCAACCTTACGCTACCCCTGTGCGCAACTTCACATCTTAGTGAATTTGCCCCTATGTATCTGCAGTGCAGGAGGCAATCAGGGTACCTGGAGGAAACCCACTCAAACACAGGGAGAACCTACAAACTCCTTGCAGATAGTGGAGTTAAGGGCAGGGACACAGGGTCGCCCTGCAACAAATCTCGTCTTCTTTGGGGGCGTCTAATCTCCTCAAACTGCCTTCCCCTACCTTCCCGCCGGCTGGAATTAAAATCTCTGGCAGGACGGCACTTAGAGCGCTTCGTCATTTGAAGTTTCCTCATAAGGCAACTTCGGAAAACGAAGTGCTCCCAATGGTCATCTTGCCAGCGATTTTCAAATACAAGAGGTCCTCTGTCCTCTGCACTCAACCCATTATCAATATATTTAAGACAGAGACATTTTGTGCATACTGCTACTAAAAAATGCCTTACCCTTTAAACAAAACAGGGATTGCTTGTCCATATATTGCAATATATTTAAGCTGGCCAACTACGTCAAAGTCATCCCATATCTGGCCAGTCCTACACTCAATTTTATCTGATTCATTAAGAATTCTATTGCTTCATTATACATTTTACAAAGGGACTAAGTTTTACCTGCAACTTACTTGCTGCTTTCAAAGTAAAACTCCCAAACTTGGCTGCCCTTTTATTAGACACCAGTGGGATCACCTGACTATAGCTGGGAAGGGTGGGAGCTACAACATGGAGCTGGTCACTGCTCCTGTATAACTATAACAAACAAGGGAAAGTTGTGCTCACCACAACAGCTTAAAATATATTGCAATATATGGACAAACAATCCCTGTTTTGTTTAAAGGGTAAGGCATTTTTCAGTAGCAGTATGCACAAAATGTCTCTGTCTTAAATATACTGATAATGGGTTGAGTGCAGAGGACTCTTGTATTTGTCTATATGTATTTTGTGGTCACAGCCTCATTGCACCCCTGCCTAATGTTTTTAAAAATAAGTGGTGAGCACAACTTTCCCTTGTTTGTTATATATATATATATATATATATATGGTATATATATATATATATATATATATATATATATATATATATTAACAACACTGTGGTTGCAGACGGGGATACATTTTATTTTAACTGAGGCTATAATGTAAATTGGAAGGAAACGTTTGTGAACACTTATTTCATAAGACTTTTTCCAGAATTCCACTCTGGCCAGTAAAGTGTTAACACTGAGAGGTCGCATTATTCTGGTCCAAACCAAGCATCACTGCCTTATACATCATACACAGAGCACCCCCAAAAATAAAAACCATTTTAGGGTTGCTCTGAGCAATGACTGTCTGCTTGTGAAAATCTGCGGAAGTGACTCGGTGGAACATCATTCATTACTGAGCCTCTATTTTGAAAGCCAAGGGCTGTCTTGATACTGTATCTCCTTCTCCCTTCATAACACACGGGCTGGAAGATCCACTTTAATTAAATTAGCCAGTCATGTAGCGCACAGTCCTAGGGCTGCCCTTGGGTTCTGGGTGACCCAGAGAGCCTGTCACAGAGAAGTCAGAAATCAAGTCAGACATGTCAAGCAATGCCCACCAGGAACTTGACTATGGACCCAGAAAATCATTTTTAGACACTACACTACCATGTTTGTCAACTAGTTGCCCAAAGTGACCCGTGAGTTTATCAATAAAAGTTCAGTCGGAACTTGAAACATGCACCCAAATTGTATGTATAATTGGCTTCACTATTATTTTTCTTGTTGTTTTTGAGCAAGAAATGATTCATTTGTGTGCTCAATCAACCCAGCGTCTGTATTCCTGCTGCAAGCAACTCACTCATGCAGTTTTCTAATTGGACATTGCAAACCACTGGCTTGTGTCGGAGTCAGTTTCTTAGGGGAATCTTTACCTGATCACTAAGAAGTCAACTCTAAACTGGGAGCACTATATGCAGTATATGAATTAAAGGTAACAAACTGCCCAAAAACGAAAATATAATTATTATTGTTATGAATGAAAGGATAGTCCCCCTAGTTTATCTTTAATAATCTCTTTATCTGATAATCCATCAGACAGACCAGTCCCAGTTACAATAATTGTTAAAGTTTATTTGTCTGTCCTTGAAGACATTTCGCTGACATCTAAGAATAGTCGCCGGCGCCCAAGAATAGTCGCCGACGTCCAAGAACAGCCGCCGGCACCTCTAATAGGAGCAGAAACCCTCAATTTTTTGATTGAAACTTACCAGAAGCTGCTGCATTTCTCACCCTCGGCTTATACTCGAGTCAATAAGCTTTCCCAGTTTTTGGAGGTAAAATTAGGTACCTCGGCTTATACTCGGGACGGCTTATACTCAAGTATATACGGTATACATTCTTATTTATTATAATTATATGATAGGCACGGGACCTATTATTAGGGATGCACCGAATCCAGGATACAGTTAGGGATTCGGCCCTTTTCAGCAGGATTCGACCGAATCCTTCTGCCCGGCTGAGCCAAATCCTAATTTGCATATGTAAATTAGAGGCAGGGAGGGAAATTGCGTGGCTTTTTATCACAAAACAAAGAAGTAAAAAATGTTTTCCCCTTGTGCATATGCAAATTAGGATTCGGGTTCGGTATTCGGCCGAATCTTTCGCAAAGGATTCAGGGGTAAGGCCGAATCCAAAATACTGGATTTGGTGCATCCCTACCTATTATCCAGAATGCTCAGGATCTTGGGTTTTCCAAATAAGAAGTCATAGTTTGGATCTCCATACCTTAAGATGGCCATAGATGTTAAGATTTTTAAAAGATCAGATCCTCATCGTGAGCCCACGATTGTCTCGGAACGATCTTACGAATTGTCCATCAACTAAAAAGACCAATTTGGCAGGAAAGCAAAGGGGAGCTGCCTGCTTGGCCCTGCAAACATAGATAGATTGCACTGGGACCGACAACGATTTTTTTAACCTGGCCGATCAATTTCCTGACAGATGTCGGCCGAAAAATCGTAAGATGTACGATCGTTCGAATCCCACTAACCGCACGATACTTTCAAAGGATTGGTTGGACTTCCCTAAAATCGATCGTTCAGCAAGAAGAATCGTCGCATCTATGGGGAGCTTTTCTCCCCGAATGCCTCCTCTCGCTCTGCACCTGGATAAAATGAAAAGTCGCCGGCGCTAATCACACACGGCGATTTGTTTTCCAAAGTCGCCCGAAGTTGCCTCACGAGGAAACTTCGGAAAACGAATCGCCGCATGTGATTAGCGCAGGCAATTTTTCATTTTAGCCAGGCGCAAGGCGAGGGAAAGCATTCGGGGAAGATTGGTCGCGGAAAGTTGCGGCGATTAGTCACCAGGCGACTAAATCTCCCCAAATCGCTCAGTGTGTCCCAGCCCTAAGACTGCTTAGGGCTGGGACACACTTTTTGAGAACATTTTTTTGCGAGGCATGGATCTGTGTGCGAAATTCAGCACTTTGCAACACTGCTGCCAAAATCTGCCGCAGAAAATTTCGCCACGACAAAAAGTCACCATGAAAAAATTATCTCAGAGACAAAAAAGTCGACGTAAGAAAAAAACGCCCATTGATGCATTTGGACAAAAAAGTCGCTGAGACAAAAAAGTCGTTACAAGCAAAACGCCTATTGACTTTGGATTGCATTGGAAGTGAGAAAAAAATTGTCGTGCGGTAAAAAACTGTTGTGCGTAAAAAAAATTTGATGCCTATTGACATCAATGTGTTTCGTGAAAATTAAATTTTTTTTGCCATTTTGCAAATGTTTCGGAGACAGATTCGCTCATCGCTAGTGGTCATTATTTTTGTGGTTAAACAGGGTGGACAGTGCAAAAATCAGACACAAATCAGACCCTTCCCTTCATTTTCATTGCCTTTATCTCATCATAAAGATGGCAGTCAGCAGGTGAGGAATGTTTTTATCTGCGCTTTGTTGTTGGAAATCCGTATACGGGACTTTATTTTATTTTGCTGTGAAACCAAAAGAAGAACTCGATCAAATACCTGCCGGCTGCCTCTCAGCAACAAGGAGGGTGACAGATAGTGATTGGCAAATTTACGCAATTCGCTGCTAGCAAATAAATTTGCAAAACGCCCGCGAAAATTCGCGGCAAAAATTCGACAGCGTCAATTTTTTTTTCGAAAAAAACGACGCCGGGGTAAAAAATGACACGCCGGTGCCGTTTCGTGAATTTTTCGCCGTTTCGCGAATTTCGTGCAAAATCCACTAATTTTTCGGCGAAACGGCGCAAATTCGCCCATCACTAGTGACAGATCTGACAGGTGTATTGTTCACCTACAATTGTCGCTGTGGAGTGACACATCAAGCAGGGAAAATATATTGTGGCGCCTCCGTAGAGATTTGCCAATTATACCTCATTTATAGACACTTAAGGTGTCACATTCTGGCTGTAAATTAGAATTATAGTTCATTGGAACGTCATGCATTAGTATTGTTAGTCCCCCAGCTTTAATTGTCTATGACCAGAGCCCATATACTGATGGCTTATTTATTAAGGTGGCCAGTGTCGGACTGGCCCGGCAGGACACCGGGAAAATACCCGGTGGGCCCGATCCTCATGGGCCCCACCGGTCCAGAACCCCCTCGCATCGCCACCTGCTTGCCGAGCAATGCTGTTGCACATGCGCACTGAGCGGCACGTCACAGTAGGGGGGTGGGCGGCCAGAGGGGGGAGCCCTCTGCAACAGTCCCGGTGGGCCCTGGTTCCCCCAGTCCAACCCTGAAGGTGGCCATACACTTAAAACTCTTTCCAGCTTTTAGATGGGGGTCACTGACCCCATCTTAAAGCAAATGCTCTATAAAGGTGGCCATAGACGATAACGGGCATGGCTATATATCGGGGGTAATCTCAATGTTCGGCCCTATGACCGAATGATCAGATTACGATGAGAGCGCAATGGGCTCAGGCGGGATCAGTCGGGACAAAATCAAACCCGTCCAATCGACCAAACGACCGATCTCCGCAGGACGGAAAATGTCAGGACTCTCCATATACAGTCCGAAAATCGTACGAATCGAGGATAGGATCTTTGCGTCTATGGCCACCTTAAGGCTACAAATGTATTGTTATTGTTACTTTTTATTACTTCTCTTTCTATTCAGGTCCTCTCCTATTCATATTCCAGTCTCTTTTTCACATCAATTCATGGTTGCTAGGATAATCTGGATCCTAACAACCCTATCACTGTAATTGCAAACTGGAGAGCTGCTGAATAAAAAGCTAAATAACTCCAGAAATAATAAAAAATTAAAACAAATTGAAAACTGTCTTAGAATATCACTCTCTACATCATACTAAAAATGAATTGAAAGGTGAACAACCCCTTTAAGACTTAGTTGCTGTATACCCTTAAAGTGGTTTCCCCTCAAAATGGTTCCAAAATTCTCAGATTTTTTAAATATTTTAAATTCTCAGCTACATTTGATATGTCAAGAGGCAGGTGTCTCCTAACAAATCCACTTTAGCTGAAACTTTTAAATATTTGAGATTTGTTGAGACATTTTGAGAATTTCAGTGGGAAATATACAGTATGCTATAAAAGCCTTATCAATGGCTTTTGTACAGGTATGGAACTTTTATCCAAAATACACAGGATCCAGGGTTTTCCAGGTAACGGATCTTTCTGTAATTTGGATCTTCACACCTTACGTCTATTAGAAAATTATTTAAATATTTACTTTTTATTTATCAAGCTCCAAATATCCAAACCTCGAATAATTAGTAGTTTGTATTGCAAAAAAACCCAGACATTTTTCGATATTTATCTAAAAACTCAGAATTCGAAACCCCAGCATCTAAAAGTTCTCGAGATCCTGTATAAGTCAATGGGGAAGGTCCCAGTGTCTGCGCTGATGTCCGTATCGATATCTGATGATTTCAGGGTTTCGGCGCAAAAAACTCTGAAAACTCCGAAAAAAACGCGTTTTTTGCGGAAACCTACGAACAATCCAGGATTTTCAGGGAAAGCTCAGAAGTTTTGTCTGACCTTATGTTTTCGGGCTTCTTTCTTCATAAATAAGGGCCATTCGAATTAGATTCAAAGTTTTTCCAAAAAAAAACCTTCGACTTTTCATAGTCCACCAATTGACTCCAAATAGGTTCTAGGAGGCCCCCCATAGGCTAAAACAGAAATTCGGCAGGTTTTAGACAGCGAATGGTCGAAGTTGAATTTTCAAAGAGACAGTACATGATAAATTTCGATATTCTAATTTTTTTCAAATGGTAATCGAATTTGGACTATTCCCGAGTCGAAGTACACAAAAATTTTTTTAATTTGAATTTTCACTTCGACCTTTAATAAATCTGCCCCTACATGATAAATTTCGATATTCGAATAGTCTCATTTTTTTCCAAATCGAAACGAATTTTGGCTTATTCGATAGTCGAAGTACACAAAAATACTGTAGCTCGAGATTTGAATTTTTAACTTCGAATTTTCACTTCGACCCTTGATAAATCGGCCCCTAAATGTTTATGTGGAAGACATTTTTTGCCACATACCTGACTGCTAGAAAGATAAAATAGTAGGTGGAAATAAAACTTTTTAAAAATTTCACAGCTTTCTATCCACTTGTATATGATTAATAATTATGAAAGGCAAAAAATAAAGCAAAAACACAATTCGAACGAAACACAATTTCCCATTCACGTTCATTAAAACATTCGGAAATTATTCGTAGATGCAACGGTTCATCCCTTTCTGTTCTCTGGTTCTGATTCTTGAAACCAATCGTTGTTTTGGGAGTAAGAACTTGCAGTGCAGACGGCGTACTTTCAATAGCAATTCCATTTACAAATAACTTTTAAAACGACTGAATGTTTTGAGCTCATGTATAATGGAAAGTTGCTTGGAATTACATTTTCTTTCATTAGGCAAAAAAAATATTTTTTGGGTGGAGATCCCCTTTAATCCGGATAATAACCATTGTGTGATTAAGCCGCTCTGACACTATTTGTTCTAACCTCCTACCAATTTGTACAGTTCAGTTGTGTTTGGTATAAATAGAACTGTATGAAAAGCATTCTGAGAACGATCCTCTTCTGTCATCTATCCCCCCCGCCCCATGCACACACACTCTGTATACACACGCATTTGTGGCACAGACCCAAGCATTTCAGTGTGATTTTTAGACTTTAAGAGCTTGGGAGCTGCAGTGGAGCTGAATTATTGTAGAATAAACATCTGCTCTGGAGCAGTCTGGATTCTTGCAAATTTAACCCTTGTGGATTATTGGGCTAAATAGTCAAGGTTTCTGTCTGCTTCCTGCCAGGGAGTGAGTGGGTGTGTGCAAAGGGTCATGAGTGGGTTCACTGTATAAGTCATGTGGGTACATTATCTCTTCCCAGTGCTCTTTATGTAATATGAGTGTCCCCCTAGTGCAGTGGTTTTCAAGCTGTGCAGCTGAATCTCTTTGGGGCTCCCAAATTACTGGATGAGAAGGATTAGCTTGCAGGCCAGTAAAGGGTAAGATTTGGGGTGAGTGCTTATTTGTGCAATGGGTACCCCCGAACTATAGCAGGGTGACTGTTACCCCAATGTTTCTATATATATATGTAACCTTGTTATGAGCTAAGGGGGCCCAGTCTGAAGGCCAGTTAGGGAGAGATTTGGGGTGAGTGCTTATTTGTGCCCTGGATACCCCTGGAACTATAGCAGGGTGACTGTTACCCCAGTGTTTCTATTCATCTGTAACCTTGTTATGAGCTACAAGGGCCCAGCCTGAAGGCCAGTTAAGGGAAGATTTGGGTGAGTGTTTATTTGTGCCCTGGGTACCCCTGAACTATAGCAGGGTGACTATTACCCCAATGTTTCTATATATCTGTAACCTTATTATGAGCTAAGGACACAGCCTTAAGTCCATTTAGGGGGAGATTTGGGGTAAGTGTTCATTTGTGCCCTGGGTACCCCTGGAACTATAGCAGGATGACTGTTACCCCAATGTTTCTATATATCTGTAACCTTGTTATGAGCTAAGGGGGCCCAGTCTGAAGGCCAGTTAGGGGGAGATTTGGGGTGAGAGCTTATTTGTACCCTGGGTACCCCTGGAACTATAGCAGGGTGACTGTTACCCCAATGTTTCTATATATCTGTAACCTTGTTATGAGCTAAGGGCCTAGCCTGAAGGCCAGTTAGGGCTAGATTTGGGGTGAGTGCTTATTTGTGTCCTGGAACTATAGCAGGGTGACTATTACCCCAATGGTTCTATATATCTGTAACCTTGTTATGAGCTAAGGGGGCCCAGCCTGAAGGCCAGTTAGGGGGAGATTTGGGGTGAGTGCTTATTTGTGCCCTGGGTACCCCATGAACTCTAGCAGGATGAATGTTACCCCAATGTTTCTATATCTCTTTTTATGAGCAAAGCGGGGCCCAACCTGAATTGATTTTTATTCACTTGGATATCTCTGTATAGACAACATTCTGCTGGTCTGGAGAGGTAGTGAATTGGAATGAAGAAACTTCACTGATGGCCTAAAGTTCAATGATTTCAATTTGCAGTTTAACATTTGCTGTCCCAGCATCTTTAATTGCTTTCGCTAGACCTTTACGTAGAAAGGCTGAGATGGTACATTTCAGGCGAAAAGTTGTTTTCGTTTCTGCCTATTTTTAGGCTGCAAAAAACTTTAGTTAGACAAATTTGGAAACCTTCTACCCACACAAACTGAGTGACACATGTTCCAATAGGCTTTGAATCCATCCCGCATTCGACCTAAGCGTGACAGCACCTGGTTTGTCATGAATGGGGGAAGGAGGATACGCTTGGCAGATTTTTCCAACTGAGTTATGACAAATCCCATTCTCTCTCCCTCCGAAAACAGAGAGGGGAAAAAAAATCACAACAAATCAGTCCACATGCTCAGTGCAAAGAGGAGCCTCCTTGTCACAACCTTCAGCTTGTTTTAAGATTTCAGCAATGCAGATGGGTCCGAACAACACAAAGAGACAACTCCACGTACTTCTGCCTTTGTTTAAATGGGAAGAGCGGAAAGTGAACAGCGGTGATGGGATCATGTCAAACAGGGACATGGACGACTGGACCGTTTCTGCAAGTTTCCGCAGCTTTTTTTTTATCTTAAAACCCCTCCAACAAGTGTCCATAAAATTAAATTTTTTTTATGAATAATTATTTTTGAAATATTTATATTAAAAACATCTTGCCTGGGAGATGCACTTTTCCCGTTTATACTATTTCCTCTCAACTTGCAGACCGTTTTCTACAGCACTTTATTTTAAATTCCTTCAGAAAATTTTCAACATAATTATAAATTATTTCTATAAATGTTTTTATAAATAAATTCAGCCCTGGAGATACCAGGCTTGTTGCATTTCTCCTTAGGAATTTTTCCATTTAAAGGGGTGGTTCAGCTTTAATTCAACTTTTAGCATGTAATAGTATGGCTAATTGTAAGAAACTTTTCCATTGGTTTTCATTGTTTATTCTTTATGGTTTTATCATTATTTGTCTTTTTCTTTGGACTCTTTCCAGCATTCAAATGGGCTACGCTGACCCCATCTAAAAACAAATTCTCTGTTAAAGGGATCATGTCATCGGATAATTTTTTATTTTTTAAATGCATCAGTTAATAGTGCTACTCCAGCAGAATTCTGCACTGAATCCATTTCTCAATAGAGCAAACAGATTTTTTTTATATTCAATTTTGAAATCTGACACAGGGCTAGACATTTTGTCAATTTTCCAGCTGCTCCTGGTCATGTGACTTCTGCCTGCACTTTAGGAGAGAAATGCTTTCTGGCAGGCTGCTGTTTTTCCTTCTCAATGTAACGAAATGTGTCTCAGTGGGACATGGGTTTTTACTATTGAGTGCTGTTCTTAGATCTACCAGTCAGCTGTTATCTTGTGTTAGGGAGCTGCTATCTGGTTACCTTCCCATTGTTCTTTTGTTTGGCTGCTGGGGGGGGAAGGGAGGGGGTGATATCACTCCAACTTGCAGTAAAGTAGTAAAGAGTGACTGAAGTTTATCAGTCACATGACTGGGGGCAGCTGGGAAACTGACAATATGTCTAGCCCCATGTCAGATTTCAAAATTAAATATACAGATATCTGTTTGCTCTTTTGAGAAATGGATTTCAGTGCAGAATTCTGCTAGAGCAGCACTATTAACTGATTCATTTTGAAAAAAATGTTTTCCTATGACAGTATCTCTTTAAACTCACAAATTTAATTTTATTGTTCATTTTTATTTTTCATCTTTAAGGTCCTCTACTTTTCATATTCCAGTATCTTATTCAAAACGATGCATGGTTGTTAGGGTAATATGGACCCTAGCTACCAGATTGTTTATAATGCAAATTGAAGAGCTGCTTAATAAAAAGCTGAATACCAATTGCATAATGTCTCCGAATATCTCTCTACACCATTCTAAAAGTTAACTTCAAGGTGAACAACCCCTTCAATTCCTACACATCACCAATCTTTTTCTTTTCTCTTTTTCCCACAAATTGAAAAATTGTACAATTTTTAGAAATATTATTTTTATAATAAAAGATGCATCTGAAAGTTGAATGCCTTAGTAATTTTTTTTAAATAACATTTCAAAAATAAAAATGGAGACTAGTTTCAGGGTGTAAAAGGTGTAATCTTTGGCCATAGATCCAAATCAAATTCAATTCAAATTTTCGAGTTGAAAAATTCACACATTCGAATTTTAATCCCCCTATTCGAATGTAAATTCGAATGTGAAATTTATCACACCTTGACCATGTAAACAGTCATAATTCTAATATTGGCCACCTAAAACCTACCGAGTTCATGTACAAGTCAATGGCAGAAATCTGTTGAGCCATTTCGAGATGTTAATAGCCTTCCTGCTTTTCAAATTTTTTTTTTCAGGAGTAAAACTTAAGTCATACGAATCAAATATGATTCAAATATTCGGGTTGGAACTATTTGATCAAATATAAGACATTTAAATTTATTTCTTAAATAACTTCCCAGTCGAATTGTGAGTATATTCGAATTAAAAAAAAAAAATCACATGAAATCGAAATTCGACCTTTGATAAATAGGCCTCCCCATGTTACCTGCTGATTGGCTGCTACATATTGCTTAACCAATAGCAAACCTTGCCCCTTTTCTTAAAATGTATAAAATGAACATTATTTTTTATGTATAAAAATAATTTGTTTTATTTTAGTAAAAATATTTATTTAATTATTTTATATCTTATATCAAGTAAAGATATAATTTGGTAAGTAATAATAAAGTTGAATTAATAGTAATAGTTAGTAATAGTTGCTGAAAATGCGCGTAGTTTTATTTTTAATTATAAAACGGTGAAAAATTAGCAAAACTCAAAAATTGAAAAAAAGAAAAGTCACTCGCGTCAAAACCGTCGCACATCAACACTATTCGGAAGCCCTTTGACTTTAAAACCAGCGTAAAAATGTACGCGAGTGTCAAAAACGCCCGCGTCAGTTTTGACTCTCGCATTATATTTTAGATTAAGTAAAGATGTAATTTGGTAAGTATTAATAAAGTTGAATCAATAGTAATAGTCAGTAATAGGTGCTGAAAATGTGCGTCATTTTATTTTTAATTATTATTTAAAATGCCATAGATGCCACTAGGTCATTGCAAGGGGAATTTCCAAAACACCCAAAACCTGTTTCTTTTTTCATTATGTAAGTAAATGTAATTTAATACTAATGATGGGCGAATTTCTCCCATTTCGCTTAGCTGAAAAATTAGTCAATTTATCCCGAAATTCGCTAAACGGTGAAAAATTTGTGAAACTCAAAAATTTCACGTCAAAACCGTCGCACATCAACACTATTCGAAAGCCCATTGACTTTAAAACCAGCGTAAATATGTCTGCGAGTGTCAAAATCGCCCGCGTCAGTTTTGACTCTCGTATTCATTTTGACGGCTTTAAAGTCAATGGGTGTCTGAATAGTGTTCACGTGCGATGGTTTTGACGTGAGCGACTTTTCCGACGCGCGTCCAAAAATTTTTTGACGCCGGAAAATTTTCATGGGAGTTTCTGAAACGTATTCACCGAAATTTTCAGTAGGGAGAAAAGGGTGACATACTTCGCCATGTCCACTGCTGGCGGCTCAGCTTAATTACCGGTTTCTCACAATCCGGGAAGATTTTGTTCTCGTGAAAATGTCAAATGAGCCGCACCCATAACCACAATCTGTCATTTTCCCTTTCATCTTCCGTGAACCTATTGAGTTTCATGCCATTTAGAGAGAGTCAGCGCAATTCTGCTTTCTAGATCTTGGCAGAAAACTGGTTTAGGATTAAATTAATAAGAGCAACATGCCACGCCTAAGGCATACTAATGTAGTGCACTGGAGTAGTCTTCCAGCTGAGGTGGTAGTTGCATCAGATATAAGAAGGTGTGGTGCATTATGGGCCTGAAAGGTTTCAGCTCTCAAATAGGGCTGTAAATAGAGAACATGGTATGTTGGAATTAAACCCTAAATGGAGAAAAACAAAACCACCACCGTCCCCGCTGCTATTAAACTTAATCTCCAAGCAACCCCTTGAAATCCTAGGGTTTTCCACTCCCCATTGATATTTATGCTTTCAAGGATTAATACCTCTTATGCAATTTATGGCCAACAATAGCATCACAGCCTGTACAGAGAGATACTATAAAACTATGGCAGCATAGGTATTCCCCTGTACTAAGCACAATTCAGCAGGAACAGTCCCCTAAAGGTGGCCATACATGGAGAGATCCGCTCGTTTGGCGATGTCACCAAACGAGTGGATCTCCCTCCTATATGCCCACCTTGAGGTGGGCAATATCGGGCTGATCCGATCGTGGGCCCTAGGGCCCAACAATCGGATCCTAACGATGCCTAACGGGTGGTCGGATCGCGGGACCGCATCAACGAATAGATGCGGCCGCAATCCGACGGGATTTTTTGTCCCATCCGATCGAGATCTGGCCGACTTTCGGCCAGATCTCGATCGGTGAAGCCCGTCGGGGGGCCCCATACACGGGCCAATAAGCTGCCGACACGGTCTGTCGGCAGCTTTTATCGGCCCGTGTATGGCCACCTTTAGTTTGCTCATAGTCTGTACAGAGAGATACCATAAAACTATGGCAGTATAGGTATTCCTCTGTACTAAGCACAATTAGCAGGAACAGCCCCTAAGTTTGCTCATAGCCTGTACAGAGAGATCCCATAAAAATATGGCAGCATATGCATTCCCCTGTACTAAGCACAATTCAGCAGGAACAGCCCCTAAGTTTGCTCATAGCCTGTACAGAGAGATCCCATAAAAATATGGCAGCATATGCATTCCCCTGTACTAAGCACAATTCAGCAGGAACAGCCCCCTAAGTTTGCTCATAGTCTGTACACAGAGATCCCATAAAACTATGGCAGCATAGGTATTCCCCTGTACTAAGCACAATTCAGCAGGAACAGCCCCCTGTTTATTTGTTTGTGTGTTGTGTATGTAAATGTATATGCAGGGCCAGGGAGATAATGTAACTGTCTGCCTTTGCCTCTGTGTTGCTATGACAAGCTGCTCCACGCTCAATTTAGTCCCTTATCCCAGAAGCTTAACATTACAAAAGATACGTGTTTCTCAGGCATTTTTTTTATGCAAATGTATTTTCTCCCTTCCCTGTTTATTTAGCATTTTGTGCAGCTCGGAGGCCTGTAATTACACAAACACCTTGCATTGAGCCGACACTTGCAACCCAGAGCCATTTATTTAGATGAGCACACCAAGCCCCATGCTCGGTTACTCAACCTGTTTCTAGCCGCACAACAACTTTCTGAAAACTGTTTAGTAGGTGGGGACAGCCAAAGAGTTTTACTCTTGTATAACAAATAAATACAATAAAAATATGGCACTGAACAGCAGGTCCTATGTGTTGTTCTGTAGTTTGGCCACATCCTCAGTACTGTAAAGCCTCACCATCAATGAAAGCATATTTTAATTTCTATGTATCATTTACAGTAGGGGGTACATATCCTTTATAATATATGAGTCTTATTCCCTGTATAACTCAGCCTGCAGTCATGTGCCTTTATATGGTCACAGAACCCCTCAGTGACTTCTAATATCCTTATCATTTATAGTAGGGGGTTCATTATCCCTTATAATACATGAGTGATACTCAGAGTTCCCTGTATAACTCAGCCTGCGGCCTTATGCCTTTATATGGTCACAGAACCCCTCAGTGACTTCTACTATCCTTATCATTTACTGTAGGGGGTACATTACCCCTTATAATACATGAGTGATACTCAGAGTTCCCTGTATAACTCAGCCTGCGGCCTTATGCCTTTATATGGTCACAAAACCCCTTAGTGACTTCTAATATTCTTATCATTTACAGTAGGGGGTTCATTATCCCTTATAATACATGAGTGATAATCAGAGTTCCCTGTATAACTCAGCCTGCAGCCTTGTGCCTTTATATGGTCACAGAACCCCTCATTGACTTCTAATATCCTTATAATTTACAGTAGGGGGTACATTATCCCTTATAATACATGAGTGATAATCAGAGTTCCCTGTACAACTCAGCCTGCAGCCTTGTGCCTTCATATGGTCACAGAACAACCCCTCAGTGACTTCTAATATCCTTATCATTTACAGTAGGGGGTACATTATTACACATAGGGGGAGGAAGTTGCTATTATTTTGTCCCTAGACAGTACAGTAAGCACTGGACATTCCCTCTTAAAACACAGGGAGACATTGATGAGTTAAACCCAATGTAAATGGTAATAAATAGATTTAATAGCTACTCATATGCTGCACTCTTCAGACCCCAGAAATATACTAGTAAAAACAGGTTTCCCCCCATATACCCTTCTTTATTTCCAGATTATGGAGAGGCACTTGTGCATGTAAAAAAACCAGTAAATTGTATTGTATACAATTGGGATTAATGAAATAATTGCTGATGTCTCGAGGCCAAACAGAATTTTCAGATGTCAGAGAGCTGTAAATAATTAAGTGCATGTGGAAGGCTACAAATGGCGTTTGAAGTGATATTTCGCTTCCATTACAAAAGCAACGCTGCCTCTTTCATAATTTATTGACCCATCATTTATAGGGCATCCAGCGACTTTATGAGTGGCATAACTAGAGTGCGCCGGGCAAATCTTCAGAGGGGCCCGGCACACTCTGACCCCCATCCTCCCGACCAATTCCCGCCTCCGCCCACTTCCCGCCTCCGCCCTGCCCATGTTCCGCCCCAACTCCACCCATGTCCACAAGTGTTTGTAATTGCTCCAGGTTTTAAACTTTCGCCTGATTTTAAATATTAGTAACCTTTACCTACTAAATATTTTTCTTTATTATATTTTAAATATGTTATCTATGGAAATAAGATAATATTACAGTATAAATATAAAGACAATGGCAGTGCCTGTTTTTTAACTGTGATTTGCTCTTTTCCACCAACTGTCTCACGTAGGGTCAGTGTGCAACCAATCAGAGACTGGCTTTCATTATTCTTACTGGAGTAGACATTAGAAATTGCTGATTGGCTGCTATGTAATGTATTTATATAAAAAGGTCGGACCTACTTATACCTACTTGGATCAAGTACACAGTAATGTCTTCTTATAACTGGGAAAAATCGTTTTCAAAAATTTGAATTATTTGATTAAAATTGAGTCTATGGGGCAAATTTACTAACCTCTGAAAATTCGCCAGCAACGGCTTCACAGCACAACATTTCACCAGGCATAGATTTGCCAGGACAACAGTAATTCACTAAAAACCGAAGTTGCGTCCAGGGTGCCGAACGCTGGTGAAGTTGTGCTAGCGTTACTACACCAAGCAGTAAGCAAAGCTATCGTTGGCTAATTTGCATACGGCGGGAAGTTAAAGTTCAATGGACGTAGATGTTGCAGCAAATACATTACATTACACAAGCCCGGAAAACCTTAATAAAATAAAATTGAGTTGTTATATTGCCCTACACATGAGCCCAGTGTATAGTTTAGGTGCCATATGTTAGGAAATGTAGGGGGGAAGTCGGTTACCCCCAAAATAAAATTACGCTCTTATGCAGCCTATCAACCTGAAAAAAGTAAAAGACGCTAGCATTTTTGGGAATTTTCAACTATTTTTTGAGGAACGCCTATCTACTCTATTGCACTTCGCCTGGTCTGAAGTGGTGAAGGCAAGTCTGACGCAAGAGGTAACGTTCAGTAAAATCCGCATCTTAGTGAATTTGCGTAGTTACGTCCATTCGCCAGAGCGCAAATTCGCCTGGCGTTAGGGAGCAAAGTACCGCTAGAGTCTGTCTCCTTCACTAGCAAAGTTACGCCAGCAACCGTTAGTAAATCGGTGAAGTTCCGAAATGAAGTCACTTCACCCTTTAGTAAATTTGCCCCCAAAGGTGATGGGCTTCCTGTAATTTTGAACTGGATAGCAGGTTATTTATCAAAATCCTAAATTTTCTCAGTGTTTTCTAAAAAAATACTCCGACCAAATCCACACTGACATCCCCATAAAACCCTATAAAAACATGAAATTTTTTTTTTCCAGATTTGTCTATAAAAACTGCGACTTTTTCGGATTTGACGCTAGAAACCTGTATTTCGAATTTGATCCCTGAAAACACAAAATCTTTGGATTATTGAACGAAACCCAGCGCAGACCAGGATATCTTCAAAATGTCAAGGGGGACATCTGCCATTGACTTCTACATGAACTCGGCAGGTCTGAGTTGGAGTACTTTTTTATTTAGGATTTTAACACCATCAGGACGAAAAATCCTAGATTTTTTTTCTATGAAAAATCTTTAAAAAGTTTGACCAGAAAAAAAAACAGACTTTAATAAATAACCCCCTAAATTTCCAGTGTTGGAGGGTTACAGACTGGCTGTAGATATACCAGTATTTATTAAGCAATACATAATTTGTCCTTTGTTGTTTCATCAACTTCACTTAAGAGGCCCTTGTGATACTCAATCCCAAACTGACCCTAAGTTTTATATAAGGATATGGCTCAGTTAAAGTAGGGAGGCAGTGGGGGTGGCAGTGGGCTGAGCACAGTGGATTGAACTAGCGATGATTGGAATCCCAGGCCTTTTTCTCAGAATCAGTGTGATCTCGTCAGACCAGTTCAAAGAGTTGGCAGAAATTATGCACGGAATCTTCCAGCTCAAGCACCCTAGCCGGTTATGTTACCAAGATCAATCAGGTGGCCGCCATGCCATCAAGAAAAGACTCCATCTTGGTGCAAATTGATCTGGTTGGAATGGATTTAGACTAGAGCTTGAGATAGAGACAGATGGATCATGGAAGAAATGATTTTGCTAATAACTTCAACTGGTTGAATGGTTACAAAGTTTGCCAAATTATGAATTCACTTGAATTTTTCTTTGCCCGTAAAAAATATATAATATAAATAATAAAAAAAGAAATTTCCTGTAATCAAAATTCTTTTGTTAATTTTACTTTTTGCTTGCCTTAATCAACAGGAAAATATTGAATATGTTTGTTGGAAATTTCGGGTTGTATCAGGCTGGCAGCCCCTCAATGCAAGCTCTTGACTTTCTTGTCTATATAAGTCATTTGAAGAATGCTGGCATTTCCTCTCTTAATTGATACCAAGTGTTTGATGCAGAACGCTCTGGCGTGGCTCAGGCAGTGGGTCCTTCCTGTTGGGTTTGTAAACAACCTCTCGGGCTGGTAGAGTTAGAGGTTCTGGTATTCATTAAATGACAGATCTGGTGGGGAGCACCCAGCTGTGTCTTCTTGTAAGGTCTGTCCATATTCCAAAGCTTGTTAACATGCTAATATAAAAGGAAGTAGTTCTGACTTTAAAGGAATTTACAATGGGTTTTAAACTTCAAAGACCCAAAGTTGTACTTGATTTGATAGAAAGTGCTCATATATTCAAGCACTGCTGTCAACCAAGAGGACATGGCCACGGGAGAGCAATGCCGGCAACCTGTGTGTGTGCACACAAAAAGAAAATTCATGTTTAATTCCACTTCCTATTGATAGTCCAAAGTGAATTACTGTAGTTTTTGAGCAAACTAAAATCATCTATTCATAAAGCATAAAAAATGCTGTAGGGAAGTGAAACAGATGTTGATATTAGGGATGCACCGAATCCAGGATTCGGTTCGCGATTCGGCCAAGATTCGGCCTTTTTCAGCATGATTCGGATTCGGCCGAATCCTTCTGTCCGGCCGAACCGAATCCGATTCCTAATTTGCATATGCAAATTAGGGATGGGGAGGGAAATCACGTGACTTTTCGTCACAAAACAAGGAAGTAAATTTTTTCCCGTTCCCACCCCTAATTTGCATATGCAAATTAGGGTTCGGATTCGGTTCGGTATTCGGCCGAATCTTTCACAAAGGATTCGGGGGTTTGGCCGAATCCAAAATAGTGGATTCGGTGCATCCCTAGTTGATATAGACTTGAAAATGCCAACAAAATAGTAAATTGCTTAAAATATCACAACTCTTATTGATTTCTAACTTTTATAAAAACATTTACAAGGAATAGAAGGATTCTGTGAAAATTTTACTTTGCTCTTGGTTGGAATAAAATAGATTCACCTGCCATAGGAAATTCTGGATTTTGAGTTCTCATCGAAAAGTCTTTAGATTCTTTATGAAAAGACCAAGCTAACACATGTAAAATGTTTAAAATAAAAGTTCTCTCAAATTAAAATAAAAATGAATTTCATCCAACCAGAGCCCGATTTGAACTCTTAAATACTATGGCCTATAAATATGTTCTAGGGGAGCAGTATGTAAGCCTGGCCAGTATTTAGGCTTTTGGGAAATGTATTAGTTTTAATTTCTCTGGTTCAATGACCTGCACTCACAAAACAGATGGTCATCCAGTTTGGTGGGAACTAAACTACTCTAGGTTTGAAGGTAATTACTCCCCCCAATGCCTGAAGCACCCACTTGGTACTTTGCATTTAGGGCATCCAATCAGGCTGATCTTGCACATTTGCACCAGGTAGAAGATGTATGTCATAATTATAGGCATCTTTGCTCAATTTTGCCCTTGAGCTTGAGTTGGTAAATGGGACTTGATGTCTTGCTCTGTAAGTAATCCCACTTCTATCACCAGTAGACTTTCATGTCAGTCTTAACAAGGAAACAGCACATCCCTGTGGCCTGGCCCTCACCCTTTAAAAGGAAATTTAGGGTGGGAGTCATGACACAGCGATACAGACTGTGTTGATCTTCACACTTATCTGCCTGACAGTTTGAGAGAGATGTTGGAGAAGAAGGTGTTGCTGCTACTGTCACCCTTTTTGTATTCAGTGCTAATTGGAGCAAACATAAGCAGAAAGAAAGCACGATGGGAAGCGTTATTATCTAGGCTAATGTGGAAAACATTTTGTATATGAGATAATTATAAATATAAATAAGGGTCCATAAACTGAACCTTTTTTATATTTGGTGCTAAATGCCTAAATCCCCAAAATAAACAAATTTTCTCTTATCGCGATGACTGTAGTAGGGACTCGTTACAGGAAAGGTATTTGCATTTCCTTAGCACTTGCAATGATCAAATTGTGCCAATGAATTCCAGAGAATAAAAACGGTGAAGTTTAACTGCACATATCAAGGCAGATACTTAAGATTCACAATGATTTCAGTTATCATTTGAATATTATGGAAATTTCTACATCTACTTCAGACTTGCTCAGAGGAAGCGTAGGAAACTTTAGGTCCTTCCCCACCACTTCATATGCTGTGTAAATAGGTACATACCAACTATAAGACGGAGCTTGAGACCAAGCAGCTCATGCAGCTCTCTGCTACAAGCTAGATATTGAATAGCTAATGTAAATCCTATATTGTTCTCAAAATAAATAGGAGGAATTTTCACACTTATCCCAGAGTTCTACAGGTATCTTGGACAGCAAATAAGTGTTTGCCCCAAAATTCAATTCAAACCTGGGCTTTCTGGTATACCTAAGGGAAAATAAAAAATACATTCTGCTCAAATTTCTCCAAACTTTTCTGTATCCCTCAACAAAGGCTTTGGAGTCCCACATAGTGAAAAAGCCCCATATTTTGGGAACCACTGCAAGGCCCATACTGGCAATCTGTGGGTTCTGGCAAATGCCAGAGGGGCTGCTATAAGGTCCCATAGAAAGTCAGTATTTAGTGGGCTGGTGGAGACTGTTTGGGCCTCTATGTGGGCTGATTGGGCCTCTGTGTACCTGAAATGCCAGGGCCTATTTTAATTCTCAGTCCGGACCTGACCACTGCCTTAGGTCATAACAAGGTTACACATTAGAAACCATAGTCATCACTTCTTATAGTCCCTTGGATACTCAAGACAGTAAATAAGGTTTCGAAATTTAAATTTCACCTTTTTTTCAGTGTTTTGGGCCTTCAAAGTGGACCCCATATTTGTTAACCACTCACTTATCTCATACTTCATAAATCATATTTCATTCTTTTTGGATCTTCTCTTTAAATTGGTGGCTGCATTTAGCAACATTTTCCTTTGAAAAAAAGTTTAATTTAAAAACTGGTCACTAGATAGCGATGTCCCTTCTCACCACTTTTATTTGTGCAGGATCTGCCCATTTTATAAAACCAAGAATGGAATAAACACGCTCAGTCAAGGTGTAGATGGCACGCAGTGCACGCTTGCAGTCCCCCAAACTTCACCGACATTCTAAACCACTCTCCATTTACATTGACTTTCTTTTGTTGATGAAACATCTTAATTTAATCTCCAGTGTTACAATTACTTCACAGTCCAGAAACAAAGGCACCAGACACTCCCCATATGTACCCTTAATTATAAATACATGCTTTAGCATGACGGCTGAGCAAAAAATAGTAATGTACCAAATGTAATAATTCGAAGAACACTTGTGGGACATCTGCAAGTGATTTCAGCAGGACATGATTCTCTTCAGCTGTGAGTGCACGAGGGCCTTTTGATATTAATCGTGCCTAATCCAAACCATATTTCCAATGACACTAAATTTATAGTGAACTGGATTAACTGACTCAGTCCAACTGCCAAAGGATTCATCTTTACCCATGTAAATGAGAGTGACCACTGCAATGAATAAAAAAGGCACATAAATGGGCGCAAACATGTTTCCATGACAATAATATCTTTTCTTTCCGTCACCTTTTATCATTTTTACTGTCTAGATCTATAATTATTAACATGTATTTATATAGCGCCAACATATTGCGTAGCACTGTATAATCTCTCCTGCATGTCATCTCATTGGTTGTAGCAAGTTAAAGGAGAATTTGGCATTCATTGTATTCTGAAGTCCCTGGTCTAGTCTAACAAATGTCGATTGATTTGCATAAGAGAGAGCCATGTTGCATGCTAACTATTGGATTCATGTGGTTAACGATGGAGAAGATGAGACACTTCTTAAAAATAACTCGGGTTTCCTTGGAAAGGTCTGAGCAAAGCGGGTACAACACGTGCATTTTCATAAACGTGTTGGAAATAGGAGAGATGAAAATGCCATTCATGAGTTGTTTACATGCAAGGCTCCATTTCCCTTCCCCAGAGTTCCACAGCGTTGGGCTGGGCTGTGAGAGGCCCACCGGGCTACTACCCTTTGGGCAGGCCCGGATTTGTGGGAAGGCTACCTAGGCCTTTGGTTCAAAAATACTGGGGATGCACAGGAGATACAATCTCCATGAAAATTTGCATGAATAAAGGGGAGGGGACAGGGGTGACAAATTGCAGTGGGCCTAGGGGCGTCCGCTATGTAAATCCGGCCCTGCCTTTGGGTCACCACACCCTCTCAGGTAGCCAAGTATGGTATAAATCATGTTTACAGTGCTGCAAAATATGCTGGCGCTATATAAATACATGTTAATAATAATTATGTTGCTAATTGGGATTCACTGGTTAGAGTGGACAGCCACATGTACATAGTACCAGCTAAGCTTCTTTGTGCCCCTCTATTCTATGGCAGCCTGTGCTGGGTTCAACATACTCAATTTTCAGAGGTGCAAGTAGTTGAGCACCAGGGGGTACAAGCCACACCAGGGCCCTGTACTTAACCTTCCACTAAAGCAGGCGGTAAGGATACAACTGCCTTGCGCCATCAATGCTGTGCTTTCTAGTTTCAACCAAATGCTGGATTTTTTATCCAGTGTGAGATGCAGAGTGCAGCCCCAAGTCCTGGACACTAGTGATATCCGAATTAGCACTAAGGGGCCCAATTGTGACCTTCTTAGTGCTCTTGTACTTCTGCCCAGTGTCTAAGTAGATGACCCATTATATCTCTTTTATTTATCCCCAAATTCAGAACATGTTGTGAATTCCTTTATGCTGGTGCAATGGAGTATATGGAGTATATCTGTGTTGTTTATTCCTTCTGTGTTCTCTGATGTTTAAGCATCAATAAAACAATTTGTTCGCTTTTCCCTGTCTAAAGGTGGCCATAGATGTAACAATTACGATCTTTCTTGGAAAAGATCTTTCCAAGAAAGATTGTTTGTTTAAATACACACGTGTGGAGCTGAATTGTCAGATATACACATAGAAACAATAGAATTCTACCTGTATCTGACGATTCAGCACTAACAATGGCCGATGTTTGGGTGCCGTCAAAGGTGCCCAATCAAAATTTTCTGTCCTGCCCGATAGACAAGTTGACCTATATCTAAGTCTTCTGCTGATATCAGTTGGTTCTTTTCCCACCATACACACACCGAATATCGTATGAAAATTTGTTTCGTACAATATTATCTGTTCGTCTATGGCCACCTTTATCCTCAGCTGGTCCCCAACCTTGGGTTCTATGTGATCTCTCTGTATCTCTCTGTATTGCTTCCTCTTTGATGTATGCAAAACTCTGTGTTTACTGGCAACACATAGTGTAAGATCAAAGAGATGTGGTTCTGCCGGCTCCTACACCAATCCTATTTCTGCTGCAGGGTCTGTGGTCCCTGAAGGTAAGTTCCTATGCAGGTGGTATTCTTATGTATAGGGAGTCCTCCCTCCGAACACTGCCAGTTAACAGCGTAGGATTCTTAAGGGACAGATCAATGCCCTTCAGAGCCCAGGAGACCCCCTGTGTTGGTGCCATGTCTCTGTTGGTGATCTGATTGGGGCACATTACTTGCAATGGAGTACACAATGAAACATTTTTTATGATCTACTGACAGGGAGTTGGAGTTTGTAGCAGGATCTGTAGTAGCCGAGGAGGGAGGGCTTGCATTGAAGAGAAGTAAACCGTGTCCCGTTGCAGAACTTCTCAGGAGCTTCTGGTTATTACAATTTAGCTAAGCTTTGGTTCCCCTTTAACTTTGCAACTGACAGCCGCCCCCACCCCCCAAATTCACCGGCTGCACGCTCAGCACCAGATGCAGCCCTTAATTATTCATGTCAGAGATATTAAAGTCCCATTTTACAGATCTGTGAAAACCAAAGCAATTAATGACTGGCTGCCTATTCTCCTGCCTCTCGGAACACCAAAGAGCAGTCGCCCCACTGGAAAAACCACATTTGTTGCAGCTCAGTATGCCAAGATCAGCCCGTGGCACGCCATGCTCCCAGCTTGTGGGGCTCATGTCACACAGATGTCGGTACTGAAAAAAGACATTAAAGGGGAAGTTAAGTATACTCTTTAACTGCCTCACAACACAACAGTCTACCTATCATTGAAATGGAATGCAGGGATACAGAATCTACATGACCTTTATTTTGCCAGTGATGTTGATTCACCATCAGTGGTGGTTAAAGGGAAAATATGTAGTAAAGGGACTTATATAGAAATGGTGAATTAACACTGGGCTACCAGAAATATATATATATATATATATATATATATATATATATATATGTATATATATATATATGTATATATATATGTATATATATATATATGTATATATATATATATATATATATATATATATATATATTGCAAAGTGATAGTCCTGATTCTATAGATTGAAAGTAAACTGTGATAATCGGTCTGTGTTTATGCTCACAGTGTAATGCAACTCCTCCTGTGTATCTGTGTATGTCCCACTACAAAAACAAGATTGACCATTAATATTTTCCCTTTAAGTGTTCAACATTAATTTTATGCATTAAAAGGAAAAAAAACTGTCTATTGCTTCAAATAATATGCATGCGTTTATCCTTCTTTCTCCTACTGTCTCTCCACCTTGCCCAACTGTCTCCATCTTGCCCTACTGTTTCCATCTTGCCCTATTGTCTCCATCTTGCCCTATTGTCTCCGCCTTGCCATACTGTTTCCAGGTTGCCCTACTGTCTCCATCTTGCCCTACTGTCTCCATCTTGCCCTATTGTCTCCATCTTACCCTATTATCTCCATCTTGCCCTACTTACTCCATCTTTCCCTACTGTCTCCATCTTGCCCTATTATCTCCATCTTGCCCTATTGTCTCCATCTTGCCCTATTGTTTCCATCTTGCCCTACTGTCTCCATCTTGCCCTATTATCTCCATCTTGCCTTAGCACAATAAGTGTCACAAATTACATTATTTTGGTGAAATTAAAACAAACAAGAAACTAACTTTAATTCCTATCAGACGGAATAATCTTGACAGGCTCCTGTGTTTCAAGGGATAAAGCACAATGACCCAGCAGCTCAACCTGTAAACATGTCTGGGCTTCCAATACATCCAACCTGCATTTCCAGGGCTCAGCCCTCTGAGTATTGCTGTTTGGTTATGTAACAGCTGAGTAACTGTAGGGCAGTTTGCAGAGTCTGTCATATCCAAAGGCAGCAAACTGCACGCTCAGCAAAATATGGAAGTTGGGGAGTCTGCTGCAGCCTGCAGGTTACATAAGGTATTAATGAGGATTCCATGCTCTCACTCATTATTAGTACCTTTCCCTTGTCACTATCCTGAGTTATGTTAATATTTTCTTTATGTTTAGTTTTTCATTAAAAAAATATAAAACCCTATATTGAGATACCTTTCTAGTGCTACCAATCCCTATTTCTGTAGGGACATGAGAACAGAGCAGTCAGTAACCCTTCCAACACTTTCCTCTTGTCTCTGTCCTTATATATTAGGTACCTATCTAGTGCTACCAATCCCTATTTCTGTAGGGAAATGAGAGCAGAGCAGACAGTAACCCTTCCAACACTTTTCTCTTGTCTCTGTCCTTATATATTAGGCACCTATCTCATGCTACCAATCACAGGCAGTAAATATTTTATCTTCTGAATAGTGTCCCTTGAAGTCTCTTCTTGTTCGTGATGTTCAGCATATGGAGTTCAGCATACAGGCTAAACCACTAATAAATCCAATTACATTTATTGTAATAAAGTTTACTTTGATAAATGATTCACTGAATCATCTGAAAATCACATGACATGCGTACGCTCTGCACCATCTTTTTTCCATTTTATATTAGGGTAAATTCCAAAATATTTAATGGAGTATTTCTTTATAGCCTTTATTTTTATTATTATTTATTTCCCCTATACCATGTGGTTGCTCTGCTAGCTACTGGAAAACAATTCTGTTTGTATTTAAATGTATATTTTGGGCGCTGGTCACACAAAGGCATTTTATTTGAGCTGAAATGACTGGCATCTGGCATGGTTCTTTCATAAAAGTCGAGTAATTTAGAAGAAGAGCTTGTCCCTTTCGTCAGAGCATGATAATTACGCCTTAAAGATTGGTTGATACATTATGCTCGGGCCAATTAAAATGTATTGCATGCATTCTGGCACTGCTGTTTTTTTTCTACCGAAAATGTCCCCATTTCATCCTCAAAAATATCTCCCTTAATGGCTTTCAAATGTCCCTATTATGGGCATCAGAGGCAAGTCGTAAAGATCAGATGAGGCCCAGATGTTTACCATGGAAAAGTGGGCTGTCTGATATGGCCTCCATGCTTTCCCCATTTGTCACTGTCACAGAGCAAGTGGCCCAGCTGGCAACTACAGACAGTTCTGGAGTTAAATAGAAAAGTATTTGTACTTGTGATCATGGGCGATTGATAGTCAACCCAAAAACAAGGGTCCCCCCAACAGGAGATAAGAAGCACATGGCTCCCAGACTGCAGCAAAATTTCCCATTGCAGAGTGCCTCATTTAAAGTTCACTCCATTAAAGATGGACATGAATAAAATCTGCAGGCTGCATGGCTAACTGAGATGTTCCTTTAAACCTGCATATGCATCCATGGGGAGCACCCTTAGTCGATGCAGAGAGATATTTTATGGACTTTTTACGCCCACCTAACTGTTGCTATTGGCAAAGCTGACTTTAAGGAGTCCAAACTGGGACCTGTCCTCAGGAGCAGCTGTTTTAGGTAGATAGAGGGTAGGCTTAATAGAACAAGATGGCAATAGGAGAGGGCATGGGTGCAGTAACATGGTAATCAGTGTTTGACCAACCTAGGTTTCTTCAATTTTTCTTCAACTGCAGCAGAAGAGTCATAGGTCTGACATAAATATATAGGTGTGGTATAGGTGTGAACGCCCTGGTTCACCTTTTATGACAACAGGACTAATTCCTAGCCAGAGGATGCTTTAGGCATCCTGCCATACATCTACTTTACCAGAAGCTGAGACTGTCTCTACAGAAGTCTTTGCTTTCTTACGTAGCCCTGCTATTGCAGGAAATCTAGCACTGATTTGTCTTGTGGCACTACAGGAGTCCTGAGTCTCCGCTACAGAGGAGAGCAGGTACACTATGATTTGGCCTCCACCCAGGGTCAGGATAGACTGGGTCCCTCCCTGGGAACTTCTCTGATCCGTAATCCCACACACAGAGAAGAGGTGGATGGGTTTATTTACAGGGCACTGTAACTTTAAATAGCCGAGACACATACAGTCTGTCAGCCAGGAGCAACTTTACTTAATGTTTCAGATGGTTTTATCTTTGAGCTGCTGAGGGTGAACCCCACTTATGTGGCAGTTTCTTCAGAGTCCTGAGAAGAACTCCCGTTGGCTTTCCGTGTCCTGAGAAGAGCACGCTTTGTCCTTCAGAGCCCTGACAAGGACCCCCTTTCTTTCCACAACCTAAATAGAGTGCATTTTTCTGCCACTGGGGTTCCCTACTTAATATTCTCACACAGTAATATCTTGGATCTTATTTACTCTGGGTTTATTTGCAGATACTGTGCTTTTGAAATAAAGAAGACACATACATCCTGCCAGCCAGGAGCAAATTTAAATAATACTTCAGATGGTTTTATCTTTGAGCTGCTGAAGGGAATCCCCACTAATGTGGCAGTTTCTTCAGAGTCCTGAGAAGAACTCCCGTTGGCTTTCCGTGTCCTGAGAAGAGCACGCTTTGTCCTTCAGAGCCCTGACAAGGACCCCCTTTCTTTCCACACCCTAAATAGAGTGCGCTTTTGTGCCACTGGGGTTCGTTACTGACTTTTCACACACAGTGATACATGGGATAATACACCTTGATTTCATTCTGCTGCTTCTCCCTCACAACAGCACTTCCTGTGCAGCACTTCCTGTCAGCTCACAGGGGTGGGGACTTCGCCTCCTCTTTGCACAGAACAACACAGAGGAGAGACAAGTACACATAGATGCCCTACACGTAGGGGAGGGTTGCCATCTATCCGGTTTTTACCCCGACAGTCTGGGCTGGTAGGGTCAAAACTGCCAGTCCGGTTTTCAAAATTAGGAAAATCGGGCAGGATTCTATAAGATTAACACAGCGATCAGACAATCGTTGATCGCCGCATCTAGCCCCACCCCTGACATCAAGGTCCGTCCCTTACGTGTCTGGGACCTGCCCCCTATGTGTCACAGCCCCTCCACATCACAGCTCCGCCCCCTTCCAGGTCTCCACCGAGCTAAAAGGTGGCAACCCTAACATAGGGGTCTTATTAAATATGCTGTGTAAAACTAAATTTGCAGGAAAAATGGTGTAAAAAGCTGTGTAATCAAGGCGTGTGATATATTTATGCCCTGCGAACGCCAGATTTTCCTCCATTATTTTACACTTCTTCAGACCTTTGTAAGTAAGCCATTTGAAGTTGCTCAAAGAAAAAGCACCTATAACAACCTATTCTATCTATTACATAACTGCTGCACGTGGAGATCCTGTAACAAAGTAACATAGTAAGTAAGGTTGAAAAAAGACACACGTCCATCAAGTTCAACCTTTCGGGGTTTTTTTTATGTGCCTAACTGCTAGTTGATCCAGAAGAAGGCAAAAAAAACCCATCTGAAGCCTCTCCAATTTGCCTCAGAGGGGGAAAAATTCCTTCCTAACTCCAAAATGGCAATCGGACCAGTCTCTGGATCAACTTGTACTATGAGCTATCTCCCTGTTACTTACTATGTTACTATGTATGAGTCCAAGTACAGTATATCTTTTTTCTGACACATTTGGGCAAAATGCTTCTTACATTATAATCCAATAAATATGATATTTTCTAATAGTCCTTTTATTACCACTGGGTTTTTTTTTTTTTGCATTTGATAACTACCATCTGTTTGTCGAGGACAGATGCTGCAAAGTCCTTGATGTCTTGCAAAGCTTTGAAATAGATTAAAAGCGCCACGCTTCTTGAATAACTTTTATTTCAGCTGGATAAAACTCTGGCCTGCCCTTTGTGTAGGAAGCTGAGGATTTTGGAAATAAGATTTGGCAGGCTCTCTTGCCACTTGTTGTGAGCTCAATTAGGCTCCCCAAAATTTGCAGGAAATGTATCATGTATTAATTGGAGACAGTTGGGCGAAAAGGCTCTTCAAAATTAGGAACATCTTGTCATCTTTGTTGCTTTCTGTTTGTATTTATAGAAGTTGGTATGTGGTGGGGTTTATTAACCCAGAGGAAGAATACAATTCATGTAAATTAAAAAGAGGCCCATGGACTTGTAAGTCAACTAGACTGGAAAATATTACATTTCCTGAGTATGATGTATGGTCTATTATGAATTCTTAGCAATAGAAAGAATATAAAAATGAAGCTTTGTTTCAAAGGGACACATTTCGGCTCAACGAGACATTATTTCTTTCACTGACCCCATAATGCACAAGTAAGGCCCATTTATAAGGATAGCCTCAATGCTCTGCCTGTGTTATGGTGGCATCTCCTCCGCTATGGTGGCATCTCCTCCATGGTGGCCTTTGGTAGAAATCTTGCAGAGTACACAGGAGAGATGTGTTACATAAATAATACCTTATAAAATACAATACATGTTTCTTTATAGTTTTTCTAAATATCAGGAAACAGTGGTTCAAGCTGGTCTCTTCTAAATCTTCATTATTCTCGACCTATGAGATGGACAGCTGCAGTTTAACCTGACCACCCTCTAATGTACGTAGCCTACAGGGCCCCAGATTGAAATCAAGTTATTTTAGATATCCTGGTTCTTTATAGTATTCTTTCTCTCTTTCCATTAGCTGACAAGCACTTTAAGTCAGCCATGGTTTATATTGTTTGTAGCCAAGCTAAAGGCATACGTTTTCATGGGTTTTATTCAATATTTTAATCCTGCTAGTCAAAAGCTGAAATTTTGAATAATGTTCTGTATTTTTTCTTATTCTTATATCTTATAGAAATTAAAGCAATGGCATTATGGGATATGAATCATAATATACAGTAACTCCTAATAGTGTGTGACTGTCCCTTGTCTAGTTAAGTCATAAGGTATTATTATCCCTGCAAACGTAATTATTTATCATTTATCAATCAAAACATTTCACAACTTGGCTCGCATTAAACTAGACTTTTCTTATGGGAACAATGCAGCAATCGAAGATGTAGAATTATATAAGGTAAGCAATTGTGTGAATTGGTTTCACAATAGAAAGACATAATGCTGTGCAAGCTTAATTCCCAGTATAGGTGAGTCACCCACAAATTCCCCTGTCTATACACGACAGTGACTACACAGTGACTAAATGGGACAGTGACAATGGATAAAGCAGAAAACAAACCATCACTTGCACCTGAACGCAACCTTTCTGGTTTTGTTCTCACAGTGGCAAAAAGACAACACTCCACAGGCTCAGAGAATTGGGTAACCATTGGAATCACAATGAGTGGGCTAACTGAACAGTTGGCCAAAAGTGGAAATATGGATACATAAAATTATGCATGGTGTAAATAGACAAGAAACAACATCTAACAGAGGTAAATTTGGACCTGAAGTATCCATAGTGATTGTGCCCACAACTTCATCCTACAATCTGATTCTGAAAAATGTAACATCTAAATCCTTCAAAGACAAAGTGGGCACAATTGTTAAAAAAGCAGCACTGTGCAAAAATGTAGGCTCTCTAGTAAAATAACCTTTTTGTTTACACTTGTATAGGTGCAAATAATGGTACACAAGGATTGGACAGAGACCCCCACCTCTGTATGCCCCTTCTTAGAACCTGCAAGCTGCCTATTATAGGCCCCACTCTATCTGTGACTCTTTTGAGGAGTACTAGTATATATATCGTATCCTGAATCTGGACATCATGAGTCATGTTCCATTACACAATCTGCTTTTGAGCCCTTTCTTTGTCTGCCAATAGTCTGTCATTAGTCCATTACCAATACTATTTCTGGTCAGATCTAGATTTCATTTTAAGTATGTTCTAGAATTTATTCCTGCACTGCTCCTGAGTCTGTTCCTGAGTAAAGGCCCCCAAACAAAGCCGAAAAAAGCTGCCAACAGACAGAGTCGGCAGCTTATTGGCCTGTGTGTGGGGCCATCCGACTGGCTTCCCCAATCGATATCTGGCCAAAAGTCGGCCAGATCTCTATCGGGAAGGTTAAAGAATTCAGTTGGATCTCCAAACGAGCGGATCTCTATGTCTATGGCCACTTTTAGTTCCTAATTAGTTTGTTGGACTGTTCCCAAAATGTTCCAGAACCTATTGCTAATCTGCTCCTCATTTAGTTGGTTTCTAGTTTCTTCTCAAGTAAGTTCCTGTTTAATTCTTTAGTCACTGCCTGGGATGTTTTAGAATCTGTTGCTTCTTTGCTCCTAAATCTGTTCCAGGTTTGTTCTAGATAAGCTGCTAATAAGTTTTTTTTCTTAGTTTGTATGCCCAATTTGTTTCTTATACATGTTACAGTAGTTTGAGACAACACAAGGGAGGAATACCTGTAAGTTGATGTTCACACTGAAAAATTAAAGCAGTTTGAATAGCCCCAAATCCTTCAATTTTAACCCTCAGCAACTCCACATAGGGTCTCTGACGTTCCCCCTACCCGTATGGTGTCCCCTGAAGATCTGTGCATTGGGAGGCACAAACTACATTCAGTTTTAGGCTAAAAAGTCAATAAAATGAAAAAAAAATATCCAGGTTCTGTAGTTCACGCCCCTCTGCCGGTTGAAAAATCCATTCTCCTTCGGATATATAGTGAGGATTAAATGCAGATAAACCAGCGCTAAAAGCTCGGGGAAAGAAGAGATAAAAATATATAGTGTAGTATTTCCTTATTAGGTATATGGCACCCCTGTGACTGTTAAAGGTAAGAAGTGTCTTTCCACCTGTGCGGTTTAATCACCCCGCAACCATTCACCAGCGTATAAATAATTCACCGCCTGTGTTTGACATACAAATATACTCACAGACATTTTAAATATTTGCTCGCATTAAAGATGTTTGTTGTTGCTGTTCCGTTCGTTTTGGCATCTAAGGACATATGCTTAACATCGTGTAAAACAATTTATTAAAAGAATTTAAAAGTTTAAAATTTCACTCACAAACACTCTTGAAGTATGCACATATAAAGAGTCAATTCAAGGTTCTCCCAGCTCCACCCGATTTGTTCCGCTGTCCAAGGATGTTAGTTTGCCGGCATGGTCAGCGTGCAGTGTCTGGGCCCCCTTGGATGACGTCACAGCCGACGCGTTTCGTCTCAGACGGACTTTCTCAAGGCTTCAGAAATGTCTCTGCGCAAGTGCGCCTTGTGCAAGTGAGCCTTGAGAAAGTCCGTCTGAGACGAAACACGTCGGCTGTGACGTCATCCAAGGGGGCCCAGACACCGCACGCTGACTATGCCGGCAAACTAACATCCTTATACAGCGGAACAAATCGAGTGGAGCTGGGAGAACCTTGAATTGACTCTTTATATGTGCATACTTCAAGAGTGTTTGTAAGTGAAATTTTAAACTTTTAAATTCTTTTAATAAATTGTTTTACACAATGTTAAGCATATGTCCTTAGATGCCAAAACGAACGGAACAGCAACAACAAACATCTTTAATGCGAGCAAATATTTAAAACGTCTGTGAGTATATTTGTATGTCAAACACAGGCGGTGAATTATTTATACGCTGGTGAATGGTTGCGGGGTGATTAAACCGCACAGGTGGAAAGACACTTCTTATCTTTAACAGTCACAGGGGTGCCATATACCTAATAAGGAAATACTACACTATATATTTTTATCTCTTCTTTCCCCGAGCTTTTAGCGCTGGTTTATCTACATTTAATCCTCATTCAGTTTTAGGCTCCATGGCAGGCATTCTGAGATGAAACATGCACAACCTATGTCATTTTGGCTCTGACTTCCAATGCACATACTGTACTCCTGGTTGGTTGCTAGGAACTAGGGATGCACCGAATCCAGGATTTGGTTCGTGATTCGGCCAGGATTCGGCCTTTTTCAACAGGATTCGGATTCGGCCGAATCCTTGTGCCTGGCTGAACCGAATCCGAATCCTAATTTGCATATGCAAATTAGGGGTGGAGAGGGAAATCGCGTGACTTTTTGTCACAAAACAAGGAAGTAAACAAAAAATTCCCCTTCCCACCCCTAATTTGCATATGCAAATTAGGGTTCGGATTCGGTTCGGTATTTGGCCGAATCCTTTGCTTCGGATTCGGGGGTTCGGCCGAATCCAAAATAGTGGATTCGGTGCATCCCTGCTAGGAACCCTAAAACCAGATGTGAGGCAGTCAACGACCCACTGCAAAACTCTGTATGTAGAAAAAAGCTACTGGGAAACTCTTTAGTACCAGACATGTAATTGGGGGATGAGGCCCTATTCAAGGTCGTGCAGAGTTAAATATAGTTCTCTTTTAATGATATAGACAGTGGTATTCTAATGTAATTTGCAGGCAGCTATGTGCACTTGTTTCTCCTCTGTGTTGTTCTGTACAAGGAGGGGGAGGAGTCTCAACCCCTGTGAGCTGACAGGAAGGAAGTGCTGCACAGGAAGTGCTGCATAGGAAGTGTTGCTTTAAGGGAGAAGCAGCATAATGAAAGCAGCGTCCTGCAAATAAACCCATGGGATTGTGGATCCAGGAAGTTCCCCAGGGAGGGGTATCCCAACCCAGTATGTCTTGACCCTGGGTGGAGGCCAAATCATAGTGTATCTGCTCTCCCCTCTAGCGGAGACACAGGACTCCTGTAGCGCCACAAGGAATAAAATCAGTGTTAGCTTTCTTGCAGTAGCAGAAAAGGGCTTCATATTCTTTTGTGTTTTCTCTGTAACATTCCAGATTGGAATTTAAACGTTTATGTTGTTGCTGGGGCCCCACTTACCCTAGCAACCAGACAGTGGCTTGAATGTCACACAAAACAATGGGTAGTAGAAGATACAAAAGTCATTGAAAAGTGATAAAACATAAATAATATGAATAACAATTAGGAATAATCCACTCTGCCCAGGTTGGAGAAGGAGAGAAAACTGAAGATCGATTGCAAATTGTTTCGGATTATCACTCTGTACATAACACTGCAATTCAGATTTAGGAAAATAATACAGATTTGTTATAATAACACCATTGGGACTAGGCCTAGGCGAGCCTACCTGTCATACCAGTATAAATATATATACACAATTCACATTCAAAAATGTTTATAACACACATTCCAAAGTTGTGACCTTTTGAGTAATGGAATTGTGAGGCTTAACTAGTCATCTTGTTTCTTTATTCCAGACTCAGATTCCCAACATAAAGTCCCCCCAATACAAACTAGACTAATCTCATTATTATCAGCTGAAAGGGAGGGACGTGGCGAAACCGCAGATGACATAATTACAGCCCTTGTCCTATTTGTGATTTTTGGTCCTACCCAGTCACATGGTCACATAGTAGCCTGTTTTTTGTTCTCTACATTACAGCTAATCTCCTAGAGTGCCAATATAAAGGGCGTAATTACCATCCCCCTTTCAACAACAAAAAATAAACACCTAGTTATGGTAGTTCCCTAAACACACACAAAAAACATGTTACCTATGTTTCTACTGCAAAGCAATGTCGCCTTGACAGAAATTATAGGCTACCCTGACATCTTTTGTACCTAGTAAGTAGCAAATTGCTCTGCTGAGCGCTTCGTAACAATAAATTAATTCCTTTCAAGTCTTTGCAGCTGCTTCAAGTGCAATAGTTGACACACGCCACACGCTAATACACTATGGAACCTTTTTACTTATATACAAATGGATATTCCAGAAAAATTTGAAGCCATTTTTTTAATTCAAGATTTTGGAGTTTACTGAGTTTCAAGATATTCAAGCTTTTTTTCCAGGATTGTATCCAACTGAGTTTTTTGTATTCAGATTTTTTAATAAATAAGCAAACATTTGAGTTTATATTAAATTGTGAGTTTATTTGAAGTAGAAAAAAACTCTAAAACCCCCAATTTCGATTTATGATAAATAAGGCCACTTATGGGACACAACTAAGAAGTAGTTGGAGGCAAAACAAAGCAAAAAGGCAACAGCAACGCAAGATTGAGAAAGTAGAGAAAGTAGAGCAAGGTGGTAACTTCAGGGCAAGGTTGTAGTAGAGTGAGATGATGGCAGAGTAGACCAATATACAGACAGTAAGGTAGGATGGATACAGAAGGGCAAGATGAAGATAGTGGAGCATGGTGGAGACAGTAAGACAAAGGGACAAGATAGAGAGACTATGGGAAAATTGTGATAGTGGAGAATGATGGAGACAATAGGGCATGGCAGTTACAGTATAGTAAGGTAGAGACAGTATGGCAAGATCTCCAATAAGACAAGATGGTGAAATTATGGCAAGATGGACAAAGTAGGGCAAGATGCAACAGTAGGAGAAGATGGAAACAGTAAGACAAGACACTAGGGCAAGTTGAAGACGTTATGGTAATATGGAAACAGAAGGATAAGATGAAGACAATAAACAAGATGGTGCCAGTAGGGCAAGATAGCAAAAGTAGACCAATATGGAGATAACAGAATAAAATGTAATCAGTATAAGATGATGGCAACAGCAGAGCAAGATGGAGACCCTAGTACAGAATAACAACACCAGGGCAAGATAATTTCCCCATCCCATGCTACAAATAAAGATGGCGAAACGAATACAGTGTTTTTAAAGAAAAAAAAAGATAAAAAAAACATACTTATATATATGAGCTCATCTGCTGAAATGTTGGTACAAATAAAAATGTTCTATTTAAAGGGATCATTATGTTATAGCAGAGGTTTCCAAGCCTCCAAGGCATGAGCGTAAATCAGACATTCTGCATACGCAGGTAGAGTTTTCCATACAAGTCTGATCTTGTGAGTGTCTCTTTTAATAAAGAAAATTGGCTTCTGCACATTTTTCACACTTTTAATATCCTGCTACATATTTTATCTGTCCCATAGTTTAACAAAACGTAAAATATAGATTAAAGGGGAAATGTGCTGTAGTCATATTTCATTATATATTTTTTTTCATTTACAGCTTATTGTGTGTCCAGAACATTCCTTCTCTGTATATTTGTATTTATACATATGGGAAGGAGGTGCCATATTGTTTCCCTTAGACAGTACAGTATAAGGGTATAGCTTATTGTGTGCCCAGAACATTCCTTCTCTGTATATTTGTATTTATACATATGGGAAGGAGGTGCCATATTGTTTCCCTTAGACAGTACAGTATGAGGATATAGCTTATTGTGTGCCCAGAACATTCCTTCTCTGTATATTTATATTTATACATAAGGAGTTGCCATATTGTTTCCTTTAGACAGTACAGTATGAGGGTATAGCTTATTGTGTGCCCAGAACATTCCTTCTCTGTATATTTGTATTTATACATATGGGAAGGAGGTGCCATATTGTTTCCCTTAGACAGTACAGTATGAGGGTATAGCTTATTGTGTGCCCAGAACATTCCTTCCAGCTGGTGTAACAGACAAAACATTAGGGGGGTTATTTATCAAAATCTGAATTTATCTCATTATTTTCTGAAATATACTCCGACCAAATCTGCAGTGGTTATTTCCCACTTTTTATCAATACATTTTCCCAAAAAATTCCAGTGTGGGAAAAAACTCATGAAAATCGTGTGAATTTTTTTGATTTTCTGCTCCCTTTCTGTCGGGGGGCCGCTGGGCAATCACAGGCCAGCTCTGCGGCCCCCAGACGGCCGGGGGTTTGCTGATTGTTCAATGAGGGTCATTGCAGATTCTTTGGAACGTGTAAATTTAAGCATGAGTGCTCCATATGTGGGGGAGCCCACTCGGCCCTCAGGTGCTTTAAAAAGGGCAAGACCCTGGCAGCACCTCAAATCCCAGGTAGAACAGAGAACCCCAGTGAACGTGCTAGCAATGTCACCTTGGTTAGATCAGTACCCCAGGAAGCAGGAAGCCGCCCTGCTTAGATGTGGTTTTCTTTTTGGGTTTTTCATCCCTTTTCAGTTAAAATTCAAACCATTGTTTTCCACCAACCTCAGGTCAGCGGAAGAGCATCACGGTGTGGTTGCTGAAAAGTTAAGAAAGGAAGTGGAGTTAGGCAGGATAGCGGGCCCCTTTGAATCGTTACCTTTTCCCTACTTGAGGGTTTCCCCTTTGGGTGTGGTACCCAAAAAAGAGCCCGGTAAATTTCGGTTAATACACCACCTATCATACCCTAAAGGCGAGTCCATCAATGATGGTATTAGCAAGGAAGATGCTTCAGTGTCATGCCCCATTTGATCGAGCAATTGAATTGGTTCGTAAGGCAGGAAAAGGTGCACTTTTGGCTAAAGCTGACATCAAATCAGCATTTCGGCTCCTGCCCGTCCACAAAGATTGTTTTCATCTATTAGGTTGTTTCTTTGATGGACGTTTTTACTACGACATGTGCCTACCAATGGGTTGTTCAATCTCCTGCTTCTATTTCGAAGTTTTCAGTTCCTTCATAGAGTGGGTTGTCAGTAGCGAGTCAGGCTCTCATTCTCTAACCCACTACCTAGATGATTTCTTGTTTGTAGGCCCAGCGAACAGCAGTAGATGTACAGTAGTTTTGCCTTTTTGAGATTGACACCATTCAGATGGAATTCCGTCTTCCGAGTGATAAGATGTTTAAGTTGCTAGCATTAGTCGAACAGGTAAAGGGGGCATCCAAAGTTACCCTTAAGCAGCTCCAATCATTTTTAGGCCTACTGGTTTTTGCTTGCAGAATCATGCCCATTGTGTAGGTTTTTTCCCGAAGATTGTCACTGGCCACGAAAGGAGCGAAATCCCCCCACCATTTTATCAGGATCACTCGGCAGTTGAAGGAAGATCTAGAGGTGTGGTAACAATTTTTACAGGTATTCAATGGTAGGTCGCGCTGGATGAGCCACGAAGTGCTTAATAGCGACTTATCCCTGTTTACGGATGTGGCCGGCTCTATAGGTTTTGGGGCCATCCTAGGCAACCAGTGGTGCTTCGGTGCTTGGCCTGAGTACTGGGCCGAAGCTGGGCTTTGCAGGAATTTGACCTTACTTGAGCTTTTCCCTATTGTGGTGGTGGTAGAACTCTGGGGCGAACTCATGTCAAATAAAAATTTGTTTCTGGACCGATAATTTGAGTGTTGTATTTGCAATTAACAACTTGACGTCTTCTTCTTTGCCTGTTTTAGCTATGTTGTGCCACCTGGTCCTGCTTTGCTTGACGCACAACTTTTGGTTTCTGCCAAGCATGTACATGGGGTTTCCAATGCAGCAGCTGATGCTCTCTCTCTCGTTCACAGTGGCAGAAATTCCGGGATTTAGTCCCGGAGGCAGAGTCCAGTGGACAGGAATGCCCGACTACCTTATGGGAGATAGTGGAGCGCAGCTTATGAACATGGTCCGAACTTCGGTGGCTCCAACCACTTGGGCGGCGCATGGTAAGGCTTGGGCAGAGTGGTTCTCCTTGTTCCCAGTTAACACCGCATGGTCATCCGACAACTGTTTTCAGGTTGCAGTGGATTATCTTTTACAGCTTCGGGGGCGTGGCCACTCAGTAGCAGTTGCAAGAAAGCGATTGACGGGTTTGGCCTTCTTGTTTAAACTCATGGGGGTTGAAGATGTTACGAAACGTTTTCCCATACTGCAAGCCATGAAAGGTTGGGCCAAGAGTTATGTCAGGAAAGACTCCAGGAGACCAGTGTCGTTTGCACTACTGTGCAGGCTTTTAGCAATATTACCGAAAGTGTGTAAATCCAGCTATGAGGTTGCTCTTTTCAGAACAGCTTTTGCACTAGCTTTCTTCGCAGCATTGCGATTTATTGAATTGGTCCGGCCAAGTAAGTCAAAAAATCGGGGCCTGTTATCAGGTGATGTGATCGGCAATACATATTCCATTCTTTTGTGCATCAGGCGGTCTAAGACTGATGTTTTGGGAAAAGGGTGTTGGATCCCATTAACGGCCATAGAGGGCCCGGCCTGTCCATGCAACCTGGTGTCAAAATTTTCAACGATTAGATCTATTGGTGACCATTTCTTTCACACCTTGATGGTTCCGCGTTGACCCGCTTTCAGTTTGCGACCATGTTTAAACGTTGTTTGTGTCAGCTTGGTTTAAATCCAAATCCTAATTTAGAACTCACTCGTTCCGCATTGGGGCAGCAACGGAAACGAGTCTCAGTGGTCTCAAGGATGAACATATAAAAAAGATTGGGCGCTGGAAATCAGAGTGTTTTACTACTTACGTACGGCCAGATTTACTGACGCTTTAATTTCTTCCAGGGCATCCTCAAGCGACAGTTTGGATGGTTAGCCACTCCTATATTCGTCGGGTGGAACAAAGAGCTTCGTTTCGTCCTGGAAGAGACTCCTTGGGTTTTACAGGGGTACAATTTCAATGGCGCGGTATTGGAGGTTTACGGTGGTTGCAGGTATTACCGGAAGTGGTGGCAATCAGCAGAGTTACTTCCCCCCCCAGTCATATTAGTTATCCACGCAGGCGGGAATGACATAGGCCGCGTAAGGGTGGCGGAGCTTTTAGCCCTCATGAGGTCAGATATGGGGAGGTTTACAGCATTTTTCTCGGAAATGGTATTAGTTTGGTCGGAAATTGTCCCCAGGCAATGCTGGAGGGGTGCGAGGGTCCCGGATGCGATTAAACGAGCCAGGTGCCTTCTTAATTCAAGGATTTCTCGATTTGTTTGTGACGGGGGGGGCATTGTTTTTCGGCACCGACAGTTGGAAGGTATCGATCAGGGCCTCATGTTGCGAGATGGTGTCCATTTAAATATCTGGCTCGACATCTTTCTTTCTGGTTTACAGGACGGTATAGGGGCCGCTCTTTTGCGTTTGGGTGGGGGTCGGAGCTCCGTGTAGGTTTACAGGAACTCCTCCGTGGCGGGGTACAAAAGTGTCTTTGTCATTGGTTATACTGGCGGTATTTGGAATGACCTACATGCCCACCGCGGCTGCGGTGGCTGGCATTTGGAAATTAATGGTTGGTAATTTAATGGCAAGTTTTTTCTGTTTACGGTATGAATAATAATCTGTTCAAATAAAAGCTGTGGCCGACCCTCACCCACTTAAAGGAAGTTTCGTCTCAGTGTGTTTTATTTAAGGTATGGTCATATATCAGTTAACGGTCAGGTCACAGTAATCATGCATGCCTCCTCACAGTCATCCTTGGGGTATAATAAATTACAAAAAATATGAGTTTTTTCACTAAAAATTCATTCTATTGTAAAAAAAATGTTTTTTTTTCGAGTTTTTGGCATTCGGACTAGATGTGCATCATAGACATGTGAATATGATGTTGTAGAGGGCACCCTGTCAAAGGGAATGAGATACATGAGTGAAGAATGTCTTTTCATTGACCTTTTAAAATTTTAAATATTTTGCAGGGCGGCTCCTACATACAAGAGAGTTATTGAAAAAGAATGGTGAACTCTGATGTGTCATTTCTGTTATTAAAAACAAGAATATTTAGGTTGATCTGTTCATCAGGCAGGTGCAACTTTCAGTGATCTACCAGAGGGCAAACTCATTAAGCAATGCATCATTTCGAGAGTCATCCGCACCAAGTGATAAAATCTCATAACTTGTGAAACAAAATAGCCCATTAATGTAGCAACAGCTGTTCCGAGCTGCGTGGAGCAGTATATTATATTATCTTGTAGTTTTAAATCTTTCTTTATATGTGCTGCACTGCTGGTTCTGGCTCTTGAAGCAATGTAGCAGAAGTCAGCTAATTAGCAGACCTTTTAGGTCAGAGACAGAATTGGAGATTCGGCGAGGTGTAGTCGCCCGACGACAAATCGCCTCTTCTTCAGGCGACTAATCTCCCAGAACTGCCTTCCCGCTGGCTAGAATCGAAGTGGCACTCAGAGCGCTTCGTTTTCTGAAGTCGCCCGAAGTTGCCTTACAAGGAAACTTCGGAAAACAAAGCACTCCGAGTGCCATCCTGCCGGCGATTTAGATTCTAGCTGGCGGGAAGGCAGATCGGGTAGATTAGTCGCCCGAAGAAGTGGCGATTTGTCACCGGGCGACTAATCTCCACGTATGTCTCTGCCCTTAATGTGAGGGAAAGCAATATCTTTATGTCTCAAATTTAAAAGGCCACTTATCCCTTCACTATTATTAAGGGTGTTTATCATGTTATGCTAAATGTGCACCAGTCTCAATACTAGTGATGGGCGAATTTATTCGGCAGGCCGAATTCGTGGCGAATTCCCGAGATCCGAAATTCGCCGGCTTAAAAAAAAAAAAAGGGAAATTCGCAAATTTTTTGACTAAGCGAAACAGCCCAAATTTGCCCATCACTACTCAATACCAAAAACATCTGGTCAAGTTCTATGCCGATGCCAGGGGCTTGCAAGTCTCAGCGAGGGCCTCAGGAGAGACATCTCCGTCTATTGTTTATCCAATCCTGCCCCTGACCTCACTCAGCAGCAGTGCAGAGCCGTGTAGTTCATAACAAGCTTTCCATAAATCAATCAAACAGGTGAAAGCTCTGCATTATAGCTCAGGGCCAATTCATTAAGCAATGTGTCCTGCTATGAGTTATTAGCAGCGAGTGATAACATCTTCCCTGTGTGAGAATAGAAACGTGGAGGCAGCTGTTCTGAGCTGGACCGGTTCTGAAGACAGGGGTGCACTTTCATCTGGTCTCTCCTAATGAGGGTTTCTTTAACAATAATAGTTTCTTGGTTAAAGGGGTGGTTCACCTTTAAGTTATCTTTTAGTATCTTACAGAATGGCCAATTCTTAGCAACTTTTCAATTGGTCTTCATTATTTTATTTTTTTTTAATAGTTTTTTGATTATTTGCCTTGTTCTTCTGACTCCAGTTTTCAAATGGGGGTCAGTGACCCCATTTAAAAAAATTGCCCTGTAAATCCACAACGTTAATGTTATTGCTACTTTTTATTACTTATCTTTCTATTGAGGCCTCTCCTATTCATATTCCAGTCTCATTCAATTCAGTGCATAGTTGCTAGGGTAAATTGGACCCTAGCAACCAGACTGCAGAAATTGCAAATTGGAGAGCTGCTGAATAAATTGCTGAATTGCTGAATACATTGGCCATTCTATAACATAAAGTTAATTTAAAGGGCACCAATCATGACCAAAATCATTTACTAAGTAAATACACTATGTGAAAGTTCAAGAAATCCGATTTTTAAAACAGTTAGAATTGTATGTATAATGTAAATGATCAGCTCACTATTCCTTCTGCAAGATCTCCCCTATCTCCACTGCAGTTCTAGCTGAGGCAGCCATCTTGGATTTCACTGGCTCCTCCTACCTATATCTTCCCAGCCAACTGTAGCTCTGAAATCTCGCACATGCTCAGTTGAAATTCCTTGTTTGCTTATCAACCCTTCTAAGCTATTTTCAAATCAGCCAAACCTGTGTGTTAGCTGCTGTACAGTAGTGCTGCCCCCTGCTGGAATTTAGCAGGTGGCAGCACTTCTAGTGGAGGAGTTTACTAAAACAAGGCATTCTGGGTAGAATACTCAAAGCAGTGTTACAATCTGAGCATGCTCCTGAAATTTGCATATTAGAGTCTCTGTTAGAGTCTCAATATGGCCTCCTTCAGTGAAAGAACCCATTTGACAAAGTAAGGGATTTTTTTAAAATCTGCAGTTATTTCAAAAAACTATATATGTAGTTTGATTAAACGTGTTTAGCTTGTACTGGTCAGATGGTTAATATGTGTTTGATTTTGGCTGTGATAGGTGCCCTTTAAAGGCGGGCCACCCCTTTAATGATAGGGAGTTTGTGCCTTAAAGGAGTGGTTCACCTTTACGTTAACTTTTAGTATGTTATAGAATGTCCAGTTCTAAGCAACTTTTTAATTTGTCTTCATTATTTATTTTTTATAGTTTTGTAATTATTTCCAGTTTTCAAATGACCCCATCTAAATGCTCTGTAAACAATACCAATTGATTGTTATTGCTATTTTTAATTATTCATCTTTCTCTTCAGGTCCTCTCCTATTCATATTCCAGTCTCTTATGCAAATCAAGGCCTGGTTGCTAGGGTAATTTTGACCCTAGCAACCAGATTGCTGAAATTGCAAAGTGGAGAGCTGCTGAATAAAAAGCTAAATAATGAAAAACCACAAATCATAAAAATTGATATTTAAATATCACTCTCTACATCATATCCAATTTCGGACGCACGGCCAAAAAGTCGCTTGTGTCAATTTTGATGCTGGCGTTAAAGTCAATGGTCGTCTGAAAAGTGTTGACGCATGGCGATTTTGACACAAGCGACTTTTCGGAAACACGTGCAAATTTTTCTGTCCCAGGCAAATTTTAGTCGGCTAATTTTCGTGGGAGATTTGCGCCAATCACTATATGAGACAATATTTTTTGTGTGTTATTCCAAGCGTTTTGACACTTAATCAGTTCCAATCACACCTTCAGGAATAATGGGGCGTGGGAGCTTTCGTTTAATCAAAACATTAATTAAGCAGAGTGTTTTGCATCTAATTAGTTGCATTTATCCAAAGCTCCGAGTGACAATTTTGCATTGTTTTGACTATTGTCGCCAAGTTGTCAGGGTGGTTCAGTCAAGGTGCTGTTGGGAGACAGTCCCCCAGGTGACAGGTAAATGGGAGTTGTCGCTCTCGGGGAGACAAGGTGGAAACTGACCTTGTATTCTACATTTTCTCAAATGAATGTACATTTCCCTTTCCGCTGGCACCGGAACATAAGGGAGAAATGCAGATTTGCTGCTTCTGTCTCTGGATTCACTCAGAACTGATGCCATTCATTAAAGGCTCTTGTGTCCATAGCTGCTTCTTGCACTTGTCTATAGTTGTGCTCGTGAGCCCTGCCTCCAACTCCAAATGTCAGGGAAATGGGCCTACTGGGGCATCTTTATTAAAGAGCTCACCAAAGTCTATGTAAAGACTATTTTTTATTAATGGGGTAAGTGATGGAAATACAGCCTTAAATATCCCATGAAATAAACAAATGTTGGTTACACTTTAATCAAGTCCTGTGAGTGCGGTTCTTTTTTGAAGTTTTTCATTAC